>CM061749.1:57214220-57814220 GCA_030979885.1 Lolium multiflorum | reverse complement strand
GTCTGCTAGACGGCCGGGTAGCGTCCAACCCCTTATTTTAGCGGTTATTATACGGGTTTGACCCTTTTAAGGGGTCTGTTAGACATGCTCTGAGCGGAGGATGGGGTGATGGAGGTGGGGGTCAGGGTTGCCCTCCTTCGTGAGGTTGTCGGGGACTAGCCTACGGCCGCCGTCAAACGTGCCAAAAGTTTCCGTTGGTGCACGGCCGCGCGTGTACGCCCGCGGATTGCCGTCGTACGAGGACGCGGGGTGGCACACGCGGCTGGCGCATGCACCCGACTGACCTGCTCGCGCCTTTCGTGTTGCGGTGCTGGATTTCGTGGCGAGGCCGGCTGCTCGAGGGGCCTGGGTGGGTGTTGTCTGGGACGAGACGCACGGCGACCGATCCCGTCGCTCATGGCGAATGCATGTAGGACGAACAGCATGGGGAACAACAGACGAAACACAGAGAGAGGTTGAGAAATCACACAGGGTCGTCACCTGGCCGCGAGCCCATCGTAGTCGTCCAATCTCTATACAAGATCGAGTTCAGCTCCCACCCACCCACCTACACTTGGCACAGGCGGGACCCGACGCCCTCACCTGCCATGTTTGGCCGAGAGCTCGCAAAGGGAGACCCCATCTGGGCGGCAAGAATTTTCCCGGTCAGGCGCCGTACCAAGCATTCCACGGGACGGCCGCGCTAAACCATTATTTGCCATGTTTGATCGATCGAGCGAGGATCGTGAGCGTGTCCCGGGTTTGCGGACGCCGTACGCCGCGCTGATATAGGGAAAATCGTCCCACACCGGTGAACCTAGTACGCTTGGCTCACAATTTTTTTTCCATTTTTCTTTCTATTAAACTACAATTGTTTTAATAATTTTAAGCAACAGTTTAAAAAATAGTATTACTACAATATTCAAATACATAAATAGCTTCCCATAATAAGCTAAACATATTTAATCAGATTATTCATACAAAAATTCAAATAAATTGCAGTTCAACTTATTCAACAACCATCCGGCGTTTCCTCTCCTCCGCCACGAATGCTCAACTAGACCTGTTAATGCCCTCAAGCTCATAGCTGTGCTCAAGTTTTTCAGGACAGCGATTGGTAGATTCTTTACTCTGGTAGTACTCAAGCTTACCGGCTCTTTCACCGAGATTCGACGAGTCCTTCCTTGGCGATGAACATCCTAGGAGGTTTTGGCCTTCTTGGACATGCTTCCCTCTAACTTGTCTCCCGGTCTTGCTCTGGTGTTGTATTTAGGTAGAAGTGTGGTATTGACGTAGTCGACTGCTTCAGCATGTTCCTTGTCCCCATCGTTACTCAGTGATTTCAGATTGCTTATGAGTTTGTCATATACCTTGTCCAATCTTCTTTGCTAGCCTCTTGGTGGGTGTACACATGCTCTTCACATAAGTCATAGTAGGAGTCTTACCTGAAGTGTGTAGGGGAAGATCTTTGGCTTGATATTGTAGTTTTTTTTTTTTTTTTTGCGAAAATTCCTCCGATCCATTAATAATCATCAACAGTAGTACAAAGATGTCTAAAAGTAATAAAAATTACAAATAGGTCGTTGAACCACCTAGCGACGACTACAGACACTAGCACGAGCCGAAGGCGCGCCGCCGTCCTCGCCCCTCCATCACCGGAGACAAAGCTTGTCTAGAGTAATATAGTCACATGCAGTACTCCCAAGTCTCGTACCAGCCAATCGCCAGAAACAAGCACAACCATCGGAAAATGAAACACACAATCGAATCTGACATATTGACTGTGGATTAGATTTAGATGGATGAAGAAGAAACACTTGGGACAAGTCACAGGTTAAAGAGATTAGATCCACATAAAACCAAATCTTATCGAGTATGGGAATAGATAAACTGTTTACATCCCGGAAGGGTACTTAACGACCAGTGGTACGGTCATTGCGATTGTACCCCATTGTACCCCACGCTCAAACCATATCGAGGTATCATCTTAGAATACCGATTCTATCTTACCTTGTACGGGTGGGCGTCCCAGTACCGTCCTTCAGCAACTGACTTTCAATTTTTCTTTTGGAATAACAAATGAATAAAGAAAGACTAAACTTAAAGAAGATTTAACGAGCGGTAGTACGATGTGTTGCCTGTACCATGAGACCGTACCGAATTTTTTGAAAACGTTCTCATGTCTTTAAAAGTTTTAAAAACTGGTGGTAGAGTTGACGATGACCGTACGGCCCCACCGTACCATTTTCTCTAAGAATGAATATTTCTTAACATAAAGTTTAGCGGGCTCTAGTACGTTTAGGTACAACTGTACCGTGCGCCTATACCAACCCCAGAAAAGGCTCACATTTTCATAACAGAAATGCAAGGAAAGCAAAAAAAACAAGGATTAAATTAATCTACAAAAATTAAAAGCAACTTTATTCTCATGGAGGAAAATCATACTCTCAGTATTGAGAGATGTTCGGTGGACGGTTCTCATCTCCAAGCTTACTATTGTTCGTCTCCCTTGGCATTAGCATAGGAATCGTTAGTCCCCATGGCGGTAGTTAGTGCATCAAATACTTATTTCTATTTAGATTGATGCTGATGAGTACACCTCGTACACATCAATTCATTCTATACCCTCATTTTAGACTTTGAGGAGCATGGCCAGGACTAGATTGATGAATCTGAAGGCAAAATGACTCCTACTATGAGGAGCCATATCTGTCTAGAGGAGTCAAAGGCATAGACCACGCCATAGTCTACAATATAGGAGAGGACGAATGCGTCCCTAGTAGAGTAGATGAGCCAAGCAACGTAGAACCTTTTTTTAGATGAAAAGAGTAGAACCTTATTTAAATAAATAAGCCACTGAGCTCCGATGTTACTTAGTTTAGTATTTTTGGTTGTTCTCAAGTTGTTTAGTGTTGGAGTTGAGTTTTCACTATATCCTCAATGGACCGATGAGAATATTGAAATCTTTGTACATCTTTAGCTTGTAATAATAAGTGTTTGACATGTGGATCCACAATATTTCTATTGTACCATTCTGAGAAATTTAATATTTATGAAAAGACATCTTTATAAGTGTTATGTCGATTTGCTAAAATATGCAGCAGTACGTCGAGTCACCACAATCTCGGACGGCCGCAACATGACCCTCATGCCAAAGTGGTCCTTCCCCATCTTCCAAAACATTCTTTCATGATCAAATTTCACGGAACAAAGACTGCATCTCATGACCACACATTGGACAATCGCTAAGTTTTTTTCTAATATGGTCTCCTCCTCGACATTCTTTTAATTCACCACAATGCAGCAACAATGAATCCGGCTAACACTGGCATTGTGGCATCAACAATGAAACACAATTAAGTAGTTCTACTAAAAGGTTGAAAACGAGCAAGGTATGGTACTAAATAGTTGTCAAACAAACATCATTTATACCAAAATTTTATGCTTAAGTACAACTGATTACATAATTTACCGTCGGTCGGCCGACCGAATCCCTCAAATCGGTTGCTGTTTGCACCGTACGATACAACTACAGGGAACCGTTGGATCAATTTTGGCAACCAGGAAAAAAAAACGACCATCTCTCACAAATCGCTCGGGGCGAGCGAGCCTCGTCGCTCTCGCGACAGCCAGGGCGCGCGGGGCAGGACGCGCGGGGCGAGGCTGGAGCAGCCGCCGGCGACGGGAAACGGCGCCTCCCGGCCTCCTCCGCCCCAATCTGGCCATGGCTCACCTCCTCCACGACATCCTATTCCCTAGAAGAGCTCCGACGGCGGGATCGAACCAACCTCCACGAGCACCACCTCCACCCCCGCGGCAAGCAACTTCCGATCCGTCTGCTCCGGCCTGTCATAGAGCTCCGACGAGGTTCCAGAACCCTGAAGTGGTATTCGCAACATCTGCTCATGGATCAACTGGAGGCCAGCAGGTACTAGCTCAGTTCCCTTCACAAACCCTAGGATTTGACTGTTACTGTTGTTTACAACATTAATTTGTTATGTTAGCAACAAAACCAAATGTTGTTAGTCACAGTGAAAATTGTTGTGTATGATATCCTGAAAAAATGTTGTTGATTCCCTGGAAAATGCTCTGATACCCTGTAAATTGTTGTTCTACATTTTGGACGAAATTCACTACATATGATGTGTAATTGTTGTGTATGAGATTGTTGTATATGAGATTGTTGTGTATGCAAGAGAACTGTGAGTAAATTATCAATGTTAACAATGTAAAATCAATAAGTTTACAACATTAATTTGTTATGTTAGCAACAAAACCAAATGTTGTTTGGCACACTGAAAAAATGTTGTGTATGATACCCCTGAAAATTGGTGTTAATACCCTGAAAATTGATGTTGATTCCCTGGAAATTGTTGTTCTACATTTTGGACGAAATTCACTACATATGATGTGTAATTGTTGTGTATGAGATTGTTGTATATGAGATTGTTGTGTATGCAAGAGAACTGTAAGTAAAATAACAATGTTAACAATGTAAAATTTATAAGTTTACAATATTATTTTTTTGTGTTAGCAACAAAACCTGATGTGAACTAACAGATCATTCAAAAATAACAGGGGAATGCGGATGATGAAGCTGAATCAGGTGCAGGCTTTTTCGACCTTAACCAGCCGATAGACTCAGATGATGA
Organism: Lolium multiflorum; assembly: GCA_030979885.1. Taxonomy (NCBI): domain Eukaryota; kingdom Viridiplantae; phylum Streptophyta; class Magnoliopsida; order Poales; family Poaceae; genus Lolium; species Lolium multiflorum. The sequence continues at coordinate 57,809,589 of CM061749.1, read as the reverse complement.
AGATGACAACCATGATCTGATCCAGGAAAATGGAGAAAGTGGTGGTGAAGGCAACTTTGATGAAGATGTATCGTCACAGCCTATTGTCCCATTTGTTGGCATGCAGTTCGATAATGAAGATGTTGCACTCAAAGTATACAATGAATATGCATACAAGATGGGTTTCGGTACTAGAATTTGTAGCTCCAAGTACAGCCGCAAGAGGGGAAGTGAACAAGTGCTAATAAACAGGGTGTTCGAGTGTGTGCACGCTAGAAAGGGAGCAGCAGCTGCAACAACACTTGGAGGTACATCAGAGAGCGCTGCAAGAAAGCAATGTTCTGCAACAGATATGAGTAGCGGGAGTAAAAACACTAACCACCAGCCTGCTAGTGCCTCAATGGAAATGTCAGATTCTAGGCAGAGAAACAGGGTGGTTCGTCACAATTGCAAAGCTCACATGATCATTTCGTTGAGGGAGGGATCATTCACTGTTACAACATTCACCAGTGAGCACACACATCCTCTTGTCAAAGAGCTTGGACGTCGTAGGTACTACCGGTCTCATCGCAAGATCCCGGAAGAAGACCTCGAATTCTTGGAACTAATGCATAACCGAAATCTGAAAACATCTGATATTATGGGTATGCTGGGTGATGTACATGGAGGCGACATACGGACTTTGGGGTATGTCAAGAGGGATGTTACAAATGAGAGATCCAAGATGAGGGCGAAATTGTTGTTTCGGGACATGGACCTAACATTGGAATACTTCAAGAAGCGACAAGATGAGAACCCAAACTTCTATTATGCAAAAGATGTCGATGAAGATAATGCTGTCCGAGCGCTGTTTTGGGTTGATGGAAGGACCAGATTGTTGTACCCCAAGTACAAAGATTGTGTATTTTTCGATACAACATTCTGCACCAACCGCTACAATATGCCCTTTGCACCAATTGTTGGAATCAACAACCATCTGCAGACAGTGGTGCTAGGCTGTGCTTTGCTTGCCAATGAGACAAAAGATGGTTTCAGGTGGGTGTTTGAAAGGTGGCTTGAAGCAATGGATGGAGTGCAACCGGACCACATAATGACCGACCAAGATCAAGCAATGGGAAAGGCCATTTTAGAAGTATTCTATGATGCAATCCACCGAAACTGCTTTTGGCACGTGATCCGGATCGCGAAAACAAAGGTTGGGAAGCCAATGCAACAAGGAGAGCCTTTTGCACAAGCATTTTGGGCATGCATCTTTGACACAGATACCGTTGAGCAGTTTGAAGCTAGTTGGAAACATGTGATGACTTGGTTCCAACTGGATCAAAATAAGCATCTGAAAAACATGTGGGACTCTAGGAAAAAGTGGGCTCCCATATATTTTAGGAGGAACTTTTTCCCTTTCACGAGTACAACGGGCAGGTCTGAGGGGCTCAACTCTTACTTCAAAACTTTGGTTCACCCGTCTGACTCGGTGTTCACGTTTGTGAGGCAGTTTGAACTATGCCAAGACATGATGCTCGACAGAGAAGACAATGCAGGGTTCATTATTGAGACAACAGAACCACCATTGTGGGGCAGGTGAGGTGTTGTAGTTGTTACAAATATAATTCTGTGTTAACAACAAGCAATAAGAGTGTTAACAACAATAAAATAAAGTGTTAACAACAATTTTTGTAACATTATTTTCCTTTGTGAACAACATCTAGTAACATTATTTTCCTGTGTGAACAACATCTAGTAACTTTGTGAACAACAACTATTAGCAGTGTTTACAACAACTATTATAACAAATGGAAATTGTAGAAGTAGTTTTGTAACATTTGTTTCCTCCTTGTTTTACAATTACTAACAAAGTTAACAACAACTTTTTTGAGCAGGCTCAACATTGAGAAGCAAGCATCTGTATTCTACACTAGAGAAGTATTCGACCGATTCCAGAAACTTATTGCTGAGAACACTGCCTTTACCCTTGAGCAACAACAAAATGATGCTAGTCTACGCTTTTCCCTGGTTGCTAGTGATAGGAGAGACACTAGAACATACCAAGTTGAAGCTGATGTTGCAAACGGATTATATGATTGCAGCTGCAACATGTTTGATATGTGTGGACTAATTTGTCCCCACATAATCAGGGTCATGGTGCACTTGAATATCCAGGTGATACCAGATAGGTACTTGTTAGAAAGGTGGTCTCAAGCAGCTAGTAAAGGTGCTCCAGTTCCTGATGCCAACACCCGTCCTCACATGTTTGGCATCCCTGGAACAAACACTCTGAGGTACAACAGGCTATGCCGCAAGATGAATCGCCTGGCATCCGATGCGTGCTTTAGTGATGAAACATATGAGTTGGTGTCTGCTGCAATTGATAGTGTTAGTGCTGTTGTTGATGCAAAGAGAAGAGGTGGGGACACACAACAAGAAGGTGAACCTGATGTGGTTCAGGTGCAAGCGCAACAACAAACAGCACAAGGAGGGTTGCGAAACCCACCACGACAACAACCTAAGGGCCGCCCGAAAGAATCGGAGAAGCGAAAGAAGCCTCTACTTGAACAACGTGAAGATGCTGCAAAGAAGAAGAAGAAAGGGAAGAAAGATGAAGAGACAAACACGGCGGAAAAGACGAGCACGACCGCAAAAAGAGGCACGGGTACTAAAAAGAAGAAGATGACGGGAACGAAGGTGACAAAGTGTCCATTCTGCTTAGGGGATCATCATTTGGTTGATTGTCTTGTCATGAAAATGAAAATTTCTGCTGCGCAAGAAGCTCAGGGAGCTGCGACACAACAGGATGAAAATGTGCCCGAAGTGGAACTTGGTCTCAAGCTGTAGTTTTGTTAGTATTGTTACCTACATATAGCTCTCAAACTTATGTTGCCCCTTTATAGTAGAAAACTTTGATATGGTTGTGTTATATGTTGTTAATGAAGTCTACTTGTTCCTGATTATTTACAACAAAAGTTCACCTGGTTACAAATGTTTGTTGAGTTTACAATGGAAATATCATGTATTTACAACATACATAATAGAACATATGTTGACAACAAAAGTTCACCTGGTTACAAATGTTTGTTGAGTTTACAATGGAAATATCATGTATTTACAACATACATAATAGAACATATGTTGACAACAAAAGTTCACCTGGTTACAAATATGTATTTACAACATAAATTATATTAGTTACAACATTAAAGATGGAACAGTTGTTGTGTGCAAGTTGTCGTATTCAGGTTCCTGACTACAAAACTTTATGTAGTTTACAATAGGAAATAAATGTATTTACAACATATTGAACCAAAAACAAACTGTTGTGTAAACAAACAAGTGAAATCACATGCATGTTGAACATTCATACAAATCCATAGCAACAAAGTTATCATTCATGGGGGGAAATGTGCTTCCCATTACAAAAGTAACCAACCAACCAACCATACACACAAGTTCCATTCGTTCAACCATAGACATAAGTTTCATTGGTTCGACACAAACTACATTGCACCAAAATACATATCCTTCCAACAACTATCCTAGCTACTCATATGTCTCCTCGTCAAAGATCTTGGCATAATCTTCTCTGTTCGTGGGGTGTGTGATCAAATCTGTAGCAAGAATCATGCGAAAATAAGGGATGCCATTCTCGTCGAAGTTCTCCATGACCTTCCCATCAAACTTCTCCATGTAGAGTATCGCAAAGAAACCACAATCAAAGCTGAAATGACAAAAGGAGAATGTATGAGCATTGAGAAAAAGGACTTGCAATATAAGAGAGAAAAATGTAGGCATATTTACTCACTTGTTGGGCTGCTGTGGGTAGTCAGTAGGTCCTCCATGTTTGAATTTAGTGATGTCAAAACTGAAGGCTTGAGTCTCTTTAGCAAGAACATCAAAGTTCGTGATCTGAAACAAAAAGTGCATGAAAATAGTTACATAATCCAGTAGTGTTAGTCACAGAATTTATAAAGTAAGACAACATTAGTTTTATGATTTGTCACTTGGTTACAGATAAGAATACAACAACACATGTAAAAGCAATGTTACATAATCCAGTAGTGTTAGTCACAAAATTTATAAAGTAAGACAACATTAGTTTTATGATTTGTCACTTGGTTACAGATAAGAATACAACAACACATGTAAAAGCAATGTTACATAATCCAGTAGTGTTAGTCACAAAATTTATAAAGTAAGACAACATTAGTTTTATGATTTGTCACTTGGTTACAGATAAGAATACAACAACACATGTAAAAGCAATGTTACATAATCCAGTAGTGTTAGTCACAAAATTTATAAAGTAAGACAACATTAGTTTTATGATTTGTCACTTGGTTACAGATAAGAATACAACAACACATGTAAAAGCAATGTTACATAATCCAGTAGTGTTAGTCACAAAATTTATAAAGTAAGACAACAAAAACATATGATTGGAAACTGAAAATGTAATGTATAGGTGCAAGGTCATAGTGCAACAAACCAGGTTGTTCATGGCAGACTCCATGGAACCTCCTTTCTTTGATGGTTTGATAGAATCAAACGAGTTGATTTGCGAGTGCAGAAGATTTATGCAACAAGTGGCCCAATGCTTCTCATGTACAATTGGGAACCAAAGCTGCGGATGCAAAAAAGTTATAAAAAACCCACCGATCAAAGAGAACATGAGAAGCACAACATTATGAACTACTAACCAGATCCATTTTTGATATCTTGTATTTTTCACAAGCAATCTTGAACTCTTGGATAACATCCTTTGTTTGGAACTTGGCAGGATCCTTGATAAGTTCAGACTGCGATGAAAGGTTACGACAATAGAAATGTTGGTACTAGAAACATGGGTGCAAACTTGAAACTATTTCAACAACAAAAAAAGGAACACCAAGGTAGCATTGTACTTACAGTCATATGCACAGAAAATGCGAACTTCTTACGACACCTTTTGTTGGTAGAGGCTTGCAATTTATTCTCGATGTTGAACTTCTCAACATAAACGGACATGACTTGATTGTCCATGTGCTGGCGTGGCTTGAACACGGCTTGAAAGTTTTTGTATGAGACAAAGAAGTTACCAATATGAACAAATGGTTTACTGCAATGAACCAAAAATGTTGTGTTACTACACAAAGATGACAGATAGAAAACAACAAAAAAAATGAAATGAAGTTACAAAATTCAGTAAAGTTAGTCACAAATTGAAATGAGTAATACAACATTAGGCAGAGGAATAGGAGTACATTGCTAGAAAAGGAGATAGAAAACAACAAAAAAAATGAAATGAAGTTACAAAATTCAGTAAAGTTAGTCACAAATTGAAATGAGTAATACAACATTAGGCAGAGGAATAGGAGTACATTGCTAGAAAAGGAGATAGAAAACAACAACAAAGGCCAGATGACTCACGGATGAACACCCTTCTTCTGTGGCCTCAATTTGCGACTATGCCCAATGTATTTGCGATAAGTGGATTGATGAGTGTCTGAAAGTTTCATCTTCTTCACCTTGGGAGGTGTATCAATGTCCTTTGCGGCCCTTGATACGTCTCAAACGTATCTATAATTTCTTATGTTCCATGCTACTTTATTGATGATACCTACATGTTTTATACACATTATATGTCATTATTATGCGTTTTCCGAACTAACCTATTGACGAGATGCCGAAGGGCCACTGTTTTCGCTGTTTTTGGTTTCGAAATCCTAGTAAGGAAATATTCTCGAATCGGACAAAATCAATGCCCAACATCCTATTTTTGGACGAAGCTTCAAACACCCGAGAGCCGCCGAGAGAGAAGCCCTGGGGCCCCACACAACACCCTGGCGCGGCCAGAGGGGGGGCCGCGCCGCCTTAGTGTGTGGGCCCACCGGCCCCTCCGAGGCCGCCTCTTCGCCTATAAAAAGGTCCCTGACCTAAAACCTCGATACGAAAAAGCCACGGTACGAGAAACCTTCCGAGCCGCCGCCATCGCGAAGCCAAGATCCGGGGGACAGTCTCTGGCACGCCGCCGGACGGGGAAGTGCCCGGAAGGCTTCTCCATCGACCGCTGCCATCTCCACCGCCATCTTCATCACCTTCTTGCCCCATGAGGAGGAGTAGTTCTCCATCGAGGCTCGGGGCTGTACCGGTAGCTATGTGGTTCATCTCTCTCCTATGTACTTCAATACAATAATCTCATGAGCTGCCTTACATGATTGAGATTCATATGATCATGCTTGTAATCTAGATGTCATTATGCTAGTCAAGTGGGTTTTACTTATGTGATCTCCGGAGACTCCTTGTCCCACGTGTGTAAAGGTGACAGTGTGCACCGTGTGGGTCTCTTAGGCTATATTTCACGAATACTTATTCACTGTTATGAATGGCGTAGTGAAGTGCTTATTTATATCTCTTTATGATTGCAATGTGTGTTGTATCACAATTTATCTATGTGCTACTCTAGTGATGTTATTAAAGTAGTTTTATTCCTCCTGCACGGTGTAATGGTGACAGTGTGTGCATCCGTGTTAGTACTTGGCGTAGGCTATGATTATGATCTCTTGTAGATTATGAAGTTAACTATTGCTATGATGGTATTGATGAGATCTATTCCTCCTACATGATGTGAAGGTGACAGTGTGCATGCTATGTTAGTACTTGGTTTAGTCGTGTCGATCTTTCATGCACTCTAAGGTTATTTAAATATGAACATTGAATTGTGGAGCTTGTTAACTCCGGCATTGAGGGTTCGTGTAATCCTACGCAATGTGTTCATCATCCAACAAGAGAGTGTAGAGTATGCATTTATCTATTCTGTTATGTGATCAAAGTTGAGAGTGTCCACTAGTGAAAGTCTATTCCCTAGGCCTTGTTCCTAAATCTGCTCTGCTTTTGTTACTTTTACTACTCTGCATGTTTACTTCCCGCAATATTACTACCATCAACCAGCAAGCTTTTTTCTGGCGCCATACTATGCTCATATTCATTCATACCACTTGTATTTCACTATCTCTTCGCCGAACTAGTGCACCTATTAGGTGTGTGTTGGGGACACAAGAGACTTCTTGCTTTGTGGTTGCAGGGTTGCATGAGAGGGATATCTTTGACCTCTTCCTCCCTGAGTTCGATAAACCTTGGGTGATCCACTTAAGGGAAAACTTACTGCTGTTCTACAAACCTCTGCTCTTGGAGGCCCAACATTGTCTACAAGAATAGAAGCACTGTAGACATCAAGCTATTTTAAGCGCCGTTGGGAGGAAAGGTAAAAGGTACTCACACTCGGATCTCGGCTACTAAGCTATTTTGCGCCGTTGTAAGTACTCGAAGCTATTTCCTTTAGACTCTGCAATTGCGACTTTTGGTTTCTTGTTTACACTAGTTAGGCATAATGGACAACAATGACCTTCTTATTCTATTTCTGATTTAAGACATGGATGGTTTGATGCGAAAATTTAAAAACCCATGGAACATATTAATATGAATGCTTTGAACACCATTGTTGCTAATGTTATGGAAAATTCTAAGCTTGGGGAAGCTGGCTTTGATGAGCATGATATTTTTAGTCCCCCAAGCATTGAGGAGAAAATTTACTTTGATGATACTATGCCTCCTATATTTGATGATGAGAATAATAATGATAGCTACTTTGTTGAATTTGCACCCACTACAACTAATAAAATTGATTATGCCTATGTGGAGAGTAATAATTCTATGCATGAGACTCATGATAAGAATGCTTTATGTGATAGTTATATTGTTGAGTTTGCTCATGTTGCTACTGAAAGTTATTATGAGAGAGGAAAATATGGTTGTAAAAATTTTCATGTTACTAAAACACCTCTCTATGTGCTGAAATTTTTGAAGCTACACTTGTTTTATCTTCCTATGCTTGTTACTTTGCTCTTCATGAACTTGTTTATTTACAAGATTCCTATGCATAGGAAGCATGTTAGACTTAAATGTGTTTTGAATTTGCCTCTTGATGCTCTCTTTGCTTCAACTCCTATTTCTTGCGAGTGCATCATTAAAACTGCTGAGCCCATTTTAATGGCTATAAAGAAAGAATTTCTTGGGAGATAACCCATGTGTTTTTTTACTACAGTACTTTGTTTTATATTTGTGTCTTGGAAGTTGTTACTACTGTAGCAACCTCTCCTTATCTTAGTTTTTTTGCATTGTTGTGCCAAGTAAAGTCTCTATAGTAAGGTTCATACTAGATTTGGATTCTTGAGACAGATTTCTTTGCTGTCACGAATCTGGGCCTAATTATCTGTAGGTAACTCATAAAATTATGCAATTTACGTGAGTGATCCTCAGATATGTACGCAACTTTCATTAGTTTTGAGTTTTTCCGTTTGAGCAAGTCTGGTGCCATTTTAAAATTCGTCTTTACGAACGTCTGTTTTTGACAGTTCTGCCTTTTATTTCGCATTGCCGTATTTGCTATGTTGGATGAATTTCTTTGATCCATTAATGTCCAGTAGCTTTATGCAATGTCCAGAAGTGTAAAGAATGATTGTGCCACCTCTGAACATGTGAATTATTAATTGTGCACTAACCCTCTAATGAGTTTGCTTGAAGTTTGGTGTGAAGGAAGTTTTCAAGGATCAAGAGAGGAGTATGATATACTATGATCAAGAGGAGTGAAAGCTCTAAGCTTGGGGATGCCCCCGTGGTTCACCCCTGCATATTCTAAGAAGACTCAAGCGTCTAAGCTTGGGGATGCCCAAGGCATCCCCTTCTTCATCGACAACATCATCAGGTTCCTCCCTGAAACTATATTTTTATTTCGTCACATCTTATGCACTTTGCTTGGAGCGTCGGTTTGTTTTGTTTTTGTTTTTGTTTGAATAAAATGGATCCTAGCATTCACTTTGTGGGAGAGAGACACGCTCCGCTGTTGCATATGGACAAATATGTCCTTAGGCTTTACTCATAATATTCAAGGCGAAGTTTCTTCTTCGTAAATTGTTATATGGTTGGAATTGGGAAATGCTACATGTAGTAATTCTAAAATGTCTTGGATAATGTGATACTTTGCAATTGTTGTGCTCATGTTTAAGCTCTTGCATCATATACTTTGCACCCATTAATGAAGAAATACATAGAGTTTGCTAAAATTTGGTTTGCATATTTGATCTCTCTAAGGTCTAGATAATTCTAGTATTGAGTTTTGAACAACAAGGAAGACGGTGTAGAGTCTTATAATGTTTACAATATGTCTTTTATGTGAGTTTTGCTGCACCGGTTCATCCTTGAGTTTGCTTCAAATAACCTTGCTAGCCTAAGCCTTGTATCGAGAGGAAATACTTCTCATGCATCCAAAATCCTTGAGCCAACCATTATGCCATTTGTGTCCACCATACCTACCTACTACATGGTATTTCTCCGCCATTCCAAAGTAAATTGCTTGAGTGCTACCTTTAAAATTCCATCATTCACCTTTGCAATATATAGCTCATGGGACAAAATAGCCTTAAAAACTATTGTAGTATTGAATATGTACTTATGCACTTTATCTCTTATTAAGTTGCTTGTTGTGTGATAACCATGCTTGGGGACGCCATCAACTACTCTTTGTTGAATATCATGTGAGTTGCTATGCATGTCCGTCTTGTCGAAGTAAGAGGGATCTACCATCTTAATGGTTGGAGCATGCATATTGTTAGAGAATAACATTGGGCCGCTAACTAAAGCCATGAATCATGGTGGAAGTTTCAGTTTGGACATATATCCTCAATCTCATATGAGAATAATAATTGTTGCTACATGCTTATGCATTAAAGAGGAGTCCATTATCTGTTGTCCATGTTGTCCGGTATGGATGTCTAAGTTGAGAATAATCAAAAGCGAGAAATCCAAATGCGAGCTTTCTCCTTAGACCTTTGTACAGGCGGCATGGAGGTACCCCTTTGTGACACTTGGTTGAAACATGTGCATTGCGAAGATCCGGTAGTCCAAGCTAAGTAGGACAAGGTGCGGCACTATTAGTATACTATGCATGAGGCTTGCAACTTGTAAGATATAATTTACATAACTCATATGCTTTATTACTACCGTTGACAAAATTGTTTCATGTTTTCAAAATAAAAGCTCTAGCACAAATATAGCAATCGATGCTTTCCTCTTTGAAGGACCTTTCTTTTACTTTTATTGTTGAGTCAGTTTACCTATCTCTCTCCACCTTAAGAAGCAAACACTTGTGTGAACTATGCATTGATTCCTACATACTTGCATATTGCATTTGTTATATTACTCTATGTTGACAATATCCATGAGATATACATGTTATAAGTTGAAAAGACGCCGGAAGGGTACCATGAGGATTCGCGATCCCGCGAGATCCGCATGATATCGATTCGAGACGCCCTCCGACACGACGTGCGCGAAGAAGCACACACGTGATGCCAGAGGAATTACCACGAGCAGTAACATTACATCAGGTTTACAATAGAGCCCACAAGAAACATATATTACAACAACGACTCCAACGAGTCAAGATACAAATAGATACATACAAAGATCCAAATCATACAGAAGATCAAATACGTCCGAGTACGGACAAGATACAAATTGGACTAAGAGTCCTGAAGATAACCAGCGGTGTCCATAACCCTGCCCAGGCCAAGCCTAAGGGTAACCTTGCTAACGTCGTCTTCTCGTACCTGCCAAAGTCGGGCCATCGGTTGCCGACAAAAGGGAGGAAGCAAAGAGAAAGGGGAAAGGCGAGAGTAAGTACCAAGGAACGAACTCCGGCACGTACTTAGCGAGACTAGAAATGGCTATGCTCGCCGGCGAATGTATATATCGCCTGTGGCTATATGGTAGGTTTAGCGGCAGCAAAACTATAACCAACAGAGACACGCTACAACATCCGTCTACTCAGAGAAGATAAGAAAGCGCACAAGGTAACAGATAAATACTACACAAGCATAACCCAGCCAAATACACATATCCCCTTCAACAAGGCGAAGAGGCAATGTAAAAGGCACTCAACGGTGGACAAGTTTTATTAGGTATCGGTTGTAGTAATGCTATATTACTAATCAAGTTATTAGCAAATTATTATCAACAATATAAAGGTGTAAGTTGTTCTATGATCGAGCTATACAATTCCAAGTCGTCCATAACCGCGGACACGGCTTATCGATAAGATGTACACCTGCGGGGGTTGCCCAAATGTAACCATACGCATGCTCGAACCCACTTACTACAGGTGGAGTCTCACATCAAGACCGTTCCCAATGCAAGAGAAAGTTTAATGGGAGCCACCCAACTAAGCTACCCGTGACGAAGTTCGGCCGTACTCCGATACGGACCCAGAGGTTTGCGACAACGGCTATGCTAAGTGTGAACAACCTGCTTTCGCTAATCGTTCCGCGTTATGAGTACCGTACATAATATAAACACCCGAAGGCAACAGAAATAAATCGTGCATCATGCATATGGGCAAATAAAACCAAGGTTGTGGCTCCCAATAAACAGACTCGAGGAAAGGTAGTGGGTGATGGGGGTCCCACTCCCCACGTACGGGTAGAGCGCTCAATCTCGGAACAGATAACAAGAACTCGGGTCTAGGGGACATTAGCGAGTCAAAGTTCCGATGCTTTCGCAAAGGGGCTCACATATGCCTCTGCTTACAATTTTAGTTGTTAACAATAAAGTAAAGTATGAATATCTCCAACAAATGATATAGCATGTGATAACCTCCCAACAACCCAACATATCCCGATAACAGATCGAGATAAACAACAGAGCCTAAACACGCCTACGACTCGCAAGGCTCAAACATCAAGCAACGGCTATGGGTAAGGAATGATACATATAGGATTATTATGGTAAACAAGTGGAATAGGACACGTGACCCAATAAAGAATCGCAATATAAGGATAGCAATGCGAGGGAGAGGGTATAATAGGTGAAGAGAGAGGGCTCGCCTGTGAAAGGTTGCAGAAGAACTTGTCGGAGAACTCGTCGTATCTCACCACACCACTTCGCGTTCCTATCCGAGAACAAGCAAATGCTGGAACACACAACGTATGCAAACTTACTACTACGAATGAAGAACCGGCATGATGAAGATGATATGCATGGCATGGCAACGATGGTGCAATGCAACTTATCCATATTAATCGGAGTCGGAACCCCGGACAAGCAAATTAGAGTTGGAGTTGCATTTCTACCGTCAAATTTAAGGGTTGAATTGCATGGCATAACATGGCAAGGGTGCGCTACTTCAATATTAGACGGAGCGAGGAAAACCTCATCGGTGTTCCGAAATACTCCGCATATATGTTAGGTGAACATGCACGACTATCAACGCGCGACATGATGCAAGATGCAAACAGGTATATGAATGGCATATTCTTGTTCCTTATGTTTTTCTGGTCAATTTTCATATACAACACTTTTTATTTCGAGTTACCAATTAAAAGATATGATTTTAGGAAGATTAAACATTTTCTGCAAACTTCAGAAAAAGAAAACAGGCAGAGGACAAACTGGGCCGAACCTACGCTGTCCTGGGCCGGATCTGGCTTGCTGCAGGCGCTGGATAGAGGACTGACGCCGGGAGAGGAAGCTGGGCCAAGGCCCATTGGGGCGCCAGATCTGATGCAAAAAAGAACAGAAAAGGCTGGATGAAAATCGTAGCCACAGTAAATTGAACTTGGGTCTACCATGACGAGTATCAAGTGATTAACCAGATGGGCTTGCTGTTGACGTTGGTTTGGAAAGTCTCCAGGCCTAAATAAACATCTCTGCCCACGAGATCTGAAGCAAAACAGACGGAAAAAGATGAATCAAACCACAGGCGTGGGGATTTGAACTCGGGCCTGATGCGCTAGGGATCAAAGGGCGAACCACTGCACTGATGTTAGCTTCTCGTACAGAAGGAGGTGAAGCACGCGAGGCGGAGCTTTGGGCCAGGACGGCCATGGCAGACAGTCCTGGAGGAAGAAGAACTTGACGGCTGCGGGCGAACAAGGACAAGCACGAGGGCGTCGGGGGTGCGCCTGAACACGGGGAAGCCGAAGGTGTGCTCGGTTTGTCCGGAGGAGGACGAGGGCGGCCGGAATTGGAGAAAGAGTATGACGGCCGTCACGGGGAATTGGCGACCTTGCGCTCGATTGAAGGCCTCCCGAAGCAATTCCTTTTACCCAGACGAAGAGGACGACGAGGCGGTTCTATCGGTGTGCTCGGACGGGGAGGGGGGTGACCGGAGTGACGGCGCCTTGGCAAGGTGGTGCTCCCGGATGCTGACAGAGAGAAGAAGGAAGCGGGAGATGGTGGCGGCGCGAGGGAGGAAGGGGAGCGCCTAGGGTTTCTTCGGGCCCCTAGGGCGGCTTAAAAGGGGAGGAGGAAACGCAGCAGTGGGTGGAGGGTGAGGACCACACCCACGCCATGTGCGTGCTCACCGTGGGGAAGACGACACCAAGAGGGAAGCCTCTGGCTTGCGAAGGGGTACGGGCCAGGAGAGAAAAGAAGAAGGCCGTGGGCCTGGTGGGCTGCTCCGGAAGGAAGACTAAGAAGGCCACGGGGAGGTGAGAGGCCCGGGGAGGGGTTTGGGTTTTATTTCGAAAATCTTTTCTCTTTTCTTTTTCAAAACTGTTTTGGCCATTTGATTTGATCTTGCTCAAATAAAAATTGAATTTGAATACAAGATGGATAGAGTGAGAGAGAGAACAACTTTATAGGCATTGCCAAAATATTTTATACCAAAAAATAAAATAGGTTTGTTGGTTGGGTTTTGTTAAAAGAAAGAGAAGAGGAGGTTATTATATAAACCATATGAGAGGGAAAAGAAAATACTTAGGGTTTATAAAATAAATTTTATTTGTTGAAAACATGGATGATGTGATGCATGATGCATGATGATGCATAAAAGAAAAAAGAACAAGCAAAAATCTATTTGGGGTACTACCCTGGACCGTTACAAAAGCAACCGCTGAAACTTAATCTTCCTTTGTGTTGCTTCAATACCTCTACTTTGAATTATTGCTTTACGAGCTAACTCTTATGCATGTTGAACATTCATACAAATCCATAGCAACAAAGTTATCATTCATGGGGGGGAAATGTGCTTCCCATTACAAAAGTAACCAACCAACCAACCATACACACAAGTTCCATTCGTTCAACCATAGACATAAGTTTCATTGGTTCGACACAAACTACATTGCACCAAAATACATATCCTTCCAACAACTATCCTAGCTACTCATATGTCTCCTCGTCAAAGATCTTGGCATAATCTTCTCTGTTCGTGGGGTGTGTGATCAAATCTGTAGCAAGAATCATGCGAAAATAAGGGATGCCATTCTCGTCGAAGTTCTCCATGACCTTCCCATCAAACTTCTCCATGTAGAGTATCGCAAAGAAACCACAATCAAAGCTGAAATGACAAAAGGAGAATGTATGAGCATTGGGAAAAAGGACTTGCAATATAAGAGAGAAAAATGTAGGCATATTTACTCACTTGTTGGGCTGCTGTGGGTAGTCAGTAGGTCCTCCATGTTTGAATTTAGTGATGTCAAAACTGAAGGCTTGAGTCTCTTTAGCAAGAACATCAAAGTTCGTGATCTGAAACAAAAAGTGCATGAAAATAGTTACATAATCCAGTAGTGTTAGTCACAAAATTTGTAAAGTAAGACAACATTAGTTTTATGATTTGTCACTTGGTTACAGATAAGAATACAACAACACATGTAAAAGCAATGTTACATAATCCAGTAGTGTTAGTCACAAAATTTATAAAGTAAGACAACATTAGTTTTATGATTTGTCACTTGGTTACAGATAAGAATACAACAACACATGTAAAAGCAATGTTACATAATCCAGTAGTGTTAGTCACAAAATTTATAAAGTAAGACAACATTAGTTTTATGATTTGTCACTTGGTTACAGATAAGAATACAACAACACATGTAAAAGCAATGTTACATAATCCAGTAGTGTTAGTCACAAAATTTATAAAGTAAGACAACAAAAACATATGATTGGAAACTGAAAATGTAATGTATAGGTGCAAGGTCATAGTGCAACAAACCAGGTTGTTCATGGCAGACTCCATGGAACCTCCTTTCTTTGATGGTTTGATAGAATCAAACGAGTTGATTTGCGAGTGCAGAAGATTTATGCAACAAGTGGCCCAGTGCTTCTCATGTACAATTGGGAACCAAAGCTGCGGATGCAAAAAAGTTATAAAAAACCCACCGATCAAAGAGAACATGAGAAGCACAACATTATGAACTACTAACCAGATCCATTTTTGATATCTTGTATTTTTCACAAGCAATCTTGAACTCTTGGATAACATCCTTTGTTTGGAACTTGGCAGGATCCTTGATAAGTTCAGACTGCGATGAAAGGTTACGACAATAGAAATGTTGGTACTAGAAACATGGGTGCAAACTTGAAACTATTTCAACAACAAAAAAAGGAACACCAAGGTAGCATTGTACTTACAGTCATATGCACAGAAAATGCGAACTTCTTACGACACCTTTTGTTGGTAGAGGCTTGCAATTTATTCTCGATGTTGAACTTCTCAACATAAACGGACATGACTTGATTGTCCATGTGCTGGCGTGGCTTGAACACGGCTTGAAAGTTTTTGTATGAGACAAAGAAGTTACCAATATGAACAAATGGTTTACTGCAATGAACCAAAAATGTTGTGTTACTACACAAAGATGACAGATAGAAAACAACAAAAAAATGAAATGAAGTTACAAAATTCAGTAAAGTTAGTCACAAATTGAAATGAGTAATACAACATTAGGCAGAGGAATAGGAGTACATTGCTAGAAAAGGAGATAGAAAACAACAAAAAAAATGAAATGAAGTTACAAAATTCAGTAAAGTTAGTCACAAATTGAAATGAGTAATACAACATTAGGCAGAGGAATAGGAGTACATTGCTAGAAAAGGAGATAGAAAACAACAACAAAGGCCAGATGACTCACGGATGAACACCCTTCTTCTGTGGCCTCAATTTGCGACTATGCCCAATGTATTTGCGATAAGTGGATTGATGAGTGTCTGAAAGTTTCATCTTCTTCACCTTGGGAGGTGTATCAATGTCCTTTGCGGCCCTTGATACGTCTCAAACGTATCTATAATTTCTTATGTTCCATGCTACTTTATTGATGATACCTACATGTTTTATACACATTATATGTCATTATTATGCGTTTCCGGAACTAACCTATTGACGAGATGCCGAAGGGCGTTCCTTTTTGCTGTTTTGGTTTCGAAATCCTAGTAAGGAAATATTCTCGGAATCGGACGAAATCAATGCCCGCATCCTATTTTTGGACGAAGCTTCCAGACACCCGAGGCCGCCAGAGAGAAGCCCTGGGGGCCCACAACACCCTGCGCGGCCGAGGGGGCGCGCCGCCTTAGTGTGTGGGCCCACCAGGCCCCCTCGAGGCCGCCTCTTCGCCTATAAAAAGGTCCCGACCTAAAACCTCGATACGAAAAGCCACGGTACGAGAAACCTTCCGGCCGCCGCCATCGCGAAGCCAAGATCGGGGACAGGAGTCTCTGTTAGGCACGCCGCCGAGGAGGGGAAGTGCCCCGGAAGGCTTCTCCATCGACACCGCCATCTCCACCGCCATCTTCATCACCAGTTGCTCCCATGAGGAGGGAGTAGTTCTCCATCGAGGCTCGGGCTGTACCGATAGCTATGTGGTTCATCTCTCTCCTATGTACTTCAATACAATAATCTCATGAGCTGCCTTACATGATTGAGATTCATATGATCATGCTTGTAATCTAGATGTCATTATGCTAGTCAAGTGGGTTTTACTTATGTGATCTCCGGAGACTCCTTGTCCCACGTGTGTAAAGGTGACAGTGTGCACCGTGTGGGTCTCTTAGGCTATATTTCACAGAATACTTATTCACTGTTATGAATGGCGTAGTGAAGTGCTTATTTATATCTCTTTATGATTGCAATGTGTTTTGTATCACAATTTATCTATGTGCTACTCTAGTGATGTTATTAAAGTAGTTTTATTCCTCCTGCACGGTGTAATGGTGACAGTGTGCATCCGTGTTAGTACTTGGCGTAGGCTATGATTATGATCTCTTGTAGATTATGAAGTTAACTATTGCTATGATGGTATTGACGAGATCTATTCCTCCTACATGATGTGAAGGTGACAGTGTGCATGCTATGTTAGTACTTGGTTTAGTCGTGTCGATCTTTCATGCACTCTAAGGTTATTTAAATATGAACATTGAATTGTGGAGCTTGTTAACTCGGCATTGAGGGTTCGTGTAATCCTACGCAATGTGTTCATCATCCAACAAGAGAGTGTAGAGTATGCATTTATCTATTCGTTATGTGATCAAAGTTGAGAGTGTCCACTAGTGAAAGTCTATTCCCTAGGCCTTGTTCCTAAATACTATCATTTGCTTCGTTTTTTGCGTTACTATTGCTGCATGTTTACTTCTGCAATAATACTACCATCAACCGCGCCGAGCTATTTTCGCGCCATACTATTGCTCATATTCATTCATACCACTTGTATTTCACTATCTCTTCGCCGAACTACTATTTATTAGGTGTGTTGACAAAAGAGACTTCTTGCTTTGTGGTTGCAGGGTTGCATGAGAGGGATATCTTTCCTCTTCCTCCTGAGTTCGATAAACCTTGGGTATCCACTTAAGGAACTTGCTGGTTCTACAAACCTCTGCTCTTCTTCACCTTGGGAGGTGTATCAATGTCCTTTGCGGCCCTCTTTTGGCGTTGCTTCTTATCATGTGTGTCTGGACCACTAGAAGCATTTCCTTTGGCTTCCTGGAGAGTAGATGCTGCAAACCAAAACAAGTGAAAAACAGAAAAAGCAAGTAAGAATCCGAATGTATGGACAACCAACATATAAAAGACTAGGAAAAAATGTAAAGAAATATACCAGCAGGTACAATGGGTTGTGGCACGTCCTCTTTGCGCACCGGTGTCACGACAACACAAGAACCTCCACTTGTAGCTGCAACATCAGGAATTGTAGCGAAGAACTTTGCCTCCTCAGATCCATCAGGAAACAAATCCATTTTTGGTACATCATCCCAAAAGCCAGCCGGGTATTTGCTTGGAGATTTAATTCTGGGCGACTCATCACCACTTGATGGGCTGGGCACATGAGAAATGTTTTGTGGATAAGGCACCAGGGTAGCAGCACAACTGGGCACCGGAGAAGGCACAGTAGTGCGCACCGGAGAAGGCACACAAGAAGTAACCGGGCAAGCCTCACGAGTGTGCTCCGGAGAAGGCACATGAGTGTGCTCCGGAGAAGGCACTGGAGAAGTCTCGGTAGAGTGCTCCGGAGAAGGCACTGGAGAAGTCTCGGGAGAAGGCACTGGAGAAGTCTTGTTAGAAACCTCGCCAATATCCATTGCATCATCATTCACAACATTGTGAGTCAGATCTTCCTCAACCATGATTGGGCTTGGCTCCTTTGCATGTACATCCGGAGCTGCAGGGCATGGGATAGTGAAGCTGCTTGATGCGACATTAGCAGCATGAACATCCACAAGCAATGCTGCCATACGCTTTGCATTTGAAGCCTTCAAAAACTCCCCAAAGTTGTGCAATCCAGCAGCCAAATCAGTTGCATAGAGAGCCTTGTGCTTGTTGTACAGTCCTTGCAAATGTTCGGGCACCTAAAAAAGCATGGGTACCATTAGTTACAAAAATCATGTGTAACAGACACAAAAAGTATTGAGTAATACAACATTAGCTCCAGGAATTGTGACTTCATTGCATATTATTGTGACCACATAGTAGATATGAAATACAACAACATAAGTAAATAAAAGTTACAAAAATCATGTGTAACAGACACAAAAAGTATTGAGTAATACAACATTAGCTCCAGGAATTGTGACTTCATTGCATATTATTGTGACCACATAGTAGATATGAAATACAACAACATAAGTAAATAAAAGTTACAAAAATCATGTGTAACAGACACAAAAAGTATTGAGTAATTGTTATCACCAGAATTTTACCAAGTCAGAGGTGGGCCGCGATCAAGATGGATGTGAAGATTGTACGTAGAAGAAATACGTGAGTCGGCCTTGTTCTACCAAGTTGGGCTAAACCGCCCGTGTATCTGTAACATATTAGATCGCATCTTAGTTTGGAAGTTAGAGTTTTATCCGTGCACGGTTTGGTGCACGCCCAATTAGAAAGTCCCTGGACTATAAATATGTATCTAGGGTTTATGGAATAAACAACAACCAACGTTCAACACAAACCAATCTCGGCGCATCGCCAACTCCTTCGTCTCGAGGGTTCCTCCGGTAAGCACCATGCTGCCTAGATCGCATCTCGCGATCTAGGCAGAGCCTGCCTAGTTGTTCATGCGTTGCTCGTCCGAAGCCTTTTGATGGCGAGCAACGTAGTTATCATAGATGTGTTAGGGTTAGCATTGTTCCTAGTATCATATGCTGTCGTGCAACCCTTGCGCATCTAGCCGTCCCTGTACCTCATCATGGGTGCGGGCACCCCGCTTGATCGTTATTTAGTAGATCTGATCCGTTACGATCGCTCCTTGATTCATCAAGGATTAGTTTAATATCTGCAATAGTTAGGCCTTACAAAGGGTTGGAGGATCCAGCGGCATGTAGGGTGTAGTTTGCTGCCCCTAGACAGGACGTTCCGAGGATCAACCTAGTGTTGGTTTTTAGGCCTTGTCTAGGGCTGGCTTACGATTACCGTGCGTGAGCGCGAGGCCCAATCGTGAGTAGGATGATCCGATTATGCGGTGAAAACCCCAGATCGTCGTGGATCTCATACGCTTTATCTTGATCAAGCAGGACCACCATATATTCGGCCACCTTGGACGAATCATGGGTGGATCGGCTCCATGAGCCGATTCACAGGATAACCCGAGAGCCGATCGAGGCTCGTATTTAACGTGTACGTGTGTGCCCTGCAGAAACTAAGCGAGGCATCATCCACACCTTCCGACCAGGTATAGGTCAGGTGGCACGCCCTTGCGATTTGCATCGGCGCGCGACCGGGAGGCTTTGCGGGCCGTCGCTCGAGGGACGGGGCCAGCCGCAGCCCTAGTTGTTCCCGGCTCTACGGTGTTGACCTCGCTGCGCGCCGGTGGGTTTCGACGTCAACACATTCTGGCACGCCCGGTGGGACCATCTTCAACGACAACCACCTCGCCATCCACATCGGAGATGGCGGAAGGAACTCCGGTCACTTACGAGGAGCTCTCGGCGAGCTCAAGAAGAAGTATGACGAGGTCAAAGCTTTCCTCGAAGCCGACCTAATCGGCTCTTTCCACAGGACCCGTTCCATGGCATCAGATGGAAGGGGTTCTCACCTAAAGCGCGCTTGATGGAGTGGACCTGTCCACCCCGTCGAAGAACGCACCAGGTCGCTGCGTCAGGAGATAAACTTCATGGTGGCTCATTCGCTGCACCGCCATTCCGAGAGCCTGGTGAACACGTTGGAGCGCGTCGCGCTGCGCGTGATCCAGGAGATCATGAGCCATCCGTACTCTCCGTCAGGACCAGCCCTAGGGACTCACCAAGGGGAATTGCTACTCCAGTCCCGTCCACCGCCGCCGTTCGCGTTGGCAGCGCCCGGCGCCGAACTCATCGGCCTATGTCGTCTACAAGATTGGTGGTGATACCAATTCCTACATGACGCGCCAAGGAGATCCCGCACGGGTACGCATGTGCATACGTGCCAGACTGGGCACCCTCGAACCAGGTTGCTATAGCAGGGACTTGGGCAACAGGGGAACGTCGGAGGCGGACCCGAGAAGCAAACGTGGCTAGCTAAATACGCCACCCGACAAAACTCCCGAGCCCAGCTCCCTGGTTGCTCGAACCCAGAAAAACAAGCATGGCTGGTTAAGTACGCCACTCGACGAATCTTCGGGTTCGGCACCTGCAGCCATCACCGCGGATCAGATTTGTACGATCCTGAAAGATCAGTTCGGCATGATGCCGAAAGAAAGGCGATCGGCTATACCAAGCCGTACCCCAACGAGTACGAATTGATCCCGCTACCACCCAAATATCGGCTCCCGGACTTCACAAAGTTCAGCGGATCAGATGGTTCCAGCTCCATCGAGCATGTGAGCCGATATTTGGCACAATTGGGCATGATCTCGGCGTCGGGCAGCTGCGCGTGAGGTACTTCTCACAGTCCCTCACAGGATCGGCTTTTGGTTGGTACACGTCGCTGCCACCGAACTCAGTCCGGACTTGGAAGCAGGTGGAAGAACGGTTCCATGAGCAATATCACTCGAGGCTTCCGAGGCTGGCATTGCCGATCTAGCACAAGTACGACGAAGCGCGGGGAAACAGTCGAATACATCCAGCGCTTCAGGACCGTTAGGAACCGATGCTATTCGGTTCACGTAAGCGAAAAAGAAGCAGTAGAGTTGGCGGTGTTGGGTCTATCATCGTCGATCAAGGACGTGGCCTCCCAAGCGGACTACCCGTCATTAGCGCACATGGTACAGAAGCTGTCAGCGTATGAACAGCGTCACCCAGATGTCTATCAGGACAAGTTCAAGCGCGTGGTTACCATGGTTGACGCAGGCGAAGATGAAGTTACGGGAGAACAAGAGGTCGCAGTAGCTGAGTGGACTCGAGCTGCAGGCCCAGTAACCTGCAAATGGGTGAAGCCACCAGGACCTCCAAGAGGATTCGACTTCGACGTGACGAAAACCGAGCAGATTTTCGATCTCTTACTCGCGGAGAAGCATATAAAGATTCCCGAAGGCCACAAAGTTCCCACGGTGCAAGAGCTGAACGGAAAGCCATACTGCAAATGGCATAACACGTTCACCCACACCACTAACGTTGCAGGGTGTGGCGTCAGCAGATCCAGATGGCAATAGAAAATGGGCGACTAATTTTTAACCAGTATGCCATGAAGGTCGACACACCCCTTTCCCGCCGTCAACATGGTGGAGTTCGCCCACCTCGGAGGGTGCCAGCCTGATTTCTCAGCCAACATCAGCATGGTAGAACTTGGACACCGCTCTGAGAAGGACGGGGATGGGGACAGCTGCTCTCAGAGCAAGGACACTGAGGGGGCCGCTCCATGCGATCGGCTCCGTCAAGATGGCAAGCGCTACGTCACGGAGGGAGAAGTTAAGAACATAAGATATCCCTCTCTCCGATCACCTCCTCAATAAGTGTAGATCAACGCCGGCGACACGGCGACGATGATGAGAGAGGCCGTCTGGCCAGAAACGACAGAAGACATCGTCGGCATAATCACGATGAGGAGCGGCAGGAGCGCCACGCCAGGGAGCAGGACAATACGGACAGGCATTGGGACTGCCCTTTCTTCGGACACTGCGGGATTCAGGAATGAGCCGATTACCAACAATCGGCAACGCCCGAATGCAACCAGAGAAAGAAGGAGGCAGCCAACGTGTCCGTGTTCGAGCGCCTAGGGCCTCTCCCACCACAAAGCAGACGTGCTGAGATCCCTCTGTTGGAAGATCTTGAGGATTCGGAAGACGAGGGGAAGACGAAGAAGACAGGTACCACCGTCCAAGGTGGTGCCCCGATGGTCTCAGCCATTCACAAAAGCGCAGGGTTCAGCGATTGCGCGGTCTCGGAGGAAGCCGAAAGGTTATACTTGCATACGCCGAGGAAGGCACGACCTGATTTGGGCTGCGAAAGTCCAGCGGACCTGGATCAAGGGACTGCCGCAAAGAAAAGAGTGGCGCCCCAAGCAAAGGAAAGCCGATGATGAAACATCGGCTGGCACAAACATGGTACTCGTTCGTCCGGCGAAGTGTAGACCTCCACGATCACACGTTGCACCCAAGGTGGACAACAGCAAGCGCACCAACGTGATGAAATCGGAGATTAGGCTGGTTTTGTCTACCGGCTGGGCGAGTAGCAAGACTACGTCAATAAGCAACGTGGTGAGGCTGATCCTTGCGATCGGCCCTCCGAAAAGGATGAAGGGATATTACAAAACCTTCACCGAGCAAGCAACGTGGAGGTCGATTCCAGCAATCGGCCAAAATTATCCTCACCATCCATTCTGCCTGGGATCAACGTTTGACCCAAGGGGACTACCCGACGAGCCGATACCATCAATTCTCTTGATAGAATCGGCTCGGGGCACCTAGATGGATACTAAGCATGGGGGCCGATACACAAATCGGCCTAAAATTTTTAAAATTTTTTACAGCCGATGCAAGGGCATCGACTTCGTAATTGAGAAGTAGCCGATGCGCAGCCATCGACTCAAGAGAAAGGAGCCGATCGACCAACAGGGCGCTAAGAGCGGACTGGAGAGACGGGGGGCAGCTCGTGAAAGCTCTCTGCTTTGGGAAGCCGATTTATGTACAAATCGGTTGGCTCTGCATGATCAAGCCCAGGCTAATTCAGCTAAGTTACGCGTCCTCGTTTCTGTTTTTGCCTTGGCAAAGACTCGGGGGGCAGCAGGCCTGGTGGATATTTTGTTTTGCTCGTTTAAAGAACCGATTGGGATGCCATCGGCTGATCCTTCATTACGACCTCCTTCACAAATGATGAGTATTGAAGAGGATTATTGGGTTTGGTTGGAAAAGTTTAAAGGTTTTCCTGAAGATCCTGCATTTTCTGCCGAGATTCAGAAAGTCATCGGAAGAGGGAAGAGCGAGTTTCAAAGGGCCGATATGCTATCGGCTTATTACGCATTGGCAAAGGGGACAAATCGCAAGGTCAGTGGAAGAAATCGGCAAATCAAATTGGGGAAAAGTTCTTCATTAATAAGAGAGATTTCTTACATAGTAGAGCTGATTGCCCTCAAAAGGGGATACATTGCCCCGCCTACTTCTATGGGTCCTATGCTAGGGGCCCTATCTACGGGCCGTTGTCGCCTCGTCGTCGCCGTCATCGCCTGTCGAGCGTATCGGCCGGCTCGTCGTCTGCTCCGGCGGCGCCGGCAGACCTTCATTGTCCTCATCTTCCTCGTCGTCGTCGTGGTCGTCCTATGTCACTCAGATTCCCCGGCCAGGGCAATGGCGCTTGGCCGGCGGCTCGTCGGGGGAGCGACGTCGTCGTCATCCTCCTCTTCTCCTCCTTCACCTCCTCGGAGGTGGCCCCATCCGGGAAGCGATCATCCTCGCTTTCTTCCACCGCTTCCTTGTCGGCGAGGAAGCGGAGATCGCTTCCCCATCAGTCAGGGACTTGTCGTCCTCGACCAGATGGAGAAGTCATGGTCTGACTCCTCCCCGGCCGCAATGGCGCGGCGGATGTTGGCCGCATGGACCTCCGCCGGGGTGTGCTCGGCGTCGGCTCGCGAGACGAAGAGGACTGGGTGGAAAGATCCGATGAGGCAGAGGAGGAAGGGGACATGGTGGCGCAGGAGGGTTTTTGGGTGCTAATGCGAAGGAGATGCAGAGGAGAACTGTTTGGGGCGGTTAAATAAAAGAGGGCATGGTAGAAATTCAATGCCACAGCAGTTTCAGGAGGTGGTGCTAAAGCGTCAAATCGTGCGAGAAGTTGAGGAGGCAAGTTATCATGATGAAGAACTCTGCGACGGTTCTGCTCTGCCACGACATGACCCGACGAAGGAAAGGCGTAATGATTTTGGAAATGTCATTTCCAAAACCAGGGGGCATGTGTTATCACCGAATTTGACCAAGTCGAGGAGGTGGGCCGCGATCAAGATGGATGTGAAGATTGTACGTGGAAGAAATACGTGAGTCGGCCTTGTTCTACCAAGTTGGGCTAAACCGCCCGTGTATCTGTAACATATTAGATCGCATCTTAGTTTGGAAGTTAGAGTTTTATCCGTGCACGGTTTGGTGCACGCCTACGTTAGAAAGTCCCCTGGACTATAAATATGTATCTAGGGTTTATGGAATAAACAACAACCAACGTTCAACACAAACCAATCTCGGCGCATCGCCAACTCCTTCGTCTCGAGGGTTCTCGGTAAGCACCATGCTGCCTAGATCGCATCTCGCGATCTAGGCAGCACGAGCCTGCCTAGTTGTTCATGCGTTGCTCGTCTGAAGCCTTTTGATGGCGAGCAACGTAGTTATCATAGATGTGTTAGGGTTAGCATTGTTCCTAGTATCATATGCTTGTCGTAGTGCAACCCTTGCGCATCTAGCCGTCCGTGCCTCATCATGGGTGCGGGCGGCACCCCGCTTGATCGTTATTTAGTAGATCTGATCGTTACGATCGCTCCTTGATTCATCAAGGATTAGTTTAATATCTGCAATAGTTAGGCCTTACAAAGGGTTGGAGGATCCAGCGGCATGTAGGGTGTAGTTTGCTGCCCCTAGACAGGACGAGGATCAACCTAGTGTTGGTTTTTAGGCCTTGTCTAGGGCTGGCTTACGATTACCGTGCGTGAGGCCCAATCGTGAGTAGGATGATCCGATTATGCGGTGAAAACCCAGATCGTCGTGGATCTCATACGCTTTATCTTGATCAAGCAGGACCACCATATATTCGGCCACCTTGGACGAATCATGGGTGGATCGGCTCCATGAGCCGATTCACAGGATAACCTGAGAGCCGATCGAGGCTCGTATTTAACGTGTACGTGTGTGCCTGAAACTAAGCGAGGCATCATCCACACCTTCCGACCAGGTATAGGTCAGGTGCACGCCCTTGCGATTTGCATCGGCGCGCGACCGGGGAGGCTTTGCGGGCCGTCGCTCGAAGGGGCCAGCCCTAGTTGTTCCGGCTCTACGGTGTTGACCGATCCTTTGCCCGCCGGTGGGTTTCGTATTGAGTAATACAACATTAGCTCCAGGAATTGTGACTTCATTGCATATTATTGTGACCACTGATGACCCACAAGTATAGGGGGTGTATCGTAGTATCTTCGATAAGTAAGAATGTCGATCCCAACGAGGAGCAGAAGGTGTTGGCAGCGGTTTCGATGAAGGATTCGCTGTAAATGCTCACAGACAAGTATTCAGGGGGTTTTGATATTGTAGATAAATAAAGTACAAGTAAATAAAATGCGAGAGAAATAATTGCAGCAAGTGGCCCAATCCTTTTTAGCACAAAGGACAAGCCGGTTTGATTACTTATAATGACCAAACGTTTCTGAGGACACATGGGGATTTTAGTCTAGTACTTTCGCTTCAAGTGGCTAAATAATCTTCATTGTTTTGATAAGTGTTGTGTGGGTGAACCTATGCTAATGCACCGCCCTTCCTAGGACTAATACATACTTGTGATTATACCCCTTGCAAGCATCCGCAACTACAAGAAAGTAATTAAGATAAATCTAACCACAGACCTTAAACTCTGAGATCCTGCGATCCCTCCTGCATCGATATACTAACGGGGGCTCGGTTTCTGTCACTCCGGCAACCCCGCAATTAGCAACCGAATACAAGATGCACTCCCCTAGGCCCATAAATGGTGAAGTGTCGTGTAGTCGACGTTCACACGACACCACTAGAAGAATGACACCACAACTTAAATATCATAACATTGAATATTACTCAACCATAATTCACTACTAGCATTTAGACTTCACCCATGTCCTCAAGAACTAAACGAACTACTCACGAGACATCATATGGAATACAATCAGAGGTGATATGATGATGAATAACAATCTGAACATAAACCTTGGTTCAATGGTTTCACTCAATAGCATCTACAACAAGTATAGAATAACACCGGGAGAGTTTCCCCTATCAAACAATCAAGATTTAACCCGAATTGCTACAGCGATGACGAGGTGCAGCGGTGGTGATGGCGGTGTAGATGGTGGAGATGATGATGATGATGGAGATGATGTCCCGCTCGATGACGATGGCGATGGCGTCGATTTCCCCCTCCGGGAGGGAATTTCCCCGGCGGATTCCGCCCGGGAGAGCTCTTTTCTCTCTGGTGTTCTCCGCCCCGCAGAGGCGGCTGTAACCCTTCGTGAGGTCCTCCGTGGCTTAGGTTTTCGGGACGAAGGAGTACGCGAAGAAAAGGAGGCGAAAAGGGTCGTGGGCCCCCCAGAGCATAGGGTGGCGCGGCCGGGCCATGGCCGCCGCCGCCTATGGTCTGGGCCCACTGTGGCCCCTCTCTTCTTCCCCTTCTGGCTCCATCCGTCATCTGGAAAAATAGGAATTTACGTGAAATTCCCTTCCACAGTTGATCTTCCGAAATATTGCGTTCTGACGGTGCTTTTCCAGCAGAATCCTGGCTCCGGTGCTTGATCCTCCAATGATGATGAAACATGCAAAATAGATGAAATAACATAAGTATTGTGTCCCAATATGAAATATATCAATGAATAACAGCAAATTATGATACAAAATAGTGATGCAAATTGGACGTATCAACTCCCCCAAGCTTAGACCTCGCTTGTCCCCAAGCGAAACTGAGCTCGATAAACAAGACCACATGTTTATGGAGTGAAGAGTCGATAAATAAAATACGGACAAGAAGCATCATATTCATTTACACAAGACATTCTAGTAAACAACTTCCTCATATAACTCATCTCGAAATAAGTAAAGAGAAATCACAAGTAAAGGTGCATAAGAAATCATAATTGGTGATGGCAAACTTTGTTCTTGGTCAGAGAACTACTAACGGATTGTACTTTTAAGCAAAGCTTTCATATTAGATTTTATAGCTGAGCTTTCATATTTAAGCATAACAATCTCCTCATAATCATTGATAACTTCAAAGTCATATTCATTCAGATAAAATTGGTACTAAACAAGAAAGTATAAAAGACATGATTAACTGGATCACAGCATAAATGATTGGTTCACAACAACTCAATTGCTTGCTTGAGATAGAGGGAAATAGGTTTACTGACTCAACATAAAAGTAAAAGATAGGCCCTTCGCAGAGGGAAGCAGGGATTAAATCATGTGCTAGAGCTTTTCAAGTTTTGAAATCATATAAAGAGAATAAAAGTAATATTTTGAGAGGTGTTTGTTGTTGTCAACGAATGGTAGCGGGCACTCTAACCCCCTTGCCAAACGAACCTTCAAAGAGCGGCTCCCATGAGGGACGGCATCTCTACCAGCAAGGTAGATCATCCCCCTTCTCTTTTGTTTACACATGTATTTTAGTTTTATTATGGGTGACACTCCCCCCAACCTTGGCTTTCTCAATCCATGGCTAACCGAATCCTCGGGTGCCTTCCAACATTCACATACCATGGAGGAGTGTCTATTGCAAAATTAAGTTGCTTACTGATGAATCAGAGCAAAACATGTGAAGAGAATTATTAATGAAAGTTATTAATTGGGGCTGGGAACCCCGTTGCCAGCTCTTATTGCAAAATTATTGGATAAGCGCATGTGCCGCTAGTCCATTGGTGAAAGTCCGCCCAACAAGATTGAAAGATAAAACACCACATACTTCCTCATGAGCTATAAAACATTGACACAAATAAGGGGTAGTATAGTTTGAATAATTTAAAGGTAGCACATGAAGTATTTACTTGGAATGGCAGAAAATACCATGTAGTAGGTAGGTATGGTGGACACAAATGGCATAGGTTTGGTCTAAGGTTATGGATGTATGAGAAGCATTCCCTCTCGATACAGGTCTTTGGCTAGCAAGGTTTGATAGCAAGCATAAAGGTTGAGGGAAACAAACAAATATACATATGATAGAAACAATCATGCATCTTTCTCATAAGCACAAGCAATTTTAACTCTAGAATACTAAGCATAGAGATAATAGAGTAATATTTCTAAGTGTATTTCTCTCTTCTAATTAAACATCAGGATGTTGTTGCTATTGACCAATGCTAAGTTTGCCAAAACCAAATAGATTTACTCGATGCTCCCAAAGTGATATCAATACTCATGTCAAGAGTAATCATATAATGGAGATTGCAAACTAAAATAAGGTGTGCAAAAAGTAAATGATAAGACTTCTCATTAATATTCCATAACGATAACTCACACCAACGGATACATAGATAACTAAGAGAGATACTTCCACATTGCATACTATTCCATACGATAACTTCCCTACTCATGATATGACACTACTTGATAGTAAAAGATAAAAGTGGTGGTGATGTGATACCGCGGCACTCCCCAAGCTTGGAACAAACCAAGGGGATGCCAATACCGATGATGAATTACTCCTTCGGTGATGATGGTGATGGATTCCTCTCGCGCTTCATAAGGATCTCCTTCAGCTTCAGCTTCTCAATTTTGTAATTCTGCACCAAAACCTGAAGAGACTCATTGTTACCCGAGTGTGGCGGTGACGGCCTTGTGCTGGGATTTGAGTAATATTCCAGCATTCTGCGAAGTCGCTGGTTCTCCTCCGAAGTATCTCCACTTCCCTCCTTAGAGCACTATATTGATCACAAAACTCATCAGCAACCCGTATTGCTTCCTCCACACAAGGGAAAGAGTCGAGGTCCAGAGCAGGCGGAAGAGCTCCCTGCAAGTTATGAGAAAAAGAACGCCCAGTGTTAACCGATCCCACCAAGATTGGCTTACTCCTCGTAGTTTCACACTCTTTTGCCGATGCTATCTTCTCCTTCTCCTTATTGATCCTTTCATCTATCTCTTCCCTCCAAGGCCCCTTGTCTTTGTTGTTGGAGACCATGGTGCTTCTAGATCAAAACAAATGGCAGAAAATAGCTCGAAACAAAACACGACGAGAAAACGATATTACGGACCTCCAGGGGTCCGGGGAATTATATAGCAAATATTTTTACGACAAAAGGAAGGTTCCAGGTCGAAAACGAGTTGGAAAGGGGCAACGAGGCGGCCAGACCATAGGTCGGCGCGGCCAGGGTGGGGCCCGCGCCGGCCTATGGTGGCACGCCCTCGCGCGTCTTTTCCACTCCGTTTCGATTCCGTAATTTTTCATATTTTCCAAAAACAGCAAAAATAATGTTCGGAAAGGTAAACGCGGACTTTTTATTACCTATACTGTTACCTATTCAAAGTCAGTTCTGGCGGACTGTCAATTTGTCCTTTGATGAAAGCCTCCGGTGTTTCCACTTGAATAATATCAACATCAACATTATAAGAATCACCCGAGATATAATGCTTGAGTCTTTGTCCATTCACCACTTGTGTGGCATTGCCTTGGAGAGAGCTAATTTTAATTGCTCCTGAACGATACACCTCCTCAACAATATATGGTCCTTCCCACTTCGAGAGTAATTTCCCTGCAAAGAATCTGAGACGAGACCGATACAATAGAACTTGATCTCCAACATTAAATTCTCTTTTGATGATCCTTCTATCATGCCATTTCTTAACTTTTTCTTTAAAGAGTTTAGCATTTTCATAAGCTTCACTTCTCCATTCATCTAGAGAACTTAATTGCAACAACCTCTTATTACCGGCTAATTTAGGATCTTTATTTAGTTCTCTAACAGCCCAATAAGCTTTGTGCTCTAGTTCTAGAGGTAAATGACAAGCTTTTCCATAAACCATTTTATAAGGTGACATTCCCATAGGATTTTTATAAGCAGTTCTATAAGCCCATAACGCTTCTTTCAATTTGCTAGGCCAATTCTTTCTAGATTTATTAACAGTTTTACCTAAGATAGCTTTAATCTCTCTATTTGATAATTCTACTTGACCGCTAGTTTGAGGGTGATAAGCAGAAGCAATTCTATGATTAATACCATACTTAGCAAGAGTTTTTCTAAAACCTCCATGAATAAAATGAGAACCTCCATCAGTCATAATATATCTAGGTACTCCAAATCTAGGAAATATAATATCTACAAGCATTTTTATAGAGGTCTCACCATCAGCACTTTTTGTAGGTATAGCTTCTACCCATTTAGTAACATAATCAACAGCGACAAGTATATGAGTGTTACCATCTGAAGAAGGGAAAGGTCCCATGAAGTCGAATCCCCAACAATCGAATGGTTCAATAACAAGAGTATAATTCATAGGCATCTCATTGCGTCTAGAGATATTACCAACTCTTTGACATTCATCACAAGATAAAATAAATTTCCTTGCATCTTTGAAGAGTGTTGGCCAATAAAAACCTGATTGTAGAACCTTCTCCTATCTCCAGCGTGGTGTCCTCCATAAACACTTCCATGACATTTATTCAATATCTCCTGTTGTTCATATTCGGAACACATCTTCGCATAATACCATCCACTCCTTCTTTATATAAGTGTGGGTCATCCCAAAAATAATGCCTCAAGTCATAAAAGAATTTCCTCCTTTCTGAGCTGAAAAGGTTGGAGGCAAATACTTCCAAACAATAAAGTTAGCATAATGCATACCAAGGGCTCTCTCGCGAGCTCACCTTTATTACAGCCAATTGTTCATTTGGAAAACTATCATTAACAGGAACAGGATCATAAGCAATATTTTCCAATCTAGACAAATTATAA
Organism: Lolium multiflorum; assembly: GCA_030979885.1. NCBI lineage: Eukaryota > Viridiplantae > Streptophyta > Magnoliopsida > Poales > Poaceae > Lolium > Lolium multiflorum. The sequence goes on along the minus strand of CM061749.1, from coordinate 57,778,313 downwards.
GCAACAGGATTATCAGCACCTTTCCTATCTATAATATGTAAATCAAATTCTTGCAAAGAAGTACCCATCTAATAAGCCTTGGCTTAGCATCTTTCTTTGTCATAAGGTATCTAATTGCAGCATGATCAGTATGAATTGTAACTTTTGAATCAACAATATAAGGTCTAAACTTATCACAAGCAAAGACTACAGCTAACAATTCCTTTTTCAGTTGTAGCATAATTTCTTTGAGCAGCATCAAGAGTCTTACTAGCATAATGAATAACATTTAATTTTTTATCTACCCGCTGTCCAAGAACAGCGCCTACAGCAAAATCACTAGCATCACACATAATTTCAAAAGGCAAATTCCAATCAGGAGGTTCGACTACAGGAGCAGTCGTTAAGGCTTTCTTTAGAGTTTCAAAAGCTTCCTTACAATCATCATCAAAAACAAAAGGTACATCTTTTTGAAGAAGATTAGTAAGAGGCTTTGAAATTTTAGAGAAATCTTTAATAAATCTCCTATAAAACCCAGCATGACCAAGAACACTACGAATACCTTTAACATCCCTTGGATAGGGCATCTTCTCGATTGCTTCAACTTTAGCTCTGTCAACTTCAATACCTCTCTCGGAAATTTTATGTCCCAATACAATTCCTTCATTAACCATAAAGTGGCATTTCTCCCAATTAAGAACAAGGTTAGTTTCTTCACATCTCTGCAAAACTTTATCGAGGTTTCGCAAGCAATTATCAAAAGAATTCCCATAGACAGAAAAATCATCCATGAACACCTCTACAATACTTTCGCAAAAACCATGAAAAATAGCAGACATGCATCTTTGAAAAGTAGCAGGAGCATTACATAAACCAAAAGGCATACGCCTATAAGCATAAGTTCCATAAGGACAAGTAAAAGTGGTTTTCTCTTGATCTTTAGCTTTAACAGCAATTTGTGAAAACCCAGAATAACCATCAAGGAAGCAAAAGTGAGTATTTTTAGATAACCTCTCTAGCATTTGATCAATAAAGGGTAAAGGGTAATGATCTTTCTTAGTAACTTTATTAACTTTACGAAAATCAATGCACATTCTATAACCTACAACTATTCTTTGAGGAATAAGCTCATCATTATCATTAGGCACAACAGTCATTCCTCCTTTCTTAGGAACACAATGAACAGGACTAACCCATCTACTATCAGCAATAGGATATATAATACCAGCTTCAAGGAGTTTTAATACCTCGTTCCTTACCACTTCCTTCATCTTCGGAATTAGACGACGTTGATGTTCAACAACGGGCTTTGCATCATCTTCCATATTAATAGCATGTTGGCAAATAGAAGGAGAAATCCCTTTCAAATCATCAAGAGTATAGCCAATAGCTCCTCGGTGTTTCTTCAATATTTCCAATAACCTTTCTTCCTCGATCTCTGAAAGCTTAGAACTAATAATAACAGGATATATTTTCTTATCATCAATATGAGCATATTTAAGATTGTCAGGTAAAGGCTTTAAATCAAAAACAGGATCTTCCTTTGGTGGCGGTGTTGTACCCAAATCTTCCACCGGTAAATCATGCTTGAGAATAGGTTGGCGACGAAAAATTTCCTCAAGCTCATCTCTTTCCTTCCTAAAAGCTTCACTTTCACTATTCTCCAAATGTTGCTGCAAAGGATTATTAGGAACAAGAACAATAGATGCACACTGCTCCATTTTAAAATCATTACTAGGCAAGTCAGGTTTATAAGGAGTTTTGGTAAATTTAGAAAAGTTAAATTCATAAGGTTCAAAGCAAATCTAGTCAAAATTTTCTCTTTCTTACAATCTATAATAGCTCCACAAGTATTTAGAAAAGGTCTACCAAAAATGATAGGACAATGATCACTAGCAGCAGAACCAAGTACCAAAAAGTCAACAGGATATTTAATCTTACCACATAGAACTTCCACATCTCGAACAATACCAATTGGAGAAATAGTTTCTCTATTAGCCAGATGAATAACCACATCAATATCTTCAAGTTCACAAGAACCAATTTCGTGCATAATCTCCGTGTAAAGCTCATAAGGAATAGCACTAACACTTGCACCAATATCACATAAACCATAATAACAATGATCACCAATTCTAACAGATAGCATAGGAACACTAACTTGTTTGGATTTATTAGGATGTGAAACAATATTAGAAGCATCTTCACAGAAAATAATATGACCATCCTCCACATTTTCAGTCACAAGATCTTTAACTATAGCAACAGCAGGTTCAATTTTAATTTGTTCTTCAGGTTCTTTAGGTTTCTTTTCACTTTTATTAACTGCACTAGATATGACAGAGTACTCCTTCATTTTAGCGGGAAAGGAGATATAAGCTTCAGGAATAACATTATCAACAGTTTCAACCACTACACATTTGTTTACAGATGAATCAATTTTATCTTTATACGGTTCATGATACTTATCAAAATTCTTCTTAGGCAGTTCATAATGAGAGGCAAAAGCTCTATAAAGATTTGCAACAACTTGGGAATCAAGACCATATGTAGCACTCATATTACGAAATTTATCGGTATCCATAAAAGCTTCAATGCATTTATAATCATAAGTTATACCTGATTCTCTATCTTTGTCGTTCTCCCATCCTTCAGTATTTTCTTGGATCCGATCAAGAAGGTCCCTTTTAAACTCTTCATTCTTGCGTGTAAATGATCCAGAACAAGAAGTATCCAGCAAGGTCTTGTCTTGAAAAGAAAGTCTTGCATAGAAATTATCAATAATAACATTACCGGGAAGCTCATGAATGGGGCATTTGAGCATTAAAGACTTCAATCTCCCCCAAGCTTGGGCGATACTCTCTCCATCATGAGGCCAGAAATTATATATGCGGTTCCGATCTTTGTGAATTTCACTTGGAGGATAAAATTTGGAATAGAATAAAGGCACAATGTCCTCCCAATCAATAGAATCACCATTCTTCAGCAATTTATACCAGTGCGCCGCTTTACCAGACAGCGATATAGTGAATAGTTTCTTCCTAACTTCATTCATAGAAATATGCACATTTGAATAACCCGCATAATTCATGCAAAAACATAAATGATCACCAGGATGGACAGTTCCATCCCCTTCATAGCGGTTATCCATAACACGTTCAATAATTTTCATAGGTATTTTATATGGTACTACTTCCTCACCTGGCGCTTCATCCACTACCGTTGCAGTAGTAGTAGATTTCCCAAATAGAAATTGAAGAGAAGATCTCTCCATAATGATTTATAGCGGCAGGCAGAAATAAAATCAGCACAAACAGTAAATTTCCTTACCAATTCCACTTACCAATAGCGCTTCACTCCCCGGCAACGGCGCCGAAAATAGTCTTGATGACCCACAAGTATAGGGGGTGTATCGTAGTATCTTCGATAAGTAAGAATGTCGATCCCAACGAGGAGCAGAAGGTGTTGGCAGCAGTTTCGATGAAGGATTCACTGTAAATGCTCACAGACAAGTATTCAGGGGGTTTGATATTGTAGATAAATTAAGTACAAGTAAATAAAATGCGAGAGAAATAATTGCAGCAAGTGGCCCAATCCTTTTTAGCACAAAGGACAAGCCGGTTTGATTACTTATAATGACCAAACGTTCTGAGGACACATGGGGATTTTAGTCTAGTACTTTCGCTTCAAGTGGCTAAATAATCTTCATTGTTTTGATAAGTGTTGTGTGGGTGAACCTATGCTAATGCACCGCCCTTCCTAGGACTAATACATACTTGTGATTATACCCCTTGCAAGCATCCGCAACTACAAGAAAGTAATTAAGATTCTGAGATCCTGCGATCCCTCCTGCATCGATATACTAACGGGGGCTCAGGTTTCTGTCACTCCGGCAACCCCGCAATTAGCAACCGAATACAAGATGCACTCCCCTAGGCCCATAAATGGTGAAGTGTCGTGTAGTCGACGTTCACACGACACCACTAGAAGAATGACACCACAACTTAAATATCATAACATTGAATATTACTCAACCATAATTCACTACTAGCATTTAGACTTCACCCATGTCCTCAAGAACTAAACGAACTACTCACGAGACATCATATGGAATACAATCAGAGGTGATATGATGATGAATAACAATCTGAACATAAACCTTGGTTCAATGGTTTCACTCAATAGCATCTACAACAAGTATAGAATAACACCGGGAGAGTTTCCCCTATCAAACAATCAAGATTTAACCCGAATTGCTACAGCGATGACGAGGTGCAGCGGTGGTGATGGCGGTGTAGATGGTGGAGATGATGATGATGATGATGGAGATGATGTCCCGCTCGATGACGATGGCGATGGCGTCGATTTCCCCCTCAGGAGGAATTTCCGGCATTCCCGCCGGAGAGCTCTTTTCTCTGGTGTTCTCCGCCCAGAGGCGGCTGTAACCCTTCGTGAGGTCCTCCCTGTGGCTTAGGTTTTCGGGACGAAGGAGTACGCGAAGAAAAGGAGGCGAAAAGGGTCGTGGGCCCCCCAGAGCATAGGGTGGCGCGGCCAGGCCATGGGCCGCGCCGCCCTATGGTCTGGGCCCCCGTGGCCCCTCTCTTCTTCCCCTTCGGCTCCATCCGTCATCTGGAAAAATAGGAATTTACGTGAAATTCCCTTCCACAGTTGATCTTCCGAAATATTGCGTTCGACGGTGCTTTTTCCAGCAGAATCCTGGCTCCGGTGCTTGATCCTCCAATGATGATGAAACATGCAAAATAGATGAAATAACATAAGTATTGTGTCCCAATATGAAATATATCAATGAATAACAGCAAATTATGATACAAAATAGTGATGCAAATTGGACGTATCAACCACATAGTAGATATGAAATACAACAACATAAGTAAATAAAAGTTACAAAAATCATGTGTAACAGACACAAAAAGTATTGAGTAATACAATATTAGCTCCAGGAATTGTGACTTCATTGCAGATTGCAGATAGGAAAACAACAATATAGATAAACTAATGTTACAAAAAAAGGAATAATAGACACAAAAACTATTGACTAATACAACGTAACATGGCAAAAGTGACATACCTGCAGCTCTTCGCTGCTTGCAAACCCTTTTTCAAGCCACTCATTCAGTGATGCTGAGGGGTTAACATCAACCTCCTCACTGCCCAATCCATCATCCCCCACTACACCAGGATCAACATGAGGCAGATTTCCATCGGTGGGAGCTACCACAACATACAAAGTTTGTGATAACGGCAAGAGCTGCACATATAAACAAAAAGGACAGCAACATTAGTACAAAACCATGGTTTACTACTAACGAAGAAAAAAAGGGGAAAGTAGATAGATGCATGCCATGGAAATTTACTTACTGGTCGAACCCCAAAACTTGCCGGGTCAAGACTCAGCTTGTTCTTATCAATGTCAACAACAAGCTTGAAATCGTCATCACACACGTGGCAAAACCTAGGGGTGTTGCGGTTGATGGTGTGCTCTTTAGGGGCCAAAGGTGGGAAACTAAGGAAGTCCATGTATATGGTCTGCATAGAATGAAACAAGACACGGTATTAGATGAGGAATATCCACATTAAAAATATGCATTTACAACATAAAAAACAGTAACAAGATATAGGAATAGGAGTTCTACCGCGAGCATGGGAAGGCACATCGCAATCCACACAATCTGCGAAGAATCAAGTTTGGAACGATTCAACAGCTTCTCTTTGAACAACCCAACCTCGCCCATCGTCTCTTTAAGTATATGCTCATCAATGGCATACTGGCCAATCTCATTGGCATTCATCAAAATTCCCAAATACTCACATCTGACCAAGTTACCGGTGCCAGGACAAAGCACAGTGGCAAAAGCTATAAGACCAAAGCTCTGAACAACAAGTGCCTCATTTGTATCTTCACAATTCTCCAACACCTGAATGGCTTTAGCAATTGTCGCACGTCCCTTCTCATTCTTGAACATATCCCGAAGGTCAGATTGTTGAGTCCTCTTTAGATATACCAAGTCCCTATTACCGGAAGGCACGCCAAGAACCTTAACCACCATCTCCCTTGTGAACAAAATACTCTTGTTCTTGTGCCTAAACTCCCTGAGCTTGGGATTTGTGTGCTTCACCACATACTCAATGAGCTCCATTGGCGGTGCTGCAAATGAAGCCACTTTGAGCAATGGCTTGAAAGCAGTCTTGGCGATGATAGCTCTCTTGGCACCATTCATGTTTTTTTGAACAACTTTCGCAAGCCGCTTTGATCCAAAACGCATCTGAAACATAGCCTCTTTCGGAGCTTCATTCGGTGCCATATTGTCAAACTGCAAAGGGAGAGAAACAACAATTACTACATAAAAAGTTACAAGTGATTAACAACATTTGCATGTACAAGGAACCACAAAAATGAACAATACTTATTCACAAAATAGTTGCATGGTTTCCAAATGATACAACAACAAATAATGTATAATGTTAAGAACATAAATTTGCAGGGTTAACAACAAAAATAATAATGTGAACTAACATAATTCATGTTGCAAGTACAGGGAACAACAAATGTGAAACCTACTTAGTCACAAAAAAATTCATGGAAAACTACAATTCCATACAACAAAAACTCAGCCCATAACCTACAGAACAACAACAACCTAACAAACCCCAACCCCTAAAATAGCAATCCTACACACCCAGATGAAATACAACATATAGATACATGAATTACAACATAAAATCTTCTAAAATCGCACCTTAATCTCCTAGAAAATCAACAAATGAAACCCTAGATCGAAGCAACCACGGGGAGGAGAGAGGAGGGACCGGACTCCGGCCAACCTCGCGAGGGAGCAGGGAGGAGAACCGCACCACGGGGAGGAGAGAGGAGGGACCAGACAGGAGGAGAGGCGCCGCTGGCGGCGCGGCGGTACCCCAGCCAAACTCGGCAGGGACCATGGAGGAGAACCACCACGGGGGAGGAGAGAGGAGGGCCCGGAAACGTGTTGCAGGAGGAGAGGAGCCGCTGGCGGCGCGGCCGCGGCGCTCCGTGAGTCGCTGGCGTGCTCGCCGCGAATCGCCGCCCGAGTCGCCGCGGTGGTCGCCTCTGCGGGATCCTGCGTCGAGACGAGGACGGGCGAGCCTGTTTGGTCGGGGTCGAGTCGGGTCTGATCCAGGTTCGGGTGGGCGCGCGGTGGGTGACGTGGACGATTGGCGAGCGTCCATCGCGGGCCGATCGTACGGCGTGGACCACGACCAATCTCAGCGCCCGATCGGTCGGCCGAATAGCAGCGTTTTCCTTTCATTTTGTAGTTAGACTATTTGAGCACAAAACTGCGTTGCATAAAGTTAATTTCAGTTTCCTTTTTTTATACCAAACTTTTATGCTTAAGTACAACTGATTACATCATTTCCTTTCTTAGTTAGACTATTTGAGTACATACCTAAAAAAATAGAGTTGCCCAATGCTAAAACTAAACATTAGCTGGCACTAAAAGTTATTTCCTTTTTTTTTGATAGTTCCCTTTGAAAGATCATTAAACCAAATTCATCGCAAAGATGAAAAAGATAAGATGGTATCTCTCCTTAGATTAGTTTACGATTCTTGCAGAGTTATAGCGTGTGTATACATGGGTGCGTATGTTTTATAATCACTTAATATATTAGTATAGATCTCACAACACGGGCTAACAAATATCTTGAAACATTATTCCAGTGCATACGTAGATATACTGCACAAGCGAGTAGGAAATTTTCTGTGTAGAAATATACTATATCTTTTAGATTGAACGAGTACAACATGGACACACTCAAACCACCACATGTACATGCACACACAACACCTACTAAACTGGCGCTCACCCTGATTAGTTTGGCTTTTTTTTTTAGAAGTAACCACGTCTCTATTGCAGAAACGACACGAAAACTCCAGAAACAACAGCTGTTCCGACACTTTGCACAAAAGACCTCGCGAAACCAGAAAAATACAAAGAAACCCAGAGATCTTTGTGCAGAGACGCCATCGGACATCTCCTGCGACCGCCGCCGTCGAAGACGCCGCAGGGGAGGAAGATGAAACCAACACACCAAAGCTCGGAGAAGCACCCTCGCAGACACCGCTGCTTTGTGGACCTATAATCGCACCCGCCGGAGACGGCGGAGTTGCCTTCTTTGGGGCACATCTGCCGGGGAGAGCCCCAAGCTTGTCCGAGCCGCACAGCCGCCGACGCCAATCGACGGAGTCGATGGAAAACAGCGACGACGCCCTTCCGCATCCTCCATGCCCCCATCGGCCCAACCAGCTCCTGGAGTGTGCCGGCGGAACGCCAGCTCTACTCCTGTACAGATCCTCAGTAGCTCCATGGCGACGCCGGAGTAGTCGCAGCCACGACGGCGGAGCCAGAGGACAAAATCCACACAGGGATCAACGTCGCCATCGCGCCAACCCCCCAGGAACCCTAGACCCACGGATCCGCCTGATCCCTGGGCAGACACGGCTTCCAGCTCTCCGACGTCGCCATGGGAAGCGTCGCCGCAGTGGAGAATGAGCTGAAGCATCTTTATTCCTCCCGGCGCCGCCTCCACCACCACAGCATCGCCGACAGACCAACTAGCCCTACTATCTACATGCCGGACACACACATCCGCGGTTTCCCCGCTCTCCCGCCGCCGAAGCAGCAGACGGAGAGGGAGGGAACCGGCGGTCTGGCCGGCGGCGAGATAAGGGAAACTTGGCTTCTCCTTTTCGCCTCTCACGAGTACTGTAGCAGGAAGAGGGGAAAAGGAAAGCTCGTGTACGTAGGTGCTGGGACTGGATCAGTGGTTGGCTTTTTTTTTAGGTAGACCATATCTCCCTTGAACACTAGTATGTCTTGGGCACTAATTTTGGATCTAAAATGTGGCGAAACGAAGCGTCCTATCCTATGATTTCAAATGAAGAAATCATCAATATGCAATGAATCAGCCGGTTGACCGCTCTCTCAACCACAAGCTGAAGCTAGAATGCGGAGGGCTTGCGAAGTCCAAGCGGCAGGCCCATGTACTTGCATGGCCACTCCTCCAATACGCAATGAAGAATGGAGCATGCCAACTCGACTTGCTCCGTGGAGCAGACGCAAACGTGACCTTATAAATTTGACTCTTTTATAAATCTAACTCTTTTATCTTACTTTTTAGCGAACGATCAAAACGCAAATAGAAACGAATAATGAGGCATGGGAAGACGTGGTGCTTACTATGCAGCTCTAGTTGCTTGGAAAGATTATAGGCTCAAAAGTCCTTGCCCTAGCTGTAGCTGCTCCATGCATTTGACAACTTGTTTGTCATTTCCCAGCAACCTTGGCCCTAGGAATGTAATTTGAAAGTGCAACCCAGATGTTGGTTGGTTATCATATGTGGTAGGAAACTCAGTCCCGCGACCATGGCGACGAGGCACGCGACGGCGGCGCCACCAGCCAGATCACCCTCCTCTGACGCCCGTTCCACCTGCTGAAGCTAGATCCGACATCTCCTCGTCGCTCTCTCCCACCCCTCCACTCGGCATGTAGGCGCTGGGCCTGCCGACGCCGCGGTGCCGCCGTTCCTGTAGCTCCCGGCCCTCCTCCTGATGTCCGCGTCGGCGGCCTCCCTGGCCACGCCGCCCTCCGTCGCCGAGCTCGCTGCAGCTGCCATCGCCTCCCGCAGATCGGATCCTGCAGTTCGTGGGCGGTGCAAGGTGGTGCGTTCCATGGACGTGAATACGTCCGTCCCAGCAACGTCGCCCGCTCCCCTCGTCAACCCGTCGCGCTCGAGCCTTGATCCGGACTTGGCGAAGTCGTCGCCCCCGCCGCGGACCTTCGGTGCAGGAGGTGGTGAGTTCGCTTCGGAGGTTACGAGTTCTTCTCTGCCCACATCACATCCGGTTCTGTGGGTCGCTGCCGCTGTGGGCGAGGTTGAAGTTGAAGACTAAGACGAAGAGGAGCTGGCTCCCCTGACCCCACCGCCTGCTTCGACTCTGTAAGCGACTGCTGCTGCACCAGATCCTGCTTCGTGGGTTTCCGCTGTTGACGACGACGAGGATGAAGATGAAGAGGAGCTGGCCCCACGGACACCACCGTTGGCTGCCGCCGTGACCTGCGCTGCACCTGATGCTGCCGGAGGCAATGTGGTGGTGTTGGCCTCGCTGATGCTCTTGGCTGCCCCCAATGGCCTTGTTTCCGGTGGGTTTTCCGGGGCCTCCGATGCAGCCGATGTCGTGTATGTCGAGGCTGAGCTTGCTCTCGAGACGACGCGGTCTACTGCTCTCGGCGGTTTTGAGGTGTTGGTCCCCAAGACGATGCCGGCCACCAAGACCTTCATCGATGTGCCCCCGTTGTCGAGGAGCGTGATGGCTGGAAGGAGGTGATGCCGCGGCGTATCCCGTGCCGCTTGACTCGGCCAGCCCAGCCTGCTGCTCGTCGTCATGTTCCTGCTTGGCTCAAAGGAAAATGTTGCAGATGCCTGGTTCTTGGTCACCGTGCTGCTGTTTGCTGTGATGCCTTCAGATTCTCTAGATGCCTTGAGAACGGTCATCGGGCCTGTGACTGCCGTAACGCTTGGCGTCCTCTCAGCTCGTTGGCAGGCCCTGCCGGGTCGTCGCCCCGCCAGAATCATGCCCCTCGCCGTGCCCAGGTCGATGTCCCTCTCCCGTCCAATGTGCCTCCTTATCATCAGTCTTGGGCGTCAGTTGTTTCTGCTCCGGTTGGCTCTTTGACCTCGGTGGATATGCAATCCGCTTTGCATAAGCAAGCTGCGTTGCTACATGAGGCCGTCCATCCTCTTCTCGAGGTGGTTGACTCCTTGCACGGTTGGGTGCTTGCGCTTGGAGGCTTTCTGGAGCAGGCATAAGTTGCATTGGGTAGGCTCTCCCGGACGCCTGACGATCCTTTGGTTTTTCCTAATGTTGGTAAGGTGGGCGCTAGCGGAACGAACCTCTATGGTTGTTTATCTCCTCGTGTTGGGGCGTGCTCGGCAGTGACGGCTCCGGTCATGCAGGTCTTGCCTGAGCTCCAAAAGTTGTGTGATGTTGTGGTTATGCCTCCTTGTGCCAAGGAAGTGAGGAATTATTTGCACGAGATCGTAGTTGTGGCCTCTTCGCCGAGTCAAGATCTTGGCTCTCAGAAGAGTGATGTTGTTGACGCTGCAGTCGACATGCTTGCAGCCCCTTTTGGTGATGGGGTTGCTATGTCAGGGTTGCTGCCTACGGTGCCGGTGCCATCATTGCAAGAGAGGTTTGTGCCTTTCTTGCCACGTTGGCTACTGCATACCATGGATCCACAGTTGTTTGATGCCCCCTGATGCGCGTAGATGTACACGTCCGTTGGGAACCCCAAGAGGAAGGTGTGATGCGCACAGCAGCAAGTTTTCCCTCAGAAAGAAACCAAGGTTATCGAACCAGTAGGAGCCAAGAAGCATGTGAAGGTTGTTGGTGGAGGAATGTAGTGCGGCGCAACACCGTGAAACCGGCGCCAACGTGGAACTGCACAACACAATCAAAGTACTTTGCCCCAGCATGTGATGAGGTTGTCAATCTCACCGGCTTGCTGAAAACAAAGGATTAAACGTATCGAATGGAAGATGGTGTTTGTTTGCAAAGAACAGTAAGCAAGAATGTATTCAGATGTAAAAGAATGGACCGGGGTCCACAGTTCACTAGTGGTGTCTCCAATAAGATAACTAACATCTGGGTGAACAAATTACAGGCGAGCAATTGACAAATAAAGATTCAATACATATCAACGATGATTACTATGTGATTTAATCAGGGCATTACGACAAAGTACATAGACCGCTATCCAGCATGCATCTATGCCTAAATAATCCACCTTCAGGTTATCATCCGAACCCCTTCCGGTATTAAGTTGTAAACAAGAGATAATTGCATTAAGTATGGTGCGTAATGTAATCAACACAAATATCCTTAGACAAAGCATCAATGTTTTATCCCTAGTAGCAACAGCACATCCACAACCTTAGAACTTTCTGTCATTGTCCCAGATTAAATGGAGACATGAACCCACTATAGAGCATAATTACCCCCTCTTGGAGTTACAAGTATCAACTTGGCCAGAGCCTCTACTAGCAACGGAGAGCATGCAAGAACATAAACAACACATATATGATAGATTGATAATCAACTTAACATAATATTCTATATTCATCGGATCTCGCCAAACACAACATGTAGCATTACAAATAGATGATCTTGATCATGTTAGGCAGCTCACAAGATCTAATACAATGAAAGCACAAGCAGAGAAGACAACCATCTAGCTACTGCTATGGACCCATAGTCCAAGGATGAACTACTCACGCATCAATCCGGAGGCGGGCATGATGATGTAGAGCCCCTCCGGTGATGATTCCTCTCCGGAGTGCCGGAGGCGATCTCTGAATCCCGAGATGGGATTCGCGGCGGCGTCTCTGGAAGGTTTTCCCTATCGTGGCTCTCGGTACAGGGGGTTTCGCGACGGAGGCTTTAAGTAGGCGAAAGGGTAGGTCAAGTGGCGGCACGAGGGCCCCACACACTAGGGCCGCGCGGCCAGGGGCCAGGCCGCGCCGCCCTGTTGTGTCGGCGCCTCGTGGCCCCACTTATGCCTCCTGGTCTTCTGGAAGCTTCGTGTAAAAATAGCTGATGCGCGTAGATGTACACGTCCGTTGGGAACCCCAAGAGGAAGGTATGATGCGCACGATGGCAAGTTTTCCCTCAGAAAGAAACCAAGGTTTAATCGAACCAGGAGGAGCCAAGAAGCACGTTGAAGGTTGATGGTGGCGAAATGTGATGCGGCGCAACACCAGGGATTCCGGCGCCAACGTGGAACCTGCACAACACAACCAAAGTACTTTGCCCCAACGAAACAGTGAGGTTGTCAATCTCACCGGCTTGCTGTAACAAAGGATTAACCGTATTGTGTGGAAGATGATTGTTTGCGAAGAAAACAGTAAAACAAGTATTGCAGTAGATTGTATTTCAGATGTAAAGAATAGGACCGGGGTCCACAGTTCACTAGAGGTGTCTCTCCCATAAGATAAAAGCATGTTGGGTGAACAAATTACGGTCGGGCAATTGACAAATAGAAAAGGGCATAACAATGCATATAAATGATATGATAAATATAGTGAGATTTAATTGGGCATTACGACAAAGTACATAGACCGCCATCGCATGCATCTATGCCTAAAAAGTCCACCTTCAGGTTATCATCCGAACCCCTTCCAGTATTAAGTTGCAAGCAACAGACAATTGCATTAAGTATGGTGCGTAATGTAATCAACAACTACATCCTTAGACATAGCATCAATGTTTTATCCCTAGTGGCAACAGCACAACACAACCTTAGAACTGTCACTGTCCCAGGTATCCGAGGCATGAACCCACTATCGAGCATAAATACTCCCTCTTGGAGTTAAGAGCAAAACTTGGCCAGAGCCTCTACTAATAACGGAGAGCATGCAAAATCATAAACAACACATAAATAATAGATTGATAATCACCATAACATAGTATTCTCTATCCATCGGATCCCGACAAACACAACATATAGTATTACAGATAGATGATCTTGATCATGTTAGGCAGCTCACAAGATCCAACAATGAAGCACAATTAGGAGAAGACGACCATCTAGCTACTGCTATGGACCCATAGTCCAGGGGTGAACTACTCACTCATCACTCCGGAGGCGATCATGGCGATGAAGAGTCCTCCGGGAGATGATTCCCCTCTCCGGCGAGTGCGGAGAGCGATCTGAATCCCGAGATGGGATTCGTGGCGCGGCGTCTGGAAGGTTTTCCGTATCGTGGCTCTCGATGCGGGGTTTCGCGACGGAGGCTTTAAGTAGGCGGAAGGGCGGGGGGCACGAGGGCCCCACACACCAGGTCGGCGCGGCCAGGGCTAGGCCGCGCCGCCCTAGTGTGGCGGCGCCTCGTGGCCCCACTTCCTTCCCTCTTCGGTCTTCGGAAGCTTCGTGCAAAAATAGGACCCTGGCGTTGATTTCGTCCAATTCCGAGAATATTTCGTTACTAGGATTTCTGAAACCAAAAGCAGAAAACAACAACTGGCTCTTCGGCATCTTGTTAATAGGTTAGTTCAGAAAATGCGTAAATACGACATATAATGTGTATAAAACATGTAGATATCATCAATAATGTAGCATGGAACATAAGAAATTATCGATACGTCGGAGACGTATCATAGGCCCCTGGGCGTTGATTTCTTCCAATTCCGAGAATATTTCCTTACTAGGATTTCTGAAACCAAAAACAACAGAAAACAGCAGGCGCTTCGGCATCTTGTTAATAGTTTAGTGCCGAAAATGTATAATAATGCTGTAAAGTATGTATAAAACATTCAAGTATTGTAATAAAAGTAGAATGGAACATAAGAAATTATAGATACGTTTGAGACGTATCAAGCATCCCAAGCTTAGTTCCTACTCGTCCTCGAGTAGGTAAACGATAACACAAATAATTTCTGAAGTGACATGCTACCAACATAATCTTGATCAACATTATTGTAAAGCATATGAGATGAATGGAGTGATCTGAACAAAAGATTGCTAACAAAGATAATGACTAAGCAAATGAATCATATAGCAAAACTTTTCATGAATAGTACTTTCAAACAAGTATCAATAAGAGTTGCATAAGAGCTAACTCATAAGCAATAAATTCTAAGTAGAATGCATTGAAGCAACACAAAGGATGATTAAGTTTCAGCAATTGCTTTCAACTTGTAACATGTATATCTCATGGATATTTGTCAACATAGAGTAATATAACAAGTGCAATAAGTAAACATGTAAGAATCAATGCACACAGTTAACAAAGTGTTTGCTTCTAAGATAGAAAGAAGTGGGTAAACTGACTCAACATAAAGTAAAAGATTGGCCCTTCGCAGAGGGAAGCATTGATTACTATTTTTGTGCTAGAGCTTTTGTTTTGAAAACATAGAAACAATTTTGTCAACGGTAGTAATAATTCATATGTGCTATGCATAATACTTCCTACAAGTTGCATGTCTCATGCATAGAGTACTAATAGTGCTTGCACCTTGTCCTACTTAGCTCGGAAACACGGATTCTCATCGCATAACATATGCTTCAACCAAGTGTCACAAAGGGGTACCTCTATGCACTGTACAAGTGTAAGGAGAAAGCACGCATTGGATTTCTCGCTTTTGATTATTCTCAACTTAGACATCCATTCCGGGACAACATAGAAAACAGATAATGGACTCCTCTTTTTAATGCTTAAGCATTCAACAACAGTTAATATTCTCATAAGAGATTGAGGTTGTATGTCCAAACTGAAACTTCCACCATGATATATGGCTTTAGTTAGCGGCCCAATGTTCTTCTCTAACATATGCATACTCAAACCATTTGATCATGAAGTCCACTTACTACAAGACAAACATGCATAGCATCTCACATGATATCCAACAAAGATAAAGTTGATGGCGTCCCAGAAAACATGGTTACCGCTCAACAAGCAACTTATAAGAACTAAGACACATAACTACATATTCATTACCACAATAGTTTTTAAGCTATTTGTCCCATGAGCTATATATTGTAAAGGTAGAGGAATGAGATTTTAAAGGTAGCACTCAAGTAATTTACTTTGGAATGGCAGAAAATACCACATAGTAGGTAGATATGGTGGACACAAATGGCATGGATTTTGGCTCAAGGTGTATGGATGTACGAGAAGCATTTCCTCTCAGTACAAGGTTTGGGCTAGCAAGGTTGTTTGAAGCAAACACAAGTATGAACAGGTACAGCAAAACTCACACAATAACATATTGCAAGTATTATAAGGCTCTACACTATCTTCCTTGTTGTTCAAACACTTTACCGAAAATATCTAGACTTAGAGAGAGCAATCATGCAAACCAAATTAAACAAGCTCTACAGTAGTTCTTCATTAATAGATTAAACTACATGATGAAAGAGCTTAAACATGATCTATGAGAGCTCAAACAATTGCCAAATTGCCAAACCATATGCAGCACTTTCCAATTCCAACCAAATAGCAATCTAACGAAGCAATAAGACTTCGCCATGAACATTAAAGCACAATTAAGAACACATGTGTTCCGTATGAAAAAGCGGAGCGTAATATCTCCAATATAAGAATGGCGGGATCCAACTTTATTCAAAACAAAACAAAAATAAAAACAAACCGACGCTCCAAGTAAAGAACATAAGAATATGACGGAATAAAAATATAGTTTCACTAGAAGTGACCTGATAATTGTCGATGAAGAAGGGGATGCCTTGGGCATCCCCAAGCTTAGATGCTTGAGTCTTCTTAAAATATGCAGGGATGAACCACCGGGGCATCCCCAAGCTTAGACCTTTCACTCTTCTTGATCATAGTATATCATCCTCTTCTCTTGACCCTTGAAAACTTCCTTCACACAAACTTCAAGCAAACTCATGAGAGGGTTAGTGCATAACCACAAATTCACATATTCAGAGGTGACACAATCATTCTTAACACTTGGACATTGCACAAAGCTTCTGAAAGTTAATGGAACAAAGAAACTCATTCAACATAGCAAAAGCGGCAATGCGAAATAAAAGACAGAATCTGTCAAAAACAGAACAGTCCGTAAAGATGCATCTGAAAGGGGAACTTAACTTGTTCAAATGGAAAAACTCAAAACTAATGAAAGTTGCGTACATATCTGAGGATCACGCTCGTAAATTTGCAGATTTTTTCGATTTTTTGCAGAGACTTATGACAGAATTCGTGACAGACAGCAATGTTGTTTCTGCGCAGCGATCCCAAATATAGCATCAACTTTAACATAAAAACTTTACTTGGCACAAAAACATGATAAGGAGAGGTTGCTACAGTAGTAAACAACTTCCAAGACTCAACAAAACAAAAATTGCTGTAGTAAAATAAACACATGGGTTATCTCCCAAGAAGTGCTTTTCTTTAACGCCTTTCAGCTAGGCGCAGAAAGTGCAAATCAAGTAACATCAAGAGATGGACCATCAACATTATCTCCAGGGGCGTGGGAAGTTTCTTCCACAATGCATGTTATCTTATCTATGTAAGTTTCAGAGGCTCCCTTTTCATTACTCTTAGGCTTGCTATTCTCATCAAATAAATTTTCAGGAACAATCCAATCATAATTCTTTTCTAGTGCCTCGAACATTCCTACAAGCTTACAAGGTATTGATGTCTTAATGTCCCCTCCATCATTACCATTATTAGTGTACTTTATCCTATCAATGTCCATCTTCTCAAGGGTACTAACAAAGTTGGTGTAAGAACCAAGCATTTTATATTTAGTAAAGACTTTTCTAGTCTCTCTTGCTACACCACCAAATTCTTTTAGAAGAGTTTCTAAGACAAAATCTTTCTTTTCTCCTTCCTCCATATCAGAGAGTGTAAGAAACATATGCTGAATTATAGGATTAAGATTAACAAATTTAATTTCCAACATGTGTACTAGAGAAGCAACAGCAATTTCATAAGTAGGAGCAAGTTCTACCAAGTGTCTATCTTAAAAATCTTCAGCTATACTAACATGAGTGAAAAAATCTTCTATATTATCTCTTCCAATTATAGACCCTCGGCCTACCGGTATGTCTTTTAGAGTGTACTTAGGAGGAAACATGATGAAATAAGCAAAAAGTAAACTAAACAAATAAAGTAAAGACGAGTACCTATTTTTTTTGTGTTTTTGATATAGAGAACAAGACAGTAAATAAAGTAAAGCTAGCAACTAATTTTTTTGTGTTTTGTTTAAGTGCAGCAAACAAAGTAGTAAATAAAATAAAGCAAGACAAAAACAAAGTAAAGAGATTGGAAGTGGAGACTCCCTTGCAGCGTGTCTTGATCTCCCGGCAACGGCGCCAGAAAAGTGCTTGCGTGAGAGGCAATTCTCTGTGGTGTAACTCTTCGGTTCCCCGGCAACGGCGCGGAAAAAGAGCTTGATGCGCGTAGATGTACACGTCCGTTGGGAACCCCAAGAGGAAGGTGTGATGCGCACAACGCAAGTTTTCTCTCGAAAGAAATCAAGGTTATCGAACCCGAGGAGCCAAGAAGCACGTGAAGGTTGTTGGTGGAGGAATGTAGTGCGGCGCAACACCTGAAACCGGCGCCAACGTGGAACCTGCACAACACAATCAAAGTACTTTGCCCCAACGTAACAGTGAGGTTGTCAATCTCACCGGCTTGCTGAAAACAAAGGATTAAACGTATCGAATGGAAGATGGTGTTTGTTTGCAAAAAACAGTAAAAGCAGTAGAATGTATTCAGATGTAAAAGAATGGACCGGGGTCCACTCACTAGTGGTGTCTCTCCAATAAGATAACTAACATACTGGGTGAACAAATTACAGGCGAGCAATTGACAAATAAAGATTCAATACATATCAACGATGATTACTATGTGATTTAATCAGGCATTACGACAAAGTACATAGACCGCTATCCACATGCATCTATGCCTAAATAATCCACCTTCAGGTTATCATCCGAACCCCTTCCGGTATTAAGTTGTAAACAACAGATAATTGCATTAAGTATGGTGCGTAATGTAATCAACACAAATATCCTTAGACAAAGCATCAATGTTTTATCCCTAGTAGCAACAACACATCCACAACCTTAGAACTTTCTGTCACTGTCCCAGATTAAATGGAGGCATGAACCCACTATCGAGCATAATTACCCCTCTTGGAGTTACAAGTATCAACTTGGCCAGAGCCTCTACTAGCAACGGAGAGCATGCAAGAACATAAACAACACATATATGATAGATTGATAATCAACTTAACATAATATTCTATATTCATCGGATCTCGCCAAACACAACATGTAGCATTACAAATAGATGATCTTGATCATGTTAGGCAGCTCACAAGATCTAATACAATGAAAGCACAAGCGGAGAAGACAACCATCTAGCTACGCTATGGACCCATAGTCCAAGGATGAACTACTCACGCATCAATGCGGGCATGATGATGTAGAGCCCTCGGTGATGATTCCCCTCTCCGAGGTGCTGGAGGCGATCTCTGAATCCGCCGAGATGGGATTCGCGGCGGCGTCTCTGGAAGGTTTTCCGTATCGTGGCTCTCGGTACAGGGGTTTCGCGACGGAGGATTTAAGTAGGCGAAAGGGTAGGTCAAGTGGCGGCACGAGGGCCCCACACACCAGGGCCGCGCGGCCAGGGGCCGCGCCGCCCTGTTGTGTCGGCGCCTCGTGGCCCCACTTCGTCTCCCTCGGTCTTCTGGAAGCTTCGTGTAAAAATAGGCCCCTGGGCGTTGATTTCGTTCAATTCCGAGAATATTTCCTTACTAGGATTTCTGAAACAAAAACAGCAGAAAACAGCAACTGGCGCTTTGGCATCTTGTTAATAGGTTAGTGCCGGAAAATGTATAATAATGTTGTAAAGTATGTACAAAACATTCAAGTATTGTAATAAAAGTAGCATGGAACATAAGAAATTATAGATACGTTTGAGACGTATCACCCCCCCCCCCCCAACCAATGTCACGGCCAGTCTTTGTTGGCGCGGTGCTGGAGTGTTGGGTAGTGAGTGTTTGTCGGGTCACATTGTGGTCTCTTGTGTTCGCTTGAGTGGGTGGGATTTTGTTGTTCGGGTCTCTTGTTAGACTTGGTTGAGGGTGTGTGTACGTATTGCTTGTGTGGGCTTGGCGTGTGGTTGTAGATTTTTACCCGGTTTTCTCCTAAAAACTGGACACCTTCTTCTTAATTAATAAACGAGGCAAAACTTTTGCCTCGGTTTCAAAAAAGCATGCCGGTTTCATGTGATTTTTCCTTCCGGACAAGGAAAATCGTCTCGTGGTTGGGTGCCCAAGTATATTGTACACCGTACCATTTCTTAAGATTCATTTTGAACATCTATAATATCTAAATAGGAGCAACCCACTAAGGGTAATTCTCTCAACATGCAAGCATGCCACCTCATTAATCTGCCACATCAGCAAATAACAATTTGTTTTGTTTCATTTTTACGTACTGTTTGGCTCCTTCAGTGCCATTTATTTGGTGTAGATGTAGACCGTCATCTTCTTAATTGATTTCTGAAGTCCAATAGTTTCCCTAGAACTACAGAGGCATCGCTTGAGTTCTCCCTGCCGTCTCCTCCACTCCCCTGTCCCCTCCTCTCGCAACTCTTTCTATAAATCACCATGCCCGATCGAGTTCATGTAGAAAGCCCGCATGGGATTGCCCGCCATAGCTTCCCTGCAGCCATGCCCAACACAGTACCAAATCTCCTCTCACACTCTTCCCAGTTGCCAAGGGAAGGCCACCATCATGGCAGAGTTCTGGTACAGTCTCATAATCGGTCGTATCCTTCCTGGGCACCCGCACAAGCTCCATCTTGGGCTGCCGATTATGATGTCTGGTGCCACAAGTTTTCTTTGAATTAATGGGACATGACGGATTGAGTGCCATCTCATTCTCTTTCTCTTCGAAAATCACACAAGGGAACCACCAGGTTTGTTGGACGGATCTTCAATTTAACGTGTTGGCAGTCTGCTTCCTCTCCCAACTTCCTTCAATGTTCAACCATCTATGCATATTGCAGACCAATCTATTTGCACTAGCAAATGGGAAGAACACATTTCATAGGACATTCTATTACTGCCAACCGCATCGAGTATATCAGGTCAGATCGTGTTGTTTCAGTTCTCTGTTGTAAAATACTGATGTTATATCCTACCATGTCTTTGTTTTGTGCAATGCATCTCTTTAACTTACATGCAACTATTTTAAGGGAAATGCATACATGCATCAAATAAGCATTCATTTCCAAATAGTTAGTTTAGAAATTGCTAACCTACTATACACACTTCATACCATGTATTTTATCCCTATTATCGTACTAGTCAATCATTTACTAATGACATCCCTCTTTTGTACCAGAATTTATGTCTCCTTTGTAGAAACCATGTTCAAATAGTTGCACTCGAAGATTGAAGCGGACATGCCAAACATGATGTATTTTTTTGGTCTGTAGTGTTATAGGTTTGTAAAATCTTCAAATTGTTCATTTGTCGTAGATATAGTTGTATCTATAGTCTTATAGCAGTACCTTGCTATTGGATTATTTATCCATTGCACTTCACATATGTGTCGATATACTGAAGATACTATCAGGGCTTGCTATTAATAGCGGGTTTTCTTTTTGTAGATTCCGTCTGTTTTGTTCTCATTTAGAAGATCTCAGGTTTTAATAGTAATTGTTTCACAATTTTTTAATAATATATTCATCTCAGAATCCCGACAAGTGAATAAAGAAATGGTTGGTTAATACTATGTATCCTCGAACTTCGATATCCTTAAAAAAACACATTTAACGATGTTTTCATTGGATCTTATTTCCATTTGGATATCAAATGTACTGAAACTCTGCACCCCTCGAGTCAATTATATACTAAAATTGTCATTCATTTGGCAAGGTTCCTATTGAGTTTTTTAAAAAAGGCTACAAGTTAAAGAAATGGAGCAGTCGATCATTTATGCCATTTACCTTTTATGTGTTTTCCAACTGTAGAGAGAGAGAGAGAGAGCTCTTGGTGTGAACATCAATTACTTTGTTCTTATCTCATATTTTCTAGAAATAATGCATCTCATTTTTGCACATTAAAGCCCGCAGCAACGCGCGGGCTATCATCTAGTTATATAAATTGCTCCTCCAAATTTATCCATTTCTACTTACAAAGGCCCCTCATTTTTTTTTTGGTTTTGTTAAGTATACCCCTAAAGTTTAACAACCCATTTCGATTTCTTACACTACGACCTACAAGAAAAATATACATTGTTAGTGATGTATAGACCTCTTTACTGTATATTCTCCAGTGTACGAGGGGTTCCTTGTATATTGCCCTTTACGAGTGGTCCCTATTGCACCGTGTACATATTTGGCCTTTGGCCAACAGTGAATACTAGTTGCTCATTCACAACATGGTATTAGAGCTCTAGGTTTAGCTCTTTGCACGCTGCAACTCTGTGCTCAATCCGCGCCGCCGCCGATGATCTTTTCGGCCGCCGCTGCTCCACCTCCTCCTTTTCTCCCGTTCTCACCGAGATTGAGTTATTTTCCAAAAAAAATTAGCCACGTCGGTTTTAGAGGCCCTGATCCGGCCGTCCCCGCTGCCGACCGGCGCCGCCCCAGCCTCCCCCGCCGCCAGCTGCTCCCGCCCCGGCTGGCTTTGCCCCGGCTGCTCCCGTGGTCCGGCCGGCCTCGCCCCGGCCACCTCGTTTTGAACTTTATGCATTTCTACTTAAAGGCCCTCATATTTTGTTGGGTTCTGTTAAGTACACCGTCAAAATTAACAACCCAGTTCGATTTCTTACACTACTACGTACAAGAGAAATAAACAGCTCTTACTAAAACAAAAGAGAGGAAGAATCCGGAAGTAAGTTCTTTGCATTTGTATGATTGTATTCATACTTCCCTTGCTATCGCCGTTGCGATTTGTGAAGCGCTCTCGAAGTGAGCAAACTGTTGGGCCTATAGCGGGAGCGGAAACTAGCTTGACGTCAAGAACTGCTCAAAGGCCGTGACAGTCAACCATTCGTCGCTCCTAGGCGGCTGGGCCTGGGCCTGTCTAAACAGCCCAACGACCCAAGAGGCCGAGGGTCCATCTTCCGTGCGTGAAGGAAATCACTGGAAACAGGAAAATCTGTGTCTGTGTGCAATGAGCGATGCAAATGCGGGAAACCACAGGCCGTCAGTCTGTGCATGGGTGATGGATGATGCGTGTATACCAGAGAGATGGAGGCGCGACTACCACGGGAACGTCCGGCAGCGTCTGAGGTTCTGGGGAGAGCCGGCGGCGCGTCCTAGCGTGGAAGTGTGGTGTGGAGGAGCAGCATTACGAGGAACACGCGGCGCTCCCCCTATGGGCCGCTGCTATTTGCGTACATGCCTTGGAAAGTGAGGGTCGGGTGTCGTGGGTTATTTTCTTATTTTAGTTTTATTTTTATTTTTTTCCAATTCTATAATCTGATGCCAGGAATGAAACTTGATGGATATGCTGACATAGAAATGGAGACATGGTATAAACAGCGATGTCAAATAAACAATAGATGTTGTTTGTGTTCGATATAGGAGTATGAGCAATAAAGCTAGTTTATTTAATGACAACTGTAGAGGGTCACATTTGGTTTTTTAAAACGCTGGAGATTCGTTGGATGGCAAAAAAGGGCATTGCCGAGATTATTGATGATAGGGCAACAACTTATTTAATGTTGTTTGACTTTTTTCACTCATCCTAATCACTTATGATCCCACCCTTAACTCTATGTGTCTCTTTGTTGAGTGTCACAGACGACTCCATTAGCTCGCTCTCACAAACTTAACCAGTCTAATATGGTCTCGTCCTGTGTATTCTTCAGAGCCACCACTATCCAGCGACAATGCCTTCGGCTAAGAGAAGTCGGCTTGAATCACCAGGGACTAGAATACAACTAAGAGGTTCTACCACAAGAAATGGTGATCACTCTTTGTTGAACAGATCTCATTTATACTAAAAATTTATACTTTATTACAACTTATTACTTAATTTTCTTACTTACTTGGACTATCTGAGCACATCAATGCATTGCACAATGTTAATTACAATTTCCATTTTATAGAAAGGCCTAACATCAAAAAAGAAAAATAGGTACCCACTAGTGGAAAATAAAAAAAATATAGTACCCCATTCTAAACCTAAACATTAGTTGGAATTCAAAGTGATTTCCTTTTTTTTTTATTGTTCCCTTTGAAAGACCATTGAACCAATTTTTTGGCAAACATAAAAAGACAAAATTGTATCTCATCTTAGATTAGTTTATGATTCTTGCAGAAATTATAGTGTGTGTACACATGGGTGTGTGTAATTAAGAATCATTTAATATATTTGTACATATCCAACAACACTAAAAAAATATCTTGAAACAGTTTCCAGTACATAATTAGATATATTGCAGAAGGGAATAGCTAGGAAATTTCCATATGAAAGTAACTTTTTTTAGATTGAACAAGTATAAAATGGACACAGTCAAACCACCAGCAAATGCGCACACCCAAAACACCTACTCCCTATGTTCTTAAAAAACTTCCTAAGTTTATCTAGATACAAATGTATATAAACATGTTTTAGCTATAGATTCATCCATATCTAGAAAAATTTATGATTCATTTATAGGAACGGAGGGAGTAATAAACTGGCGCTCACCCCGATTATGTTGGCTTGTTTATGATGAGTGGATTTTACGCTCACCATTTATTTTAATTTAATAGTTATGATTTCTTGATTATCTCATAGCATACCATTATTATCCTTGAAGGAAGGTTCAAGGAGGAACATGAAGAGGGGAGTCGTCTTTATCGGGCATCACCATATGGGATGGAGCCACCATGCTTCTCACTTCACCCTCTCTCGACCGCTGCTCATCGTGACCTCCGTGATGGGTTGCCCCTATGCGCACTTCTAAGAACTGAGCTAGTTGATCAAGTCTCGAGATTGACAAAGTCACCATATATGCCTTCATATCGACGAGAACAACGTCTCACTATAAGATACACATAAATCGAGGTTTAAATTTCGCTGGGCTGGAGGTACAACCATATTTGTAACTACCCAATCTTAGGTTGGTTCGACCTCATCCGTACCCGCCGATTTGGCCTTATCGTTATAGCAAGCACACGAAACTCGGTCTCGCCATTTTCCAAGCAAACATAACCTAAGTGAGGTGGTGCACAAAAATGCTTGGCACCACATAAGTTTCAGCCCTCCAATAATGCATTTTATCAACAGCTAGCCGAGGTGGCACAAGAGCACCCACCCAAATTGGCACCATCAACCCCATGACTCCTCCTGGTTATGCCACCTAGCTTGGAAGATACTAATGTTAGCAAACAAATCTCACCGAAAGCGTCCGGAAACTAGTCGGCAACAGCGACATGTTGCCATGCCGACATGGATTAAGTCGTTCTAACCACTTGCAAATCACCCTGAGCTTATAAAACTCGATCAGCTCCCCTGCACAATGAATCCTACTACGCAGGGCCGCTCCTCGCCCTCCGCTTGGCAGATCTCGCACAGCTTAAGCGCATTCAGCGGCGCGACGCAAACGGCGGCGATCGTTTCGGCCGTGGGAAATCGTCTCGCACCTCCAGGCGACGCAAAGTGTGGACCGTCCACAAACCGGCCAAATATCGTCGGATGCGTCTCTGCGGACAGTGCGCGGACGCGTCGTGTCCCCTCGCGTCGCCGGACGTTTCGTCGGGCCAGCGACGACCTGCGTCGATGCGTCTTCAAACGCCGGCCCGGCACCTGCATCGTTTGCGATCGCCACGTTAATGGCGATGCCTCGGCGCCGGCGGCGGCGACCGCCTCCGCCAACCACGTTGTGGCGTCGCCACGGCGCCGCGTCCGCGGCCACCTTATGGCAATATAAATGGCGCGCGTTCTTCTTCCTCATTCACTCCTCCAAAGAAACCCAAGCCGCCACAAAGCTCCACCGTAGCGCCGCCTAGGTGTTCTGCGCAGCCAGGCCCGCGAGGAAGTCCGGGTCCTGGTGGCCAGCCGAGCGGTCGAGGCCGCGCCGCGCCGAGCAGGCGGGGGCCGCCGTGGTGGGCGACGGCTCACTCGCCGTCACTGCGCCCTCCTCGTCTTCGCGGGAGGACCGCTGCTTCGAGTTCCTCCTCCGCATCGAAGACGACCCGCTCGGCATCAAGCGGCTCCCGGACAAGTTCGCCGAGTTCGTCGATGGCGTCGAGCCGGCGCATTAGCAGCTACGGGAGGCTGATACGTCTCAAACGTATCTATAATTTCTTATGTTCCATGCTACTTTTATGACAATACATGAATGTTTTATACATACTTTACATCATTATTATACATTTTCCGGCACTAACCTATTAACAAGATGCCGAAGCCGTTGTTGTTTCGCTGTTTTTGGTTCAGAAATCCTACAAAGAAAATATTCTCGGAATTGGACGAAATCAACGCCCGTGGTCCTATTTTTCCACGAAGCTTCCCGGAAGACCGAGGGGAAAGGAAGTGGGGCCACGGGGCGCCGCCACACTGGGCGACGCGGCCTAAGGGGGCTGCGCGGCCCTAGCGTGTGGGCCCCCGTGACCCCTCGACTCCGCCCTTCCGCCTACTTAAAGCCTTCGTCACGAAACCCTCGCTGCGAGAGCCACGATACGGAAAACCTTCCAGAGACGCCGCCGCCGCCAATCCCATCTCGGGGGATTCGGAGATCGCCTCGGCACCCTGTCGGGGAGGGGAATTATCACCGGAGGGCTCTACATCATCATGCCCGCCTCCGGATTGATGCGTGAGTAGTTCATCCTTGGACTATGGGTCCATAGCAGTAGCTAGATGGTTGTCTTCTCCGCTTGTGCTATCATTGTTTAGATCTTGTGAGCTGCCTAACATGATCAAGATCATCTATTTGTAATGCTACATGTTGTGTTTGGTGGGATCCGATAAATCTAGAATACTATGTCAAGTTGATTATGAATTTATCATATATGTGTTGTTTATGTTCTTGCATGCTCTCCGTTGCTAGTAGAGGCTCTGGCCAAGTTGATACCTTGTAACTCCAAGAGGGAGTATTTATGCTCCATAGTGGGTTCATGCCTCCATTTAATCTGGGACAGTGTGAGAAAGTTCTAAGGTTGTGGATGTCTTGTTGCTACTAGGGATGAAACATCGATGCTTTGTCTAAGGATATTTGTGTTGATTACATTACGCACCATACTTAATGCAATTATCTGTTGTTTACAACTTAATACCGGAGGGGGTCGGATGCTAACCTGAAGGTGGATTATTTAGGCATAGATGCATGCTGGATAGCGGTCTATGTACTTTGTCGTAATGCCCGATTAAATCTCATAGTAATCATCATTGATATGTATTGAATCTTTATTTGTCAATTGCCCACCTGTAATTTGTTCACCCAGCATGTTAGTTATCTTATTGGAGAGACACCACTAGTGAACTGTGGACCTCGGTCCATTCTTTTACATCTGAATACAATCTACTGCAATCATTGTTCTTTCTTGTTCTTTGCAAACAAACACCATCTTCCACTCGATACGTTTAATCCTTTGTTTTCAGCAAGCCGGTGAGATTGACAACCTCACTGTTCACTTGGGGCAAAGTATCTTGATTGTGTTGTGCATGTTCCACGTTGGCGGCGGTTTCATTGGTGTTGCGCCGCACTACACTCCTCCACCAACAACCTTCACGTGCTTCTTGGCTCCTACTGGTTCGATAACCTTGGTTTCATGCGAGGGAAACTTGCTTCTATACGCATCATACCTTCCACTTGGGGTTCCCAACGGACGTGCCCGCGTATCGAGACCAGTGCAACACGCATTTGGACCGTGGAGAGTCTGTTCGACGGCGGGGCAAGATGTACCTGCACACCGGGTGGGGCAAGTTCGCCCGTGACCTCGCGCTCGAGCCCGGCTGCCAGCTCACCTTCGAGGGGGACGGCGAGATGATCGTCAAGGTGTTCGACAACACGACCTGCCGCAGGCACTACCACATCGGCAAATCCGGCTCGGACACCGATAGTTAGAACTTAGAGTGTTCTTTCTTTGCAGCGAATCTGCTACGGGCCAGACGAAGACGATAGTGGAAGGTTTCTCTGTTCTTCCTCGGTAGAACCAACAAAGCACCGTCATGCCTCCCGCTGGATTTTCCAGTTTGGGTGACTGGGTGTGCCCCGAATGTTCTTTCTTGGCAGCGAACATACGGAAATCAACACAACTGGTTTCTATTTTTAAAATATTTATATTTGTGTCAACCATGGTTCAAACTATGTATTAGTTTGTGTAAACCATGTTCCAAACTATGTATTAGTTTGTGTAAAATAATCTTCCAATTTATAATATTTGGAACTATGTTCAAATGGAAAAGAGAAAAACAAAACAAAACAAAAAAATGCGTCGGGCAGCTGGAGCCACCCCCAGACGCAAACGGACGCGCGGACGAAAACGATCATACGCGCGCGGACAATAAAATACATCGCGCCGGTGAAGATGCCCTAACAGCTTTCCCTCCGCTCCTCGTGAAGCGAGCCGCGATTCCTTCCAAAACGGCTCTCAGAGCCTCTGACGACGACGCACACTGTCAGCCAGCCCGCAGATCCACGGAGCAGCAGAGACACCTGAATTCTTTTCAAATCCCGGAGCGGATTCCGCACAAGAACCCACACCCACACCCTACCCGTCGAGTCTTCGGCCTAGTTCTTTTGGCGGATTCTTGGAGAAGCTGCCCTCCCCCAGCTTCCTGGGGAAGCCGGTTCTAAAAAATTTCAAAGCTTCTAGAATAACTAAGGCTAAACTAATTTGGAAGCCTCACAAAATTTTTGTCACCGACTTCCCCAGGATGCTGGGGGAGGGCAGCTTCTCGGAGAAGCCGCCAAAAGAACTGGGCCTTCATCTTCCTCGTCGTCGTCGCAACGGCGGTCATGGGGAACAGCATCTACCGCTTCCTCTGCGGCGTCTGCTCCGACCTCTCCGACGCCGCCTTCACCCCGCACGGCGCCCACGACTCCGTCGCCAGGCTCGGCCAGGACATCCTCAATTTCCAGCGAACCAAGCAGGTACCTACCTGAACATCCATGATTAATTGGCTCTGCCGTTACTGCTGTTGATTACGAGCTTCTCGTTTCAGGTTCCGGAAGGGCTCGGCCGGCATGTCGTCTCCTCCCAGAACGCGCAGGCCAACTGGTACAATTCCATTTCCCCTCAATTTCGTGTGTTCTTCCTTCGTGAGCTCCAGCGAATTTGTTCCCATCGATTAGTTTCATAGTTTAAAATAGCCGGCTATCTCATTTAGGCGCGATTTTTTAAGGCTATAAAAGGCTATAACCGGATTATAGCGGGCTATTTCATTTAACTTTTTTTCAAAATTTATAATATTTCAATCATATTTTACCAAAAGAAGATAAAAACTATGACTCAAATAGGATTCATGATACAACTTATTCAACTATTTAAGGCAAACAAGTATTCAATCATTCAACTCGCAAGTTTTATCTAATTATATTAAACGCAAATTCGAAAAACAAGAAACAAAAAAGAGACGAGAAAAGAAATTTAAAATGCATGAGGTTTAGTGGCTAAATTAGAGGCTAAATAAGACTATAGCCGGCTATTAGCGATTTTTTCTCATTTAGTCTACAAATGGCATAGCCGCAGCGGCAGGTCTCCCAGAAAACTATAGCCGGGCTATAACCGGCTATTTAAAACTTTGTTTAGTTTAAGTTAAAGCTCATATTCCCGCAAAAAAAAAAGTTAAAGCTTATATGATGCGTTTGTCGAAGATCCAGAAACAGCTACTCCAGCTGGCTGCCGTGGATGGGAAGGTTTCCAGGTGTGAAACTGTGAAAGCGACCTCTAACACAAGAACTGGATAAATGGAAATAGGCATACATATTTTAAAAAAGAAGAAGAAAAACTATAGTAGTAGAATTACCTGAACTTGGTTAGTTCAAGTGCTATGTATTACCTCGTTGACATGTCAGAAAAGAGAATGGCCATAGTTTTACACAAAGAAATGGATAATTGCTGGTAATTAAACAAAGAAATGAAGAATTCAGTACAACGAGCAGCTGCAAGTGCCTCCCGTAAACGGCCGAAGGTTCCGGGAGGTTTCCTGGAATTAACGATGAAAAACACACTTGCAACTTAAAAATCCTCTGTTGCAATGCTACTTGCAACTGAAATTACACTTTCAACTGAAAAAATCTCAATTGCAACCACACTTGCAACTGAAAAAACCTCAGTTGTACCTATATTTGCAACTGCAATAAAATCTTAGTTGCAAGTATGGTGTATCGTGTGCGTAAATTCTCGAAAAAAAAAGAAATGGCAAAACTGTTTTCCTTAAGCCACCGGCTTCTTCAGACTATATCATGTGCGTAAATTCGCATACGGCTCTTGATTTATGCCCGTTTGCTATCTAGCCACGTTAGACTACTCATAGTGGGAGTAACTTCACTAGTAACTAAGTGTCCAACTCAGCAAATTTGCTTATGTGGCAGTGAGTTAATGAGGAGAGAGGAGAATGGAGTAACATAGCTAGTTACTGTAACATCACACTTCCCAAGATACAATGAGTCTATAAGTTAATTGATGAAGATATCTATGATACTACTTTGATGTTACTAACCACTATGAAGGTAGTAACATAGAGTAGTAACATGTGCATGTTGCTACTCAGTGGCGGCGCCAGGAAATGGCGCCTGGGTATTCCGCCCAAAATTTTTTTTTGCTCTAAATGTAGTATATGAATCAAACACCCCAATACTATCAATATATGAATAAAACAACACTACCACATTTCTTTTTCTACAGTAAAATAAGAAGAAACAGAAAATTAAAAACTTGAATCTACAAAGCTAGTAGGAGTGGATGATTTCTCTAGGAAGCAGCCAATGAAGCACATCAAGCAATGAACGAATTTGGGGGCAAAGAACTGAGGAAATCGGCCGTACCTTCAGCGCTGCTCGCGGGTGAAGGGGTGCGGGTCGGTGGGGGGCGGGGCGCACCAAGTTCAAGGAAACGCGGCACCCTGTTTACCGCGGGGTGCGGCGCCGCGGCAACGCCGGCCGGTGGGTGCGCGAGGTGCACGTCCCCGGCCAGCGCGGCGAGCGGCTCTGGCTCGGTACCTACCTCACTGCCGAGTCAGCCGCGCGAGCTCACGACGCCACGGGAGGAGGGGTGCGGGTTAATGGGGGGCGGGGCCGAGGCGGCGCCGCCGCTGCGGGCGCGGGGCCGTCGCCTGCTGCTCCGGGCTGCATCGCCGGCGGCGGTCGTGGGGCGTGGGGCGTGCGTCGCGTGCGTGCTGTGAGGCGCGAGCGAAAGGGGATTGCGTGCGTGCAATCGATGGCTTGGTTTCTGCCTTGTTGGGCTGGGCCAAATAGCCACATTTTTTTTCCAGTCAAAATCTTGGGTATTCCAGGGAAGACAGGGGAATACCCCCAGCGCCGCCCATGTTACTACTCTATATTACTTCCCACTATGACTAGTCTTACAGGGCTTCGGAGACAAGGCTTACCGTACGTTTTTTTTAATGGTCAGTGTTTGGCAGCACAGCACAGCGGTCCTTAATAGGCCCCATATGTACTAGTTATAGCCTTATAGGTAGAACAAATGCACAATAAGAATTTATTTCATTTATCCAGAAACCTTGGCGCACATAATACATTGGCTAAAAAGGTGACCGAGACGTGATAAAAATCAGCCGCGTGATTTCTAGAAATTCTTTAATATAGTAAAGTTCAATGCTCTTATTTATTTCTTTTTTCTTTGGAAAATACACATTTTTCTTTTTTTTCTTTTTTCCAAAAATTCTTAATAAGCTGCTCTATTTTAGGTGTTTTTTCCGAAATTTTTCTATTTTTCTTAAGCTTTTATATTTTGATTATTTATTTTCACCATGTTTTCTACAAAAAAATCCTGAACTTTCTGACAGTTAATTGTGTGTTCTCTGTTCTGTATTCCAAGATTCTTCTTGTTGTGGCTGAGCTGCGACGAGACGAAAGCACAACCGGGTAAACAAAAAAAAACTTATTTGAATAGTTGAAATGGTCCAGGGAAGAAAAATGACTTGAACGATGCTCATTGCCTCATTGGCCAAGGCCTTCTTTTTGGGCGTCGCTTTCAAATTCTGCTCCCCACTTCTTCGGCGTCAACTCAACGACTTCCTCACGGCGCACAACTTGCTCAGAGCTTGAGATCCATCGCAGGAAGGCCATGGCTGAGGCGCTTCTTCACTGTGTGGTGCGCGGGGTGGCTAACAAGGCTGCCGACGCGCTCGTGCAGACCGTAACCGGCATGTGTGGAGTCGAGGCCGACCGTCGCAAGCTGGAGCGCCAGTTGCTGGCCGTCCAATGCAAGCTGGCCGACGCCGAGGCAAAGAGCAAGACGAACCAGTATGTGAAGAGGTGGATGAAAGACTTCAGGACCGTCGCCTACCAGGCTGACGACGTCCTGGATGGCTTCCTGTATGAAGCACTGCGCCGTCAGATTCAGATCGGTGATTCCAAGACACGCAAGGTACTGAGCCACTTCACATCCCACAGTCCACTAGCTTTCCGTTATACCATGAGCAGAAAGCTGAACAACGTCCTTGAGAAGATCAATGAACTTGTCGAGGAGATGAACAAGTTTGGCCTAGAGAGCCAAGCGGAGGCGCCGCGGGTTCTCTATCCACAAACGCACTCAGGACTGGACATGGATACAGAGCCCGTCGGTAGAGAGGACGACAAGGGGGTGGTGATGAGGCTGCTACTGGAGCAGGAAGACCAGCAAAAGGTTCAGGTGTTGCCCATATTTGGGATGGGCGGTTTGGGCAAGACTACACTTGCCAAGATGGTGTATAATGACTGCAAAATTCAGCAGCATTTTCAGTTAAGAATGTGGCACTGTGCGTCAGGAAACTTTGAAGCAATTGCCCTTGTGAAATCCATCATTGAATTGGCTACCAAGGAAATATGTGACCTGCCACACACAATGGAGCTTTTGCGAGGCCGACTTCAGCAAGTTATAGGTTGGAAAAGGTTTCTACTTGTTGTCGATGATGTGTTGGGTGAAGTACAACAAATTTGGGAAGATAGCCTGAAACCATTGTTGTGTGCAGTTGCTGGTCCTGGTAGTGTTATACTTGTCACAACTCGGAGCCAGCGAATAGCAACTATGATGTGTACCCTGCAACCCCATGAGCTCACATGTTTGAGTGAAGAACATTCGTGGGAACTGTTCTCAGAGAAAGCATTTAGCAAAGATGTACGTCCGCAAGCAGAACTAATCACTATCGGGAAAGACATTGTCAATAAATGCAAGGGTTTGCCTCTTGCTCTGAAAACAATGGGTGGCTTAATGAGTTCCAAACGAAGAGTACGGGAGTGGGAGGTCATTGCAGAAAGCAATATTGGGGATAATGATAGAGGCAAAGATGAAATAATATCCATACTTAAATTGAGCTACGAGCACTTATCATCTGAAATGAAGCAATGCTTTGCCATCTGTGCAGTTTTCTCTAAGGGTTTTGAAATGGAGAAAAGCATGCTGATCCAACTTTGGATGGCAAATGGTTTTGTTCAACAGGAAGAAGGGATGATGGATTTGGAGCAGAGGGGTGAATTTATTTTTAGTGAGTTGGTTTGGAGATCATTTCTTCAAGATGTTAAAATAAAACCATTTAATCATTCAGCCTCAAGGCATGGGTTGATTGGATGTAGAATGCACGATTTAATGCACGATCTGGCAAAGGATGTTGCAGATGAATGTGCCACTATAGAGGAGTTGCTTCAGCATAAAGCATTCATAAAAGATGTTAGCCACATAAAAGTGTCATCGGATGAATTGGAGTTAAGCAGTGGATTGTTGAAAGATACTGATTCTCTCCGAACTTTATTATTACCACCATCAGCACACAAGGATCTTCATAAGTTTAAACCGATGTTATTAAGAGCCCTAAGTTGTGGCAGCCTCAGTATTATCCTTAACCAACACATAAATACAAAACATTTACGATATCTTGACCTTTCACACTCTGAGATTGCTCGATTGCCAAATTCAGTATGCAAGTTGTATAACTTACAGACCTTGAGGCTAAATCACTGTCGCCGACTTCAGTATTTACCTGAAGGCATCACAACTATGAGGAACCTTAAACATCTCTATCTTTTTGAGTGTGATAAATTGGAGCGGATGCCAGCAAATATTGGTCTTCTATGCAACCTCAGGACATTAACAACATTTGTTGTGGACATCGGAGATGGCTACGGAATTCAGGAGCTCAAGGACATAAAAAACCTTGGCCACCGGTTGGAACTATACAATTTGATAAAGATAAAAAGTGGAGCAGATGCAAAACAAGCAAATATTTATCAAAAAAATAACCTAAGTGAAGTCTCATTATGCTGGGGTCGTCGAAAATTTAACGGGCCTCAAGATGATATTGGTAACATGGAAGATGTGCTGGAGGCTCTTGAACCCCACAATGAGCTCGTAGTGTTGGAGGTATATGGTTATGGTGGCACCAAATTTTCACCATGGATGGTAAACTCTCAGATGTGCCAGTGCCTGAAAAAACTCATAATCTTCAACTGCCCTAGATGTAACGATGTGCCAATATCACATCTGTTGGTCTCCCTCGAGTATTTGTCCTTAGGTGGCATGGATAGTTTGACCACATTATGCAAGATAAGTGACGCAGAAGTTGAAGCATACAGTACATCCTTGCAGTTCTTCCCAAAGTTAAAAACAATATTCTTGGAGGACTTGCCACAGTTCGAGATGTTGGCAGAAAACAGTGCATGTGAGATTTATAGCTTGCTAATATTTCCCCAGCTCGAAGAGCTCAGTATACACGATTGTCGGAAGATTTCAAGTGTTCCCAATAGCCCAAATCTAAAGAACCTGAGGATAACAGAATGTTGCAGTCTCCCAATCAGCTCGCTCGCACATCTGACAACGTTGTCTGAGCTCAGTTATGACGGAAAAGGTTGCTGTTCTGCAGGCATACCTTTGGGCTCTTGGCCCTCTCTTGTCAAATTATCGGTTAGCTCCTTGGCTTACATGATGATGGTGCCTCCAGAAGAACAGCAAATGCATATGCCCCTGAAAACCCTTCGGAGTATATGGCTATCTGGTCCTAATTGCTTTGAGACAACATCCGTTTCGTCAAAATTGTACTTGGGACCATGGGGGTGCTTTGCGTTTGTGCAAGAATTATGTATTTCTGAGTGCCATGAACTTGTCTACTGGCCAGTGCACGAGTTCCGAAACTTGATTTGCCTCCGTTTTCTGAGCATTAGCTTTTGTGCTAACCTGGAGGGGAAGGGATCGTCGTCTGAAGAAATCCTTCCGCTGCCTCAGTTGGAGATGTTAAGTATTTACAATTGTAGTTGTTTATCAGCAATTCCCATGGTGCCTGAATCCCTTGAGAAATTGTTGATAGGGGAATGCGCAAGTTTGGTCTCATTGCCTCCCAACCTGGGAAATCTGGACAAACTGAGGGTGCTCCAGATTCGGGGCTGCAATGGCTTGAAAGATTTGCCTGATGACCTGACTCGTCTTGAGCAATTGATTATTGAGAGGTGTACAGGTGTACATAAAATCCCGCAAGGTCTCCTGCAACAGCTCCCAGTACTCAAATCCCTTGAAATAGTTGGCTGCGAAGACTTGCAAAGATATCTGATAGAAGGTGGGGAGTATTTCAACTTGGTCTCCTCTATTCCATGTAAGGATATTCCAGCACCAGAAAAAAAGTCTAACAAAAAGAGCCTGGCGTTTTTAAAGAAGTTACTGCCGTCCTGCCCACTCTCAAGCCTCGACTGAGGTGCATATGCTCTATTCCGTTATCTCCTGCAGGTTCCAAACATACTTATAATTTTTTTTTTATCTATAACTGCCATTTGTGACAGGAAAACTCATTTAACATTTATGTGGTTTCTTTCTCTTTTTATCGTTATAGGGTCTGGAGGAAAAATTCTCAATGAGTCTTATTCGAAGACAATTGTAAGCAAATGAACTTTACTTTCCACAGAAGTTCTGCCTTTTATCAGGAAGAATGGTTTGCGTTGTCGGCCCAAAAGTGAGTGATGTCCATCTGCCTTCTGTTTCCATGCAATTACATTCAAGGAACTATTGTCACGTGTACAAATTGATAATAATTTGGTTCTTAGTATGAACTAGAAGGAAATACACGCCTTGGTGCACCGTAATTTCTGTCCTTGCAAGTACATTACATTCGAGTTCTGAAAAGCTGTATTTTAAATGAGTACATAGTAAAATACCATTCATATCGAGACAAATGGGATTGTTTTGGACAAAATGGTGTTTGTTTAACAATTGTTTAGTTGCTCACCACGTGTACCACATGGTTGACAGAATGGTGTTAGTAGGGAATGTGTTATCATATCAAAATGTTCTCCCCTCTTTCTCTCTCATCAACCCTCCCGATGAGAGTCTTGAACACTTCGCTGCCGCTTGGAGTGAGTTAGAGTGGTGCGGCTGGTATGTACGGAGTATTCTAGGCTTTTGTGTTTTGGGCGTGACCCAGTTTGGAGGATGCCAGATCTCCGCCATATCTTGTGATGCCTAGTAGTCGTGTTCTTCGTTGGTGGGCTTCGGTGGTCGGAGCAGGAGACGAAGGTACGCAGCTGCATCATGTGCTCATGAACTAGAGTGGCTTTTTCGGCCGGTGATGTGGCGTCGTGGCGGGTTGCAACTATGTATTCTCTTTCGGCGAGGTGCCAATAGGAAGTTTAGAGGAACGACCGCGGCGGGTGGCAAGCTGAGGAAGACTCATGCAAGAGTTCACCCACAGTGGTCCGGTCGACCATCGATCTTCTAAGCCGGCTGGCGGCTAATCCCGGCGCTGGAATATCGACGTTCTTTGTTCAACCTCCAAATGGGAGGCCCTACTGCCGTTGGCACTCCACGTTTTCCTTTCCCCAAGTGGCAGGTTCCCTGTGGAGAGGACGATGGTCGGCGACAAAGTCCATCGAGGGGCGGTGGCCATGGACCTCATTGCTTTTCGTTCCACATTTCTAGGGTCCTTGATGCATATTTACGGGACTATGTTGTAATCTTCACATGTTCTAGGGTCCTATTTGTACATTGGCTTGTACCTGTCATGTTTTAATGAATCACGTCCAGTTTCCTTCGGGACCCCAAAAAATGTTGGAAGTATATCAAAATGTTCTCGAGGTGTTAGTGTGTGACACAGTTCTCGGGCAGCGAGGACCATCCTCCCGTAATTTCTGTCCTTGGAAATACATTACATTAGAGTTCTGAAAAGTTGTATTTTAAATGATTAGGATGCCATTCATATGGAGACAAATCGGATTGTTTTGGACAGAATTGTGTTAGTAGGGAACACGTTATCATAAAGAAACATGCTCGAGCTGTCTGACGCAGTTCTCGGGCGGCGCATGTCGTCATCTCCTACTGCTCCGACTCGGCCTTGGGGCTCCGGTTGCCGATGGGGGAGATCGGGGCAGCTTGGTCCCGTGAATGCGCTGATCTGAGTCAATAAAGGTGGCTGCCCTTCTAGCCTGCTAGTCTGCTACCGCCAAGCCGCTGATCTACGGTTTTCGATCCTCCTCGATCTGGCCGATGATCTACGGATTGACGCAGAACGTTCTGCCTATACGGCTTCTTGTGGGCGCGGCTGGAATCTCGCTTTTCGTCGATAATCGTGGGACATGTCTACTTCTAGATTTCCATGGTATTGAGGAAGGTAGAGAATGTCATGAAAGCTAGGATTGGAGGATCTGAAGAAATTGCGGAAAGGTGCATTGGATGCCATGAACACTGAGCTTTGTGTTTGGTGATTTGCAGTAGCAGCCTTGGGAGTGGGGCGGCAGCGCTAGAGGACTTTAGTTTTGGTGCTGCACCTTGAGTACCTATTCTCGATTCCGAGGATGAAATCCCAGGGCGTGACCTTCATTGGTTACACTTAACATGGCAACAATGACCTTGTTGAATGCATATTGTTTTTTGAACTCGGACTTTCTCCGAAATGAAAACCTAGATCTTTGATTGGGCGATGACGCTGCTTGTCCCCTGTCCCCTTTTTGGAAGGGTCGTCTTTGGGGGACTTTTATGCGGCGTGGGGTGTTGTCTTTGGTGGTGGTTAACCTGTTGTTGCGAGTGATTGATCGTTGTGGCGGTTTTCTTTTTTTTCTCTTTTCGTTTTTATGCATCCTCAATGTCTAAGTGCACTTTTTGTTGGTGTAGAGGCTGACGATATTAATATATTACCTTTATCAAAAAATATTAGAACGTTGATTCTTTTCGAATGACGAATTACAGTGAAAAAATACTATCGGAGAATTTAACAAATTACCGTCAGAAATTAAGAAAGAGAGTCTAAAAAAAATGTTGATCCGGAAAGTTGAATATTTCTACTAACGTATTACTATTGGATATTACTATCAGAATCTTAAAAAAAATTACTGTTAGAAATTTTAAAAATGTCCAAAAAAAGTGCAGACCTGAAAATTTTATGCGGAAGTTGATTTATTGTAATGATGAATTACTGCGAAAAATTATCAAAATGTTTAATAAATTACTGTCAGAAATTATGAAGGAAAAGTCTAAACAAAGTTTTGATCCGACAAAAAGTTGACTGTTTCTACCAACGAATTACTATTGGAAATTACTATCAGAAACTTTTAAAAGTTACTCTGACAAATTTAAAAAATGTCTAAAAAATACAAACTCGGAAAATTACTGCTGAAATTGAATATTTCAACTAACGACTTACTGCAAAAATTTACTATTGGTAAATTTAAAAATTAATGTTGAAAATTTAAAAATTGTAAAAAAAAAGTGCAGGTCTAAAAAGAAGTCTCTTGTAAATATTCATTCGCTGGTGCGGCTCGATCAGCAAGTATCGCTGGTGCTTTCGAGTTTCGACGGTGAACCACGGCACTACAAAAAAAGATGGAACTTATTTCGTAGAAAACGCATGGAATTTATTTCACAAGTGGCACTAGCTGCCTTTCGGCCTAGCTAGTTCGCAGCGGGATATTACTTGCTCTATCTCAATTTATGTTACCCACAATTTTGCACGAAAGTCAAACATTATAAAGTTTGATTGATTATATAGCAAAATTCACCAATTTTTAAAATGTGAAATCAATATTATTAGAATCACAGTGAAATATATTTTCAAATATATACATTTCATATCATGGATAATAATATTTTTAGCTAAATAGTATGTTCAACTTTACAAGGTTTAACTTTGCCTAAAACTTATAGATATATTTTGGGACAACTATGAAACAGACATTAACTACCTAGTAGTAATTATTTCAGGACGCATATTTCTGTGATGGTTATTTCTCAACAGGGCTCACACGCGTGGTTATTTTTACATGAATCTTCAACCTCAACCGTAATTTTAGACGGTAATTGCCGGCCATTAATTTTTCGCTGGTGCATAATTTTTTGGCGGTAATTCGTAAAAAATCCAAAATTTACCGCCTTTTTTTACTTATGAAAAAAATACTATTGTGCCTGGCTGCACGAGCCGATGGAGGATGTTGTCGTAGAGGTTACAGTGGCCAAAAAGACAATGTAGACTCCACATGAGATGAACATATCGGATCTGCGGGGAGGGCGGAACCCTCCGAGTGGAAGAAGAAGCGAAAGATCTCGAAGGTCATCTCCTCTCCTCGCCGAAGGAGGCAAAGGCCAATCGCATGGCCGCCGAGTGTGACTGTATGGACACAGATCCAAGGTAAATCGGTTCCTCCTGAATCGATGAGTCGAGGATTGATTTAGTCGAAGCTGCAGAACCATAGATCCAGCACGCGGACTTTCCATGGACGACGCCAATTGACGTGGGGTAACCAAGCAATGTCCATACATGATGGACTTGGGTTTTGGGGAAAAGTGTAATGGTGGTTTTGACGGTGTACAAGCGGAACATACAAGGGGACAAAGCGATTTTTACCCAGCTTTATGCCTCCGAAGAAGAAACCCCTACGTGTTGCTTGTCTGCTTGTATTATGTATGATGATTACAGGGAGTCGCCGAGATGGCGAAGGTGATGTTGGTCAAGCGTAACTAGGGTTTTGATGTGTCTCTCTCCTGATCGTTCTTCCTCTTGACGGCCCATCCTGGCTTTCATAGAATAAGCTACCGAGTCCAGGAAGGATATAATGATTAGAACTTTCTTTATTGAGTTTAGTACTTTTTGCACACGTTGAGTCCATGGATCTTCGGGTGCCTTGCGCGGTCAAGCTTCTCCTTGGCAAGAGGACCCCCATGGGTTGTTGCTTGAGTTGCACCAGGTATCTAAAGGTATAATAGATGCCCCCATAGGGGGCCTCACAACGATTTAAGCACGTGGACCGTCAGATCTTTTCATCGGTGCATCTCGGCCGTTCGTTTTGTGCACTCCTCTCACTAGCTAACCCCATGCAATGACCGATTGTTACCCGCCTCCGGCTACATATGGGCCCCACCTTTGCCGGCCCCACATGTTAGCCATTGCGGCTGGAATCTCTGTCGGTGCGCACTGGAGTTGGGCAGTGAATCTCCACCCGTAGGGGTATTTTCAGTCTTTCGCACCTACCATATAAAAACGAGATAGACTGACGGAAACCCTAGCCGCCTTGCCCAATCGATGTGCGCTCTCACAATCCCCTCACTCCTCTGCGATTCTCTCGCCTCGGAGCTCGGTCGCCAACGAGCGCTTGAGGCGGAGGCCGCCGCTGTCATGCACGACAAGGAGGCGAGCGGGGAGGGCGCCTCCCTCTCCTCTCACTAGCTAACCCCATGCAATGACCGATTGTTACCCGCCTCCGGCTACATATGGGCCCCACCTTTGCCGGCCCCACATGTTAGCCATTGCGGCTGGAATCTCTGTCGGTGCGCACTGGAGTTGGGCAGTGAATCTCCACCCGTAGGGGTATTTTCAGTCTTTCGCACCTACCATATAAAAACGAGATCGACGGAAACCCTAGCCGCCTTGCCCAATCGATGTGCGCTCTCACAATCCCCTCACTCCTCTGCGATTCTCTCGCCTCGGAGCTCGGTCGCCAACGAGCGCTTGAGGCGGAGGCCGCCGCTGTCGTGCACGACAAGGAGGCGAGCGGGGAGGGCGCCTCGCTCTCCTCTCACTAGCTAACCCCATGCAATGACCGATTTTTACCCGCCTCCGGCTACATATGGGCCCCACCTTTGCCTGCCCCACATGTTAGCCATTGCGGCTGGAATCTCTGTCGGTGCGCACTGGAGTTGGGCAGTGAATCTCCACCCGTAGGGGTATTTTCAGTCTTTCGCACCTACCATATAAAAACGAGATAGATTGACGGAAACCCTAGCTGCCTTGCCCAATCGATGTGCGCTCTCACAATCCCCTCACTCCTCTGCGATTCTCTCGCCTCGGAGCTCGGTCGCCAACGAGCGCTTGAGGCGGAGGCCGCCGCTGTCGTGCACGACAAGGAGGCGAGCGGGGAGGGCGCCTCGCTCTCCTCTCACTAGCTAACCCCATGCAATGACCGATTTTTACCCGCCTCCGGCTACATATGGGCCCCACCTTTGCCTGCCCCACATGTTAGCCATTGCGGCTGGAATCTCTGTCGGTGCGCACTGGAGTTGGGCAGTGAATCTCCACCCGTAGGGGTATTTTCAATCTTTCGCACCTACCATATAAAAACGAGATCGACTGACGGAAACTCTAGCCGCCTTGCCCAATCAATGTGCGCTCTCACAATCCCCTCACTCCTCTGCGATTCTCTTGCCTTGGAGCTCGGTCGCCAACGAGCGCTTGGGGCGGAGGCCGCCGCTGTCGTGCACGACAAGGAGGCGAGCGGGGAGGGCGCCTCGCTCTCCTCTCACTAGCTAACCCCATGCAATGGCCGATTGTTACCCGCCTCCGGCTACATATGGGCCCCACCTTTGCCGGCCCCGCATGTTAGCCACTGCGGCTGGAATCTCTGTCGGTGCGCACTGGAGTTGGGCAATGGATCTCCACCCGTAGGGGTATTTTCAGTCTTTCGCACCTGCCATATAAAAACGAGATCGACTGACGGAAACCCTAGCCGCCTTGCCCAATCGAAGTGCGCTCTCACAATCCCCTCACTCCTCTGCGATTCTCTCGCCTTGGAGCTCGGTCGCCAACAAGCGCTTGAGGCGGAGGCCGCCGCTGTCGTACACGACAAGGAGGCGAGCGGGGAGGGAGCCTCGCCCCGGAGCTCGGTCGCCAGCGAGCTCTTGAGGCGGAGGCCGCCGTTGCCGCGCACATCCTCCTCTCCCAATCGTCGGTGTCCCTAGCCCAGAGCTCGGCGTTGTCCCCGTCTTCTTCGGCAAACGAGGTTGGGCTGCAAACCTTCGGCTCGTGCTGCTCCGCGCGAGCAGCAATGGCGCGAGAAGAGGCCCAGCCACAGGCACACCCCGGCGGTGGCGCAGGTAGGCCCCTCCTTTTTCGTGCTTCCTCCTCCTCGCCATTCTTCCTCCCTCCGTCCTCTGTGATTTCTCCCCTAAGTCGTCCCTCCCCTGCAGCTCCCAAATCCTAGACATGAAGTGTTTGAATTTGAATCATGTCTGATGTGTGTAGACATGAAACTGTTTTCAATGGCTTCTCAGTTCTAAAATCAGGTCCACTTTTCATCTATTGTTATGATATTTTTGTTGTGTTGTGAACATTTTGAGTAGCTCTCACGGAACAACTTATCTCACACTTTACACTGTTGGGCCATCTCTCATGATGACTTTAAAAGTAATTATGTTAGACGGCTGCCTCTTGAGAGTGCTATTAAATTATTGTTTAGATAAAAAGGATTAGAGGTACATTATATTTTCATATGGTTTGTATTGTAAAGACATGTCGTGATACTACTAATACACATAATATTTTACCCAGTGATTGACTATGTGAAAGTTTGGGTGGTGTGTGGATTGATAAGACTTACTTCTCACTATTACACCATCAGTTCATATAAATGTTTAATACATTCCTCTATTTTGTGGTAGATATAAGAGTTTGCTACTTCCTGATTTTGTTATCTCAATTTCACCTTGATTGAATTTGTTTTGTAAAAGTTAAAAATATATTATCATTTAGCTACGTAATTTTTATCATTATTATACTACCTGTAATTTGGCCCTAATTTCACGGGATCGTGCGCCAAGGCGCACATTTAAATCTAGTACCAATAAGAGGCACCTATTTAGGTGTATCCACATCAGGAACGGGTTTGGAAGAAGCTATTGAATTAGTAGGTTTAGAGTTCAAACCATCATGTTTGCATTATTTTTCTTATCTTCTTTTAAAAAATGGTTTGCATTTATTTTGTTATAGAACGCTCATGTGGTTTTTTTTTCTACTCTTGCTTTTTCCATTTAACTCCATTGGCAATTTCTACTCATACTCTTATTTTATTAGTCTCACATGTTTCTCAAACACAAGTATCCTTTGTTGCGGGGATTTAGGAAGCACATATGAGGTGGTCATTTGTTCATACTTCTATTGTTTATTTGAGCTTTTTGTGTTCATTGCCATGGAACCTAGGTTCCTTCTTATTTCGTTAAGTCTAAAATTTTATGACCGTTGATTAAATCTATGAATAACTTCTAATTAACTTCTATGATGCTGCACAGATGCGCTCGACGGACGAACTGCACCCTCTGCGAGACGACTGCGACCATTGGATCGAAGCATTCTCCCTGATCTCATCACTTTCCGACCCACTCCACTATCTTCATCCCCCGTGCCGGCATCCGGGACAGCGCGCCGCCCTTCGTCCTCCTCCTCCTTCGTGAGGTCGCCGGCTATTTTAGGGGTCTGGGTGAAGGACGCCTAGCGGGAGCTCAGTTCCGCCTCGCCAAAGAAGAATCCCAAGAAGGTCGTCGCCCTTCTTCTCTAGCCGATTCCAATTCAGACGCTAGTGTAGGTCATGTTGAGCAAGGGGACGGGAATAAAGTAAACACCAGGAAAGTGAGCTGACGTGCTCCTCAATTAGGCCTGGGTACTTCGCGTCGGAGCTTCGCCATTGGCTACTTGTTCACGAGCTGCTCCTAAGGGCATCTCCAACCCAACGACCCAAACGGACAGTGTTTTTCATCCGTTTGGGTCGTCCGGCGGACACACGGACGTCGCGCGGACGTCCACCCACGACCGCCTCGAAAATTAATCCCCAACGCACAGCCGACCCAAAACGGAAGAGGAAAGAGGAGAAGCATGTGCGACGCCGCCCAGGGCGTGGCGAGGCCGGTGCTCGCGGCGGCGTGGCGAGGCCTGGCGCGGGCAGCATCTGGAGGAGGCCATGGCGGGCGAGGCGCGCGGGCAGCATCTGGAGGAGGCCATGGCGGGCGCGCGACAGGGGCCGCGGCACGGGGCCTCGTCGTGGCGCGGCTCGCGGCGCCGTCGTGGCGAGATGCGGCCGGCTCCGCCCCGCTCGTGGCGCGCACGGCCAGCTCCGCCCCCGCCCCCGGCCGTGCCCGCCTCCCCCGCCCCCCGGCCGTGCCCGCTCGCCCCCGCCCGTGGCGCGACGGCCAGCTCCGGCCCCGCCCCCGGCCGTGCCCGCCGCCCCCGCCCCCCGGCCGTGCCCGCCCGCCCCCGTCCGTGGCGCGACGGCCACCTCTGGCCCCGCCCGTGGCCGACGCGGCCGGCGCCGCCCCCGGCCGTGCTCGCGGCGAGCTCCGCCCACGCCTTTGCTCGTCGCCCTGCCCTTCGCCGTCGACCTCGCCGGAGCTCGTGGCAGCGGCAAACGGTTCGCGCCGGGGACGCCTTTTTCCGGCGGCTTCCGCCTTTGCTCGTCGCCCTGCCCTTCGCCGTCGACGAGATTTCTCGCCGGAGCTCGTTTTGGCAGCGGCAACTTCGGGCACGGATGAAAAAAAAGGAGGAGTCGGCGCCGGGGTACGCCATATGTCGGCGGCGCCGGCAGTTGGCCAGGCCAGCCAAACTCCGGTGGCTATTCCGGTCATCTCCATGGGAAAAAGAAGACAGAGGAGAGAGAAAGTGTGGGGCTGGGAGGATAGAAACGGACGTCCAGAGCTGTCCAGAGCCAGCCGGACAGACGCAAAGTCCGCCCAGATTTGGGACCGGTTTGAGTCGTCCCGGACTTTATTGCTGTCCGTTTTTGGGTTGGGTTGCCCCGTTG
Source organism: Lolium multiflorum (assembly GCA_030979885.1). Lineage (NCBI taxonomy): Eukaryota > Viridiplantae > Streptophyta > Magnoliopsida > Poales > Poaceae > Lolium > Lolium multiflorum. The sequence goes on along the minus strand of CM061749.1, from coordinate 57,733,668 downwards.
GGTGCTGTTTTTGTCCGGAAAGATCCAAACGGACGAAAGATTCCCGTTTGGGTCGCCCGGTTGGAGATGCCCTAAACGCCATACCAAATGATGTGGCGAGTTTGTTTGGTCCAAGTCCCACGGCAGCGGCGGGCAAGGTCCGCCGCCGGAGACTACAAGTCTAGCCTGCGCCTGTTCTGTCCATTCTGAACTGACTGGGCCAGCATATTTGGTGAGAGGGTGTACAGGTAGTTCTGTATCAAAACGGGATGTTTTATACCTAAAAGAAACGGGATGTTTTATGCAAATTTTGCTGGAGGGTGCGTTTCTGTACGTATGATTTGTTTCCAACGGCGGCGATCCGGTGGAGAGGATATGGTCAATTGCTTTAAGATCCGTATTGTCTCATCCGATGATTTGGCCTCTTAAGAAGACACTCATGTTTTATAATTCTCGTAAAATATATTAGTGGTTCTGGTCCCACATGATTTAATTCCAGTCCCACACTTTCGGTTCCGCTAATTTGGTTTCGTCTATTTACCATCATCCGACCAGGGTGGATGGACGATTATTAAAAATGTCAACCACTATAAAACCTATATATTTAGTAATCTCATATGTTTCTCAAACACAAGCATCCTTTATTGCGAGGGTTTCTCAAGCACATACGAGGTGGTCATTAGTTCATATTCCAGTATTATAGTTTCGAATATGCATACTCAACATTCTAAGCCCATCCCAGTACCACTTTTAGATTTCTTGAACAGTGCTTTCACACCAACATTTTGATTATACTCCAGTAACTTAGATAAAGTAGTACTTCTACAATACTGTACCAACGGTCTAATGGCCAAGGGATCTGCATGTCTTCACGGCAAACTTCCTAGTAAGTGTTTAACATTTTTGTCCATATACTTCTGGTTCTCGCCGTTGTGAAGCGCTCAAACTGTGGCCTATAGGCTATAGCTAGAGCGGAAACAAGCTTGACGCAGAAAAGGCAAAGGCAGAAAGGCTCATCGGCGGCTGGGCCTGGACCTGAGTTAACCAAGAGTCGAACTTCCACGCGCGGTGAAACAAAAAATCGCTGAAAACATAAAAATAATATATGTGCTACGAGCAATGCCAATACATGGGGACTTTAGTGATAGTCCCCGAGTCAGTCTGTTTCTTGTCTTCTGGTATGCCTGGAGATGAAATTAGGGAGGAAATTGCTACTCCATACCTGTCAATCTGACCTTATCACCTTGGGTCAGATCCCACAGCTTGTCTCCGGGCCGGATCTTACCTTTGTTGTTCTTCAGCAACTAGGTTTCCTGGTTGGATGATAGGTCGTCTCACCACTATCTATGAGCCACCTTAGCTTGTCAAAATCATGGACCTCCGTGAAATACACAGTTAGCATATCCAGAACAACAATATTAGTGATTTGCAGAGGGCGGCTTGCTGCAGTATCCATTTGGCTAGAGCTATGGCTTGAATTGTTGTCCCGCTATTCCTTCTCCATTATGCAGTCTTAAAGGGAATAGTCATAAAAAATTTCCCATTGGTAACTTGATCAGTATTTTCTCACAACAAGCCTTTTTTTCCTAAACCGTGATATGAACACACTAGTAAAACACTCGAGATTCTTGACAATTGGCATCAATCTCCATCGGCTCCTTGTGATGCCAACAAAAAAAAAGAATGCACGATTGGTTATTTTCTTGCCAATCACAACATGTTTTCTGCATAGCTAGATGAACCGAAAAATCTCAGCAGTCCAGAGCAAAATAAAAGAATTTAAATACCTATAATTGTGTGGAAATACTAGGAGATTGACTAATGTTGAATTCTAAATGAAATTGTCCCCATGCCAAAGGTGTTGTACGCAACAAAGATGTAGATGTTGAATGCATTTTCTTCATTATTCTCAAGCTTATTATAGCCTCTTTGGTTTGACTTATTCTCCAAGCCTTCGAACCCACACGAACATCCTTAAATATTTATATTCCCTTTATTAGTTACACACATATTAGATGATAAATATATAATATAAGATTGAATAACAGAGTCAACATATGACTTTGTTGGTTTAACATTGTATGTTTGTCTTTTTCTACACATTCTAATCACTCCCAGTCCCACCCTTAACTATGTGTAGGTATTATGTCACAATTGTAACGGCAGACGCACCTCAATCTATCATAAATTGGTTTCATGAGCCTAACAATTTGAAAGAGTTTTCTCTTCGACACCATTTTATGTTATTGGCATGATAGTAACTAATTACCAAACATACCTCATTTATACTAAATATTTATACTTAATTATAGCTTATTACTTAATTTCCTTACTTAGTTAGAGTATTTGAGCACATCAATGCATTGCATAATGTTAACTAAAGTTTTCTTTTAAAAAAAGGACTAACGTCAAAACTGAAAAAATAGAGTTACCCAATGCTAAATCTAAAGATTAGCTGGCACTAAAAGTTATTTCCCCTTTTGTTATAGTTCCATTTGAAAGATCATTAAACCAAATTCATCGCAAAAGATGAAAAAGACTAGATGGTATCTCTCATTAGATTAGTTCACGATTCTTGCAGAAGTTATAGCGTGTGTATACATGGATGTATATTTTAAAATAATTTAATATAATGGTATAGATCTCACAACGCGGGCTAACAAATATCTTGAAACATGATTCCAGTGCATATGTAGGTATACTGCGCAAGCGAGTACGAATTTTTTTGTGAAGTATTTTTTTATAGATTGAATGAGTACAACATGGACACACTCAAACCACCAGCACATGTACATGCACACAGAACACCTAGGACGCGTTTGGTAGTCTGTGTGCGTCTTAGCTCGCATCAGGCTAGCAATTTTCGGTCCGTTTAGTTGTCTCGGCTCACTTGACAGGCCCTGGAGAATCGCCCAATTCAGACGTTCCTAGCGGGTCTGTCCTGTTCTAGCGCCTCTGTGGTGACCCTGGATAGCACTGCATGTTGTAATATGCCAGTCGTTAACATAACATGTGCGAAGTACCAATCCGCAAATATTACACCCCTCAGAGTAGTACAACAGAAGCATAGCTAGTCTTTATTTCAGTCACTTAAGATTACAAACCATATATATACATCACATTGGAGTTCCTCCTGGGTCCATAGAGGATAACTCCTAGGTTCTAGGTGAGCCCTACTCAACTTATACAATATAGGTCTAAGCAGGCTTAGCATTATTCTACTCGAACAGCTAAATACTATAGAGTTCGTGCTGCTCAACTACTCCTACTACTCTTGTTGCTTAAGCGTGGTCTTCTTCTGGAACCTCCCAGTTCGGTACATGATCAGGTAATCGACCCCCTCTACTCCTCCAGAGAGGTCTGGTTCTTCATAGCAGATCTCATCTGCCCCTTCTTGTCCATCAGTGGCCTCCTCCAGGTGATTCAGACAATCTAAGCACGGGGTTATGAAAGGTATGAGTACGAGCGTACTCAACAAGTTCATTATAGGAAAGAGGTGTTTAATGCACTAGCTACGGCATTAGACTAGAAAGTCAAATGTCAATGCAGATTTTCATAAGCATTTCTTCAAAAGGTTGCTTTTATTCCGAAGAGCTATGTCCGTCAGCCTTTACTGGGTGTCTAGAACTTTATGGAGTTCCTTTCCGGCCGCGTTCGCAATTCCATAACCCGGAACAGGGAGTGACATGTCACGATTCATTGAACTCTGCAGAAGTGTTTTGCTTTACCCATAAGAGATCTTAACATTGGTGCCAACCGGACAGCTTTCTCGTCCACACTTCCGTGGTGTGAGGCCCGGTATAAGGTCCTACCAATCATTGCATTTCTCCGCGACCCCGTGATACGTCTCAAACGTATCTATAATTTCTTATGTTCCATGCTACTTTATTGATGATACTCACATGTTTTATACACATTATATGTCATTATTATGCATTTTCGGCACTAACCTATTGACAAGATGCCACAATGCATTGTTTTTGGTTTTAGAAAGCCTACAAAGGAAATATTCTCGGAATTGGACGAAATCAACGCCCGGGGGCTTATTTTTCCACGAAGCTTCCAAAAGACCGGAAGGAAACGAAGTGGGGCCACGGGCGCCGCCACACTGGGCGGCGCGGCCTAGGGGTCCGCGCGGCCCTAGCGTGTGGGGCCCCGTGACTCCTCCGACTCGCCTTCCGCCTACTTAAAGCCTTCATCGCGAAACCCCCGTGCGAGAGCCACGATACGGAAAGCCTTCTGTGACGCCGCCGCCAATCCCATCTCGGGATTCAGGAGATCGCCTCCGGCACCTGCCCGAGAGGGGAATCATCTCCCGGAGGGCTCTTCATCGCCATGATCGCCTCCGGATTGATGTGTGAGTAGTTCACCCCTGGACTATGGGTCCATAGCAGTAGCTAGATGGTTGTCTTCTCCTCATTGTGCCATCATGTTAGATCTTGTGAGCTGCCTATCATGATCAAGATCATCTATTTGTAATCCAACATGTTGTGTTTGTTGGGATCCGATGAATATTGAATACTATGTCAAGTTGATTATCAATCTATCATATGTATTGTTTATGTTCTTGCATGCTCTCCGTTGCTAGTAGAGGCTCTGGCCAAGTTGATACTTGTAACTCAAGAGGGAGTATTTATGCTCGATAGTGGGTTCATGCCTCCATTAAATCTGGGACAGTGACAGAAAGTTCTAAGGTTGTGGATGTGTTGTTGCCACTAGGGATAAAACATCGATGCTTTGTCTAAGGATATTTGTGTTGATTACATTACGCACCATACTTAATGCAATTGTCTGTTGCTTGCAACTTAATACTGGAAGGGGTTCGGATGATAACCTGAAGGTGGACTTTTTAGGCATAGATGCATGTTGGATAGCGGTCTATGTACTTTGTCGTAATGCCCTGATTAAATCTCATAGTACTCATCATGATATATGTATGTGCATTGTTATGCCTTCTTTATTTGTCAATTGCCCAACTGTAATTTGTTCACCCAACATGCTATTTATCTTATCGGAGAGACACCACTAGTGAACTGTGGACCCCGGTCCATTCTTTACATCTGAAATACAATCTACTGCTATACTTGTTCTTCGCAAACAAACATCATCTTCCACACTATACGGTTAATCCTTTGTTTTTAGCAAGCCGGTGAGATTGACAACCTCATTGTTACGTTGGGGCAAAGTACTTTGATTGTGTTGTGCAGGTTCCACGTTGTTGCGCCGCACTACCCTCCTCCACCAACAACCTTCACGTGCTCCTTGACTCCTATTGGTTCGATAACCTTGGTTTCATACTGAGGGAAAACTTGCTTCTATACGCATCACACCTTCCTCTTGGGGTTCCCAACGGACGTGTGTTAACTGCACGCATCAGGTTACGGGCCTCGATCAAGACACGCTGCAAGGGGTGTCTCTCACATCCAATCTCTTTACTTTGTTTTTGTCTTGCTTTATTTTATTTACTACTTTGTTTGTTGCACTAAAACAAAACACAAAAAAATTAGTTGCTAGCTTTACTTTATTTACTATCTTGTTTGCGTTCTCTATATTAAAAACACAAAAAATTTAGTTACTCGCATTTACTTTATTTAGTTTTATTTATTTACTATTGGTAAAATGAATACTCCTGAAAATACTAAGTTGTGTGACTTCACTAGCACAAATAATAATGATTTCCTATGCACACCTATTGCTCCACCTGCTACTACAGCAGAATTCTTTCAAATTAAACCTGCTTTACTAAATCTTGTCATGAGAGAGCAATTTTCTGGTGTTAGTTCTGATGATGCTGCTGCCCATCTTAATAATTTTGTTGAACTTTGTGAAATGCAAAAGTATAAGGATGTAGATGGTGATATTATTAAATTGTTTCCTTTCTCATTAAGAGGAAGAGCTAAAGATTGGTTGCTATCTTTGCCTAAGAATAGTATTTGATTCATGGACTAAATGTAAGGATGCTTTTATTGGTAGATATTATCCTCCCGCTAAAATTATATCTTTGAGAAGTAGCATAATGAATTTTAAGCAATTAGATAATGAACATGTTGCTCAAGCATGGGAGAGAATGAAATCTTTTGTGAAGAATTGCCCAACCCATGGACTAACTACTTGGATGATCATCCAAATCTTTTATGCAGGACTGAATTTTTCTTCGCGGAACCTATTGGATTCGGCTGCTGGAGGTACCTTTATGTCCATTACTTTGGGGGCGGCTACAAAGCTTCTTGATGATATGATGATAAATTACTCTGAATGGCGCACGGAAAGGGCTCCACAAGGTAAGAAGGTAAATTCTGTTGAAGAAACCTCCTCCATGAGTGATAAGATTGATGTGATTATGTCTATGCTTATGAATGGTAGATCCAATGTTGATCCTAATAATGTTCTTTTAGCTTCATTGGTTGCTCAAGAAGAAAATTTTGATGTAAATTTCATTAAAAATAATAATTTCAACAACAATGCTTTAGAATAATAATTTGGTAACAACTATAGGCCATATCCTTCTAATAATGGTAATGGTTATGGTAATTCTTATGGGAATTCTTACAATAATAATAGGAGTGTACCCTCTGGTCTTGAAGCCATGCTTAAAGAATTTATTAGTACACAAACTGCTTTTAACAAATCTGTTGAGGAAAAGCTTGATAAAATTGATATTCTTGCTTCTAAGGTTGATAGACTTGCCTCGATGTTGATCTTTTAAAATCGAAAGTTATGCCTAATAAGGATATTGATAATAAAATTGTTACTACAACAAATGCCATCCAAGTTAGAATTAATGAGAATATAAGATTGATGGCTGAATTGCATGCTAGGTGGGAAAGAGAAGAAAACGAAAAACTTGCTAAAGAGAATAATGTAGCTAAAGTTTGGACTATTACCACCACTAGTAATGTTGATTCCTCACATGTTGCTTATACGTCTCAAACGTATCTATAATTTCTTATGTTCCATGCTAGTTTTATGACAATACCTACATGTTTTGTTCACACTTTATATCGTTTTTATGTATTTTCCGGATCTAACCTACTAACGAGATGCCGAAGTGCCAGTTCCTGTTTCTGCTGTTTTTGGTTTCAGCAATCCTAGTAAGGAAATATTCTCGGAATTGGACGAAATCAACGCCCAGTACCTTATAATTCCACGAAGCTTCCAGAACACCAGAGAGGGGCCAGAGGGAGGCAGGCCACACTAAGGCGGCGCGGCCGGGGAGGGCGCCACTGGTGTGTGGCCTCATAACCCTTCCAGACTCCTCTTCGCCTATAAGAAGACCCCGACCTAAATCTTCGAGACGAAAAAAGCCACGGTACGAGAAACCTTCCGAGCCGCCGCCATCGCGAAGCCAAGATGGGGGACGAGTCTGTTCCGGCACGCCGCGGGGGGGGAGTGCCCCGGAAGGCTTCTCCATCGACACCACCGCCATCTCCATCAACGCTGCTGCTCCCATGATGAGGAGGGAGTAGTTCTCCCTCGAGGCTAAGGGCTGTACCGGTAGCTATGTGGTTAATCTCTCTCTCTGTACTACAATGATCTCATGAATTGCCTTGCATGATTGAGATCCATATGATGAGCTTTGTATCACTATTAGTCTATGTGCTACTCTTGTGATGTTATTAAAGTAGTCTATTCCTCCTTCACGGTGTAATGGTGACAATGTGTGCATCGTGTGGTTCTTGTCGTAGATTATGATCATAATCTCTTGTAGGTTATGGAGTTAATTATCACTATGATAGTATTGATGTGATTTATTCCCCCTTCATAGTGTGAAGGTGACAGTGTGTATGCTATGTTAGTACTCGGTTTAGATTGCAAAGATCTATTATGCTCTAAAGGTTACTTAAACATGAATGCCGAATGTTGTGGAAGCATTGATTAACGAATGGTGTTCATTATCAAACAAGAGTATATAGCACAAAGAAGAGTGTTTATGTGTGTTAGTGAAAGTGAATTGTTTCCAATAACACTTTGTTGGTGCTCCATATTTTAAGGGATACTTACTTGTACATTCTCTGAACATCTGACTCTTGGAGAGGAGGGTCCAACTTCTTGTCTACAAGATTAGAAGCTTGGAGGTAACCGTAAGCACTTCTTTCTGGCGCCGTTGCCTTGGAGGTAAGGTAAAAGGTATTCACATCCTCCGACTAAGCTATTTCCTAGCACTGTTGCCGGTGTGTGAGTGCTCGAAGCTATTTCCTTTAGATCCTGCAATTGCATCTTTTGTTTCTTGTTCACTAGTTAGGCTTAATGGAAGAAAACAATAAAATGAGAGATCTTTATGAACTTTATCTTGAATTAGGACATGATGTGTGATACGTCTCCAACGTATCGATAATTTCTTATGTTCCATGCTACTTTATTGATGATACCTACATGTTTTATGCACATTATATGTCATATTTATGCATTTTCTGGAACTAACCTATTAACAAGATGCCGAAGAGCCAGTTGCTTCTTTGTTTTCTTTGTTTTTGGTTTCAGAAATCCTAGTAAAGAAATATTCTCGGAATTGGACGAAACTTTCGCCCAGGGTCCTATTTTTGCACGAAGCTTCCCGAAGACCGAAGACCTAACGAAGTGGGGCCACGAGGCAGCCGGGGGGTGGCGGCGCGGCCTGGGGCTTGGCCGCGCGGCCCCCCCCTGGGCCCCTCGTGTGGCCCCTCGCGTTGACCTTCCGCCTTAAAGCCTCCGTCGCAACCCCCGTCCGAGGCCACGACGGAAAACCTTACGGAGACGCCGCCGCCGCGAATCCCATCTCGGGGATTCGGAGATCGCCTCCGGCACCCTGCCGGAGAGGGGATTCATCTCCCGGAGGACTCTTCATCGCCATGATCGCCTCCGGAGTGATGAGTGAGTAGTTCACCCTGGACCATGGGTCCATAGCGGTAGCTAGATGGTCGTCTTCTCCTTGTTGTGCTTCATTGTTAGATCTTGTGAGCTGCCTAACATGATCAAGATCATCTATATGTAATTCTATATGTTGTGTTTGTCGGGATCCGATGGATAGAGAGTACTATGATTATGGTGATTATCAATCTATTGTTCATGTGTTGTTTATGATCTTGCATGCTCTCCGTTATTAGTAGAGGCTCTGGCCAAGTTTTTACTCTTAACTCCAAGAGGAGTAATTATGCTCGATAGTGGGTTCATGCCTTCATTGATACATGGGACAGTGGAGAAAGTTCTAAGGTTGTGATGTGCTGTTGCCACTAGGGATAAAACATTGATGCTATGTCTAAGGATGTAGTTATTGATTACATTACGCACAATACTTAATGCAATTGTCTGTTGCTTTGCAACTTAATGGAGGGGGTTCGGACGATAACCTGAAGGTGGACTTTTTAGGCATAGATGCGGTTGGATGGCGGTCTATGTTCTTTGTCGTAATGCCCGGATTAAATCTCACTATATTTACCATGTCATGTATATGCATTATTATGCCTTTCTCTATTTGTCAATTGCTACTGTAATTTGTTCACCCAACATGCTTTTATCTTATGGGAGAGACACCTCTAGTGAACTGTGGACCCCGGTCCTATTCTTTCCATAGCATACATTCTACTTGTTTTACTGTTTTCTTTGCAAACATCTTCCACTCGATACGTTTAATCCTTTGTTACAGCAAGCCGGTGAGATTGACAACCTCCTTTGTTTCGTTGGGGCAAAGTACTTTGGTTGTGTTGTGGGTTCCTAGTTGGCGCCGGAATCCCTGGTGTTGCGCCGCATCACATTTCGCGACCATCAACCTTCAACGTGCTTCTTGGCTCCTCTTTGGTTCGATTAAACCTTGGTTTCATACTGAGGGAAAACTTGCCTTTGTGCGCATCATACCTTCCTCTTGGGGTTCCCAACGGACGTGTACATCTCGCGCATCAAGCACTTTTAAAGCGCCGTTGCCGGGGATCTGAAGAAAAGTTACACCACAAAAATATCTATCTCCCACGTCAGCGCACGCCGCAGCACTTTTGCACCGTTGCGGGGAGATCAAGACACGCTGCAAGGGGAGTCTCCACTTCTCAATCTCTTTACTTTGTTTTTGTCTTGCTTTATTTTATTTACTACTTTGTTTGCTGCACTAAATCAAAACACAAAAAATTAGTTGCTAGTTTTACTTTATTTGCTATCTTGTTTGCTATATCAAAAACACAAAAAAAAATTAGTTACTTGTCTTTATTTTGTTTGCCTAGTTTACTTTTTGCTTATTGCATCATGTTTCCTTTTAATTTCACCACAAAGGACATACCGGTAGGACGTGGGTCCATAGTTGGGAGAAATAATATAGAAGAATTTTTCAATCATGTTAGTATTACTGAAGATTTTGAAGATAGACACTTGGTAGAACTTGCACCTACCTATGAAATTGCTGCTGCTGCTTTAGTTCGCTTGTTGGAAACTAAATTTGTTAATCTCAATCCTATAATCCAACACATGTTTCTTACACTTGGTGATATGGAAGAAGGGGAAAAGAAAGATTTTGTTTTAGAAACCCTTCTTAGAGAATTTGGTGGTCTAGCAAGAGAGGCTAGAAAGGTTTTTGCTAAATTTAATATGCTAGGTTCTCATACCAATTTTATTGGTCTCCTTGAAAAAATGGACATGGATAGAATAATGTACACTAATAACATTAATGATGGAGGGGAAATCAAAGCACCAATACCATGTAAACTTCTAGCTATGAATGACGCACTAGAAAATAACTATGCTTGGCTTGTTCCGGAAAATTTGTTCGATGAGAGTAGCAAGCCTAAGACTAATGAAAAGGAGACGCTAAAACTTATATATCAAATATACTATGCTTGGTTGAGAAAACTCCCAACACCCCTGGTAATGATGTTGATGCTTCTACTCTCGATGTTACTTGATTTGCACTTCTGCGCCTAGCTGAAAGGCGTTAAAAAAAGCGCTTATGGGAGACAACCCATGTTTTTACCTACAGCAATTTTTTGTTTTATTGAGTCTTGGAAGTTGTTTACTACTGTAGCAACCTCTCCTTATCAAGTTTTTGTGCCAAGTAAAGTTTCTATGTCAAAGTTGATGTTATATTTGGGATCGCTGCGCAGAAACAGCATTGCTGTCTGTCACGAATCTGGGCATAATTCCCTGTAGAAAATTCGAAAAAATCTGCCAATTTACGAGCGTGATCCTCAGATATATACGCAACTTTCATTAGTTTTGAGTTTTTCCATTTGAGCAAGTCTGGTGCCATTTATAAATTCGTCTTTACGGACTGTTCTGTTTTTGACAGATTCTGCCTTTTATTTCGCATTGCCTCTTTTGCTATGTTGGATTTATTTCTTTGATCCATTAATGTCCAGTAGCATTATGCAATGTCCAGAAGTGAAAATAATGATTGTGTCACCTCTGAATGTGTGAATTATTAATGATGCACTAACCCTCTAATGAGTTTGCTTGAAGTTTGGTGTGAAGGAAGTTTTCAAGGGTCAAGAGAGGAGAATGATATACTAAGATCAAGAGGAGTGAAAGCTCTAAGCTTGGGGATGCCCCGTGGTTCATCCCTGCATATTTTAAGAAGACTCAAGCGTCTAAGCTTGGGGATGCCCAAGGCATCCCCTTCTTCATCGACAACATCATCAGGTTCCTCCCTGAAACTATATTTTTATTCAGTCACATCGGTGTTCTTTACTTGGAGCGTCGGTTTGTTTTCGTTTTTGTTTTTGTTTGAATAAGATGGATCCTAGCATTCACTTTGTGGGAGAGAGACACGCTCCGCTGTTGCATATGGACACATGTGTCCTTAGGCTTTACTCATAATGTTCAAGGCGAAGTTTCTTCTTCGTTAATTTGTTATATGGTTGGAATTGGAAAATGCTACATGTAGTAATTCTAAAAATGTCTTGGATAATGTGATACTTGGCAATTGTTGTGCTCATGTTTAAGCTCTTGCATCATATGCTTTGCACCCATTAATGAAGAAATACATAGAGCTTGCTAAAATTTGATTTGCATATTTGGTTTCTCTAAGGTCTAGATAATATCTAGTATTGAGTTTTGAACAACAAGGAAGACAGTGTAGAGTCTTATAATGTTTACAATATGTCTTTTATGTGAGTCTTGCTGCACTTGTTCATCCTTGAGTTTGCTTCAAATAACCTTGCTAGCCTAAACCTTGTATCGAGAGGGAATACTTCTCATGCATCCAAAATCCTTGAGCCAACCACTATGCCATTTGTGTCCACCATACCTACCTACTACATGGTATTTACCCGCCATTCCAAAGTAAATTGCTTGAGTGCTACCTTTAAAATTCCATCATTCACCTTTGCAATATATAGCTCATGGGACAAAATAGCCTTAAAAACTATCGTAGTATTGAATATGTACTTATGCACTTTATATTTTATTAAGTTGCTTGTTGTGCGATAACCATGCTTATGGGGAACGCCATCAACTATTGTTGAATATCATGTGAGTTGCTATGCATGTCCGTCTTGTCTGAAGGTCTATCATTTTAGTGGTTGGAGCATGCAAAATTGTTAGAGAAGAACATTGGGCCGCTAACTAAAGCCATGAATCATGGTGGAACTTTCAGTTTTGGACATATATCCTCAATCTCATATGAGAATAATAACTTTGCTACATGCTTATGCATTTAAGAGGAGTCCATTATCTGTTGTCCATGTTGTCCCGGTATGGATGTCTAAGTTGAGAATAATCAAAAGCGAGAAATCCGAAATGCGAGCATTCTCCTTGGACCTTTGTACGGGCGGCATGGAGGTACCCCTTTGTGACACTTGGTTGAAACATGGCATGCAAAGATCCGGTAGTCAAGTTAAGTAGGACAAGGTGCGGGCACTATTAGTATACTATGCGTGAGGCTTGCAACTTGTAAGATATAATTTTCATAACTCATATGCTTTATTACTACCGTTGACAAAATTGTTTCATGTTTTCAAAATAAAAGCTCTAGCACAAATACAGCAATCGATGCTTTCCTCTGCGAAGGACCATTCTTTTACTTTTATTGTTGAGTCAGTTTACCTATCTCCTTCCACCTTAAGAAGCAAACACTTGTGTGAACTGTGCATTGATTCTTACATACTTGCATATTGCACTTGTTATATTACTTTATGTTGACAATATCCATGAGATATACATGTTACAAGTTGAAAGCAACCGCTGAAACTTAATCTTCCTATGTGTTGCTTCAACACCTTTACTTTGATTTATTGCTTTACGAGTTAACTCTTATGCAAGACTTATTGATGCTTGTCTTGAAGTACTATTCATGAAAAGTCTTTGCTATATGATTCGTTGTTTACTCATGTCATTACCTTTGCTTTGATCGCTGCATTCATTACATATGTTTACAAATAGTATGATCAAGATTATGATGGCATGTCACTTCAGAAATTATCTTTGTTATCGTTTTACTGCTCGGGACGAGCAGAACTAAGCTTGGGGATGCTGATACGTCTCCAACGTATCGATAATTTCTTATGTTCCATGCTACTTTATTGATGATACCTACATGTTTTATGCACATTATATGTCATATTTATGCATTTTCTGGAACTAACCTATTAACAAGATGCCGAAGAGCGATTCTGTTTTTCTGTTTTTGGTTTCAGAAATCCTAGTAAAAATATTCTCGGAATTGGGAAACTTTCGCCCGGGGTCCTATTTTGCACGAAGCTTCCGGAAGACCGAAGACCTAACGAAGTGGGGCCACGAGGCAGCCAGGGGGTGGCCGGCGCGGCCTAGGGCTTGGCCGCGCGGCCCTGCCCCCTGGGCCCTCGTGTGGCCCCTCGCGTTGACCTTCCGCCTACTTAAAGCCTCCGTCGCGAAACCCCCGGTACCGAGAGCCACGATACGGAAAACCTTACGGAGACGCCGCCGCCGCGTCCCATCTCGGGGGATTCGGAGATCGCCTCCGGCACCCGGAGAGGGGATTCATCTCCGGAGGACTCTTCATCGCCATGATCGCCTCCGGAGTGATGAGTGAGTAGTTCACCCCTGGACCATGGGTCCATAGCAGTAGCTAGATGGTCGTCTTCTCCTTGTTGTGCTTCATTGTTAGATCTTGTGAGCTGCCTAACATGATCAAGATCATCTATATGTAATTCTATATGTTGTGTTTGTCGGGATCCGATGGATAGAGAGTACTATGATTATGGTGATTATCAATCTATTGTTCATGTGTTGTTTATGATCTTGCATGCTCTCCGTTATTAGTAGAGGCTCTGGCCAAGTTTTACTCTTAACTCCAAGAGGGAGTAATTATGCTCGATAGTGGGTTCATGCCTTCATTGATACATGGGACAGTGACAGAAAGTTCTAAGGTTGTGATGTCTTGTTGCCACTAGGGATAAAACATTGATGCTATGTCTAAGGATGTAGTTATTGATTACATTACGCACAATACTTAATGCAATTGTCATTGCTTTGCAACTTAATGAGGGGTTCGGACGATAAACTGAAGGTGGACTTTTTAGGCATAGATGCGGTTGGATGGCGGTCTATGTTCTTTGTCGTAATGCCCGGATTAAATCTCACTATATTTACCATGTCATGTATATGCATTATTATGCCTTTCTCTATTTGTCAATTGCCCGACTGTAATTTGTTCACCCAACATGCTTTTATCTTATGGGAGAGACACCTCTAGTGACTGTGGACCCCGGTCCTATTCTTTCCATAGCATACGTTCTACTTGTTTTCTGTTTTCTTTGCAAACATCTTCCACTCGATACGTTTAATCCTTTGTTACAGCAAGCCGGTGAGATTGACAACCTAACTGTTTCGTTGGGGCAAAGTACTTTGGTTGTGTTGTGCAGGTTCCTAGTTGGCGCCGGAATCCCTGGTGTTGCGCCGCATCACATTTCGCGACCATCAACCTTCAACGTGCTTCTTGGCTCCTTCTGGTTCGATTAAACCTTGGTTTCATACTGAGGGAAAACTTGCCACTGTGCGCATCATACCTTCCTCTTGGGGTTCCCAACGGACGTGTACATCTACGCGCATCAATGTGTTTGAAGAAAGAATTAAAAAACTCATGGAACTTTATATGCATGATAATGGGAATGTTATTAGTATGAATGCTTTGAACACCATTGTTGCTAATGCTATGGAAGAATTTAAGATTGGGGAGGTCGGTTTTGATGAAAGTGATCTTTTTAGTCCCCCAAGCATTGAGGAGAAAATTTTCTTTGATGATACTTTGCCTCCTATTTATGATGATTATAATGATAGTGGTCTTTTGGTGCCGCCTACTATGGAGAGTAAATTTTATTATGATTATACTATGCCTCCTACACTTGATGAGAATAATAATTATAGCTACTTTGTTGAATTTGCTCCCACTACAACTAATAAAATTGATTATGCTTATGTGGAGAGTAATAATTTTATGCATAAGGCTCATGACAAGAATGTTTTATGTGATAGTTATATTGTTGAGTTTGTTCATGATGCTACTGAAAGTTATTATGAGAGAGGGAAACATGGTTATATGCATCTTAATAATATTAAGTTTTCCCTCTTTATGTTGAGAATCTTGAAATTGCACTTGTGTTGCTTTTCTATGCTTGCCACTTTGTTCTTCATGAATTTATTTATGTACAAGATTCTTTTTCATAGGAAGTGGGTTAGGCTAAATGTGTTTTGAATTTGCTTCTTGATGCTCTCTTTTGCTTCAACTCTTATTTCTTGCGAGTGCATCATTAAAATTACTGAGCCCATCTTAATGGCTATAAAGAAAGAACTTCTTGGGAGATAACCCATGTGTTTATTTTACTACAGCACTTTTGTTTTATATTCGAGTCTTGGAAGCTGTTACTACTGTAGCAACCTCTCCTTATCTTTATTTTATTGCATTGTTGTGCCAAGTAAAGTCTCTATGGTAAAGTTGATGCTAGATTTGGATTGCTGTGCAGAAACAGAATTGCTGTCTGTCACGAATTTGCGCAGAACTCTCTGTAAAAAAATCAAAAAACTCTGCCAATTTACGTGCGTGATCCTCGGATATGTACGCAACTTTCATTAGTTTTGAGCTTTTCATCTGAGCAAGTTAAGTGCCCCTGGAAAATTCGTCTTTACGGACTGTTCTGTTTTGACAGATTCTGCCTTTTATTTCGCATTGCCTCTTTTGCTATGTTGGATGGATTTCTTTGTTCCATTAACTTTCAGAAGCTTTGTGCAATGTCCAGAAGTGTTAAGAATGATTGTGTTACCTCTGAACATGTGAATTTTTTTATTATGCACTAACCCTCTAATGAGTCTGTTTCGAGTTTGGTGTGGAGGAAGTTTTCAAGGGTCAAGAGAAGAGGATGATATACTATGATCAAGAAGAGTGAAAAATCTAAGCTTGGGGATGCCCCGTGGTTCATCCCTGCATATTTCAAGAAGACTCAAGCATCTAAGCTTGGGGATGCCCAAGGCATCCCCTTCTTCATCGACAACTTATCGGGTCACTTCTAGTGAAACTATATTTTTATTCCGTCACATCTTATGTACTTTACTTGGAGCGTCTGTGTGCTTTTATTTTTGTTTTGTTATCTTAGTTCTTTGAATAAGTTCATCCTTGTGTGGGAGAGAGACACGCTCCGCTCGTTCATATGAACACATGTGTTCTTAGCTTTACTTTTAATGTTCATGGCGAAGGTTGAAAACTGCTTCGTTAATTGTTATATGGTTGGAAACAGAAAATGTTGCATGTGGTAGTGGTATAATGAAGCACTTGCATAATCTTATAGATCATTGAGCTTTGATAACTTGATTCTTTGCAAACATTTTGAGGTATTTAGATGGTAAAGCTTGCTGTTTGAATAAGTTAAAATTAGTAGTGGATTGTTGTCTTTAAGCTTGTGCCGTACTACAAACTCTATTTAAATAGTTGAAGGTGTAGTTGGACTTGATAGCTTTCCATGTCTAAGGGTTCATCGTAATAACTAAGTTGTGCTGAAGGTCAGTGAAATTTTAATCATGCTCTTATTGTTGAACCTGCTAGATGTTTGCAATAAGCTTGTGAGTTCTTTTTGACTAATGTTAAGCTACGGTTTTTGGCACTTCCACCATCGCATTGCCTTTTGCTCACATTGAGAATTGTGCATACTTCGCCGGTACATCCAAACCCGTGGGAGGACTTTCTCTTGTTCTCCTACACATAAGCCCATACATCTCCTCAAAACAGCCACCATACCTACCTACCACAGCATTTCCATAGCTGTTCCGAGATATATTGCCATGCAACTTCCATTTTACATTACATGCCATGTTGTCATTTATTATTTTTTATATTGCTTTGCATGATTCTATACAGCTGATGTGTGGTTTACCCATGTTATGCTAGATCATTGCACATCCTGCTACACTGGCAGAGGCATACAGTTTTATACATCGTGTTTTATTCATTATGAGTTATTTGTACCAAAAAGTGTGTTGTCATATTAGGATGTTGCCCCTAAAATTGAAAAGAGCCATGGAGGCCATCAAAAAGAAAAAGAAAAAGAAAAGAAAGAAAAAAAAATAGAAAAGAAAAAGAAAAAGAAAAAAAAAAAAAAAGAAAAAAGGAAAAAGGGGCAGCATTACTATCTTTTATCCACACTTGTGCTCATGTTTTAGCACCTGCATATTCATAGTCATCATTTGTGCTCATGTTTAGCACCTACACTCCATATGAGAGAGTTTTTATGTTTTACTAGTATAACTATGTGGGGAATTTACACTATAGAACTTGGGTTGTATATTCCAATGATGAGCCTCCTCAAAAGTGCTCTAGGTCTTCGTGAGCAACCAAGTTGGATGCACCCCCACTAGTTACATTGGAGAGCTTTCATACACATATAGCTCTATGTGCATCCGTTGCATGGCAATCACTACTCCTTGCATAGCTTCGATTATAAGACTTCCTCTTGTCTAGTAATCACTTATAGCTTTGTGAGACTTTCTCTCATTGGCCTTCCAAACCCCCATTAATGTTCTTTATGCCATAACATCCTGGTGCTAATACCAAATGCTTGCGCTCACCGGTTGAGTAGACTTCGAAACAGTTGATTCATGACGTTCATGTTTATGTTTACTTGACTGAATCCTTCTTATGTTGTGAAAATTTACTTGATGCTTGGAATGAAGGATAGAACTTCTACGCTGAATACTTAACACATCTTTAATGAACTTTGTACGGTTTCATGTCTTTGAAGCAATAGTTCATGAAAACTTCTAGCTTGTTTAACTCTTGCATTATCATCTCTTATATCAATATAGACATTTGCTTTGAGTGATTTGATCTCAGTTCACATGCTTTACATCATTATTGGATCAAGATTATGTTGGTAGCATGTCACTTCAGAAATTATCCTTGTTATCGTTTACCTACTCGAGGGCGAGTAGGAACTAAGCTTGGGGATGCTTGATACGTCTCAAACGTATCTATAATTTCTTATGTTCCATGCTAGTTTTATGACAATACCTACATGTTTTGTTCACACTTTATATCGTTTTTATGCATTTTCCGGAACTAACCTATTAACGAGATGCCGAAGTGCCAGTTCCTATTTTCTGCTGTTTTTGGTTTCAGAAATCCTAGTAAGGAAATATTCTCGGAATTGGACGAAATCAACGCCCAACACCTTATAATTCCACGAAGCTTCCAGAACAGGAGAGGGGCCGGAGGAGGCACTGGGCCCCCACACAATAAGGCGGCGCGGCCAGAGAGGGGGGCGCGCCACCCTGGTGTGTGGCCCCTCCGTAACCCTTCCGACTCCGCCTCTTCACCTATAAGAAGCCCCCCGACCTAAATCTTCGAGACGAAAAAAGCCACGGTACGAGAAACCTTCCAGAGCCGCCACCATCGCGAAGCCAAGATCTGGGGGACAGAAGTCTCCGTTCCGGCACGCCGCCGGGACGGGGAAGTGCCCCCGGAAGGCTTCTCCATCGACACCACCGCCATCTTCATCAACGCTGCAGCTCCCATGATGAGGAGGGAGTACTTCTCCCTCGAGGCTAAGGGTTGTACCGGTAGCTATGTGGTTAATCTCTCTCTCTGTACTCCAATACAATGATCTCATGAATTGCCTTGCATGATTGAGATCCATATGATGAGCTTTGTATCACTATTAGTCTATGTGCTACTCTTGTGATGTTATTAAAGTAGTCTATTCCTCCTTCACGGTGTAATGGTGACAGTGTGTGCATCGTGTGGTTCTTGTCGTAGATTATGATCATAATCTCTTGTAGATTATGGAGTTAATTATCGCTATGATAGTATTGATGTGATTTATTCCCCCTTCATAGTGTAAAGGTGACAGTGTGTATGCTATGTTAGTACTCGGTTTAGATTGCAAAGATCTATTATGCTCTAAAGGTTACTTAAACATGAATGCCGAATGTTGTGGAGCTTGTTAACTCCGGCATTGAGGTGCTCTCGTAGCCCTACACAATGAATGGTGTTCATTATCAAACAAGAGTATATGTAGCACAAAGGAAGAGAACTTATTTATGTGATCAATGTTGAGAGTGTCCACTAGTGAAAGTAGGATCCCTAGGCCTTGTTTCCAATACTGCAAACACCGCTTATTTACTGTTCTGCATGTTTACTCGTTGCCATATTTTATTCAGATTGCTATTACCACTCATATACATCCATATTACTTGTATTTCACTATCTCTTCGCCGAACTAGTGCACCTATACATCGACAAGTGTATTAGGTGTGTTGGGGACACAAGAGACTTCTTGTATCGTGATTGCAGGGTTGCTTGAGAGAAATATCTTTGACCTCTTCCTCCCGAGTTCGATAAACCTTGGGTGATCCACTTAAGGGAAACTTCTTTGTTGTTCTACAAACCTCTGCTCTTGGAGGCCCAACATCTACAAGATTAGAAGCGTGAGTAGACATCAAGCACTTTTCTGGCGCCGTTGCCGGGGAGGTAAGGTAAAAGGTATTCACATCCTCCGACTACTAAGCTATTTCCTAGCACTGTTGCCGGTGTGTGAGTGCTCGAAACTATTTCCTTTAGATCCTGCAATTGCATCTTTTTGTTTCTTGTTCACTAGTTAGGCTTAATGGAAGACAACAATAAAATGAGAGATCTTTATGAACTTTATCTTGAATTAGGACATGATGTGTTTGAAAAAAGAATTAAAAAACCCATGGAACTTTATATGCATGATAATGGGAATGTTATTAGTATGAATGATTTGAACACCATTGTTGCTAATGCTATGGAAGAATTTAAGATTGGGGAGGTCGGTTTTGATGAAAGTGATCTTTTTAGTCCCCCAAGCATTGAGGAGAAAATTTTCTTTGATGATACTTTGCCTCTTATTTATGATGATTATAATGATAGTGGTCTTTTGGTGCCGCCTACTATGGAGAGTAAATTTTATTATGATTATACTATGCCTCCTACACTTGATGAGAATAATAATGATAGCTACTTTGTTGAATTTGCTCCCATTAAAGCTAGAGAAGAGAAATTAAAACTTGAAGCTTCTATTCCTAGGAAGTTAGAAGATGGTTGGGAGCCCATCATTAAGATGAAAGTAAATGATTTCGATTGTAACGCTTTATGTGATCTTGGTGCAAGTATTTCTGTTATGCCTAAGAAACTCTATGATATGCTTGACTTGCCACCATTGAAAAATTGTTATTTGGATGTTAATCTTGCTGATCATTCTACAAAGAAACCTTTGGGGAGGATTGATAATGTTTCATTACGGTTAACAATAACCTTGTCCCCGTTGATTTTGTTGTCTTGGATATTGAATGCAATGCATCTTGTCCCATTATATTGGGAAGATCTTTTCTTCGAACTGTTGGTGCTATTATTGATATGAAGGAAGGTAATATTAAATATCAATTTCCTCTCAAGAAAGGTATGGAACACTTCCCTAGGAAGAGAATGAAGTTACCTTTTGATTCTATCATTAGAACAAATTATGATGTTGATGCTTCATCTCTCGATAATACTTGATTCACACTTTCTGCGCCTAGCTGAAAGGCGTTAAAGAAAAGCGCTTATGGGAGACAACCCATGATTTTACTACAGCACTTTTGTTTTATATTTGAGTCTTGGAAGTTGTTACTACTGTAGCAACCTCTTCTTATCTTTATTTTATTGCATTGTTGTGCCAAGTAAAGTCTTTGATAGCAATGTTGATACTAGATTTGGATTACTGCGCAGAAACAGATTTCTTACTGTCACTAAATTGAGCAGCCCCGTCTGTAGATAACTCATAAAATTCTGCCAATTTACGAGCGTGATCCTCAGATATGTACGCAACTTTCATTCAATTTGAGAATTTTCATCTGAGCAAGTTAAGTGCCCCTGGAAAATTCGTCTTTACGGACTGTTCTGTTTTGACAGATTCTGCCTTTTATTTCGCATTGCCTGTTTTGCTATGTTTGATGGATTTCTTTGTTCCATTAACTTTCAGTAGCTTTGTACAATGTCCAGAAGTGTTAAGAATGATTATGTCACCTCTGAATATGTGAATTTTTGATTATGCACTAACCCTCTAATGAGTTTGTTTTGAGTTTGGTGTGGAGGAAGTTTTCAAGGATCAAGAGAGGAGGATGATATACTATGATCAAGAAGAGTGAAAAGTCTAAGCTTGGGGATGCCCCGTGGTTCATCCCTGCATATTTTAAGAAGACTCAAGCATCTAAGCTTGGGGATGCCCAAGGCATCCCCTTCTTCATCGACAACATTATCAAATTCCTCTAGTGAAACTATATTTTTATTCAGTCACATCATATGCACTTTACTTGGAGCGTCT
Organism: Lolium multiflorum; assembly: GCA_030979885.1. Classification (NCBI taxonomy): domain Eukaryota; kingdom Viridiplantae; phylum Streptophyta; class Magnoliopsida; order Poales; family Poaceae; genus Lolium; species Lolium multiflorum. The sequence goes on along the minus strand of CM061749.1, from coordinate 57,711,952 downwards.
GTTTGCTTTTATTTTTGTTTTGTTTGAATAAAGTTGGATCCCACAATCCTTTATATTGGAGATATTACGCTCCGGTTTTTCATATGGAACACTTGTGTTCTTAGTTATGCTTTAATGTTCATGGCGAAGGTTAAAACTGCTTCGTTTATTGTTATATGGTTGGAAACGGAAAATGCCTCATGTGGTAATTGGTGTATTGTCTTGAATAATTTGATACTTGGCAATTGTTGTGCTCATACAGATCATGTTTAAGCTCTTGCATCATGTACTTTGCACCTATTAATGAAGAACTACATAGAGCTTGTTGAAATTTGGTTTGCATGATTGGTCTCTCTAAGGTCTAGATATTTTGTGGTTAAGGTGTTTGAACAACAAGGAAGACAGTGTAGAGTCTTATAATGCTTGCAATATGTTCTTATGTAAGTTTTGCTGTACCGATTCATACTTGTGTTTGCTTCAAACAACCTTGCTAGCCAAAGCCTTGTAATGAGAGGAAATACTTCTCGTGCATCCAAAACCTTGAGCCAACACCTATGCCATTTGTGTCCACCATACCTACCTACTACATGGTATTTTTCTGCCATTCCAAAGTAAATTGCTTGAGTGCTACCTTTAAAATTCCATTCTTTGTCTTTGCAATATATAGCTCATGGGAAAAATAGCTTAAAAACTATTGTGGTATTGAATATGTTGCTATGTGTCTTATTTCTTATAAGTTGCTTGTTGTGCGGTAACCATGTTTCTGGGGACGCCATCAACTATTTCACCTTTGTTGAATATCACGTGAGTTTCTATCCATGTTCGTCTTGTCTGAAGTAAGGGAGATTTTCATGATCAAATGGTTTGAGTATGCATATTGTTAGAGAAGAACATTGGGCCGCTAACTAAAGCCATGATTCATGGTAGAAGTTTCAGTTTGGACAAAAATCCTTAATTTCTTATGAGAATATTATCTGTTGTTGAATGCTTGTGCATTAAAGAGGAGTCCATTATCTGTTGTTTATGTTGTCCCGGTATGGATGTCTAAGTTGAGAATAATCAAAAGCGAGAAATCCAATGCGAACTTTCTCCTTAGACCTTTGTACAGGCGGCATAGAGGTACCCCTTTGTGACACTTGGTTGAAACATATGTTATGCAATGATAATCCATGTTAATCCAACCTAATTAGGACAAGGTGCGGGCACTATTGGTATACTATGCATGAGGCTTGCAACTCATAGGATATCTTATACATAACACATACGCTTTATTACTACCGTTGACAAAATTGTTTCTTGTTTTCAAAACAAAAGCTCTAGCACAAATATAGCAATCCATGCTTCCCTCTACGAAGGGCCTTTCTTTTACTTTATTGTTGAGTCAGTTTACCTATTCTTTCTATCTTAGAAGCAAACACTTGTGTCAACTGTGTTCATTGATTCTTACATGTTTACCTATTGCACTTGTTATATTTCTTTATGTTGACAACTATCCATGAGATATACATGTTACAAGTTGAAAGCAATTGCTGAAACTTAATCATCCTTTGTGTTGCTTCAAAACTCTCTACTAAGAATTTATTGCCTTATGAGTTAACTCTTATGCAAGTCTCATTGATGCTTGTCTTGAAAGTACTATTCATGAAAAGTCTTTGCTATATGATTCAGTTGTTTAATCATTGTCTTTACCATTGCTTCGAATCACTTCATTCACTTCATATGCTTTACAATAAGTATTGATCAAAATTATGATAGCATGTCACTTCGGAAATTATCATTGTTATCGTTTACCTACTCGAGGGCGAGCAGGAACTAAGCTTGGGGATGCTTGATACGTCTCAAATGTATCTATAATTTCTTATGTTCCATGCTACTTTATTGATGATACTCACATGTTTTATACACATTATATGTCATTATTATGCATTTTCCGGCACTAACCTATTGACAAGATGCCGAAGAGCCATTGTTTTCTTTTGTTTTTGGTTTTAGAAATCCTACAAAGGAAATATTCTCGGAATTGGACGAAATCAACGCCCGGGGGCTTATTTTCCACGAAGCTTCGGAAGACCGAAGGAGAAACGAAGTGGGGGCACGGGCGCCGCCACACTAGGGCGGCGCGGCCTAGGGGGGGGGGCGCGTGGCCCTAGCATGTGGGGCCCCCGTGACTCCTCCGACTCTGCCCTTCCGCCTACTTAAAGCCTTCGTCGCGAAACCCCCAGTGCGAGAGCCACGATACGGAAAACCATCGTGGCCGCCGCCGCCAATCCCATCTCGGGGGATTCAGGAGATCGCCTCCGGCACCCTGCGGAGAGGGGAATCATCTCCCGGAGGGCTCTTCATCGCCATGATCGCCTCCGGATCGACGTGTGAGTAGTTCACCCCTGGACTATGGGTCCATAGCGGTAGCTAGATGGTTGTCTTCTCCTCATTGTGCCATCATGTTAGATCTTGTGAGCTGCCTATCATGATCAAGATCATCTATTTGTAATCCTACATGTTGTGTTTGTTGGGATCCGATGAATATTGAATACTATGTCAAGTTGATTATCAATCTATCATATGTGTTGTTTATGTTCTTGCATGCTCTCCGTTGCTAGTAGAGGCTCTGGCCAAGTTGATACTTGTAACTCCAAGAGGGAGTATTTATGCTCGATAGTGGGTTCATGCCTCCATTAAATGTGGGACAGTGACAGAAAGTTCTAAGGTTGTGGATGTGCTGTTGCCACTAGGGATAAAACATCGATGCTTTGTCTAAGGATATTTGTGTTGATTACATTACACACCATACTTAATACAATTGTCTATTGCTTGCAACTTAATACTGGAAGGGGTTCGGATGATAACCTGAAGGTGGACTTTTTAGGCATAGATGCATGCTGGATAGCGGTCTATGTACTTTGTCGTAATGCCTGATTAAATCTCATAGTACTCATCATGATATATGTATGTGCATTGTTATGCCTTCTATATTTGTCAATTGCCCAACTGTAATTTGTTCACCCAACATGCTATTTATCTTATCGGAGAGACACCACTAGTGAACTGTGGACCCCGTTCCATTCTTTACATCTGAAATACAATCTACTGCAATACTTGTTCTTTACTGTTCTTCGCAAACAAACATCATCTTCCACACTATACGGTTAATCCTTTTTCAGCAAGCCGGTGAGATTGACAACCTCACTGTTACGTTGGGGCAAAGTACTTTGATTGTGTTGTGCAGGTTCCACGTTGGCGCCGGAATCCCTGGTGTTGCGCCGCACTACACTCCTTCACCAACAACCTTCACGTGCTCCTTGACTCCTACTGGTTCGATAACCTTGGTTTCATACTGAGGGAAAACTTGCTTGTATACGCATCACACCTTCCTCTTGGGGTTCCCAACGGACGTGTGTTAACTGCAGGCATCACCCCGCACACCCACCCTTTGTTATAATTCCGACCTTGGGTCCTCGCCGGTCAGCGTATCCATAGGATACCATCCGACCTCGACTACTATCAGGTATCGCGACCTTGATACCTTCGCCGGTCATTGCAACCCATCATAGACCGCATTACCGTGGGGAATTAGAATGGGATCCCCACCCACCGGTTGTTCTCGCAAGACACAACTGCTACGGTAAGCGCATCGGTTGATGTACGAGAGGAAGAAACACAACTGACTACTCCGTCCCACTCCAGATCTTATGGTTAACACGGGTCTTACGGCACAAGAATCACTAGACGACATTTGTTGTTTATCCTAGATGGATATAAACCCATTGCAATGGAACCTCCGCCATACTCATACCATGGTTCCATTTCCCACCACATAGTCATATTCATAGTTATGAAATTAGCATTTTTGCTTTTCATGCAAGAGTGATAAGTATAATACTTTGCAAGTAATTTGATAAAAAAAATACTCAAATTGACATGAGCAAGCGATGAACTTGCCTGGTGACTGCAAGGTAGTGCAGTTGGATTGTTTGGACTGACCCTGGTCCTGTGTTTCTGAAAGATAGCATCATTTTCCGATAAGGGCAATGGTTAAAGATTCAAATATGCATGCTTTCGATTTTTAGGGTTTGTTTTCCCCCCTTCCCGATGCTTAGTTATTTAATGTCCGAGGTGGCGAATAAGAACAATTAGTTATACTCCCTAAGAGTGAAAATAGTTTCTTGGAATATCTCCAAGATATATTTTAGTCCAAAATAATTTATGGACTTATTTAATTGTTAAAATATGAAGTTTATTTTAGTGTCTTTTATTAATGCATTATTCTTTGGATTTAATAATGATTAACATTTACTTGATATTCTATTCAGTATTTATTTATGATGAGAATAAAAATTTAAGTGGTTTGCATATTTTACTTTATTTTTTTAGAGTCATTTACAATTTATGGATTTATGTCAAAGTTTCTATTTAATTTAAATTGTGAAAAGACCATTTTGCCCCTGGGCCCACCTGTCCGGGCGAACCCAGCGGGTTAGGTCGGACCAGCTCGGCCTGGTCCGGCCTGTGCGGCCTCACTCGACCCCTTCCTTGCCCCCGCGTCTAACCCTAACCCTACGCTCTCGTGATGCTGAAATCGCCTTCGCCGTCCCCAAATTACTCCGACCATCTCCGGCGGTCTCCGACGATGTGGTTGGTCGCGTTCGCTTCGTCTCTCGATAGTGCACCTGATGGTCCGCGTCGATCTGGGTTTGTCGGCCTCCTCTGCTCGCCCCAACCCTACTGCGCCTAGGGTTGCGCGATGCTTGATACGTCTCAAACGTATCTATAATTTCTTATGTTCCATGCTACTTTTATGATGAAACTCACATGTTTTATACACATTATATGTCGTTATTATGCATTTTCCGGCACTAACCTATTAACAAGATGCCGAAGAGCCAGTTCTGTTTTCTGTTTTTGGTTTCAGAAATCCTAGTAAGGAAATATTCTCGGAATTGGACGAAATCAACGCCCGGGGTCCTATTTTTGCACGAAGCTTCCGGAAGACCGAGGGGAAAGGAAGTGGGGCCACGAGGCGCCGCCACACTAGGGCGGCGCGGCCCGGGCTTGCGCGGCCCTAGCGTGTGGGGCCCTGTGGCCCCCCGTGTTGCCCTTCCACCTACTTAAAGTCTTCGTCGCGAAAACCCCGTCCGAGAGCCACGATACGGAAAACCTTCCGAGACGCCGCCGCCGCCAATCCCATCTCGGGGATTCGGAGATCGCCTCCGGCACCTGCCGGAGAGGGGGATCATCTCCCGGAGGACTCTTCACCGCCATGATCGCCTCCGGAGTGATGTGTGAGTAGTTCACCCTGGACTATGGGTCCATAGAAGTAGCTAGATGGTCGTCTTCTCCTTATGTGCTTCATTGTTGGATCTTGTGAGCTGCCTAACATGATCAAGATCATCTATCTGTAATACTATATGTTGTGTTTGTCGGGATCCGATGGATAGAGAATACTATGTCATGGTGATTATCAATCTATTACCTATGTGTTGTTTATGATCTTGCATGCTCTCCGTTATTAGTAGAGGCTCTGGCCAAGTTTTTGCTCTTAACTCCAAGAGGGAGTATTTATGCTCGATAGTGGGTTCATGCCTCCATTAAATCTTGGACAGTGACAGAAAGTTCTAAGGTTGTGGATGTCTTGTTGCCACTAGGGATAAAACATTGATGCTATGTCCAAGGATGTAGTTATTGATTACATTACGCACCATACTTAATGCAATTATCTGTTGTTTGCAACTTAATACCGGAAGGGGTTCGGATGATAACCTGAAGGTGGACTTTTTAGGCATAGATGCATTTGGATAGCGGTCTATGTACTTTGTCGTAATGCCCGATTAAATCTCACTATATTTATCATATCATGTATGTGCATTGTCATGCCCTCTCTATTTGTCAATTGCCCCTGTAATTTGTTCACCCAACATGCTATTTATCTTATGGGAGAGACACCTCTAGTGAACTGTGGACCCCGGTCCTATTCTTTACATCGCATACAATCTACTGCAATACTTGTTCTACTGTTTTCTGCAAACAATCATCTTCCACACAATACGGTTAATCCTTTGTTACAACAAGCCGGTGAGATTGACAACCTCACTGTTTCGTTGGGGCAAAGTACTTTGGTTGTGTTGTGCAGGTTCCACGTTGGCGCCGGAATCCCTGGTGTTGTGCCGCACTACACTCCGCCGCCATCAACCTTCAACGTGCTTCTTGGCTCCTACTGGTTCGATAAACCTTGGTTCTTTCTGAGGGAAAACTTGCTATCTCGCATCACACCTTCCTCTTGGGGTTCCCAACGGACGTGTGTCAGCGCACGCATCAAGCTCTTTTGGCGCCGTTGTCGGGGAGCGAAGAAAAGCTACACCACAGAATTGCCTCCCACGGCAACGACTCTTTTTGAGCGCCGTTGAGATCAAGACACGCTGCAAGGGGAGTCTCCACATCCAATCTCTTTACTTTGTTTTTGTCTTGCTTTATTTTATTTACTACTTTGTTTGCTGCACTAAAACAAAACACAAAAAAATTAGTTGCTAGCTTTACTTCATTTACTGTCTTGCTCTCTATATCAAAAACAAAACAAAAAATTAGTTACTTGCATTTACTTTATCTAGTTTGCTTTATTTACTATTGCTAAAATGAATACCCCTGAAAATACTAAGTTGTGTGACTTCACAAACACAAATAATAATGATTTCCTATGCACACCTATTGCTCCGCCTGCTACTATAGCAGAATTCTTTGAAATTAAACCTGCTTTGCTAAATCTTGTCATGAGAGAACAATTTTCTGGTGTTAGTTCTGATGATGCTGCTGCCCATCTTAATAATTTTGTTGAACTATGTGAAATGCAAAAGTATAAGGATGTAGATGGTGATATTATTAAATTGAAATTTTTTCCTTTCTCATTAAGAGGAAGAGCTAAAGATTGGTTGCTATCTTTGCCTAAGAATAGTATTGATTCATGGACTAAATGTAAGGATGCTTTTATTGGTAGATATTATCCTCCCGCTAAAATTATATCTTTGAGAAGTAGCATAATGAATTTTAAGCAATTAGATAATGAACATGTTGCTCAAGCATGGGAGAGAATGAAATCTTTGGTAAAGAATTGCCCAACCCATGGACTAACTACTTGGATGATCATCCAAACCTTCTATGCGGAGACGAAATTTTTCTTCGCGAACCTATTGGATTCAGCTGCTGGACGTACCTTTATGTCCATCACTTTGGGGGCGGCTACAAAGCTTCTTGATGATATGATGATAAATTTTCTGAATGGCACACGGAAAGAGCTCCACAAGGTAAGAAGGTAAATTCTATCGAAGAAACTTCCTCCTTGAGTGATAAGATTGATGTGATTATGTCTATGCTTGTGAATGGTAGATCTAATGTTGATCCTAATAATGTTCCTTTAGCTTCATTGGTTGCTCAAGAAGAAAATGTTTATGTGAATTTCATTAAAAATAATAATTTCAACAACAATGCTTATAGGAACAATTCTGGTAATAATTATAGGCCATATCCTTCTGCTAATGGTAATGGTTATGGTAACTCTTATGGGAATTCTTACAACAATAATAGGAGTGTACCCCCTGGTCTTGAAGCCATGCTTAAAGAATTTATTAGTACACAAACTGCTTTTAACAAATCTGTTGAGGAAAAGCTTGATAAAATTGATATTCTTGCTTCTAGAGTTGATAGACTTGCCTCGATGTTGATCTTTTAAAATTGAAAGTTATGCCTAATAAGGACATTGATAATAAGATTACTACTACAGCAAATGCCATCCAAGTTAGAATTAATGAGAATATAAGATTAATGGCTGAATTGCGTGCTAGGTGGGATAGAGAAGAAAATGAAAAACTAGCTAAAGAGAATAATGTAGCTAAAGTTTGGACTATTACCACCACTAGTAATGATAATGATTCACATGTTGCTACACCTCCTACTATCAATGGTAAAATAATTGGTGTTGGCAATGTTTCTACTCCTAGTGCAAAGCGTACAAAACTGCCTGAAATTGCTAAAACTGCTGAAACTGCTTGTGATAAAACTGCTGAAATTTTTTCCAACCTTGGGGACAATGATCCCATTGCTGTAGCTCATAATGATTTAGATTTTTATGATTGCCACATCTCTGAAGTTATAAAGTTCTTACAAAAACTTGCTCGAAATCCTAATGCTAGTGCTATAAATTTGGCCTTTACAAAACATATTACAAATGCTCTCATCAAAGCTAGAGAAGAGAAACTAAAACTTGAAACCTCTATTCCTAGAAAGTTAGAAGATGGTTGGGATCCTATCATTAAGATGAGGGTCAATGATTTTGATTGTAATGCTTTATGTGATCTTGGTGCAAGTATTTCTGTTATGCCTAAGAAAGTCTATGATATGCTTGACTTGCCACCATTGAAAAATTGTTATTTGGATGTTAATCTCGCTGATAATGCTAAAAAGAAACCTTTGGAGAGAGTTGATAATGTTCGCATTATAGTTAACAATAACCTTGTCCCCGTTGATTTTGTTGTGTTGGATATTGAATGCAATGCATCTTGTCCCATTATATTGGGAAGACCTTTTCTTCGACCGTTGGTGCTACTATTGATATGAAGGAAGGTAATATTAAATATCAATTTCCTCTCAAGAAAGGTATGGAACACTTCCCTAGAAAAAGAATGAAGTTACCTTATGATTCTATTATTAGAACAAATTATAGTGTTGATGCTTCATCTCTTGATAATACTTGATTCACACTTTCTGCGCCTAGCTGAAAGGCGTTAAAGAAAAGCGCTTATGGGAGACAACCCATGTTTTTACTACAGTACTTTGTTTTATATTTGAGTCTTGGAAGTTGTTTACTACTGTAGCAACCTCTCCTTATCATGTTTTTGTGCCAAGTAAAGTCTCTATGGTAAAGTTGATGCTAGATTTGGATTGCTGCGCAGAAATAGCATTGCTGTCTGTCACGAATTCGCGCAGAAGTTTCTGTAGGTAACTCAGAAAAATCTGAAATTTTACGAGCGTGATCCTCAGATATGTACGCAACTTTCATTAGTTTTGAGTTTTTCCTTTTGAGCAAGTCTAGTGCCCCTTTCAGGTTTGTCTTTACGGACTGTTCTGTTTTTGACAGATTCTGCCTTTTATTTCGCATTGCCGCTTTTGCTATGTTGGATGAATTTCTTTGTTCCATTAATATCCAGTAGCTTTGTGCAATGTCCAGAAGTGTTAAGAATGATTGTGTCACCTCTGAACATGTGAATGTTTAATTGTGCACTAACCCTCTAATGAGTTTGCTTGAAGTTTGGTGTGAAGGAAGTTTTCAAGGGTCAAGAGAGGAGTATGATATACTAAGATCAAGAGGAGTGAAAGCTCTAAGCTTGGGGATGCCCCGGTGGTTCACCCCTGCATATTTTAAGAAGACTCAAGCGTCTAAGCTTGGGGATGCCCAAGGCATCCCCTTCTTCATCGACAACATCATCAGGTTCCTCCCCTGAAACTATATTTTTATTCAGTCACATCTTATGTACTTTGCTTGGAGCGTGTGTTCGCTTTAGTTTTCGTTTTGTTTGAATAAAGTCGGATCCCACAATACTTTATATTGGAGATATTACGCTCCGTTGTTTCGTATGAACACATGTGTTCTTAGCTTTATCTTTAATGTTCATTGCGAAAGTTGAACTACCTCATTCATTGATATATGGTTGGAAACGGAAAATGCCGCATGTGGTAAATGGTATAATGTCTTGAATAATGTGATACTTGGCAATTGTTGTGCTCATATAGATCTTGTTTAAGCTCTTGCATCATGTACCTTGTACCCATTAATGAATAATTACATAGAGCTTGTTAAAATTTGGTTTGCATGATTGGTCTCTCTAAGTCTAGATATTTTCTGGTTGAGGTGTTTGAACAACAAGGAGACGATGTAAAGTCTTATAATGCTTACAATATGTTTATATGTGAGTCTTGCTGCACCATTTCATACTTGAGTTTGCTTCAAACAACCTTGCTAGCCTAGCCTTGTATTGAGAGGAATTCTTCTCGTGCATCCAAATACTTGAGCCAAAATTCATGCCATTTGTGTCCACCATACCTACCTACTACATGGTATTTCTCCGCCATTCCAAAGTAAATTGCTTGAGTGCTACCTTTAAACCATTCAAAATTTATCACCTCTGATTTGTGTCAATGTTTTATAGCTCATGAGGAAGTATGTGGTGTTCATCTTTCAATCTTGTTGGGCAACTTTCACCAATGGACTAGTGGCTTCATCCGCTTATCTAATAATTTTGCAAAAAGAGCTGGCAATGGGATTCCCAGTCCCAATTTAATTAACAAAAATAGACACTCCTCCATGGTATGTGATTGTTGGACGGCACCCGAAGGATTCGGTTAGCCATGGCTTGAGAAAGCAAAGGTGGGGAGGAGTGTCATCATAATAAAACTAAAATAAAAAGGCACTCCTTCATGGTATGAGATTGTTGGCAGCACCCGAGGATTCGGTTAGCCATGGTTTGTGAAAGAAAGGTTGGAAGGAGTGCCACACAAAAATAAAAATAAAATGGGAGCCGCTCTTTGAAGGTTTGTCGGCAAGGGGGTTAGAGTGCCCACTACCATTCGTTGACAACAACAAACACCTCTCAAAACTTTACTTTTATGCTCTCTATATGTTTTCAAAATCAAAGCTTTAGCACAAATATAGCAATCGATGCTTTCCTCTTTGAAGGACCATTCTTTTACTTTATTGTTGAGTCAGTTTACCTATTCTTTCTATCTTAGAAGCAAACACTTGTGTAAACTGTGTGCATTGATTCTTACATGTTTACCTATTGCACTTGTTATATTACTTTGTGTTGACAATTATCCATGAGATATACATGTTAAAGTTGAAAGCAACCGCTGAAACTTATATCTTCCTTTGTGTTGTTTCAAAGCTTTCTACTAAGAATTTATTGTTTATGAGTTAACTCTTATGCAAGACTTATTGATGCTTGTCTTGAAAGTATTATTCAGGAAAAGTCTTTGTTATATGATTCATTTGTTTACTCATTATCTTCATCATTGCTTCGAATCGCTGCATTCATCTCATGTGCTTTACAATAGTATGATCAAGATTATGATAGCATGTCACTTCAGAAATTATCTTTGTTATCGTTTACCTACTCGAGGGCGTAGGAACTAAGCTTGGGGATGCTTGATACGTCTGTCTATAATTTCTTATGTTCCATGCTACTTTTATGATGATACTCACATGTTTTATACACATTATATGTCGTTATTATGCATTTTCCGGCACTAACCTATTAACAAGATGCCGAAGAGCCAGTTGATGTTTTCTGCTGTTTTTGGTTTCAGAAATCCTAGTAAGGAAATATTCTCGGAATTGGACGAAATCAACGCCCAGGGTCCTATTTTGCACGAAGCTTCCGAAGACCGAGGGGAAAGGAAGTGGGGCCACGAGGCGCCGCCACACTAGGGCGGCGCGGCCCAGGCCTTGGCCGCGCGACCCTAGCGTGTGGGGCCCTCGTGTGGCCCCCCGCGTTGCCATTCCGCCTACTTAAAGTCTTCGTCGCGAAAAACCCAGTACCGAGAGCCACGATACGGAAAACCTTCCAGAGACGCCGCCGTCGCCAATCCCATCTCGGGGGATTCAGGAGATCGCCTCCGGCACCTGCTAGAGGGGGAATCATCTCCCGAGGACTCTTCACCGCCATGATCGCCTCCGGAGTGATGTGTGAGTAGTTCACCCTGGACTATGGGTCCATAGCAGTAGCTAGATGGTCGTCATCTCCTTATGTGCTTCATTGTTGGATCTTGTGAGCTGCCTAACATGATCAAGATCATCTATCTGTAATACTATATGTTGTGTTTGTCGGGATCCGATGGATAGAGAATACTATGTTATGGTGATTATCAATCTATTACCTATGTGTTGTTTATGATCTTGCATGCTCTCCGTTATTAGTAGAGGCTGGCCAAGTTTTTGCTCTTAACTCCAAGAGGAGTATTTATGCTCGATAGTGGGTTCATGCCTCCATTAAATCTGGGACAGTGACAGAAAGTTCTAAGGTTGTGGATGTGCTGTTGCCACTAGGGATAAAACATTGATGCTATGTCCAAGGATGTAGTTATTGATTACATTACGCACCATACTTAATGCAATTGTCTGTTGTTTGCAACTTAATACTGGAAGGGGTTCGGATGATAACCTGAAGGTGGACTTTTAGGCATAGATGCATTTGGATAGCGGTCTATGTACTTTGTCGTAATGCCTGATTAAATCTCACTATATTTATCATATCATGTATGTGCATTGTCATGCCCTCTCTATTTGTCAATTGCCCGACTGTAATTTGTTCACCCAACATGCTATTTATCTTATGGGAGAGACACCTCTAGTGACCTGTGGACCCCGGTCCTATTCTTTACATCGCATACAATCTTTGCAATACTTGTTCTTTTGTTTTTCTGCAAACAATCATCTTCCACACAATACGGTTAATCATTTGTTACAGCAAGCCGGTGAGATTGACAACCTCACTTTTCGTTGGGGCAAAGTACTTTGGTTGTGTTGTGCAGGTTCCACGTTGGCGCGAGAATCCCTGGTGTTGCGCCGCACTACATCCGCCGCCATCAACCTTCAACGTGCTTCTTGGCTCCTCCTGGTTCGATAAACCTTGGTTTCTTTCTGAGGGAAAACTTGCTACTGTCTGCATCACACCTTCCTCTTGGGGTTCCCAACGGACGTGTGTCAACTGCACGCATCAATGCTCACGGCGATTCGCCTCACGCCGGCGTTCCTGGACGCCGTGGTGACATCCTGCGCTTCGCCGGGGTTGTGCTGGAGCGTCTGTGTCCGGCAAACGCCTGCCTTGGCCGCGGCTTGGCTTTGCTGTGGCCAGGCTGTGTCGCCGTGCCGCCACGGTGGCAACGAGCTGTGTCTGCTCCAGGTAGGTACCTCCTGCTCCGTTTCCTCCCCTCTTCCTCTTCTTCGTCTAGCTCTAGCCAGTGGCTCTGCTTCCCTCTTGGAGAAGTTGGCCATGCCATGCTGCTTTTGTGTTGTGCTAGCTGATGTTGTTGTTCTTGCGCTAGGGTTTGGCCTGCTGCTGTGCTACTGGTTGTTGTTTTGCTATATTTGCCATGCCCTAATGTTATGCTGTTGGTTGCTGTATGCTCTGGATGCCATGAATTTCTACGGCTGTTCCTACTGTGCTATTGTCTATGCTAATGGCTGCTCAATTGCTTGCTTGATGGGCTCTGGTTGTGGGTGTGACTTAAATATATGTGTGTGCCATCCATGTATGCATCTCTGACTTACTGCAGCTTGCAGTACTTGCATTTGCAAGGGCCAGCTGTGCTTGTGTCTTTTGCTTCAACTCTTATTTCTTGCGAGTGCATCATTAAAATTACTGAGCCCATCTTAATGGCTATAAAGAAAGCACTTCTTGGAAGATAACCCATGTTTTTATTTTGCTACTGTTTTGTTGTGTCTTGGAAGTTGTTACTACTGTAGCAACCTCTCCTTATCTATTGCATTGTTGTGCCAAGTGAAGTCTCTAATAAAAAGTTGATGCTAGATTTGGATTGCTGCACAGAAACAGATTTGCTGTCTGTCACGAATTTGCGTAGATCTCTCTGTAGAAGAATCAAAAAAATCTGCCAATTTACGTGCATGATCCTCAGATATGTACGCAACTTCCATTAGTTTTGAGTTTTTCCATCGAGCAAGTTAAGTGCCTCGAAAAATTCGTCTTTACGGATTCTGTTTTGATAGATTCTCCCTTTTATTTCGCATTGCCTCTTTTCTGTGTTGAGTGGATTTCTTTGTTCCATTAACTTCCAGTAGCTTTGGGCAATGTCCGAAGTGTTAAGAATGATTGTGTCCTCTCTGAACATGTGAATTTTTATTATGCACTAACCCTCTAATGAGTTTGCTTTAAGTTTGGTGTGGAGGAAGTTTTCAAGGGTCAAGAGAAGAGGATGATATAATATGATCAAGAAGAGTGAAAAGTCTAAGCTTGGGGATGCCCCGTGGTTCATCCTGCATATTTCAAGAAGACTCAAGCATCTAAGCTTGGGGATGCCCAAGGCATCCCCTTCTTTATCGACAACTTATCGTCACTTCTAGTGAAACTATATTTTTATTCCGTCTCATCTTATGTACTTTACTTGGAGCGTCTGTGTGCTTTTATTTTCGTTTTGTTATTTTCATTCTCCGAATAAATTCATGCTTGTGTGGGAGAGAGACACGCTCCGCTCGTTCATATGAACACATGTGTTCTTAGCTTTACTTTTTTTGTTCATGGCGAAGGTTGAAACTGCTTCGTTCATTGTTATTTGGTTGGTTCAGAAAATGTTGCATGTGGTAGTGGTATAATGAAACACTTGCATAATCTTGTAGATCATTGAGCTTTGATAACCTGATTCTTTGCAAACGTTTTGAGGTATTTAGATGGTAAAGCTTGTGGTTTGAATAAGTTAAAATTAGTAGTGGATTGTTGTCTTTAAGCTTGTGCCGTACTACAAACTCTACTTAAATAGTTGAAGGTGTAGTTGGACTTGATAGCTTTCCATGTCTAAGAGTTCATCGTAATAACTAAGTTGTGCTGAAGGTCGAGGGAGCTAGCGGGGTACTTGTGCCTCCGTGAACGGCCCTCCTTGGAGTAAATTTTAATTATGCTCTTAATGTTGAACCTGCTAGTCGTTTGCAATAAGCTTGTGAGTTCTTTTTGACTAATGTTAAGCTACGGTTTTTGGCACTTCCACCATCCAAATTTGCTAGCCTCTTCGGTGCTGTGCATTGCCTTTTGCTCACATTGAGAATTGTGCATACTTCGCCAGTACATCCAAACCCGTGGGAGGACTTTCTCTTGTTCTCCTACACATAAGTCCATACATCTTCCTCAAAACAGCCACCATACCTACCTACCACAGCATTTCCATAGCTGTTCTGAGATATATTGCCATGCAACTTCCATTTTACATTACATCACTGGTGTCATTTATTATTTATATATTGCTTTGCATGATTCTATACAGCTGATGTGTGGTTTACCCATGTTACGCTAGATCATTGCACATCGTGCTACACTGGCAGAGGCATACAGTTTTATACATCATGTTTTATTCATTATGAGTTATTTGTACCAAAAAGTGTGTTGTCATATTAGGATGTTGCCCCTAAAAGTGAAAAGAGCCATGGAGGCCATCAAAAAGAGAAACAGAAAAAGAAAAAGAAAAAATAGAAAAGAAAAAAAAAAGAATAAAGAAAAAGGGGGCAACATTACTATCTTTTATCATCATTTGTGCTCATGTTTAGCACCTACACTCCATATGAGAGAGTCTTCATGTTTTACTAGTATAACTATGTGGGGAATTTACACTATAGAACTTGGGTTGTATATTCCAATGATGAGCTTCCTCAAAAGTGCTCTAGGTCTTCGTGAGCAACCAAGTTGGATGCACCCCCACTAGTTCTATTGGAGAGCTTTCATACACATATAGCTCTATGTGCATCCGTTGCATGGCAATCACTACTCCTTGCATAGCTTCGATTATAAGACTTTCTCTTGTCTAATAATCACTTATAGCTTTGTGAGACTTTCTTTCATTGGCCTACCAAACCCCCATTAACGTTCTTTTTGCCATAACATCCTGGTGCCAATACCAAATGCTTGCGCTCACCGGTTGAGTAGACTTCGAAACAGTTGATTCATGACGTTCATGTTTATTTTTACTTGACTGAATCCTTCTTTGTTGTGAAAATTTACTTGATGCTTGGAATGAAGGATAGAACTTCTATGTTGGATACTTGAAACATCTTTAATGAACTTTGTACGGTTTCATGTCTTTAAAGCAATAGTTCATGAAAACTTCTAGCTTGTTTAACTCCTGCATTATCATCTCTTATATCAATATAGACATTTGCTTTGAATGATTTGATCTCAGCTCATATGCCTTACATCATTATTGGATCAAGATTGTGTTGGTAGCATGTCACTTCAGAAATTATCCTTGTTATCGTTTACCTACTCGAGGCGAGTAGGAACTAAGCTTGGGGATGCTTGATACGTCTCCAACGTATCTATAATTTTTGATGTTCCATGCTAGTTTTATGACAATACCTACATGTTTTGTGCACACTTTATATCGTTTTGATGCATTTTCCGGAACTAACCTATTAACAAGATGCCGAAGTGCCAGTTCCTTTTCTGCTGTTTTTGGTTTCAGAAATCCTACAAAGGAAATATTCTCGGAATTGGGCGAAATCAACGCCTAGGACCTTATTTTCCCCGGAAGCTTCCAGAGAGCCAGAGAGGGACCAGAGGGGAGCCCTGGGGGCCCCACCCCACCTGGCGGCGCGGCCAAGGGGGGGCGTGCCCCCCTATGGTGTGGCTCCACCAGGACTCCTCCAAGGCTGCACTTCCGCCTATATAAAGCCTCCGTCGCGAAATCCCTAGAAGAATAAGCCACGGGACGAGAAAAGTTACGCAACCGCCGCCATCGGAAAGTCAAGTTCGGGGGACAAAAGTCTCTGTTCCGGCACGCCGCCGGGACGGGGAAGTGCCCCGAGAAGCCATCTCCATCGACACCACCGCCATCTTCATCGCCGTTGCTGTCTCCCATGAGGAGGGAGTAGTTCTCCCTCGAGGCTAAGGGCTCTACCGGTAGCTATGTGGTTCATCTCTCTCCCATGATGTGATCTATATGGATGTGTAGATGTTACTCTTGTCTATTATGCTCTAGAGGTTACTTAAATACGAATTCCGTATGTTGTGGAGCTTGTTAACTCCGGCTTGAGGGAGCTCTTGTAGCCCTACACAATGAATGGTGTTTGTCATCCAACAAGAGAGTGTTTTAGAGTAATACTTATGTGTTCATCTATGTGACCGTGAGCTTTGCAATCTAGATGTCTTATGTTATTCAAGTGGATTTTACTTATGTGATCTCCGGAGACTCCTTGTCCCACGTGTGTAAAGGTGAAGTGTGTGCACCGTGTGGGTCTCTTAGGCTATATTTCACAGAATACTTGTTCACTGGGTTATGATTTGAGTTGGATGTCTCTATGAAATTGTGGTGTGTTAGTACCTCCTATGAATGCTCAAAGTGACAGCGTGGGGTGTTCATTAGTACTTGGAAATACATCTTTAAGGTTTGTTTTGCAGCCCTACACGGTGAATTAGTGTTCGTTATCCCGCCAGAGAGTAATTCAGAATAGCATAATGAAGTTCTTATATTTATATTCAATTATGATTGCAATGTTGAGAGTGTCCACTAGTGAAAGTAGGATTCCTAGGCCTTGTTTCCAATACGAAACCGTTTACTTACTGTTCTACTGCATGTTTACTTGCTGCCATATTTATTTCAGATTGTTATTACCACTCATATTCATCTATACCATTTTAATATCTCTTCGCCGAACTAGTGCACCTATACATCCGACAAGTGTATTAGGTGTGTTGGGGACACAAGAGACTTCTTGTATCGTAATTGCAGGGTTACTTGAGAGGAATATCTTTGACCTCTACCTCCTAAGTTCGATAAACCTTGGGAGATTCACTTAAGGGAAACTTGCTGCTGTTCTACAAACCTCTGCTCTTGGAGGCCCAACACTGTCTACAAGAATAGAAGCACACGTAGACATCAGTCACCCTCCCGCAGCCAAAATTTTTGGACCATTTCTCGATTTGTGCGTGTCATCCTTGCGCAGGGGCCATGCTAATCTTCTCTGTATCGTTCCAATTTTATCGGATGTCCCCGAAGGCCCTCACTGTTGATTTTGTGAAACGAAAAACAAATGAGTTTACTGTTGATTTTGCAAAACTCAAGCCTCCTAGACCCCACCCTCCTTGTCGTGTATCCGGAGTGTATGAAAAAAAAGCTTTTTTATACCTTCTATGTACCCATGCTAACAAAAAAATACGATGATGAACCAAAGACACTTCACTAGCTTATAAGTGTTGCAACACCCACAAGCTTGATGAAAAGGTGATCATGATCGGGGCCATGTGTCCTAACCTCACATCTAAAATTGGATGCCTCACAAACTGGTTCAACAGACTCACACAACGCACACCTCCGTTGCACACTCTCTAGGAGATGTTGCCGCCATCTTCCACCAACTCATCTCTAGGACAAGGATCTCTAGGAAAATGATCAATGCATTGACCTTGCAAGGCCTACCGTCAACATCGCCACGACGCCAGATAACACTACCTTGGAAGTGTAGCTGCCGAAAGAAACCGACGGACATGCATGACAAACATGGCACCTCAAGGGCCCTGAGCAGGCCCTTGCAGCCCCGCTACCATGCCCACGCCGGCTCTGTGCGCGATGGGACAAAGGATGCCTCGTAGCCGCCGCCGCAGACCAGGCTTTCTTCGGCCGCGCCTTGTGAAGACGGTGAGGAAGGGAGTGAGGGGAAGACGGGGTGATGGAGGTGGGGATCAGGGTTGCCCTCCTTCGTGAGGTTGTTGGGGACTAGCCTATGGCCACCGTCAAACGTGCCAAAAGTTTCCTTTGGTGGCAGGTTTTGGGTACCGGTTTGAGAAAAATCTCAGAGGGGACTGAGATTTCCGGTAACCATGGTCAAATACCGTACGAGATTCTCAAATAAAATTTGAATTTCAAACTAAAAAATATTGAAATATATTGAAAATAAAGTTTCGAGGAAGAGGAAGTGAAAGATTCGGACAAATGGGTTGGGGCAATATGGTTTAGGTTGAACTAAGCAATCAGCCTAAAATCAAACCAAATTTAAATAAACTGACATTTTTTGGCCGATAAATACTGGAGGGGGCTGAGAATTCCGGTTACGGGCTGGTAACCACGGTATTTCACCCGGTAATCAAATCCCTTGGTGCACGGCCGCGCGTGTACGCCCGCGGATTGCCGTCGTACGTGGACGCGGGGTGGCGCACGCGGCTGGCGCATGCACCCGATGACCCGACTGACCGGCTCGCGCCTTTCGTGTTTCGGTGCTGGATTTCGTGGCGGGGCCGGGCTGCTCGAGCCTGGGTGGGTGTTGTCTGGGACGAGACGCACGGCGACCGATCCCGTCGCTCATGGCGAATGCATGTAGGACGAACAGCATGGGGAACAACAGACGAAACACAGAGAGAGGTTGAGAAATCGCACAGGGTCGTCACCTGGCCGCGAGCCCATCGTCGTCGTCCAATCTACACTACTTAAAAAGAAGAACTTCCTCCGTTTTCTGCCAACCCCCTTCGTCAACCATTTCGTCGCCCCGCATGGGCCCAACTGGGCCAAAGCCAACGACATCATCAGAATAGAACGAGATCCCAACAACCGAAACCCTCGCCTCATCATCCACCTCCCCTGCGCGGACTCCACGACCCAGATGCGGTGCTGCCACCCACAACCATCCGCCTCCTCCCACGGAGCTCGGAGGACCTCCAGTCCGCCGGCCGCCTCCCTCAAATCCACAGAGTCGCTCCACGGTTGAGGCTATCGACACGGGCGGAGGGACGGACGTGGAGATGGAGAGGGGTGCGTCTCTCT
The DNA here is from genome assembly GCA_030979885.1 of Lolium multiflorum. Classification (NCBI taxonomy): domain Eukaryota; kingdom Viridiplantae; phylum Streptophyta; class Magnoliopsida; order Poales; family Poaceae; genus Lolium; species Lolium multiflorum. The sequence continues at coordinate 57,692,461 of CM061749.1, read as the reverse complement.
GTGGTGATGGCATTGAGAGCACGCCGCCCCAAGCTCTCCGGTCAGGCGACTACAGTTCCTCCTGGAACGCGCGCCGCCGGAGCAGGTCCTCCTCTCCGACCGTTCCTGTGCTGCCCCTGCAGTTCCATGTGCCCCCCTCCAGCGCCATGCGTCTCCAACAGACGCGAAAGTGACGATGTGTGACCCTGCTATTCCCCTCAATCCTTGCTCTTTGCGTTTGCGATGGGCATGCCACTGCCGTGTGCAGAGGATCGTGAAAGATGAATTGGTTGCCCTCTTCCAACTTGGTCTGAACCTGTTCCCTGTGTCAATCTTTCATTTTTCTATACTCCCTACATACTCAGTCTAGCTATTGATTCTTTACTTATCTGGGGATTATTTGATGCTGAATTGGGGGAGAGAGGAGCTGCCCCATTCCACACTTACACGTGGTCAATCCGAGTGCTTTGAAATTTTTGTTGGGGGTAAGAGGTGCTACATCAGTCTCTTTTTGGGTATGCCTTTTTATTCAATTAGGTAGTGGAGATTTCTTCTGGATGTGTCATAAAGTGTAAATAATTTATTTCATCCTTTGACTAGGAAATACGAAGGGAATGGCTTCCTCAAGTTCTCTTCAGAAAATGATGCAGCAGCAGCACTGAAGAAAATGGGCGATGAAGTAATATATGGTTTGTGAATATAGCACAAGTCAAGGTAATATGCAATTCTTAGTGATGTTATTTTCCTTATGCTAACACAACTATTGCACAAATAATTGTTTCAGCAGCTTGCTGGAAGGAACATATGGAAACAACGTATGATTTTCTGCTGCCGTTGAGCAAGGAGCTTATTCAGTATTATTTCTTGTATCTGGAATTTGTGATGTTAAATGGAACCCTAGACATGTACCTTTGACTACTTGTACTTGTACATGCTGCAATTTAATTTGGTCCTATTTTGCTTTTTCATTTCATAATACTTATGTCATGTGTGCTCCTCTAATATGCATAGACTCAGTTTTGGGATAAGTTCACGATTTCTGCATATTTCTGAAAGTACCAGGAGAAGTACACTGGCTCTATATGCAGAGATTCAGGTTGGGGGTAAATTCAAGATTGATGTGTATTTGAACTAATGGGAGAAGTGTTTGGCACCATTTTGTTTTGCTACAGATCTGAACAATATATTATTTTTAAAAAAATCTGGGAGAAGTTACCATGGCTTGCATTTTTCGTGCCTAGAAGCCTATGGTAACAAGTCAGCTCCCCCAAATATAATACTATGCTCATCCTAATGAACATATGTTTTTAGCCATCTCAATTTCTAAAATGTATATGTTTTTGTTCATGTCAGGCTGGTGGTGGAAGTCGCATCATGTAACAGGATTTAAGCTTAGCAACATGCATCAGGCCAGTGCCGGTTCGAGGAAAAATTCAGACATGTCTTCTTTTGTTCTCCTTAGCTTGTGTTCTGTATGCTGATTTGTTCCAGAAGGTCACCTCTTAGTAGTAGCTTCAGATGGGAATTCTTGGTTGACTTATTTTTGTTTATTTGTACAGGACATCATAACAGCTGAAATGTTGTGTGGTCCATGCCGAGCTCCCAGTCAGTCTCGCTCCGCCCTCTGTTGGTCCAATGCCGAGGATGAAAGAAATATATGGTGGTGCAGGGTTTGGCCTTGTGATCTTCAAGCAGCTGGTATGAATTTGTTTAGTTTGAATCATTAATTTATCAAAAAACAACATTAAGTTATTCAGATGTTTTCATCTTCGTATATGTAGTAAAACTGTGTACCAGTTAAAATTTATTTTTCACAATAATATAGGTGTACTTGATGGGTCGTACCTTCACCATTTAGTGTCAGGCTGCCTTCCACAGCTCCAGTAAGAAAAGCATATTTATGATCCTGATGACGTGCAAAGTCTTCAGGCTTGCAGGTTCCAATAACATATCAACGATTTGGCCAATGAAATTTTCCTCAAATACGAGAGACGGCATTAGTTAGCACAATTCTCTGAGCATGGAACATCACGTCCTCCTTCCGTACTTCAGCATGTCTTTAATAAGTTGGTGCAGAGGCTGTTGGCATATTCGTTCTGAAACTTTTACTATATCAGCCCCCCAAATGTTCTTCCGCACGCTACGCACCAAAAGATTTTCAAACAACACAAATGTTCCAAAGACTTGAGAAAGAATGATCTAAAGAGTAGCTGAAAAGTAGAATTTGACATCTAATGATCATTTGTCATATTTACGGATATATTAGATGCATGCAGTGATTGGATCTTATGATTTTTTTTAAAGGCAGAGGATGAATGTAAAAACACTCATATTTATATACATAAAAAGATGAACAGAGGTGAGTCAAATTACAAACTCGAACTGTAATTGCTATATAAGGCCAGCCCGTGTTGGCCATGCTCTTGTTCTTTCATCCCTTTCTATGTAAGATTTTGTCTAATTTTTTTTTATCCAGACTTCTCAGGTTTGTAGCCTTTTTATTAGGCACATATCGATCAATAATTTTTTATGTCTCTCTTAGTTAATCATCTCTTCAGAAAGCATTATCACACTGAGCCATATCGTTCTATTAAGTATGGAGGTTCCTTGCAAGTGGCAAAGCATTGCAGGCTGTCAATTATATGACTGCTTGCGTTCGCCTTCACAATTGGTAACTGAAGGTGTGATAATAACTATGTGATGACAGACTTCTCTTTTTTATAATATGTTTTAGTGTTGGACAAAATTATCAGGTATGACATCCTTCTCTCCAGATACTTCCGTAAAATTTGCACGTGCATGCAATCATAGTATGATCAAACTCTGAATCATCATGTCATCTGTGTGACTATGTAATGTTAGGATGCCTTAACAAGCCTGATCAAATTTACTTTCTATGTCTGATCCTTGATGCGTATCATTACCTCCATAGACAGCAGGGTTCATCTTCTCCAAAAAAAAAAGGACAGCGGGGTTCATGGTGGATGGCGCACATGGTGGTGGCGGACAGCACTCTAAGACAGGGCATTTTGTTTGTCCTGTTGTGCTCGAAGATCTCTGTGACGAGTGGAATCGAGCAACTCACGTCGGAGAACCGCGCGGGGCATTCAAAAGGCTGCGTTGGAGATCGAGAGCGAAGGGCCGCCGCCTGTCAATTTAAGAGCAGAACGAGGTTATAGGAGTGGCCTGAGTCGCCTGACTGGTTTGTTATGGGATCACATGTTAACGGTATCATTAAACGCAAGATATATGTTTTTAGCTGTTATAAGGAATAAACAAGATATGGCACAGTTAATATTCATTCTTATTTGGACGAAGTTGTTTACACATATTCTGGGTGGTATTTTTTCGTACCAGATGCTTTTCATGATTCTTTTGATCAAAGGGAACAAAATATGTGAATTGTGCAATCACTAAGATCCACATTATATATATGTTACACTTAGATCAAAATTTCACTCTGCCTGGAGATACAAATCTGAACTGCTGCCTAAATCTGTCCACTCTTGGGACCTGGAGCATTCCATCGACTAAAGAAGCGAGGTGGGGAGAACTCTTGGTCACCAGGAAAGGACGAGGGGACCGACCCGGCTGGCAATGAGCGGCGGAGGATAGGCCGATGATGGAGGTGTGGCTTCTCCATCTTTGTGTGCATGGAAGATCTCCCCGACAAGAGCTGCTGGCAGGGGTTAAATGTTCAAGGCAAATGACTGTGACTATGAGTATGCACCATCTATCCACTACAGTTAAATATGTACATTGTAAGTCACCATGCAGACCACCGTGAAACTGGAGAAGTGTAAGGAAGGGGGGCATTTTAGTTAATTAGTTTTTTTTGTTAAATTTTCAAAGTTGAGCACTATTTATTTTTTATTTAAGTTTCTTACGGTCATAAATGAGTTATCTATGTTATTGAAGGATAATGACCGACAGACATTATCATTGCACTATGCGTATCTTCACTCATCTCTTGTGGTAGGAGAACGGTATCATTTTGTAACAAAACAATCCGCATCATCTTTAGGGCTGAGGGCCATTTAGCAGATTTGCTAGCCCTTTGAAAAGGCGCTTAGGCCATGGTAAAAAGAGCTGACATATTTTTGAAGGTAAAGAGAGATGACATTGGCCATGTTAAAGAGAGATGATGTATTTTTGAAGCTGTGGGAATGAAATAGGGATGGGAGGGAGGAGGCATATTTTTGAATCAAAACAATGGGTAGATGGGGAGTCATATTTTTGAATTAGGCCAAATTATTTTTTATCCCGTGGCAACGCGGGCAATTCAACTAGTCTCTATACAAGATCGAGTTCAGCTCCCACCCTTTTAACCCACCTACACTTGGCACAGGCGGGACCCGACGCCCTCACCTGCCATGTTTTGCCGAGAGCTCGCAAAGGGAGACCCCATCTGGGCGGTGAGAATTTTCCCAGTCAGGCGCCGTACCAAGCATTCCACGGGACGGCCGCGCTGAACCAGATCGATCGAGCGAGGATAGGGAGCGTGTCCCGGGTTTGCGGACGCCCTAGGCGGAATATTTTATGATTTGCCACACTTTTCTTCGAAGTGTCAATTATTTGCCGTAGGCAGTGCTGATATAGGGAAAATCGTCCCGCACCGGTGAACGGTTCACAATTTTTTTCCATTTTTTTTATCAAACCACAATTTTTTATAATTTTAAGCAACATTTTAAACAATAATATTACTACAATATTCAATCACATAATAAGCTAAACATATAGAATTAGATTACTCATACAAGAATTCAAATAAATCGCAGTTCAACTTGTTCAAGAATCATCTGGTGTTTCCTCTCCTCCGCCACGAATGCTCAACTAGATCTGTTAATGCCCTCAAGCTCATAGTTGTGCTCAAGTTTTTCAAGACGTTAAAGCACATTATCGCGATGGGTAGATTTTTACTCTGGTAGTACTCAAACTTACCGGCTCTTTCGCCGAGATTCGACGGGTCCTTCCTTGGCGATGAACATCCTGGGAGGTTTTGGCCTTCTTGAACATGCCTCCCTCTAACTCGTCTCCCGATCTTGCTACATGTCTTCTATTTGGGTAGAAGTGCGGTATTGATGTACTCGATTGCTTCAGCATGCTCCTTCTCCCCACCGTAACTCAATGATTTGAGATTGCTTATGAGTTTGTCATACCTTCTCCAATTTTCTTCGCTAGCCTCCTTGGTGGGTGTAGACATGCTCTTCGCATAAGTCATCGTAGGAGTCTTACCTAAATATCGTAGTGGGGATCTTTGGCTCAACATTGTAGTTTGGCTGTCTTGATTGAGGGCTGCTCTGGTGCTCCCCCCTAAACGAAGTTGAAGGGTCATAGTTGGATTTTTTTTCCAGTGTTGGGTTCGTCGAAACCCATATCCATCCCATGTATGCCCGTTTGTATTGATACGGTATGTGTATGTCGCTTATGAAGAAGAAGAAAAAAGGTCACATGACCAGTTAACGCTCTCATCCTCCTAAGTATCGCCCGACGTAGTGCATGCCTTATTTTAAAACCGTAGATACGTAAAAAAAAGAGGTACAACACAACGCGGGCCATCGGGGCTGTACAGGGTTGTACGGGTGGTGGACCTACTCTAGAATTACGATCTTGCCCCGCTTACGAACAAGTATGGAAAGATCTCCACCGTTGTTGTGTTTGACACTCCTAGATTTTTTTCAGGGAAGGAGCACCGGAGTAGAACTGCTCTTGATTAGATATGAGTAAATGGATGAAGAAGAAACACTTGGGACGAGTCATAGGTTAAAGAGATTAGATCCGGATAAAATCAAATCTTACCGAGTATGGGAAGAGATAAATTGTTTAAATCCCGGAAGGATACTTAACGTACGGTCATTGCGACCGTACCACACACTCTCATACCATATCCTGCGACGAGGTATTATACCCTATATAAAAGTTAGACAATTTAGGGTACTGTAGATCTGTAATTTTTGCATCACTTGCCTCTGTGGGTCCTGAACTTTTATTTAGAATTATCCTTTTTTTTGTTTGCTTAATCTTTGGAATTTGCCGTTTAGGCTACCGGTTGCCTTGTGAGATCTTCCCGGTTTCGATTTCGTTGGAGCCGGTCAAGATTTGTTCTTTATATTTCTACCGCGTGTCTTCTACGTGTCATCATTCTATTAATTTTACGTGTCCCTCTTCCCTCCACTATCGAATAAGCTCCACCGCTTAGCCTTGGGTTGGGATAAAGTTACAATATAACAGTTCAATTTTTTTTTTATCTAAATAGCTTAATGCTGTTGCAATCGCAGCCCTCTCAGCGTTTTGCCGGTGCATAGTGGGCCTGCGTAGGGATAGCGGATAGGTGGCAGCTGTTCCGAACTTGGCCGGTTCTCCATCGTCGGCGCGTGGTGGGCCAGATTTAGGAAACGCAGTCTTGCTTCCCCTGTCCTGTTTCTCTTTCTTCTCTCACGAAGCACATCGTCTTCCTCTTGAGATCTCTAGGTTTCCGGCCGCCACCGCTCGCCGACCTCGCCGCGCTTGGCCACCAGCCTGCACAGGCGGCAGCCTGCCCCGCCAAAATACTTCTTCCGTGCCATATTTCTCTATTGCCGCTCTCCTCCCGATATAGGAGCCACACTGAACTTCCCTGCTATATTTCCGAGTGGCCCGGCGGCGGCGACGGGAGGTGGATGTGGTGATTTAGGGCTCCGAGGAGCCAGAAGGACGGCCGCCGAGCAGAGGGCGCGGACGCGGACAAAGCCACAACGCTTGTGCAGCTCCTTCTCCTGCCCCAGTCCCTCATCACCTCAAAGCCATCGTTATGATGCCGCAGTTGCAGCCCGACGTCCGATCCCCCACCCCCACGCTGTCTGGCATGCCACCGGAGCGGATGCACATCCTGCTGGCTACGTTGCGCCAACTCTACACATCGACGCCGCTGCAGCATGTGCTACACTCCTAATAGATGGGTGGAGGGGTTCAGATGCTCTACCGCATTAGATCGTGGATGCTCGACGTGTGCTACTGCTCCCTGGCAGCCATGTAGGTATGCGAATTTTCTTGCACTACAACTTTTCTTGAATAAATCTTAGTTGTCTTATTGATGAATGCCATGTCAAATGACCAGTTACAACTATAGTATACAATTTTGTTTTCCTATACTAACTAGAGCCTGCAATCAGCTCAGTTTTGTGATATAGCTTCGCAAAGAAACTTATTGCGTTCCTTCACAAATCACAACAATGGAACATCAAGCTATGCATGTTCTCTGCAGTTAGGTACATGAATGAAGCTGTCTGTTCTAATTTCAGCAAAAGGGACTATGGAGCCTAGCTTAAATAAAAGCCACACACATTCCAGTTTAGAATGAACATTCATTTTAGTTTACAGTTTGTTTTGTTCGTTCTGTTTGGGAAGCAAACTTAAATCTTCAGAAATCCTGGCTGCCACCACTGGCACTCCACAACGAAGTAAATTAACTAACTATACATCAGCACAATGGAGCGAATGAGTATTATATACAGTTCTGTCGCTTCATTCTCTTTTGTAATTTGTTGCATGTTTAACGAAAAAGAAAGCATACAGGTTTTGGTGTTGACAAACTGCCCAATGGTGTTTGCAGAGTTGTTTGTCGAAACCCTTTGTCCTCTACAGAACTTGCATTTGATTTATCCGGTAGCCGATAGAACAAATAAACCTGCAAAGAAGAACAAATCTTTGTGTTATGAGCATGCGGACCTTTGTGTTAAAGAATAAGCATGGGCAAGGAATCTGTCTGATTCAAACTACTTTGATAATGTACCCAAGTAGAATCTGCCTGATTCTCAAACCACTTTGATAATGTACCCAAGTAGAATCTGCCTGATTCTCAAACCACTTTGATAATGTACCCAAGTACGTTTGTTGTAGCTGACATATATGTATGATTGGTATTCAAGAAGTACTGGAAGAGACCTGATGCAAATATATGCAATAGAATAGTTTTTATCCGGTATACAAATAACACTCTGCATCATGTCTGTTCAACAGTCTATTTGGGACCTAAATTCTGTAAGACTGGTTTCATCAATATGTAGTAAGAAATTGTTTTTTTGGTAGTTACACAAAATTGAGTAATCAATGCATTATTTCTTTAGGACTACGGCGAAGTCCAGCAGCTGATAGTTAGCAAATAATAAGCATGAATAGTCAGTAGTAGCTGCAACCTGCAATTACTCGGGGTCAATGCTGAGATGTGAGTCTACATCAAGCTTACAGTTCATATCAATCAGCCCAAAGAGAGAGCGCATTCTCCTGTAAGAACAGCTGCAGTGGCAGCTATTCTTATGCCCTCTACTCTATAGTTTTTTTTTTTTCATGCAAATGGTTAAACATTACAGTGTAACTTTTCATGTACAAGAAAAAAATGGTTTTAAAAGGATTCATGGATTTGGAGGAAAGATGATGATTTATGGTCTTCTCTGGACCTATGTACCTTCATCGCAACACTTCATATTGACATCCAGCTTTAACCGTTAAAAGAAATTGTACTGCATAAGAAATACTTTGAACATTCAGTTTTTTTTTTTGCAGTGACACAATATATTCTTGTGCTTAATTAACTAAATGCTGCTCCCTCCGTTCCCTTTTATTCAGTTAGGTTAATAGTTTATCCCTTAGTTGACCTCAAGGTGCTGCACCTCAACATGGCCAGAGCTGGCCACATAACTCTCTTAACCTCAATATTCTCCTCATACAAGCTAAACAATTCAAGCTTATTAGATATGAATGCATACAGCTCTTAGTCCAAGGTTTTACAGTGTCTATATCTGATTAGCAATATCATATTGTTCATGTCTAAAATAAGTTGCGCGTGGGTTTTTCGTGCTTATTGTATCTTTCATTGTCTTGCACAAGAATGCCTCCGAATTCCCACAACTGCTTACTTTAATGGACCTCTACAAAGCTTAGCTAAAGCGTTGTATGATGTACATTGCCTACAAATACTAGAGCCTGTAACTTTACCGATGGTATCGTATGATGTGCATTGCCATCTCATCTCCAATGCAGGTCGAAGACGATTGCCAGCTTACCTCTGTAGACGAGATCGCCACCTCTGCTCATCATATCGTCGAGAAAATCCAAGAGCAGGAGTATGTAGCTTAATTAAAAAGCATCTTATCTCATGCATATTTAGATTCCTTAATCCTTTGTCTCCATCTTCTGCCAAAACACCAAAAAGATGTGTAAGAATATAAGAGAGCTCTTCTATTCCTTATTCTTTGCCTATAACTTTTTGTCCACAAGCTAAATTCCCTAATCATGATTTAACTTAGTTCCCTAATTCCTAATTACTTTGATTTTATTGATTCTGACATTAATGGTATTTATTGCAAGGTTTTTCCCTTGATCTTGAATATGTGATCATCTCAGATTTGGTCTGAGTGGCACTGTGTTTCCCTATCTGCAGTTTTTAAATATTTGTCGACAAGCTGTTTGATGGCAGTAGTCCAAGCAAGCTGCAATTGTGAATGAGTATACATGATTTTTTTTCCTTAAGTAAATATGATTTCTGAGATCTTAGCCTATTTGATAAGAGCAAATTAATTATGAAAATTTATAATGTTTGAATTGGAGAACATAAAAAAAATAAGTTGAGTCTAATTCATCTTGGCTTGCTGACACTTCCACGAAGGAAGTATGTCCGTATTTATTGTGGTTTTGTAGCATCAGATATTTTATCTCTCACGTAGTAGCACTGGAATTGAATCAATTATGGTTGCTAATCCCATTCTAGATCATATTAAGGCCTACTCCTTAATGCTTGTTATGAAGTTTTTGTTATGTATTACAAACTTTCTGCTGTTCTATATATGAACGAATTTATGCATGTAAATAGATACACAGATAGGGCATAACTACATTTGCTTGCACGTAAAAAAACTATGATGGAAAAGAGATAAAGATTTATTTCGAGATGAAATGTTGATATCATTAAGCATCTTTCATGAACCAGCAGTATGGACATTTTTAATCACACATTTCAAACATGATTTCATTCTGCTATAGAAAAAAATGATTTAATTATTCACACATTTATATCCACCCTTATGTTCAATACGACACATCATAAGTTATATGCAAAAAAATTATGCATAAGTGTCAATAGATTACAGTTTCTATTGTTGTGTATTCAAGGGTCTCAGTTGTGCCCGTGTGGATGTGCCTCCACTTTATATGATGAGTTTACCAAATATAAAATATTGTAGAGAAATAGTTACCTGAGCTCAATAAGATATGAGCAGGTTCCAACATTTTTAGTTTTACGTTTAAGCTAAAATTAGAATGAAGCACATTTTTTCCTTTGAAAGAATTACATGTCATTGGAGGTGTCTTCTTAGTTTCCTGGTTCTTTGCTACAGCACAGAAGTTAAGGAATCCCCATACCTTTTTTTCTCAGTATAGTGAAGAATCGTTAAGCTTATCTGTTGGCATGTGAGATCTGTAGCTGTTAAACTATGCTCCAGCAGAATATATATCACAAGTTCTTTTGAAGGAAGCAACATTTCAGTAGTCTTAGGATCAGCGGTTATACTTTATTTACTTTCCACCTAATTTGCCACTCCCTATCCATTTTGGACTATTTACACTTTTATTTTCTAAACTGTTACAGCCCACATGCCTTGCTCAAGTTGGCTAATGACCTCTTTTGTTGCAGTTTTTTTTGTTTATTCGACCAGGTTTACGTGCCTCCTAGGACTCATCCTCCTCTGGTTGTACTGCAGTTGTCTATTAGAATAAGCTACAATGGTCCAATGCACTTTTATACCTCTTCCTAGCATACTACTTGTGATGTATATTTCTCATTCTATAACAATATTCATGCCTACAATGTATTTGGTCTGGTACAAAGTCACTGCTTCTAAGATATAAATTTGTTTTTTCAATTCAATACTACATCGAGGATATCTCCAATCTTTGTCGGTTATAGTAAGTATATTAATGTTTAATTTTTTCTTTGGTGATGCTTCTGAGTATATGTGGATCCCCGGAATGGTAGTGAAATTCATGAGAGGATTTTTACCATCTTGCAAAGTACAATCTGTTCAGACTTTTCTGGAACAAAGAGCTCTAGAAAGATCAAATTCTGAAATTTTGTGCATTTTAGGTGTTAAACATGCATATTTGAAGGTAACCAATAGAATTTTGCATGATTAAATGTCATAAAAAATCAAGATTTTCATTAATGCTATGCAAATTCTGGCGACCAAAATGCGTGCATTATTATTGCGTTGATCACGCTATGCGGAACCAAGTGAAGGCGGCGCGGCGAAGCGCGCCTATTCATCTAGTACAATATAAGGGCGACATCGACAAGAACTGGCCAGTTTCGTCCCCACGACCCCACGTACGTCTCCTCTGCCTCCTTTCAACTTTCCTCTTCCTCCCAATCGCCGCCGCCCACCACTCTGTCTTTGCCGCCCCCTTCCTGCACGAGCGGACGCCGGCCACTTCCTTCGGCTAGGCAGTGGTTTGTTGGCCTTGGGTCTTACTCTGGTCGTCTGGCGTCGCGTCCGTCGTCTTACTGCGGTATTGGTGTGCCTCGCTGCCTTTTTCCCTCTCTAGATTGACTTTTCCGAGTTCTCCAGACCTGCCAGGTATGTTGGGAATCGGCTTCGCTTCTCAGCAGTTTCCTCCTTCTCTTCTTCGTTGTTGATGTGTTGATTTGTGTTCGGATTGCGTATGTGCGCTTTGATTGGTTCGATGGTGCTGCGATTGTTATTCCTGACATCACGTGCCTGCCGTTATGTGCGTGCTGCCGTCGTCCTAGCGGTGTCCTTCTCTAATTGATTTCCTCCTGTTAAGTTGATTTGTTGTTTTGGCTGTTGATGTAGATCGTCAGGTTTTGCTACGCTCCCGATGAGTGGACCCCTCTACCTCGCCGCGCTACCGCCGTGTTCTTGGATGTGCCGACATCATCCTGCTCCGCGCCGATGGCAGTCACGGTAGTTCTCCGGCTGGCACGCGTGGAAGGCGGGGAACATGGGTGGACCCCTCTGACTCGCGCTCACCGTCAGTGCTCTCGCGTCCAAGATGTCAACGGCGAGTCTTCTCTCTCCCTGTTCGTGGAAGGCGGGGAACATGGGTCGCCGGCCCGTTCCATGTTTGCCCGCGCTGTCTCCTGCCGCGATTTCTGCTCTCCTGCATTTATTCGGCCATCCGTTCGCTATGCAAAGCGTCTGGTGGGCTATTCTGATGAGATGGGTCTTCTCTTTTTTCTTCTCATGACTTGCTTTTCTTGATTTAGCCGTAACATCTCAGCCTGCATCCGTCGGCGTTGGTGTCTTACATTCATTGTGGTTTTCTTTTGTTTCTTCTGCTTAATTAATTCGCTTTTACAAGGGTATTGCGGAGGCGACTTTGTCGATGTTAAGCTTTCGTCGTTTCTGAACGAATTTGGTCCCTCTGCATGCTCTCAAGACCTGCTATTCTTAGGTCGGCTGCTCGCAGTTCTACTGGTTTGTTTGTTCTCTGGCGTGGTCTTTTCTTATTTTCCAATTTCTCACACCGCGTTCATTTTCAGCATTTAGTTGCTGAGTCTTCTTCTGTTCATGCTGATTCCACATCTTCGAAGAAAACAAGATGACGACGAAGAAAGAAGAAAACAAGCACGCCACTGCATCTCCCTTTGACGACGACACCGAATCCTTCAAGAACAACGGCTGGCCTTTGAGTCTCTCGCTCCAGGTCTCGCCATCCACGGTGAGAACTCCGACGCCGATCACTACTGATGCGCCAAAAAGCAAGAAAAACTCTTATCTTACTGTCCTACTTTACTGCCTGCTTTAGGCTAGGGCAACCGAAAATGTATACTGTAAACTCGACGTGATCTACCTTTTGTTGTATTCCTTTTAGTATTGGTCCGAGAGGACCCCGGAAATTGCACGCAACCAGCTGGCCATTAGCTCAGTATCACTATCTGTCAGCTAAGACAAGAAAACATTCGGTCAAATAGGAACCAACGCGAAAGCTACGAACACAGGTCATCTTCAAAGAAAACAACAAGATATCACTCGGAGTAGTGATCAACTCGGCGCTCAACGGTCAATAAAGTAAGTGATAAAATGCTTAACTTCTAAGTTCCCCCATCGTTTCCTGCAGCAAGCAATACTTACCTGCCACAACCCCATGATTTAACAATCAAATCTACTGTAAATGTATTCTCGGCTTTTGTGCATAATATAAATACATTCTCTAGAAGACATTATCAATAGCAATATAGCACTTCTACAACAGGCTTACAAGTTACAAACAAAGCTGGCATCTCACGGGCGCGGCGTGCCGCCGCGCCTTCGCTCCCTAGTCATCTTAGAATACCGATTCTATCTCCTAGTACCGTCCTTCAGGAACCGACTTTCATTTTTTGTGTAGTAACAAATGAATAAAGAAAGACTAAACTTAAAGAAGATTTAACGAGCGGTGGTACGATGCGCTGCCCATACCGTGAGACCGTACCGAAATCTTCACAAATGTCCTCATGTCTTCAAAAGTTTTAACGACTGGTGGTACAGTTGACGATGACCGTACGGTCCCACCGTACCATTTTCTCTACGAATGAATATTTCTTAACATAAAGTTTAACGGGCTCTAGTAGGTTCAGGTACAACTGTAGCGTGCGCCTATACCAAACCCAGAAAAGGCTCACGTTTTGATCACAAAAATGCAAGGAAAGCAAAAAAAAAGTACTTAATCTACAAAAACTAAAAGAAACTTTATTCTCACGGAGGAAAATTATACTCTCACTATTGGGAGATGTTCAGTGGACGGTTCTCATCTCCAAGCTTACTAGTGTTCGTTTCCCTTGCATTAGCATAGGAATCGTTGGTCCATGGCGGTAGTTATTGCATTAAATACTTATTTCTATTTAGATTGATGTTAATGAGTACGCTCGTACACATCAGTTCATTCTATACCCTCATTTTAGGGTGTGTTCGATTCTAGAACGAGAGGGGATGGAACGGAATGGTTCCATTTCGAAGTCATGGAACGGTTCCGACCCTGTGTTCGGTTCGGGAAAAATCGAGAAACGGAACGGTTCCATTTTTTGTTCGGTTGGGTGAATTGGGAGTGGAATAGAATATCCATAATCATGCTTAAAATGCTAATAATTTGAGATTAAACTTAATCTTGCGTCTCAAAATTATAATTAACGGCTTATTTTGGCTCAAAATATTTGCATATATGCTCAAATTAAATTACACAAGTGCTCGGGCCCACCGCCGCCAACGTGCGTGCCTGGCCGCCTCCTCTGCCGTGCATGCTTGGCCGCGCCGCCACCGGCGTGCGTGCCTGGCCTAGCCGCCGCGCGTGCCTGGCCGTCTCCTCCGCCGCGGGGCCACCGGCCGAGCTCCCGCGCGTGCCTGGCCCAGCCGCCGCGCGTGCTCGCGCCGCGCGCGTGCCTGGCCGCCTCCTCCGCCGCGGGGCCGCCGGCCGAGCTCCCGTGCGTGTTGGTCCCGCCGCGCATGCTGGCCGTTGGGAACTGTTGCGCGCGTGCTGGCCGCTGGGAGCTGCTGCGCGCGTGGCCATCGAATTAGCGAGGCTAATTTTTGTGCTTAGCGAACCGTTCCTCCTCGTCCGGCCAATTCGGTCGCACGGGTCGGTTCCGCATATTAGAGGAATATTCCCTTCCACAGAACCTGTTGGTTCCGTTCCTCGTAACCAACCGAACACCCGAAAGAGCGAAAAGTGTGGAACCGTCCCGTTCCGTTCCTCCAGATTCCAGAACCGAACACACCCCGACTTTGAGGAGCATGGCGAGGACTACATTGCAAAATGACTTCTACTATGAGGAGCCATATCTGTCTAGAGGAGTCAAAGCCATGGAATACGCCATATTCTACAATACAGGAGAGGACGAGCCTGAGCAGAAGCGTCCCTAGTAGAATAGATGAGCCGAGCAACGTAGAACCTTTTTAAGATGAAAAGCGTAGAACCTTATTTAAATAAATAAGTTGCTGAGCTTCAATGTTACTTAGTTTAGTATTTTTGAATGTTATCAAGTTGTTTAGTGTTGGAGTCGAGATTTTACTATATCCTCAATGGACCGATGAGAATATCAAAATCTTTGTACATCTTTAGCTTGAAATAATAAGTGTTTGACATGTGCATTAACAATATTTCTATTGTACCATTCTGGGAAATTTAATATTTATGAAAAGGTAGCTTTATAAGTGTTATGTCAACTTGCGTATTAAAATATGCAGCTGTACGCCAGGTCACCACAATCTAGGACGTCTGCAGCATGAAAATCATGAAAAGGTGGTCCTCCCCCATCTTCCAAAACATTATTTCATGATCAAATTCCACTGAACAAAGACTGCATCTCATGACCACACATTGGACAGTCGCTAAGTTTTTTCTTATTGTGTTCTCATCTCATCGAAGCCCCGCAACAGATCTTTCCTGTGAAATTTTTCAACATTCATCATTTTGTGCTGCTATATCCTAGGTGTTTTCCCTGGAATTTGCCATTCTTCATAAGCTTTTCTTAAATGCTATTTTTTTACCATGTTTATACTAAGAAAAAACCTAAACTTTCCAACAGTCCATTTTGAGTTCTCGATTCCTCTTGTGCTCATTGAGCCGCCACGAGGCAAAAGCACCAACATGTTTACCAGAAACTTCGTTTGAAATGGTCCATGAGAGGAAAGTGACTCGAACATGTTCAAAGTCTTCCTTTCGAGGGTCTTTTCTAAGCGTCTAGCCCGAGCCGCTTCCCCTGTAGTTGTCAGCTCGTTCTTGACAAATCCGATCGGGTGTTCATAATCTGGAGTAAAAGGATGTCTGGAACGATACCTTAAATTATTTCCTATTCCTGTGGGTCGAGTAAAAGATCGTGCATCTGTGGCCGCAACATAATGGCCTACAGGGTCTACACCCAATGCCAACGAAGTGTCATGGTTTCCCATCCAGACAGAGACGTGCTATGACTTTCAGGTACACATTTCTTACTACTTAGCAGTTCAACAAGCCGAGCAATTTTATCCTGTGATGAAGGAAGAAGTGCCTTCAGTACACAGTAGCAGAAAAATGTCCATTATGGTAGATTGATTGCCTGAGGAGGAGCTAATATTTCGGCAGAAGTCAAGTACACTATGGCCGAAATGTTAGGATCCGCGGTTGCAAGCGAGTCTGTAAGCCGAATTTTCTCCATCATATCAGGCAATCAGAGCGAGCATGGGAGCGGAGAGGACAACGCCGAGCGATTGGAGTTTGCAGTGCTAAAGATCCACAGCGTTGTTGCCCTGTCCGGAGATTGGCAGGTACTCCACAAACCATTGCTCGACTGGAAGGCTAGACTGATGCGCGTGGCCAAGGAAGGGGATGGCATCCTGCTCGCTTACAAGCGAACATCCATGGAGCACCAACGGAGCGAGGGAGCCGCGACCAGGCTGCAGGCTATTTCCTCCGCCCGTAGGCGCATCGCTCGAGCGGCGAAACGCTTCATGCCATTTGGCCGCGGCGAGGAGGACGACATGGACCACCAGATCAGCGATGCGACGGTGCGGAGGTTCGAGAGGCTAGCGGGCGTCGCCGACGAGTTCTTCAGGTACGTCCGTTTCGGGGGCCGTCCAAGAAGTTTGATCATGGTATCATCCTTCAAAGTTCCTACGGAGCCCCTGCTAGCAGGCAAGACACTGGAATTCTCACTCAAGAACGGTAGCAAGGAGGCCCTCCTCCTGCTTCATCCATGGGACGGCGACCGGAAAGAGATACTTCTCTTCCTCTCCTACGAGGACGCCTCCACGTGGGAGAAGAACCTGAAGCTCTGTGTGGTGTTCCAGCTTCTTGATCATACCGACATCTTGGACATCGTCATGTCCTCCATGGAATCAATCCTGCCTCTCCAACTTGGGTCTGCCCGTGAAACCATCAAGGAATTCACCAGGGAGTTGCTAACGCAGGAAAAGAGGTATTCCATCCACCTATCGTCTCTGTCGCTCTGGTGCATACAAACGGCACGGAGGTGTACCCATAATTCCACGGACAAGGGACCGAGTGTTGCCACCAGCGGCAGGCCGCAACTGCCTTTGCCGATCATTCGAGTTGATGCCCTGCTTCACCTTGCTGCCCAAGGGTTCATCGCAGTCACACACGCCTCCAGATGACAACCTGCCACTCAGACTGTCGTGTCATATCGCTCCCGACCTTGTGCCCGAGACATACTCCGAGCATTACAGTCAGATTGACCGGGAAAGACTCCAAGAGCTGTTGCCCAAGGCAACAGATGAAGGAGAACTTGCGTGCAAAGGGAACTGGTGGTGTCCTGGTACCTCGACGTATCTGTCAGTGGAACCGGAGATTTCAGCGGCACCACCCACGCTGCAGCAGCTGTACTTGATGGAAAATTCTGAATGACTCGTGTTGCATTTCAAGTAGAAGTTTCCTGTTTATCAAATTAATTATTTATTACCCGATCTCTGGATCATAGATACATTCAAACATCGTTTTACTGTAACTCATGAACAAGTAATCTCATCAAGAAGTGCGACAAGCCACATAAAACATCAATGATAATAATATCACTATCTAATTACAAGGTCAACACTTAAACCTGGACATAAATTCACTTGTAAAACACTTGAGCACTTGGCGTCAAACTACTCCATCGGCTTTGTGATGCACCCTCTAGCCAAATATCCATAACCGCAATCAGCTTAAAAGACACCTGCATGTAAAATTGAAATTTTACGGACAATATTTTTTTACGTAACTAAATAGACCAAAAATTTTTGGTACAATCCTGAAAAAAATAACTAATTGTAAAGACATATCTTCCCATTAATATTGTGTGTGTGTAAAATGGTACGAGATGGAGCAATGTCGAATCTTGAATGAACATGGTATAGATGTTGAATGCTTTGTCTTTATCCTCAAGCTCATAACAACCTGTTTAACTTGACTTTTTTCTCAAATATTATCTTGATATTCGTTTCACTGATGACTCTTACTCGTCACGGCCGACATTATTGTTGTTAAATCAAGTCTTTCAATTAAAATATGCTTGCTCTTGCGAACATCCCAAGATCATTTAATTCAAATTGGTGCATCACAAGATTGACTACAAAGTCAACATGTGGAGTTCTTTTTTTACTAATTGTTGTCTGATTTTTTCATCCATCCTAATCCTATCATTAACCCTAGGGATCTCTTTTCTTGGTTGACGTCACGATCGCATGTGCAGCTGCGGTAGTTCACTCACAAACCTAACCAATCTAATATTGTTTCCTCCTCAACACAATTTTAAGTCACCACTCCAGCTAACATTGGCATTGTCGAATTGAGTAGTTCTACCAAAATGATGATAACGAACATGCTATGGTACTACAGAGTTGTCAAACAAACATCATTTATACCAAACTTTTATGCTTAAGTACAACTGGTTACATCTTTCCTTTCTTAGTTAGACTATTTGAGCACACAATTGCGTTGCATAAAGTTAATTTCAGTTTCCTTTTTCACAAAGGACTAACATCAAAACTAAAAAAAAATAGAGTTGCCCAATGCTAAATCTAAACATTAGCTGGCACTAAAAGTTATTTTCTTTTTTTGATAGTTCCCTTTGAAAGATCATTAAACCAAATTCATCGCAAAGATGAAAAAGACAAGATGGTATCTCTCCTTAGATTAGTTTACGATTCTTGCAGAAGTTATAGCGTGTGTATACATGGGTGTGTATGTTTTAGAATCATTTAATATATTGGTATAGATCCCACGACACGGGCTAACAAATATCTTGAAACATTATTCCAGTGCATAAGTACTGCACAAGCGAGTAGGAAATTTTGTGTGTAGTATTTCTTTTTAAAATTGAACGAGTACAACATGGACACACTCAAACCACCAACACATGTACATGCACACAGAACACCTACTAAACCGGCGCTCGCTCCGATTAAGTTGGCTTGTTTTAGGTAGATCATATCTCCCTTGAACACTAGCATGTCTTGGCCACTAATTTTGGATGTAAAATAGAGGCAAAACAAAGCGTCCTATAATTTCAAATGAAGAAATCATCCGAATTCAGAAAAGGGTAAAAACGGCTTAACCACGCTCTTAACCGAGAGAACCAACCGGTTGACCGCGCTCTTAACCACGGGCTGAAGCTAGGCTGCGGAGGGCCTACGAAGCCCAAGCGGCAGGCCCATGTACTTCTACTAGTAGAAAACATGGCTTTCGTGCAACACCCCTGGAAGATTTAGTCCCGGTTTAAAAACGAACCGGGACTAATGGTAGGCATTGGTCCCGGTTCATCCTAAAAATTATTTAGTCCCGGTTTGTTTGGAACCTTTAGTCCTGGTTTCGTATTACGAACCGGGACTAAAGGGGTGGCGGCAGGCTGCCTCCGAGGCAAAAGCCTTTAGCCTTGGTTCGTTTTACCAACCGGGACTAAAGGCTTTCTATGATTTTGGCTCTCCAGGCACCTCCACACACCCCCACCCTTGGATCGCCTTTTTTAGCTTTGTAAAATATAAAAGAAAATGGTAAAAAATTTAAAAATAAAATCTTTTGAGATTCTTGTATGTTACGCAACCTACTATTAGGATAAATTAATAATTTGAATTTCCAATTTTTCCCATAAAAAGCTTAGAAAAAAGTAAAACGGCTTTTCTGGTTGCATACAAAGTCAGAAAAAAACGTATAATATATCAAAATGATCGTGGGAAAAAGTTACATCCGAATTCACCAGGATTTACCTGGTTAGCCAATTTTTAGATTCTCAAAATTCTAAATGATAATATGAAAGCACGAAGATTTTAGCTTTTGCTAGAAATTCAGGATTTTATATTTTTTTGAAAAATTAAATTAATAATTGCATCCTGCATAAAGATTACTATTACTTAACCATAAAGTTAGCCAATTTTTAGATTTTAGAATTTTCAGGTTTGGCAAAAAATATATTAAAAAAATTAAAATTAAAAAAACAATTATAATACAAATTAAAAAGTTAATATTTATAAAAATTCAAAATTATAATACAAGATTATTATTACATCATTTGTTTTGTTTATTAAAAGAATTATTCTAAATTCAAACAATAAAAAACCAACATGTTAATATGATTGATATGACAGTAGTATCAACAACATGCGCGTGAAAGCACTTGGAACCCGGACAGGAAGGAACTTGGAAGTTAAGCGTGCTACTGCTGAAGTAATGGGAGGATGGATGACCGAGCGAGAAGTTTGACCACGGATAAGCAATTTGACTAGAGATTAAGTGTAGTTAGAGGCTAAACTTGTCAACTAACTGAAATACTAGAAATTCTGGAAAAAAAACTGAAATAACAAGGGAGTGAAAAGTAATTAGAAAAATAAAAATGGATTTTTTTAACAAAATAGCCTTTAGTTCCGATGCGCGCAAGCAGCCCACCTGACGAATAAGGCATGAAAAGACGTGGTGCTTATTATAGCGCTAGTTGCTTGGAACGGTTAAAGGCTCAAAAATCCTTGCCCTAGCTGTAGCTGCTCCATGCATTTGCCCAGTTATTTGTCAGTTCCCGGCAACCTTGGTCCTAGGAATGTAATTTGAAAGTGCACCAAGATGTTGGTCTGTTTCATGTTATTTTTCTTTCCGGAAAGGAAAATCGTCTTGGGTGCCCAAATATTATCTACTGTATATTGTACTCCGTACCATTTCTTAAGATTCTTGTTCACTAGTGGAGAAGAGGCCTTTCGTCTCAAGCCCCTGGAAGCAATAGTCACCGTTTTGAAGCAAACCGGGGCAATGGGGGGCATTAACGAGGCCATTGCCCGAACTGGAGAATATTATCGGGAGTTCATTGATCTTGATAGACGTCGTTAGGCATATATGAGATAGATATAGTAAAGAGGTTCGACTTTATATTGTAAACATGCATTACGTGTACTGTATTTCATGACGATGTCTATATATTTATGACGATGTTTGTGGTTTCTTGAATGATGTATGCATTGCAGAATTGAATGAATAATATAAAACCCTGAAACTCTGCCGCGGCAGAGAAACGGACAATTTCTCTGCCACGACAGAGAAACGCTGCTGCACCCTAAACCTCTGCCGCGGCAGAGAAACGGCAATTTTTTCTCTACCGCGGCAGAGACCCTGCAATCCCGATTCGTATCTCAAACTGGGACTACAGGTCCTCCACCACGAGCCTCCTGGCTGCACCATGTGGCAGCATCTTTGGGCCCGGTGCATATTTGAACCGGCACCTGTTTGGTCCCGGTTCGAAAACGGGACTGATGACCCAAATGGACCGGGACTGAAACCCCGTTTTCCACTAGTGGTTCAACATTTTATAGATTGCTCCTTCAACTTTATCCATTTCTACTTACAAAGGCCCTCATATTTTATTGGGTTTTGTTAAGTACACCGTCAAATTTAACAACCCAGTTCGATTTCTTACACTACTACGTACAAGAGAAATATACAGTCCTTACTAGAAAAAGAGAGAGGAAGAATCCGTGCGTAAGTTCTTTGCATTTGTATGATTGTATTCATACTTCGCTTGTTAATCGCCGTTGCGATTGTGAAGCGCCCTAGAAGTGAGCAAACTGTTGGGCCTATAGCGGGAGCGGAAACTAGCTAGACGTCAAAAACTGCTCAAAGGCCGTGACAGCCAACCATTCGTCGCTCCTGGGCGGCTAGGCATGGGCCTGTCTAAACATCCCAACGACCCAAGAGGCCTAGGGTCCATCTTCCGTGCGTGAAGGAAATCACTGGAAACAGGAAAATCTGTGTCTGTGTGCAATGAGCGATGCAAATGCGGGAAACCACAGGCCGTCAGTCTGTGCATGGGTGATGGATGATGCGTGTATACCAGAGAGATGGAGGCGCGACTACCACGGGAACGTCCGGCAGCGTCTGAGGTTCTGGGCAGAGCCGGCGGCGCGTCCTGGCGTGGAAGTGTGGTGTGGAGGAGCAGCATTACGAGGAACACGCGGCGCTCCCCCTATGGGCCGCTGCTATTTGCGAGTCAACGAGAGTCCCATTTGGTTTTTAAAACGCTGGAGATTTGTTGGATGGTAAAAAAGGGCATTGGCGAGATTGTTGATGGTACATCAGCTTATTTATTGTTGCTTGACTTTTTGACTCATCCTAATCACTTATGATCCCACCCTTAACTCTATGGGTCTCTTTGTTGAGTGTCAACGTGACTGCACACACGATTCATTAGCTCGCTCTCACAAACTTAACTAGTCTAATATTGTCTCGTCCTTTGTATTTTTCTGAGCCACAACTATCTAGCGACAATGCATTCAGCTAAAACTAGTCGGCTTGAAACACAAGTGACTAGAATACAACTAAGAGATTCTATCACAAGTGGTGGTAATCACTAATTATATTTATACTAAAAATTTATACTTTATTACAACTTACTACTTAATTTGCTTACTTGCTTAGACTATTTGAGCACATCAATGCATTGCATAATGTCAATTACAATTTCTATTTTCTTACAAAGGCCTAACTTAAAAAATATTACCCTATGCTAAATCTAAACATTAGCTGGCAGTAAAAGTGATTTTCCTTTTTTGATAGTTCCCTTTGAAAGACCATTAGACCAAATTTTTCGTAAATATAAAAAAAGACAATTGTATCTCTTCTTAGATTATTTCACGATTCTTGCAGCAATTATAACTTGTGTTCACATGGATGTGTGTATTTAAGAATCATTTAATATATTTGTACGTATCCTAACAACACTAAAAGTATCTTGAAACAGTTTCCAGTGCATGAGTAGATATACTGCATAAGCGAATAGGAAATTTTCCATGTGAAAGTATCTTTTTTAGATTGAGCTAGTATAAAATGGACACACTCAAACCAACCACCAACCGATGCACACACCCAAAAGCATCTACTAAACTGACGCTCACCCCGATTAGGTTGGCTTGCTTATGATGAGTGGATTTTAGTCTCACCATTTACTTTAATTTAACAGTTATAAATTTTGATTATGTCATAGCATACCATTATTATCCTTGAAGGAAGGTCCAAGGAGGAAGATGAATAGGGGAGTCGTCTTCATCGAGCATCACCATAAGGGATGGGGCCACCATGCATGCTTCTCACTTCACCCCCCTCAGCCGCTGCTCATTGTAACCCCCCTGATGGGTTGCTCCTATGTGCACTTCCAAAATACTAAATTAGTTGATCAAGTCTCTAGATCGACGAAGTCACTACACGTGCCTTCATATCGGCGAGAACAATGTCTCACTATAAGATACACATAAATTGAGGTTTAAATTTCGCTGGGCTAGAGGTACAACCATGCTTGTGACTATCCAACCTTAGATTGGTTCGGCCTCCTCCATACCCGCCGATTTGGCCTTACTGTTATGGCAAGCAGAAAGAACTCGTTCTCGCGTTTTTCTAATCAAACATAACCTAACTGAGGTGGCGCACAAAAATGCTTGACACCACATAAGTTTCAGCCCCCCAATAATGCATTTTATCAACAGCTAGCCGAGGTGGCGCAAGAGCACCCACCCAGATTAGCATCATCAACCCCATGACTCCTCCTGGTTATGCCACCTAGCTCAGAAGATACTAATCGTAGCAAACAAATCTCACCGAAAGCGTCCGGAAACTAGTCGGCAACAGCGACATGCTGCCATGCCGACATGGATTAAGTCGTTCTAACCACTTGCAAATCACCCTGAGCTTATAAAACTCGATCAGCTCCCCTGCACAATGAATCCTACTACGCAGGGCCGCTCCTCGCCCTCCGCTTGGCAGATCTCCACAGCTTTACCTCCGCTCCACCTCGTCTTCCTCGTGAAGCGAGCCGCGATTCCTTCCAAAACCAAAACCCGCTGCTGCGCTTCTGACGACGACGCACACTGTCACCCAGCCCGCAGATCCACGCAGCAGACTGAGCAGAGACACCTGAATTCTTTTCAAATCCCGGAGCGGATTCCGCACAAGAACCCACACCCCACCCGTCGAATCTTCATCTTCCTCCTCGTCGTCGCAGCGGCGGTCATGGGGAACAGCATATACCGCTTCCTCTGCGGCGTCTGCTCCGACCTCTCCGACGCCGCCTTCACGCCGCACGGCGCCCACGACTCCGTCGCCAAGCTCGGCCAGGACATCCTCAATTTCCAGAGAACCAAGCAGGTCCCGGAAGGGCTCGGCCGGCATGTCGTCTCCTCCCAGAACGCGCAGGCCAACTGGTATGAATCCCATTTCCCCGTAATTTCGTGCCTTCTTCCTTCCTGAGTTTCAGCGAATTTGTTCCTATCGATTAGTTTAAGTTAAAGCTCATATGACGCGTTTGTCAAAGATCCAGAAACAGCTACTCCAGCTAGCTGCCGTGGATGCGAGGGTTTCCGGTGTGAAACTGTGAAAGCGACCTCTAACACAAGAACTGGATAAATGGAAATAAGCATACATATTTTTGAAAAGAAGAAGAAAAACTATGGTACTCCGTAGTGGAATTACCTGAACTTGGTTTGTTCAATTGCTATGTATTACTTGTTGACATGTCAGAAAAGAGATCGGCCATAGTTTTAGAAAAAGAAATGGAAAATTACTGGCAATTAAATAAAGAAATGAAGAAGTCCGTACAATGAGCAGCTGCCAAAGTGCCAATGCCTCTCGTAGACGGCTGAAGGTTCAGGGAGGTTTCCTGGAATTAAGGATGAACACTCGTCAGTTGCGATCGAATAATGTTGTGATGTTTTTGTTTTCTTTCTCTGTTCCTGAATTCCGTGGATGTTGCCAATGTAATTAAAGGTACAAGAAACTTCAAGTGGCATGGAAGAAGGCCAGGCCGACCCCGACGACGCCGGAGGACGCCGCGCAGCTCGTCGTGCTCACGCTCAAGAACCATCAGAAGGCAGATGTCGAGGTATAATGCTCATTTTCCGTTCTACTGAAATCACACTCTGCAGTCTGCGTCATATACACTGCTCACCCATGTCTGTTCCTTCAGGGCTTCCTCGCCTTCTACGGCCTCCCACACCCAGACGGGGCGGCACCATCAGCACCACCATCACATGCACCAGCGCCTGCGCCAGCGGCTCACCCCACTGCCCCCACGCACAAGCCAGTCAAGGCCGAGCTGCACACGCTCCCGGTGGACGCCAAGGCGGTGGCCGACGGCGACACGGTCACGGTGTACGTGGACGTGTCCGAACGCGGCGAGTCCGGCAGCGTGCCCGCGGACATCAAGAAGGCCGCGGCGGAGCGGACCAAGGCGCGCGCCAAAAGGGACTACCCCACGGCCGACGCGCTCCAGAAGACCATTGCTGACGCCGGATACAGGTAACTTCAGATTGACATAGTCCATCGATCAGCTGTGACTTCAGGGTTGTGTCAGTTCTGAAACATTGTGAATGGTAATTTGCAGGCAAGTCCCGAACGCCAAGGGCCAGGAGGTGCTCGCCAGGAAGTACAGGATCAGGCTAAGGTTAGTTTCGTTTTCTACCACACTAAGTATAACTCATTGGATGATCAAGATCATGGCTTGTGTGCATTTCGTTGATCTGCTGGTGTGTGTGGATGAAATGCAGTGGGATCGACGCACCCGAGAGCGCGATGCCCTATGGCAAGGAGGCGAAAGAGGCGCTCCTGAAGCTTGTGGAGGGGAAATGTCTGACGGTGCACATCTACGACACCGACCGCTACGGCAGGTCCGTCGGGGACCTCCACGCCGGTGGGGTGTTCGTGCAGGTAAGGAACTACAGAATGTGTAGTATTATCTTTCAGAAGAACATCTTGCCTCGTGGAAGCAACTTGACTAGCAAGAAGATACGAAACACATATTCTTTCCTTAAGACGTGATATCCTGCATTCCTGTTAGCTTAATAGCTGTGTTACTTAGGGCCATGAAAAGGCTTAGACGTTGCACCTGAGTTGAAGCAAACTGTTGCTTCTGCATTCTGCTAGGAACACATACTGAAATAGTTAAAGCCTTCTCAAAAGTCAACCGCTTTACAGAACCACAAAAGATACTAACAAATATCCTGTTTCTTTCTACGCAGGAGCAAATGTTGAAGAAAGGCTTCGCATGGCACTACGCTGCCTATGATAAACGCGCGGAACTTGCCAAGGTAAATCAGTACTACGAGTCCATATACAGCTAAAAAGTACGATGTTGTATATGATCACTAGCTTGACTGAACAAAATCCGAGGAGATTATGAAACTATTTGGAATCAAATCATGCACGCAAAACTAATGAAAGACACTAATCATACCTTTGATCTACCTGCAGTGGCAGAGTCAAGCGCAGGCCGCCCGCAGGGGCCTGTGGGCGTCGAAGAAGCCACAGGAGCCGTGGGAGTACAGGAAGGCCAAGCGCAATGGCGGTGCGTGATCGTTCGACAGGCTGCATACAGAGCTCTTCCATATGTTGCAGTACTGTTAATTGTGTGTATGTTGTAACCATGAACGGCTGATTGATTCATACCCTACACTGCTGACTCATAACCCAGAGCAGCACCTGCACCTCTGTACAATTAGTGTGTAGTAAGAAAAACTAGCTGGCACAGGGTCGTGAAGCAGGAGGGACACATTGATTTGTTGGCGTGTTGTGTTGTTGTATGTGATTTGGGTAACAATGTTGTACACTTCTCGCATTGAACTGCTGATGTTGTTGTAAAAGAGAAACTGATTGCTGGGTTGCTGAGTTTTCAGTGAAGACAATCCTAGATGTGCTGTTTGAATCGAAGTGCAATATTGCTGTGTTCCAAAAGATAAAGAGGGCAGAGTCTAAAAAAGAGTGTGGTTGCTGAAACTGAATTGGTGAGGCATGTGGGAACTTTTTTTTTTTTTTTGAAACGGGGCAAAAGCTTTGCCTTTCATTGATATAGGAGAAAAGAGTTGGCCCGTTTATGAGAAAAACTGGCCGAAAAACCGTACAACACGACACCACACGCCAGCCCCGAGGCTGCGCTCCACACGGGTCGACGACCAGCCAGGTCGACACCACACCTCAACGCAACAGGCGGAGGCGAAAGACCGGAGCCACCGCTCCAACTACCACACCGGCCCCGAGGCCGCGCCCCGCCTGGCCGAAGACGAACCCGCTTCCGCCGAAAACCACCAAAACACTCCACAAGTCCCTTTATCCGGTGGACATCCAAAGCGAGGCCCCAAGAGGCAAAGCGACGCTAGAGGCATGTGGGAACATGAGCACGGATAAAATATGACCAAGGTTCAGGCTGTTAGATGTATATATCTGTATATTGTAGTTTCCCCATATGTTAGGGGGCTTCCTGCATATTTGCACATGTACATGTACTATATATTGTGGCCTTTGGCCCCTGGTAATACAGCAAACATATTGCCCTAACATGGTATCAGAGAAAAAATTGGTCATCCTCCTCTTCTAGTCCACACAGACGTTTTTTTTTTGCTTGTTCCGGCCGCCGCACCCGGCCGCCGTCTGGTGATGATCCTGAGTATATTGCCTTTGTCAAGGCTCGTTTTCGAGATCAGTTTCTTATGACTGATCTTGGTCCTCTTCGCTATTTTTTTGGCATTAAAGTTTCCTCCTACTCTGATGGCTTTTCCATCTCTCGGGAAAAGTACATTCAGGATCTTCTTGCTCGTGCTGCTCTTGGGGATGAGCGCACGGTTGATACTTCTATGGAGCTTAATGTTAAGCTTCATCCTACTGATGGTGATCATCTTCCTGATCCCACCCGTTATCACCATCTTGTTGGGAGTCTTGTTTATCTTGTTGTCACTTGTCCTGATATTTCTTATCCTGTTCATATTCTGAGTCAGTTTGTCTCAGCTCCTACCACTGTTCACTACAATCATCTCCTCTGTGTTCTTCGTTACCTTCGTGGCACGATCACTCATCGTCTTTTCTTTTCCCGTTCCAGCTCTCTCCAGCTCCAGTGCTACTCGGATGCTACGTGGGCAAGTGATCCTACGGATCGTCGTTCACTTTCTGCTTACTGTGTGTTCCTTGGTGGTTTGCTTGTTGCTTGGAAGACGAAGAAACACGTAGCAGTTTCCCCTTTGAGTGTTGAGGCTGAGTTGCGGGCTATGGCTTTGTTGATTGCTGAGGTGACCTGGTTACGGTGGTTGCTTGCAGATTTTGGGGTGTCTGTTACGACACACTCCACTTTGTCTGACAGTATAGGTGCTATCAGTATTGCACGTGATCCGGTCAAGCATGAGCTGACCAAGCATATTAGTGTTGATGCTTTTTATACACGTGCTCAGGTGCGGGATGATGTTGTTGCGGTTCATTATGTGCCAGATTTGCGGTTGGCGGATTTCTTTACGAAGGCACAGACTCGAGCGCAGCATGATTTCTTACTCTCCAAACTCAGTGTTGTGGATCCACCATGAGTTTGAGGGGGGGTGTTAGATGTATATCTGTATATTGTAGTTTTCCCATATGTTAGGGGGCTTCCTGCATATTTGCACATGTACATGTACTATATATTATGACATTTAGCCCCTGGTAATACAACAAGCATATTTCCCTAACACAGACATCAGTTGCGGCCTAAATCGGGTGGAACCTCTGGTAGAAACGTTTTAGACCTATTTTCGTTAGAAAGTCTGCTGTCTCTAGTGCTGTTGCACAGCTGATGCTTGAGGATTTAAAATCCTTTGAGTTAGGCTGCAAGGTGTAGCTTTGCCTTGTTTGCTTTTCTCTCCTAGGTAGTTTTTCTGTTTTATACGTTTTTCCCCTACTGAAATGAAATGGCAGAGCTCCTGGCTTTAATTGTCAAAAAAAGTTTAATACATCTGCATACCGGTAAGATGACAATTAATTTTGCCACTGTTCTTATGATTAAGTTTTTTTTTTAATTTTCATGCATTTTATTCAACGAGTTTCATAAATTAAAGGCCGATTAAAACCTTCAAGTGGCGCAAGAGACATACATGCCGCCCCGCCAGCAAGTTCGAAGAAAACCTCGCCAGCCAGTGACGGACCTAAAAACTTGTCGAAGCCTATGTTGGATAACGTAGCATAGAAAACAAAAATTTTCCTACGGCGAACACGCAATCCAAGCCAAGATGCAATCTAGAAGACGGTAGCAACGAGGGGATTATCGAGACTCACCCTTGAAGAGATTCCAAAGCCTACAAGAGGAGGCTCTTGTTGCTGCGGTAGACGTTCACTTGCCGCTTGCAAGCGCGTAGAAGATCTTGATCACGATCGGTTCCGGCGCCACGAACGGGCAGCACCTCCGTACTCGGTCACACGTTCGGTTGTTGATGAAGACGACGTCCACCTCCCCGTTCCAGCGGGCAGCGGAAGTAGTAGCTCCTCTTGAATCCGACGCACGACGGCGTGGTGTCGGTGGCGGTGGAGAAATCCGGCGGAGCTTCGCTAAGCGTGCGGGATATGGTGGAGGAGCGGGCGCTAGGGTTTGGGGAGAGGGGGTGGCCGGCCACTATGGGGGCGGCCAAGCTTGAGGCTTTGGTGTGGCCGGCCCCTCCCCTTGGCCCTCTATATATAGGTGGAAGCCCCAAGTGTTGGACTACAAGTCTTCGAATAAGACCCGAACCCAAAACCTTCCATATGGTGGGAAACCTTCCCAAGCTAGGATTCCCACTAGAGGTGGGAATTCCACCTTCCATAAGGGGGGTGGCCGGCCCCCTGGGGGAGTCCACTTGGGACTCCTCCCCACTAGGGTTGGCCGGCCATGGAGGTGGAGTCCCATGTGGACTCCACCTTCCTTGGTGGTTTCTTTCGGACTTTTCTAGAACCTTCTAGAACCTTCCATAGAACCTTCCGCATCATTTTATTCACATAAAATGACATCCTATATATGAATCTTATTCTCCGGACCATTCCGGAACTCCTCGTGATGTCCGGGATCACATCGGGACTCCGAACAAATATTCGAACTCCATTCCATATTCAAGTTCTACCATTTCAACATCCAACTTTAAGTGTGTCACCCTACGGTTCGCGAACTATGCGGACATGGTTGAGTACTCACTCCGACCAATAACCAATAGCGGGATCGGAGATCCATAATGGCTCCCACATATTCAACGATGACTTTAGTGATCGAATGAACCATTCACATACGATACCAATTCCCTTTGTCTCGCGATATTTTACTTGTCCGAGGTTTGATCATCGGTATCACACTATACCTTGTTCAACCTCGTCTCTGACAAGTACTCTTTACTCGTACCGTGGTATGTGGTCTCTTATGAACTTATTCATATGCTTGCAAGACATTAGACGACATTCCACCGAGAGGGCCCAGAGTATATCTATCCGTCATCGGGATGGACAAATCCCACTATTGATCCATATGCCTCAACTCATACTTTCGGATACTTAATCCCATCTTTATAACCACCCATTTACGCAGTGGCGTTTGATGTAATCAAAGTACCTTTCCGGTATAAGTGATTTATATGATCTCATGGTCATAAGGACTAGGTAACTATGTATCGAAAGCTTATAGCAAATAACTTAATGACGTGATCTTATGCTACGCTTAATTGGGTGTGTCCATTACATCATTCATACAATGATATAACCTTGTTATTAATAACATCCAATGTTCATGATTATGAAACTAATCATCTATTAATCAACAAGCTAGTTAAGAGGCTTACTAGGGACTCTTTGTTGTTTACATATCACACATGTATCAATGTTTCAGTTAATACAATTATAGCATGGTATATAAACTTTTATCATAAACATAAAGATATATAATAACCACTTTTATTATTGCCTCTTGGGCATATCTCCAACAGTCTCCCACTTGCACTAGAGTCAATAATCTAGATTACATTGTAAGGTACCTAACACCCATGGCATTGGTGTTGGTCATGCTTTGCCCTAGGGAGAGCTTTAGTCAACGGATCTGCTACATTCAGATCAGTGTGTACTTTGCAAATCTTTACTTCTCCATCTTCGATGTACTCGAATCGAATGATAACGCAGCTTGATATGCTTCAGCCTCTTGTGTGACCTTGGTTCTTGTGCATTGGCGATGGCACCCATGTTGTCAGTAGATGACTAGTGGGTCCAATGCACTAGGAACCACACCGAGCTCTACAATGAACCTCTTCATCCATACCGCTTGATGAAGCCTCGAAGCCGCTATGTACTCCGATTCTGTTGAGGATTTCGCCACCGTGCACTGCTTCGAGCTTGCCCAGCTTTGCAGCACCATTCAATATAAACACGTACCAGATTGTGACTTAGAGTCATCGGGATCGGTGTTCCAACTTGCATCGGTGTAACTTGTTACAACGAGCTCTTGGTCACCTCCATAACAAAGAAACATATCCTTAGTTCTTTTCAAGTACTTCGGGATATTCTTGACCGCTGTCCAGTGTTCCATTCCTGGATCACTTTGATATCTGCTAGTTAAACTAACAACATGTGCTATATCCGGTCTTGTACATAGCATGGCATACATGATAGAGCCTACTGCCGAGGCATAGGGGATCTGATTCATCCTTTCTCTTTCTTCTGCCGTAGCCGGACCTTGAGTCTTACTCAAGACCTTGCCTGGTAACATAGGTAAGAATCCTTTCTTACTTTCGTCCATTCTAAATTTCTTCAGAATCTTGTCCAGGTATGTACTCTGTGATAGCCCTATTAGACGTCTTGATCTATCTCTATAAATCTTGATGCCTAATATATATGATGCTTCACCAAGGTCTTTCATTGAAAAACTATTATTCAAATAACCTTTTACACGCTTAATAGTTCTATATCATTCCCAATCAATAATATGTCATCTACATATAATATCGGGAATGCTACAGAGCTCCCACTCACTTTCTTGTAAATACAGGCCTCTCCATGACACTGTATAAACCCGAAGTCTTTGATCACCTTATCAAAACGTCGGTTCCAACTTCTCGATGCTTGCTTCGGTCCATAGATTGAACGCTGAAGTTTGCATACTTTGTCAACATTTTTAGGATCGACAAAACCTTTGGGTTGTACCATATACAACTCTTCCTCAATGTCTCCATTAAGGAACGCCGTTTTGACATCCATCTGCCAAATCTCATAATCGAAAAATGCAGCTATTGCTAACAAAATCCTCACAGATTTTAGCTTCGCTACGGTGAGAAAGTCTCATCGTAGTCAACACCTTGAATTTGTCGGAAACCCTTTGCGACAAGTCGAGCTTTATAGACAGTAATATTACCATCGGCATCTGTTTTTCTCTTGAAGATCCATTTATTCTCGACAGCCTTGCGGCTATCAGGTAATTCTACCAAAGTCCATACTTTGTTATCATACATGGATCCCATTTCGGATTTCATGGCTTCTTGCCATTTGTTGGAATCGGGCTCATCATCGCTTCTTCATACGTCGCGGGGTCTTCATCATTGTTATCCACAATCATGACATTTAGACAAGGATCATACCAATCTGGAGTGGCACGATCCCTTGTCGATCTGCGAGGTTCAGTAGCTGTCTCATTTGAAGTTTCATGATCATTATCATTAGCTTCCTCTGTTGCCGGTGTAGGTGGTACAGGAACATTTTCCGGTACTGCGCTACTCTGATCAACGAGTAGAGATTCTTCAATCTCATCGAGTTCTACTTTTCTTCCAGTCACTTCTTTAGTGAGAAATTCTTTCTCAAGAAAGGTTCCGTTCTTAGCAACAAAGATCTTGCCTTCGGATCTGTGATAGAAAGTGTACCCTATAGTTTCCTTAGGGTATCCTATGAAGACGCATTTCTCCGCTTTGGGTTCTAGCTTGTCCGGTTGTAACTTTTTACATAGGCTTCGCAACCCCAAACTTTTAGGAACGACAGCTTAGGTTTCTTATTAAACCATAATTCATACGGCGTCGTTTCAACGGATTTTGATGGTGCTCTATTTAAAGTGAATGCGGCTGTCTCTAATGCATAACTCCAAAAAGATAACGGCAAATCAGTAAGAGACATCATAGAACGAACCATATCTAAGAGAGTTCGATTACGACGTTCGGACACACCGTTTCGTTGTGGTGTTCCCGGCGGTGTCAATTGTGAAAGTATTCCGCATTTCTTTAAATGCATGCCAAACTCATAACTCAGATATTCACCTCCGCGATCAGATCGTAGAAATTTAATCTTCTTGTTACGTTGATTTTCTACTTCACTTTGGAATTCCTTAAACTTCTCGAAAGTTTCGGATTTATGTTTCATTAAATAGATATACCCATATCTACTCAAATCATCTGTGAAGGTTAGAACATAACGATAACCACCGCGCGATGCTACACTCATTGGTCCACACACATCTGTATGTATGATTTCCAATAAGTCAGCTCGCTCCATTATACCCGAGAATGGAGTCTTAGTCATTTTTCCCATCGGACATGCTTCGCATCTATCAAGTGACTCAAAGTCAAGTGATTCAAGTAATCCATCGGTATGGAGTTTCTTCATGCGTTTCACTCCAATATGACCAAGACGACAGTGCCACATATAAGTAGAATTATCATTCAATTTAATTCGCTTAGCATCAATGTTATGTATATGTGTATCACTACTATCGAGATCTAACAGAAATAAGCCATTCTTTTCAGGTGCTCGACCATAAAAGATATTATTCATAAAGATAGAACAACCATTATTCTCAGACTTGAATGAATAACCGTCTTGCATTAAACAAGATCTGATATAATGTTCATGCTCAACGCGGGTACATAATAACAATTATTTAGGCTTAAAACTAATCCCGAAGGTAGATGTAGAGGAAGTGTCCCGATTGCGATCACATTGACCTTGGATCCGTTTCCAACGCGCATCGTCACTTCATCTTTCAGCAGTTGTCGTTTATTCTTTAGTTCCGTTTCGAGTTACAAATATGAGCAACCGAACCAGTATCAAATACCCAGGTACTAGAACGAGAACCAGTGAAATGAACATCTATAACATGTATATCGGATATACCTTCTTTCTTCTTCTTGACAAGGCCGCTCTTCAGATCTGCCAAATACTTGGAGCAATTACGCTTCCAGTGTCCCTTCTCCTTGCAGTAATAGCACTCAGCATCGGGCTTAGGGCCGTTCTTAGGTTTCATAGGAGGCGTGGCAGCTTTCTTGCCACCCTTCTTGAATTTTCCCTTAGACTTGCCCTGTTTCTTGAAACTGGGTCTTGTTGACCATCAACACTTGGTGCTCTTTCTTAATCTCAATCTCAGCAGCTTTTAGCATGCCAAAGAGGAAACTCCTTGTTCATGTTCCGCATATTGTAATTCATCACAAAGTTCTTGTAACTTGGTGGCGTGATTGAAGGACACGATTAATCCCGTCTATTAGGAATCACTATTCCCAAGTCACTGAGTTTCTTCGCATGCCCGGTCATGACGAGCATGTGCTCACCGATGGAGCTGCCTTCTTCCATCATACAGCTGAAAAAGTGTTTCGATGCTTCATAGCATTCCACGGCCGCATGAGTCTCAAAAATAGTCTTCAACTCTTTCATCAACTTATGAGGGTCGTGGTGCTCAAAACGTTTTTGAAGATCGGATTCCAGACTGCATAAGATGGCACACTGAACTTGAGAGTACCGAGTTTTCCGAGTCGCGTAAACATTCTTTACTTCATCGGTTTCAGTTTCTGGAGGGTCACCTAGCGGTGCATCAAGCACATATTGCAGATTTCCGCCATTGAGGAAGATCCTCACATGACGGAACCAGTCGGTGAAGTTGCTACCGTTGCTCTTAAGCTTTTCTTTCTCTAGGAACTGGTTAAAATTGATTGGGGACGCCATATCTACAACATATTTGCAATAGTTTAGACTAAGTTTATGACAAATTGAGTTCAAATTTTAATTCTACATAATTAAAATCTAGGTGAACTCCCACTCAAAACAATATCCCTCGCATTGTCTTAGTGATCACACGAACCAAATCTACCGCACCTAAACCCGATCATCACGAGAAAAGGTGTGATTTCAATGGCGAACACTCAAAGTGTTCATCATATCAATCATATGATTCATGCTCTACCTTTCGGTATCACGTGTTCCGAGACCATGTCTGTACATGCTAGGCTCGTCAAGGTCACCTTAGTATCCGCATGTGCAAAACTGTCTTGCACCCGTTGTATGTACTTATTGAATCTATCACACCCGATCATCACGAGATGCTTCGAAACGACAAGACTTGATAACGGTGCTACTAAGGATGAACACTTTATTATCTTGAGATTTTAGTGAGCGGGATCATCTTATAATGCTACCGTCGCGATCTAAGCAAAATAAGATGCATAAAAGGATTAACATCACATGCAGTTCATATGTGATATGATATGGCCCTTTTTGTCTTTGCGCCTTTGATCTTCATCTCCAAAGCACGGACATGATCTCCATCATCTTCGGGCATGATCTCCATCATCGTCGGCGAAGCACCAAGGTCAATGGCACCGTCTTCATGATCGTCCTCCATGTAGCAACTATTACAACTACTTTGAAATACTACTCAACATGAAATTTAAAGACAACCATAAGGCTCCTGCCGGTTGACACAATACAATAATGATCATCTCATACATATTCATCATCACATTATGGCCATATCACATCACCAAACCCTGCAAAAACAAGTTAGACGTTCTCTAATTTGGTTTGCATATTTTACGTGGTTTAGGGTTTTCGAGTGAGATCCAATCTACCTACGAACATGAACCACAACGGTGATACTAGTGTTTTCAATAGAAGAGTAAATTGAATCTTCACTATAGTAGGAGACAGACACCCGCAAAGCCACTTATGCAATACAAGTTGCATGTCAAGCGTGGAGCAAATCTCATGAACGCGGTCATGTAAAGTTAGCCACTTCATCCCACTATGCCACAAAGATGCAAAGTACTCAACTAAAGATAACAAGAGCATCAACGCCCACAAACCATTGTGTTCTACTCGTGCAACCATCTATGCATAGACACGGCTCTGATACCACTGTTGGATAACGTAGCATAGAAAACAAAAATTTTCCTACGGCGAACACGCAATCCAAGCCAAGATGCAATCTAGAAGACGGTAGCAACGAGGGGATTATCGAGACTCACCCTTGAAGAGATTCCAAAGCCTACAAGAGGAGGCTCTTGTTGCTGCGGTAGACGTTCACTTGCCGCTTGCAAAAGCGCGTAGAAGATCTTGATCACGATCGGTTCGGCGCCACGAACGGCGCACCTCCGTACTCGGTCACACGTTCGGTTGTTGATGAAGACGACGTCCACCTCCCCGTTCCAGCGGGCAGCGGAAGTAGTAGCTCCTCTTGAATCCGCACGACGGCGTGGTGTCGGTGGCGGTGGAGAAATCCGGCGGAGCTTCGCTAAGCGTGCGGGATATGGTGGAGGAGCGGGGCGCTAGGGTTTGGGGAGAGGGGGTGGCCGGCCACTATGGGGGCGGCCAAGCTTGAGGCTTTGGTGTGGCCGGCCCCCTCCCCCTATATAGGTGGAAGCCCCAAGTGTTGGACTACAAGTCTTCGAATAAAACCTTCCATATGGTGGGAAACCTTCCCAAGCTAGGATTCCCACTAGAGGTGGGAATTCCACCTTCCATAGGGGGTGGCCGGCCCCCAGGGGAGTCCACTTGGGACTCCCCCACTAGGGTTGGCCGGCCATGGAGGTGGAGTCCCATGTGGACTCCACCTTCCTTGGTGGTTTCTTCCGGACTTTTCTAGAACCTTCTAGAACCTTCCATAGAACCTTCCGCATCATTTTATTCACATAAAATGACATCCTATATATGAATCTTATTCTCCGGACCATTCCGGAACTCCTCGTGATGTCCGGGATCACATCCGGGACTCCGAACAAATATTCGAACTCCATTCCATATTCAAGTTCTACCATTTCAACATCCAACTTTAAGTGTGTCACCCTACGGTTCGCGAACTATGCGGACATGGTTGAGTACTCACTCCGACCAATAACCAATAGCGGGATCTGGAGATCCATAATGGCTCCCACATATTCAACGATGACTTTAGTGATCGAATGAACCATTCACATACGATACCAATTCCCTTTGTCTCGCGATATTTTACTTGTCCGAGGTTTGATCATCGGTATCACACTATACCTTGTTCAACCTCGTCTCCTGACAAGTACTCTTTACTCATACCGTGGTATGTGGTCTCTTATGAACTTATTCATATGCTTGCAAGACATTAGACGACATTCCACCGAGAGGGCCCAGAGTATATCTATCCGTCATCGGGATGGACAAATCCCACTATTGATCCATATGCCTCAACTCATACTTTCCGGATACTTAATCCCATCTTTATAACCACCCATTTACGCAGTGGCGTTTGATGTAATCAAAGTACCTTTCCGGTATAAGTGATTTATATGATCTCATGGTCATAAGGACTAGGTAACTATGTATCGAAAGCTTATAGCAAATAACTTAATGACGTGATCTTATGCTACGCTTAATTGGGTGTGTCCATTACATCATTCATACAATGATATAACCTTGTTATTAATAACATCCAATGTTCATGATTATGAAACTAATCATCTATTAATCAACAAGCTAGTTAAGAGGCTTACTAGGGACTCTTTGTTGTTTACATATCACACATGTATCAATGTTTCAGTTAATACAATTATAGCATGGTATATAAACTTTTATCATAAACATAAAGATATATAATAACCACTTTTATTATTGCCTCTTGGGCATATCTCCAACAGCCTAGGCAAATTACAAATGGAAGTGCTTAGGATGATTTTTTTATTTCAACTGCATATAAAACATGCGATTTATGGTGTTACACCGCCATCAAGCCTGGGAGGCTGTTCGGGCTGGAGGGACCTTGGGTCGGCCCATGTTGCCCATGCGTGCATTATTTTTTTCTCACGGCAGAAGAAAGCTTTTTTTTTGCACAAGGAGAGGGCCTAAAAGGCCCCAGAAGTTCATTCATTCAAACGTGGCAGGTAAAATTTACAAAGAGGACCCCTAACATCTCTCGCCCTGAGAAACCAATAATTTGAAGAAGGGCCCTCTAGAATTACAGAAAACACCCTGAGACAAAAAGTGAAAAAGCAATCGGGTCCCTGAGTGCCGCCGCCACCAATCGCCGACGTCCTCAAGGCGTCGCCGCCGAGGAACTGGAGCAGTATGCTCGACCGCTCCATTTTCGACGAAGAGTCGAAGCCGCTGGTCACCTTCAGATCACCAGGGACGCACCACTTGATGAAGAGGAGGCGCCGAGCTCCAGCTGCTGACTCGAAGAAGGCCTCCGTCGTGGAGGTTGTAATTTCGCCGCTCTGTCGGTAGAAGATCATAGGAGCCCAGATGGCTCTTGTGTGGTTGAGCTCGAGGAGGTAGCACCCTTCAGGCAGCAGCCTACTCCAAATGGTGACTGTAACATCCCAACTTTTGCAACCTTGTTATGTGTCCATTGTGCAAAAATCAGGGCCAACAAAAACTTTTTGTCTTAACATCTTAAAGAAATATATAGTGTTTCTTGCTTGTTTGTCTTGTTTGATTGTGTTAAGCATGTCTGTTTGAGTTGACTGTTCAACAAGATTTTGAACCAACACAATCTTTGTGCACTAGTGATCATGTCATTTAAAATGCTATTATCTATTTTGCATATCTTGGAAACTTCTCTTTTTTTAAGTGATTCACATTTTCTAAAACGAATTATTTATAAAACTCTAGGGATCTACAAGTTGGTATGATCCCACTATCTTGCAAACCCTCTTTCTACAAAACTTTTGCAAATGGATTTCAAACATCTCTGAAAGGCTATAGTAATGTGGAGATGTTCCCATCTCCACTATTTTCTAGAAAATCTTACCCAAGAGGTGCTCTTCGATCTATTGAAACCTTTCTTAAACCTTACCTTGACATGATCATCAGTGAATACTTGTTTCGCAACTGCTTCCTAGTTTGTTTAATAGATGTGTGTGTTGACTCTGATTGACTTTGATTGACTTGCTTGTCTCTTGGATGATTATCCAATTGCAAACTAACCAAAAACGTTATCGAAAAAAAAAGATCATTCTTATCTTGTGGCCATTCTCCAAATCTCCAAAATGTTTTTCCTCATAAAAGGGTACTTTAGCAAAATCCTAAATCTCATTTTATCCTTTTTATTTTTTTTCAAACCACTTTCGTTTTAACAAAAAAAAAAAAATTCTATTCTTCCTTTAAAACCTAAGGTCACCTTGACCCTATTTACCCAAATCCTTTATCCTCTGTATTATTTTGAATAAAATAATTTTCTTAAAGTCCAAATATGCATGCGAGGGTGATAATGCCATTTCTTGTATTTCTCTTGTTTTAAAATTTCTGAAAGTTATTCTACAATGCAGATTACTGCTAGTGGAACTATTTTCTCCCCAAAATTATCCCTTAATCTCTATTTTTTCAAATACTAGGTTTAATCTATTTCATTCTAATTTGGCCATGATCATAGTAAGTGATCAATAAAAAAATATATGTTTTTAATTCAAAATTCGAATAACATCTTTCAGACAAAACGACCCCTTTAATCTATCTACCATCATCACCGTGTCTGCCAAATCAAATGATTAATCTCCAGTTCGTTCTCTATATCTCAACATCGTCCAAATAGATTGTCAAACCCTTCTCTGGCCGTACCAACATTTGCTTTGATCGTGTCATCACAAAACTCACATACGTGACCCACCATCACCAGCATTATCGACTCCATGACTTGGATGATTTACATGATCTTTAGGCCATCCTCTTTGTCCATTTTGGTTTGGAAAAAAAAAAGAAGAAGAGAGAGCCGGCCTTGTCTAGCTAGCTCAGGGGGTGCTAGTGCTATATCCCTTCCACTCTCTCTTTCATATTTTGCCCAGCCCGTGGATGGCCTAGTGCCTGGACTCCACCTGCAGCAGCCTAGTCCCCTCTCTGGTCGAAATGAACACTGCTATAGCGCTGGCGTGCTACAGTATTCTTCTTTTTTGTTGTTCCCTGTCGCGAAGAAAAGAAAGGAAAGAACGGAGGCAAAACTTTCTCGCTGTTTTGCTGCAGCCCTCTCAGCTCTCTCTCCCATCGTCTCTCTCTCCTTGGACAGCCATGCATCAGCTACAGTGCCATTTTGGATGCTAGTGTTTGGAGAATTGGAGAGAGGGTCGGCCATGCCATGCATGGCACTCGTATGGCATGCGTGTCCGTCTCTCTCGTTTCCCTGCCCGAGCTGGCTCCCTAGTGGACACTGCAGTCCGATCCCTCTCCCTCGCTGACAAACCTTTGTGCTAAGCTGAGACCTCAGCTCGCCACCACGCGCCCGCGCACCTCCAGCCCGTGGTGACCACGTCACCCAGAGCACGCCACCACTCCACACTCCACGCCCTCTTTTGGTCGAGTTAGTCCACGCACGAAGATGCAGCGGCACCCCAGACTCTGTCCCGTGCTAGGATGGCCTCTCTCTTTACCTCAGAACGCTGTGCTGCCGACAGTCGCCCTTGACGCGTCGTTTCATCAAGCACCTGGCGCACGGACATGACGGCTCGACGTCCACGGCTTCTCACGCCAAGCCAGGGCATCCGCTCCACTCCAAAACCGTCTCACGCATGC
This sequence comes from Lolium multiflorum, assembly GCA_030979885.1. Taxonomy (NCBI): domain Eukaryota; kingdom Viridiplantae; phylum Streptophyta; class Magnoliopsida; order Poales; family Poaceae; genus Lolium; species Lolium multiflorum. Next base: position 57,652,009 of record CM061749.1, on the reverse strand, counting down.
AGACGCTCCTCGACCGCCGCCGCAGTACCCAATGGCGAGCCGCCGCCTCCTCCTTTGCGCTCGTCCTAGACCGTGCCCATCGTACACCGTCGCCGGGCATATAAAACTAGACCCGCTGCTGCCCAAGTACGAGCCTCGTCAGAATCCCCTCCTATACCTCTCTTCACCCTCTTGTAGCTCCCCTGAGAGCGAAGCCCTGCTTCGTTTCTACCCCGGCTGAAGCTGAGGCCGAGCCGGAGCTCGTCCGTCCGCCACTCGTCGTAGACAAGGCTGCCGTCCCACTCCATCCTTGCTCTCTGTTTCCTTCTTCTCTCACCACTAGGAACCCTCACGATGTCCATTCTCTTTTTTTTCTTCTCTCTAGGAACGCCCGAGGACGCCGTCGACCAGCTTTGTCCCTGTCGTCGTCGTCCGCGACATTGTCCCCGCGCTCGTCCGCGCCGACGGTCTGAAGCATGCCCGCATGTCCAAGTCAGCGAGAGGAGCGGCCAGGCGGTTACACTCCGTCCTCCACGTCGCCTCCACCGCCCACTCCCGGTGATGCTCCAGCGACGCCTCCGTCGTCGTCGACCACCGCGCGGCGCGCATGAAGTTCCCGCCGTCAAGCTTCGTCACCGTCGAGGTCCGTGCGTGAAGGCGCTGCATCGCTGGTCCTCGGCCTTGCCGGCGTCCACAACTTCTCCTGCACGACCATGAAGAACGAACCGAGCTGCCCCAGGCTGCCGCACCACCACCGTGTCGCCGTCGTCGGCTTCGTCCGTGATAGTCTGTACCGGGGTCGTGCACGCTCCTGTCCGCGTCGTCGACGGAGAGCTCGCCAGCACCAGCAAGGCGAGCAAGTGCACCGGCTCCGTCGTCTCCGGCCGTCCCAGGTGAGCTCACGAGGCCTCGTCGTCGTCTTCAGCTAGCAGCCACGAGTTTGCAGTACATGCATGCACGATTAGCTCCTTCGCATGATTATTGAAACAGACACCTTTTCCTTAAGTCACGTTGGTTAACCACATCCATTAGATCTAGATCCAATGGTAACTTACACATTCAGTTTTTGCTAACAGAATGATGTGTGGGTCCCGTAGTCAGGTGTTTAACATTTTTCCATCTCAGTTTCAGAGCAATAGACGGACTGGCCCAGTGTCGATCCGCTTCGCCGGTCATTTTGGCCCATGTCTCTTTTCTCGAATATTTCTGCGAAAATATTAGTCTGCAGATCTACTCTAGGTTTTAAATCACTAGATATTCACACAAGCCCCAAATTTGATGATTCTAATTTCTAAATACTCCTAAACAAATTCCTAACCACCCTGTATTGCATGCATGTGCTTTGTCCTTATAGATTTTTACTGGTTATTATTTTACTGAAATGTTGCTGTTAGAGTGTTTTATTGATTGTGAGAATTGTGTGAACCCTTTTTGAGTTAAACCAATTTTTCTGAGAAATAGAACTCAATACCTTTATTTTGGCATCCGTCTCACATGCAGGAGCTTCCTAGATATTGTTTGTTTAGCAAATCAAATTATGTGCAGAGAGCTATTCTTTGATTTTTAATTCGGAAAATAGACATGGTTTTGGGGAAAATCCAAGTGCTTGTGGTAGATATCATGTTAGGGTATAACCAGGTCAGAGGAAATATTTTTGTGAGCTATATTTTATTTGTGAAGATTTTATAACCAGAACAGAGTGCCTTTTTAGTATAAAAATTGTGGAAATTAATTTGTAGCTCAGAAAAATGCCAAACCAGTTTTGGTGGATCATATTTTTCTGTACCTATCTGTTCGTATGGTTGTTACTGGTTTGCTATGCTCTGATAATGGTTTGCCTTGAAAATCCTTTATTCTAGTTTTTGACTTATTAAAATGTTTTAAATTATTTAAAAACTTATTTGTGTTTGATTCACGTGCATGCGTGTTCTAAATGTTAGTATCTTCCAGTAGGTATAATGCATGTATTTTTATGAGTCACAGAAAGATTTAGGCCATTTAAATGGTCCCTAAGTTATTTTTGGTTTTATAAAAATCATATCTATTGTTTTAAAAACCCAAATTTAGTGAATCCAATTTCTGTAGCTTTATAAAGTCAAGTTTTACTCTCTGTGATTTTACCAAAATTTTGTGTGCATTATTATGGAGTGGCTTGTTAAATTGATACTAGTGCTTATTTTACCCATAGGAAAATTGTGTTGTTTTTGTTTGAATGCCTTTTAATGAACCTTGGCACCAGACACCTACTGGTGGTTTCCAAAGGTCATTAGCCTCCTGAGCTTGTGTAGATTTGGTTTTTATGAGAGGTAGAACCTTTTTAACAAATAGATGCTTTGTTAAGGTCTTTTCTTTTAACAGTAGTACTAGTCCTTTTATAAATAAAATGACCCTCTTGCCCAAGGTGCTATTTGTTTGAGGTATTCAGTGTCTTTGATTGAGTGGTTTGTTATTAGTTTTGTGAGTGTGTTTGATGCTATGGCTATGTGTTGATTGCCTTCTCTTTTATTTTGCGACGTTAGAATGTGAACCCTATCGAAGAAGGAGAGGATCGTGGTGAGGATGTCGAAGAGGAAAGAAGAACTGAGGTCGTGAAGAAGAAGTCCAGGGACAAATAGCCCACAAAGGCAAGCCACCTCTTGATGCATATCTCATCCTAATTATCTTACTCTTGCATTATTAGCACTTTTATAAATTGCATGTTTTATTTATTTATGTGAGTGGTCCTGCCACTCGGTGTTTTATTATTCCACCCTTACGGGTGTAGCCCTCGTTGATACCCAATAAACAAATACTTGTTAGTGATATGGTGCTTAACACCTTATCATCCTTGTCGCCGCTTTTCAAAGAAAAGTCGGACTATAGGTTGGGAGCCCTCTTTAAAAAGGTTTGTGAAAATGTTTTCAAGAATGAAGTGTTTTCAAAACCTTGGAATGGGGTAGCCCTGCCCAAGTGTGGTTTTATAAAAGACAAAAAGGTTTATGAAAGATATTGCTGGAGGCAAATGGAGATGAAAAGTTGTTTTCGAAAAACCTTGGTGACCATAGTACGAAACCGGACCTAGCCAGTACAACCACATTACCCTTTAGTGGGACGGGGCGTAGCGTAGTAGTTTGTCTCGCCTTAGTTTGAGTCCTGCAAGTGTAGTGGCAGTCCGACCATGGACGCTTCGACCGGGGTTCTTCCCATGAGAAGGGACGCAACCCATTTGCCTTTTTACGCGGGGTACAACTTATGAGCTCCCATTGAAAGATGCCGAAGTGGTTGGATGGCATTCCGGAGGGTCGGGTGTCGGGGACTTTGCAACTCCTGGGTAAACGGCATCCCGGACTCTGGTGTTGGGAGGTACAACTCATTCGGCATGTCTTAGGCTAAGGCGAGCAAGCGAAAAACTACGATCGGTTATCCGAGCCTCGCGTTGTGACGCTTGGCGAACTAGGGATGATCCCGGCGGATTTATCGGATCTTGTGGGGAAAGTGTACAACCTCTGCAGTGTAAATCTATTCGAATAGCCGTGTCCGCGGTTATGGACATGGGAATGGCGGTACGTGGCATTAGAGGAAAGTTTTGGTTTATAAAAGTGTTTTCTGAAAAATGTTTCGGGAAAATGATGCCAGTGGGACTGGTGGAAATGTACCTGGGAGGTACGGTGGAAAGTTGGAAAAGTTGTTTTGGCCATATGAGATGGCGGAAAGGAAAATGGGTCACCCTTACCTATTAGTCTTCAAAAGAAAACTTGTTTTCAAAAAGGTTTTCAACAAAGATATAGAGGTGTCATATTCTCGAGAGAAACTATCTCTCACTCCTTGTAACCTTAGAATAGTGCCTATTCCTTGCTACGCCAAATTGCATATCCTTTACTTCTCTCTAAGGTGGTTTGCGAGTACAATTCATAATGTACTCATGGCTTTGTCCCTGGCTATTTACTTGGCCAGACTTGGTGGAATTCGACAGATGAAGAAGGAGTTGACGACGTCTATGCGAGCTAGGAACGTCTTCCCAGTCAGTTGCCTGTAGGGTTATGGCATGACTTGGGCCATGCGAACGCTTTCGTCTGAAGTATTTTGTGTGATTGTGGATCTCCTGCCATTGCGGCTCTTATGTAAGTATTGGTCATGTGACCTGTTGTAATCTTTTTATTCGGTACTGTAATGGATGATGTATTTGATACCAGTTCGGTTATGCTTTCACGACACACGATCATGGGATCGTGAATGTGTATGCATAACGGGTGTTTGAGCTAGTCACATGGTATCAGCCATCCTGACTGTAGGAGACCTTAGTTAGCATGGACGTTAGTTAGGAACCCAGTATTTTGCGAAAACTTATTTACAAAACAAATTCTTTCTTTGGTTGACGAAAGAATATCTTCTAATTTTCTTATCACTTCAAAACTTCTAATTCTTGCCCTGCTCTCTGATTATCAAAGATTTTAAGAACTTCTTACTCTACTATCACATCCTCTTCTAAAACTAGATATTGGACGATGTCCCTAACTCAGACCCGGAGACTCGAAATCGCAGATGGATCAACCTTCAGAAAGTCTCAAGTCTCTCCAACTGCAACTATTGAAGATGGATGCCGACTTAGCAACACACAAGAAGATCATGTCTTTGGTTGTCACCGAAGTCTATCAAGGAGCCGACCTTGACCCTCTTTGGACTTGCACCTTTGCAGTCGTCAAGGATCCAGTCCCTAGTTCTTGACTAGTAATTTTTAGGCCAGCCACACAAAGATCTCATCCCTGTGAGTGCCTCAATATCTACCCCTCCTAACATCTCACGTCCCTGGAATGTTGAGACCAGAAGTTTTATGCAGCTTTCGCCTCCGCCTCAACATCGACGTCTCAACAACAGACCTGCTTCACCACCACCTGCTCCGAGGATCCATGTTGAAGTCAATATCAGCAAGATGAACACGCCAACATCTGTGACCAACCCAAACCTATAGGATTGATAGGACAAACTCGATCAAATACCCTCACGTATCAGGCATCCCTGGGTACTTAAAGTACCTCGTGTGGTTTTCATGATTGCTTGTGGTTTTCTAATTTGCTGCTTGAGTGTTTGTGATTGCTTGTTGTGTGTATGCTTGTTTTTGCCTTTTGGCCCGAAAACCCGTTTTGTGTGATTACCCAGTATAGGAAGCCCTCCCTAAGATGTTTTCCTCGCATCCGGTCAAAATTCTAGTCGAAATTCTAACTGTTAGTTTACAAAGTTCACGGGAAACTCTAACTCTTAGGTAACAGCTAGATGCCACCATGTTTTCCCGAAATGCCCGACTCCAGTACGACATTCAACTCAAGACACCCTGTGATGCCAACGAAGCAGAAGCCAGCTCTTGCAAGATTGACCGCAACTCCACGAGAAGATGAAGCCATACTAAATTTTTTTATAACTATAGCGCATAATCGCGCTAACCTAGAGGTTATTTTCTTAAGGCCACAACGTGACTCACCAACTATTAAGCTAAGTGAGTTGTAGCATTGAAGTCAAGTTACCCTACAAGGTCCATCTGTTCCTCATCAAGTGAAGCCTTTGCTGACAACTCAAGACTCAAGATTTGGTGTACTTTAATAAACACTAACCCTAATGTTGAAGACTGTTTTCGACGACTGTTGCTGCTGCTTTATGTGAAGACCCACCAGGAGTTCCGCTGACTTACTAACTTAAGGAGCGCCTTACAAAGTGGTAAACACTGTGTGTGCATCTTGGAGCTACGGACTGCACTTCGCCCATGAAGATTCTTCAACTCAAGACGGAAGATCGATGACTTCCTCAAGAGCGCCGGAAAGGACCCCATGGCTGAAGCTCGGAGTTTTCCGAACACCCGATGAACAATCTTAAGGGTGGAAGACTTCGTCTTCCACTAAAAATTTGAAGCTAACCCTAAGACTTTCGACCTTTCTAAAAGCACCGTTTGGATGCTCTAACCCTCCAAGAGTTATGGACCCCTCGAAGATCATTAGGAAGCTACAGATCTAACACCGGCATAGATAATTCAACCTCTTCACGAAGCTTGTCCTCGGCGGAAATCCACCGTGTCTCTCAGAAGCTGAAGTTGTGATCTTCCGACAACAGCACGTCTACTAGAGGATGGAGTCTAACTTAGATTAACCTATAAACCCTCTCTAGTCCTACGCTTAGTAATCTCGGGACGAGATTATTTTAAGGGTGGAAGGCCTGTAACATCCCAACTTTTGCAACCTTGTTATGTGTCCATTGTGCAAAAATCAGGGCCAACAAAAACTTTTTGTCTTAACATCTTAAAGAAATATATAGTGTTTCTTGCTTGTTTGTCTTGTTTGATTGTGTTAAGCATGTCTGTTTGAGTTGACTGTTCAACAAGATTTTGAACCAACACAATCTTTGTGCACTAGTGATCATGTCATTTAAAATGCTATTATCTATTTTGCATATCTTGGAAACTTCTCTTTTTTTAAGTGATTCACATTTTCTAAAACGAATTATTTATAAAACTCTAGGGATCTACAAGTTGGTATGATCCCACTATCTTGCAAACCCTCTTTCTACAAAACTTTTGCAAATGGATTTCAAACATCTCTGAAAGGCTATAGTAATGTGGAGATGTTCCCATCTCCACTATTTTCTAGAAAATCTTACCCAAGAGGTGCTCTTCGATCTATTGAAACCTTTCTTAAACCTTACCTTGACATGATCATCAGTGAATACTTGTTTCGCAACTGCTTCCTAGTTTGTTTAATAGCTGTGTGTGTTGACTCTGATTGACTTTGATTGACTTGCTTGTCTCTTGGATGATTATCCAATTGCAAACTAACCAAAAACGTTATCGAAAAAAAAAGATCATTCTTATCTTGTGGCCATTCTCCAAATCTCCAAAATGTTTTTCCTCATAAAAGGGTACTTTAGCAAAATCCTAAATCTCATTTTATCCTTTTTATTTTTTTTCAAACCACTTTCGTTTTAACAAAAAAAAAAAAATTCTATTCTTCCTTTAAAACCTAAGGTCACCTTGACCCTATTTACCCAAATCCTTTATCCTCTGTATTATTTTGAATAAAATAATTTTCTTAAAGTCCAAATATGCATGCGAGGGTGATAATGCCATTTCTTGTATTTCTCTTGTTTTAAAATTTCTGAAAGTTATTCTACAATGCAGATTACTGCTAGTGGAACTATTTTCTCCCCAAAATTATCCCTTAATCTCTATTTTTTCAAATACTAGGTTTAATCTATTTCATTCTAATTTGGCCATGATCATAGTAAGTGATCAATAAAAAAATATATGTTTTTAATTCAAAATTCGAATAACATCTTTCAGACAAAACGACCCCTTTAATCTATCTACCATCATCACCGTGTCTGCCAAATCAAATGATTAATCTCCAGTTCGTTCTCTATATCTCAACATCGTCCAAATAGATTGTCAAACCCTTCTCTGGCCGTACCAACATTTGCTTTGATCGTGTCATCACAAAACTCACATACGTGACCCACCATCACCAGCATTATCGACTCCATGACTTGGATGATTTACATGATCTTTAGGCCATCCTCTTTGTCCATTTTGGTTTGGAAAAAAAAAAGAAGAAGAGAGAGCCGGCCTTGTCTAGCTAGCTCAGGGGGTGCTAGTGCTATATCCCTTCCACTCTCTCTTTCATATTTTGCCCAGCCCGTGGATGGCCTAGTGCCTGGACTCCACCTGCAGCAGCCTAGTCCCCTCTCTGGTCGAAATGAACACTGCTATAGCGCTGGCGTGCTACAGTATTCTTCTTTTTTGTTGTTCCCTGTCGCGAAGAAAAGAAAGGAAAGAACGGAGGCAAAACTTTCTCGCTGTTTTGCTGCAGCCCTCTCAGCTCTCTCTCCCATCGTCTCTCTCTCCTTGGACAGCCATGCATCAGCTACAGTGCCATTTTGGATGCTAGTGTTTGGAGAATTGGAGAGAGGGTCGGCCATGCCATGCATGGCACTCGTATGGCATGCGTGTCCGTCTCTCTCGTTTCCCTGCCCGAGCTGGCTCCCTAGTGGACACTGCAGTCCGATCCCTCTCCCTCGCTGACAAACCTTTGTGCTAAGCTGAGACCTCAGCTCGCCACCACGCGCCCGCGCACCTCCAGCCCGTGGTGACCACGTCACCCAGAGCACGCCACCACTCCACACTCCACGCCCTCTTTTGGTCGAGTTAGTCCACGCACGAAGATGCAGCGGCACCCCAGACTCTGTCCCGTGCTAGGATGGCCTCTCTCTTTACCTCAGAACGCTGTGCTGCCGACAGTCGCCCTTGACGCGTCGTTTCATCAAGCACCTGGCGCACGGACATGACGGCTCGACGTCCACGGCTTCTCACGCCAAGCCAGGGCATCCGCTCCACTCCAAAACCGTCTCACGCATGCAGACGCTCCTCGACCGCCGCCGCAGTACCCAATGGCGAGCCGCCGCCTCCTCCTTTGCGCTCGTCCTAGACCGTGCCCATCGTACACCGTCGCCGGGCATATAAAACTAGACCCGCTGCTGCCCAAGTACGAGCCTCGTCAGAATCCCCTCCTATACCTCTCTTCACCCTCTTGTAGCTCCCCTGAGAGCGAAGCCCTGCTTCGTTTCTACCCCGGCTGAAGCTGAGGCCGAGCCGGAGCTCGTCCGTCCGCCACTCGTCGTAGACAAGGCTGCCGTCCCACTCCATCCTTGCTCTCTGTTTCCTTCTTCTCTCACCACTAGGAACCCTCACGATGTCCATTCTCTTTTTTTTCTTCTCTCTAGGAACGCCCGAGGACGCCGTCGACCAGCTTTGTCCCTGTCGTCGTCGTCCGCGACATTGTCCCCGCGCTCGTCCGCGCCGACGGTCTGAAGCATGCCCGCATGTCCAAGTCAGCGAGAGGAGCGGCCAGGCGGTTACACTCCGTCCTCCACGTCGCCTCCACCGCCCACTCCCGGTGATGCTCCAGCGACGCCTCCGTCGTCGTCGACCACCGCGCGGCGCGCATGAAGTTCCCGCCGTCAAGCTTCGTCACCGTCGAGGTCCGTGCGTGAAGGCGCTGCATCGCTGGTCCTCGGCCTTGCCGGCGTCCACAACTTCTCCTGCACGACCATGAAGAACGAACCGAGCTGCCCCAGGCTGCCGCACCACCACCGTGTCGCCGTCGTCGGCTTCGTCCGTGATAGTCTGTACCGGGGTCGTGCACGCTCCTGTCCGCGTCGTCGACGGAGAGCTCGCCAGCACCAGCAAGGCGAGCAAGTGCACCGGCTCCGTCGTCTCCGGCCGTCCCAGGTGAGCTCACGAGGCCTCGTCGTCGTCTTCAGCTAGCAGCCACGAGTTTGCAGTACATGCATGCACGATTAGCTCCTTCGCATGATTATTGAAACAGACACCTTTTCCTTAAGTCACGTTGGTTAACCACATCCATTAGATCTAGATCCAATGGTAACTTACACATTCAGTTTTTGCTAACAGAATGATGTGTGGGTCCCGTAGTCAGGTGTTTAACATTTTTCCATCTCAGTTTCAGAGCAATAGACGGACTGGCCCAGTGTCGATCCGCTTCGCCGGTCATTTTGGCCCATGTCTCTTTTCTCGAATATTTCTGCGAAAATATTAGTCTGCAGATCTACTCTAGGTTTTAAATCACTAGATATTCACACAAGCCCCAAATTTGATGATTCTAATTTCTAAATACTCCTAAACAAATTCCTAACCACCCTGTATTGCATGCATGTGCTTTGTCCTTATAGATTTTTACTGGTTATTATTTTACTGAAATGTTGCTGTTAGAGTGTTTTATTGATTGTGAGAATTGTGTGAACCCTTTTTGAGTTAAACCAATTTTTCTGAGAAATAGAACTCAATACCTTTATTTTGGCATCCGTCTCACATGCAGGAGCTTCCTAGATATTGTTTGTTTAGCAAATCAAATTATGTGCAGAGAGCTATTCTTTGATTTTTAATTCGGAAAATAGACATGGTTTTGGGGAAAATCCAAGTGCTTGTGGTAGATATCATGTTAGGGTATAACCAGGTCAGAGGAAATATTTTTGTGAGCTATATTTTATTTGTGAAGATTTTATAACCAGAACAGAGTGCCTTTTTAGTATAAAAATTGTGGAAATTAATTTGTAGCTCAGAAAAATGCCAAACCAGTTTTGGTGGATCATATTTTTCTGTACCTATCTGTTCGTATGGTTGTTACTGGTTTGCTATGCTCTGATAATGGTTTGCCTTGAAAATCCTTTATTCTAGTTTTTGACTTATTAAAATGTTTTAAATTATTTAAAAACTTATTTGTGTTTGATTCACGTGCATGCGTGTTCTAAATGTTAGTATCTTCCAGTAGGTATAATGCATGTATTTTTATGAGTCACAGAAAGATTTAGGCCATTTAAATGGTCCCTAAGTTATTTTTGGTTTTATAAAAATCATATCTATTGTTTTAAAAACCCAAATTTAGTGAATCCAATTTCTGTAGCTTTATAAAGTCAAGTTTTACTCTCTGTGATTTTACCAAAATTTTGTGTGCATTATTATGGAGTGGCTTGTTAAATTGATACTAGTGCTTATTTTACCCATAGGAAAATTGTGTTGTTTTTGTTTGAATGCCTTTTAATGAACCTTGGCACCAGACACCTACTGGTGGTTTCCAAAGGTCATTAGCCTCCTGAGCTTGTGTAGATTTGGTTTTTATGAGAGGTAGAACCTTTTTAACAAATAGATGCTTTGTTAAGGTCTTTTCTTTTAACAGTAGTACTAGTCCTTTTATAAATAAAATGACCCTCTTGCCCAAGGTGCTATTTGTTTGAGGTATTCAGTGTCTTTGATTGAGTGGTTTGTTATTAGTTTTGTGAGTGTGTTTGATGCTATGGCTATGTGTTGATTGCCTTCTCTTTTATTTTGCGACGTTAGAATGTGAACCCTATCGAAGAAGGAGAGGATCGTGGTGAGGATGTCGAAGAGGAAAGAAGAACTGAGGTCGTGAAGAAGAAGTCCAGGGACAAATAGCCCACAAAGGCAAGCCACCTCTTGATGCATATCTCATCCTAATTATCTTACTCTTGCATTATTAGCACTTTTATAAATTGCATGTTTTATTTATTTATGTGAGTGGTCCTGCCACTCGGTGTTTTATTATTCCACCCTTACGGGTGTAGCCCTCGTTGATACCCAATAAACAAATACTTGTTAGTGATATGGTGCTTAACACCTTATCATCCTTGTCGCCGCTTTTCAAAGAAAAGTCGGACTATAGGTTGGGAGCCCTCTTTAAAAAGGTTTGTGAAAATGTTTTCAAGAATGAAGTGTTTTCAAAACCTTGGAATGGGGTAGCCCTGCCCAAGTGTGGTTTTATAAAAGACAAAAAGGTTTATGAAAGATATTGCTGGAGGCAAATGGAGATGAAAAGTTGTTTTCGAAAAACCTTGGTGACCATAGTACGAAACCGGACCTAGCCAGTACAACCACATTACCCTTTAGTGGGACGGGGCGTAGCGTAGTAGTTTGTCTCGCCTTAGTTTGAGTCCTGCAAGTGTAGTGGCAGTCCGACCATGGACGCTTCGACCGGGGTTCTTCCCATGAGAAGGGACGCAACCCATTTGCCTTTTTAGGTACGCGGGGTACAACTTATGAGCTCCCATTGAAAGATGCCGAAGTGGTTGGATGGCATTCGGAGGGTCGGGTGTCGGGGACTTTGCAACTCCTGGGTAAACGGCATCCCGGACTGGTGTTGGGAGGTACAACTCATTCGGCATGTCTTAGGCTAAGGCGAGCAAGCGAAAAACTACGATCGGTTATCCGAGCCTCGCGTTGTGACGCTTGGCGAACTAGGGATGATCCGGCGGATTTATCGGATCTTGTGGGGAAAGTGTACAACCTCTGCAGAGTGTAAATCTATTCGAATAGCCGTGTCCGCGGTTATGGACATGGGAATGGCGGTACGTGGCATTAGAGGAAAGTTTTGGTTTATAAAAGTGTTTTTTCAAAAATGTTTCGGGAAAATGATGCAGTGGGACTGGTGGAAATGTACCTGGGAGGTACGGTGGAAAGTTGGAAAAGTTGTTTTGGCCATATGAGATGGCCGGAAAGGAAAATGGGTCACCCTTACCTATTAGTCTTCAAAAGAAAACTTGTTTTCAAAAAGGTTTTCAACAAAGATATAGAGGTGTCATATTCTCGAGAGAAACTATCTCTCACTCCTTGTAACCTTAGAATAGTGCCTATTCCTTGCTACTGCCAAATTGCATATCCTTTACTTCTCTCTAAGGTGGTTTGCGAGTACAATTCATAATGTACTCATGGCTTTGTCCCTGGCTATTTACTTGGCCAGACTTGGTGAATTCGACAGATGAAGAAGGAGTTGACGACGTCTATGCGAGCTAGGAACGTCTTCCCAGTCAGTTGCTGTAGGGTTATGGCATGACTTGGGCCATGCGAACGCTTTCGTCTGAAATAATTTTGTGTGATTGTGGATCTCCTGCCATTGCGGCTCTTATGTAAGTATTGGTCATGTGACCTGTTGTAATCTTTTTATTCGGTACTGTAATGGATGATGTATTTGATACCAGTTCGGTTATGCTTTCACGACACACTGATCATGGGATCGTGAATGTGTATGCATAACGGGTGTTTCGGAAAGCTAGTCCGGGGCCCCACAGTGACCGCAACAACTTCTCCTCTCCTCCCAGCACCTCCATGGAGAGACAGAGAGAGGAAGAAGATGTAGATCGACCCTATCCAACAGCAGAGCTGGACGAACCTGGATCTTGTTGGGGCAGAGAGAGTTCTTCCGCTTCCCCGCTCTCCCTCGCCTCCAAGGCCGGCCGAGAGAAGGGCCGCATCAAGAAAACCCAAGATTTCTTCTTTCTCCTCGTCGCCGCCGCGGCCGGCCGGGAGAAAGATCTCATCTTGGCCTCCACAGCGCCAGCAGAGATCCACCACCGATTTATTGAGGAGGGTGGCTCTGCTCCTCCTTCCGTTGTTCTCCAACCATAGGAGCTCGAGCAGCAGTAGGAGCAGCCCTATAAGGCCCTGGATTTGGCGTCGATCCGGGCCACCACCACTACGGGGCATACGCCCAGAACACGGCATAGAGCCGGAAATCTACAAGAAACCTAAAAGAAAACCTAACCTAACTACTCCGGCGCGTCACCTCAACCTACTCCGGCCGGCTATTCCGGCGGAGAGGCCTTGGATCAGCCCGGTATGTGGAGGAGGAGACCTGGGTGTAGCCTGGCTAGGGGGTGAGCACCGCCATCCGGCAGAAGAAAGCTTGTCCCCTGCTTAGCTCTCCACCTTGATCTCACCCATGACATTGCTGAAAACACCAATGTAATGGGTCTAAAGTAATTGAACCACCTCCAAACAGTGTGATGCGATGTGGATAAGACATAGTTTTTTGAAACACAAAGCAAAAAAGCTTTGTTTGTTTCATTAATTAAGAAGAAGATTGTTGCCTAATTAATTATGAAAAACTAGGCGAAAACCGATACGACCACGAAAATAAATGTCGTGTCTCATATCTCCTCAACGGTTACCTCATTTCTTCAGCCCACTCTATTTGTTACTTGTTACCTTTGCATTACTTTGTGTTTGTATCATCTAGGTTGTTCAACTTTGCAATTGTTCATCTTTACTTTGTTGCATAAAGCTTTAAACTCGAAAAGAGTAAAACTTTGTTAGCACCTATTCACCCCTCTAGTCGCAACTAGAAACCTTCCACCAAAGTCATTCAAAGATAGAGTACATGACATAGACAACTGGTCCATCTATTACATAATTTTTGTCACATATTTGGATGCATCTAGACACGTTTTATACATAGATATGTTACAATTACAAGCTAAGAATGTAACACCTATAATTAAGTTGACTTCTTGCGCAACAATGTCTTCAAGAAGTATACACGCCCTCATGTCACCATCGTCATGTCCGGCTGAAAGAACCAGGACCAGATTATCAAGACCAACTACTGGATGCCACTTCCTCCATTTCATATTAGTTCTAGATAATTTGGATGTATCTAGATGTATTTTATGTATAAATACATCTAAATCCACGACAAATAATATGAATTGGAGGAAGTAGCACATAAGCAAGGAGAAGACACATTTGATAAGTTAATGTTGCAAGTTCATGGTTGCTGCCCACCAACCAATAAAAAGCAACAAGAGTGTTAACCGTGGATACAAAGCCATGCTCGAATCACCATCTTATATATGAAAATCCTTCCAATTAATCGCCTTTGTCCTTGTTGCCCTCACAAGCGTGTTCTTATTTTGACATCAAAATATGCTATTGTAGAGAGATGAGGCCAATGTATTTGTGTTTGGCAACTTTATGAACGAAAACATATATGTTGGGTACGGAACTCTCTAGTTTGCACAATAAACACTTACATCTTGACGAAATTGGTTCGGTTGACATAGAGCGATGGAAAATCTCAAAGATCCATTTGTGAGTGATTAAATGGTATCATACATACACTTTCTATTTGTTTACATCAGAAATTTTAACTACTGTTGTGCCAAAAAAATATTAGCTACTTTTATGTCGGTTTTTTTTTTCTTTTCATTTTGGCTTCTTTTTACAGATTTTTTATTTATTTTGACTGGGAGTACCTTAACCCGTGTATTCCTTTTTTTTTTTTGAGGGGAACCCGTGTATTCCTAGTGCGGCCCATATACACGCACCACCCGCTGCCGGGGGTGGCCGCGTCGGAAGCCCGCAAAGAACAGTTCTGAGCTCAAGGGTTTCCCTGCGAGAGGCGGCGGCCACGATTGCAGCCGACGAGCAGCGCGAGGGCAACTCAGGCGGACGCACGGCGTAGTGGCGTACGGCGGGGATTCCGAGACGGGTGCGGGGAGGTCGGAGGAACTGCGGGCGGATCCTCAGCACTAATCGCCACCACCACCCCTGGCAGCTGAAGCCAGTGAGTGCCCTCTTGTGCTATTGTTCGATTCGCCGGATTGATTCATTCGCTTAGCTCAAATTTCTTTGCGCTGATTTTGTTCTTACATTTTCTTTAAAAATTTCCAGTGAGCAAGCGAGCTAAGTTCGCAGAGCCGGATGCGCGGACCACCACTGTAGGCTCTTGTGTCCAGTTCAGAATTAACTACGAGCAAATCAAGCAGCTTCCCATCAGCAAGGCTGTACTCTCCGACGTCATCTCCGCCGGGGGACACCTCTGGAGGATTGAAATCTTCCTGCGTGGGGACAGGGAAGCCGACAAGGGTGAGTATGTTTCTATCTTCCTCGTGCACATCAGCAAATGCAGAAGCGTCAGGGCCAAGTTCGAGGTCTTCATGATGGACAGGGACGGCAAACCATCTACATCTGACATACGATGGATATGCGAAACCTTCGAAATCATTGAGGGCGACGACTCATGGGGATGGGATAAGTTCATGAAGCTTACTGATGTGGAGAAAAATTTCTTAACAGAGGGACACGTCACATTGGCATGCAGTATCATGGTCATGGATGACAGTGCTATCCCTGTCCCGCCTTCAGACATCGGGACCCATCTTGGCCGCCTGCTAGATCAAACTGAAGGGACAGACGTGTCATTCATTGTTCACGACGAGAAATTCCCTGCTCACCGAGCTGTGCTTGCTGCCCGCTCACCGGTCTTCAGAGCAGAGCTGTTTGGTCCCATGGCCGAGGCTACAATGTCATCCATCAAGTTGCATGACATCGCACCTTCAACATTCAAAGCTATGCTTCAGTTCATATACACGGATGATTTGCCTGCAGAAGACGAGCCCGAGGACTCTTCCATTGAGATGTTTCACAATCTACTCGTTGCGGCTGATCGGTATGCACTTGACCGACTAAAAGTTATTTGTGCCCAGAAGCTATGGGAAAAAGTGTCGGTAGATACAGTTTCATCTATCTTAGCTTGTGCCGAAACCCATAACTGTCACGAGTTGAAGAACAAGTGCATCGACTTCTTTTCGGCGGACGAAAATCTCAAGGAGGCCATCTTCACCGATGATTATGCAATGTTAGTTCTGAAATTTCCATCAATTAAGGCTGAGCTCAAAAAGAGGGTTAGGGCATAACACGTCTATACTTCAGGCGTTCAAGCAGAGCTCTGGTATGGTGTTTTGGTTTATACATGGCGAGTAGTTTGTAGTTTCTCACAGCAGGTCAAGCATACAATCTCTGCCGGGGGAGCCTGCGAGCTTGATATTGCAGAATCTTGGTAAGTGTTGGGCTTAGTTGCTATGAGTACTGATAAGTGTGCTGTCAGATAACTCAAATGCAAAGTTATGGACGTTATCGTGTTAAATCAGCATCCTTTTCTGTTTTTTTTGTTTATGTCCTGGTTTGGACATGTGGTGTCTTGAAGCTTTTAGGATGTTCACTTTTGCTATGCTGGTCCATAACTATCTAACTATCGGTAGTCTTGTCTCCATGAATGTTTTATTATCGGTGCAAGCATGTCAGGGGTTAGAAATTATGTGCACTTATGTCGTCATGAAGTTCTGGAATATGCCTTTTGCATACTGGTATGTCTATTTCCCGCTGTGTTTGGATGCAATGAATTGGATCTAGAATTGAATTAGACTAGAAATTCCAAATCCAAGATAGAAATGAATTGGCTCCCATTTCAAATTCTGATGTTTGGGTGTGCTTGGAATCTGTTTGTTGGAATCAATAGGTGTATCCAATTCTAATTCCTGTTTGGATGTACAAACCATGAAATTAGTTGTTTTGATAAGTTTGGACATTATAAACTTGCGAAGATGTACAAAATTTAGCACGTGTATATTACAAGAACATCAACCTTATTAATTTCTGCAGAAAAGAGAGAGAAATAGAACACCATCAACCAAATATTCCCCAAATTGTGAGGGCTGGCCGTCTGGGAGAGAGGCAGGGTTAGGCCGGCGGAGTGATTACTAGGGGCCAAGCCGGCGAGGCTAGGGCCACCACCGCCGCAGCCCTTGCCATTCCCCAATCCCCTGGTAGACAAAACTTTGGGCAGGGCAGGGCAGACGGTGCTGCATCCGGGCGGAGGACGGTCAGGCATGGCCGGGTAGAGGACGGTCGGGCATGGCTAGGCGGAGGGCGGTCGTGCGGGGACGCGGGCGGGAAGGGAGGTCGGGCGAGGAGGACATGGCGCGGCGGCGGCGCTGGGGAAGGAGCGCGTTGCTCACCTGTTCTGCCCGTCGCCCCTTTGTTTTGTTTGGGAAGAAGGAAGGGTACCGGTTCGGGTGGGCGATTCCACACAAATTCGGAGGTCACACCCTCCGAATTGGACATACTCAGAAGAAAACGACTCGTTGTTGCGGGCTGGAATTGCCTCCGGTTTCCACACCCTAATTCCATGCGCAACCAAACAGTTGAATTGGAGGCCCAAATTCCAATTCTACAATTTCAGGCCTAATTCACTGCATCCAAACACAGTGACTTTATTTATCTTCTCTGATACTAAAATCAGATGGGACTTATCACGTGCAAAAGATACAGACTAGGTTTTGAATATTCGAAGGTGTGAGAGGGGGGGGCAGTTCGCTGATTGTTAAGCAAATGAGTGTCCTACTGTAAATACGATGTCTATTTTCTTGGAAATGATACTCTGGCAATATAAAAGATGAAATGCTATTCTTTTCTAAAACCACCAAGCAAGTAATATTCCAAACACTGAAAACACGGCTGTTAGTGTGGGGAGAGGGTGTGGGTATTACTGTATTAGGATTGGTTCTGAACATTATGACGATGATCTGTTTTATTGAACTCCGAGAATCACAATTGCTCCCTACGAATGGTTCAATATTTTCCAGATGATTTTGTTCACGGAAGATGAAAGATTCTGAGAATGAGAAACAGTTGGACCTGTACGTATTCACTTTGAAGACATATTCATATGTTGTCCAATCAAGCGGATCTTCTCATGTTTTGTACCCAGTGATGCATTTGGATTTTGGAGGTGCCATTTCGGGATGAAAGCTGGAGTATTGTTAACAGTTGATCGGCTATTGAAAGAATTGTTTCCCACATAAGATACATGTATCTCCGAACTTGCAGGGTGCTCTTGGTTACCTCGTGAACAACGCTGCCTGCCCGGCTGCCCCCGGTCACAGTTCTCAAGCCAACGACCACTGTCACACTTCTCAAGCCAACGACAACCGATGATCTTATCGGCGAAAATACCACATGTGTTTTATTTTGTTGAGTCCAGTTAGCTGCAACTCACTGAATTATGTGTAATAATCAACAATTAGCGTTCTGAAGATACCATGTCGTATATTTGTGTGCTTATCTTTAGCCTCGCGACACTGTGCTGTTATTTGTTGCACGAGTGATGTTTTTATAGTTCTTTCTGTAAGAACAAATGGATTTTGCTATTGTTCTGGACAGTCCTTCTTCTGCAGATGCTAGTAACTTGAACAATGTGAAATGAAGGTCTGCTTCACTGACGCCTATAACTTCAACAAATGCTACTAATACATTTTTCCATCCAGCGGAACCCCATGACCTTGAAACACACGGCGGTGTATTTTTCCAGCTTCAAGTGTTCATTCATGAATTTCTGGTTCTCGGCCCCAATGTACTCATAGTCGCTCACCTTCTTGGTCCAGATTTGAGAAACACGCCATGCTTTAGGATTTTCTCCACGGAGGCGGCAAAGATCTCACCTTTCATGGGCCTACGAATGATGCAAAGGAATGTGACAGGGGAAAAGAACATGTCTAGTAAGCTCACAAACTCTTCCTTCTGAAATGCTGGGCGTAAAAACGGAGTTTGACCCCCAAGTATTGCTCGTAGCGAGCAATATGGGCAAACCCTGTTTGCCGCTTATAGCGTGCAATTGGGGTATCGTCACCTGATGCGTGATGATGCTAGGTCGTTTCTATTTTTTTTTTCCTTTTCTTTCTTTCGTCTATTTCATTGTACCTTTGTTCCTTTCTAGTTTACGTTCCTAATTTATTTCTATTTTTCAACCCTTTTGTAGTGTGGTTTATTTCTTTTCTGCTCTCATCTCTAACCATTTTATGCAAATACATGAATACTTATTAAACACATAAGCATTTATTTTTGAGTGTTCGATTTTTATTTCTTTAAATACATAATAATATGAATTTGTATAAAGGGGCACCGTGTTGTGGTTTGCCTTGGTCCCCTGAAATCCCAGTATCGGCACCGTGCCCCAAGTTGAAACTAACATCTACTTTTGTCTTGGATGATGCATATGTCAATGTCTAATATGGTTCAAATTACATAAATTATTTAATTATATTTTGTTAGAGTTTAGTTCAATGTTGGCATCACATTCCCCTGAAATCCGAGTATAGGCTCCCCACGTTGAAACTAGCATGTACTTCCACCTTTGATGATGCATATGTCAATGTCTAATATAGTTCGAAGTACATAAACGAAAGTTGAAATATATTTTGTTAACTTTAGCTCAACGTTGGCGTCAAAAGAGGTTGTACACTGCCAAAGATATTATCCACACAAAAAAGGAGGCTCCATGGAGGAAACATAAAGTTGCTGCGCTCGTATTTACAAGTTCCAAAAGACCTAATTCTTTTGGAGAGGTATATGGAGACAATTTCTACGAACGTGCAAAATTTCTTAGAAAATATGCTATATTTTGGTTTTACGAAAATGAGAAAAAATGGGGTTCTAACTTCTAAGTAGTCATTTACAAAACTCACTTTTGGAGTCTTTTATATGTAGGGCGCATATGACTGACCACATAATTCAATGAAAAATTCTACTTACATGTTTACCATCGGAGGTGCTCATAGGGGTAAGGTGTGCGTGCGTTCATAAGGATGTTTGTACGTGCGTGGGGTCTGCGTTGTACCGTGTTCCAAAAAAAAAGCAGGCTCCATGAATCTGGGTTCCATTTGATGTTTTCTCGAGCTGAACGTCTGACAAAAAGAGTGCGCACTGTTCACACGACCCGAAACGCCCAGTTGGGCCCAAGCCGCCACCGCGCCGCAGCATCCCCACGCTGCTGACCTGGCCTTGCCCGGCGCCGGCGAGCCTCCCTTGCCGCCTCCGCGGCGCACCCGGCTAGGCGCCCGAGCCCCGAAGGTTCCATCTCCTCAAGCGCCTGGTGGCATGTACGCCACGCACATCCACGGGCGTCGCCGCGAGAGGGGAGTCCATGCCCATGGCGGCGTCGCCAGGAAGGGCGCATCCCTTTCTCCGCTGCAGGTGCTGTGCTGCTCCATCGGCGCCATTGTCCTCATCGCGAACGCTCGCCACGCCCTGTTCCCAAAGGTATTATCGCTTACTTTCAGAACTAGACATCGCTAGTGAAAATAGCACCACCGAGTTCTTAAGCATGAAGCAATGATTACCCCGTATGTCTGGACTAGCGATCTTATCATCAGATTTGTCACTCGCAAAGAAGTTTCTGCACGATTTTGATTGGTTGCTGAACCTTGCCAGAGCTTGCAAGCAGCATTCTGCAGATTGAGCATGTGAAGCATCAAGCATGTCACTAAACTGACTGAATCCTTCCCTAATTCGATGCCTTGTTCGGTGATTGCAGGAGTCGTATCTTGGTTCCTTTTGGAGCACCACCACGAGCAAACCTCGAGGCGTGAATTATGAGCTGCACACGCTCCCTGTAAGGCCTTTGCTGTCTTGAGATGTCCTTTAGCATTGTACAGGAAAGGCGAATGAATGGCTGACAAGTCTGTACGCTAGTTTCCTAGGTGGACGCGAAGGCTGTGGCCGATGGTGACACGATCACCGTGTATGTTGACATGGTTAACCCTCATGAGTCCGGAAATGTGCCCCGTGAAGTTCAGGAAGCTGCGACGGAGCGGATCAAGCTGCGGGCGGCCAAGAACTACCAGAAGGCCGACGCGCTTCAGAAGATCATACTGGATGCTGGATACAGGTCACTTTAAATTAACATCAATGAACTGTCTGCTTGCATATCGTGTCAACTTTTGAAACTTTTTATGACTTCCAATTGCAGGCAAGTTCCTAATTTGAGTGGTGAGCAGGTTCTTGCAAAGAAGTACCGGATCAGGCTAAGGTTTGTCCCGCTTCTTGTGCTCAATGTTTGAGCACTTTGTTCAAGTTGTACTGCAGTTGAGATAATATGGAACGCAACAATGCAATGCAGAGGGATTGATGCACCAGAGAACTCGATGCCTTATGGTAAAGAAGCAAAAGAGGAGCTAGTGAATCTGGTGCAGGGAAGAACCTTAAAAATTTCCGTATATGATACTGACCGGTACGGTCGACTGGTTGGAGATGTTGAGTGCAATGGGGTCTTCGTGCAGGTTCAAAGCATACTTTTTTGTTCAAATCTCGAAGTCTTATTATTATCACATTGGGTTGTCCATACTGAAGTCTGTATACTGGATATGACCAATATAAGTACTGAATTCTCTTTTGATCCTGGCTTCTTCTTTTAAAAGACCTCTAGCCTTGCAATCGCATCTTTATTACAGTGCAAGAAATTAAATGTATCAAGGCTGAAAAATGCATATGAATCAAAGCAACATGCTTTTGATATTAAATTATGCAACTGATGATACCATCTTTATAAGCTTGTTACTAATACTTTGCGACACTCTGACTAAGAAGCAAAGAATTTTTACGTACAAACTTAGTGTTAAATTCTGCAAGAAAATTCTGAATTTATACTTTTGCGACATTCTGACTAAGAATCAGCCAAGTTCTCATCTTGCTTTTGGAACAGGAACACATGCTGAAGAAAGGGCTCGCATGGCACTACACTGCCTACGATAGACGACAGGAGTTTGCGAAGGTAGGCAGCCTCCGTTCACTTGACTGAATCACTGGAGAGCAGTAGAGCACCCTCTGAACATTTCTCCAACCATATATATACCTGAAAAGGCCTTGACGAACTGAATTTTATGTCAGTGGGAGAGCCAGGCGCGAGCGAGCAGGCAGGGCCTGTGGGCGCTACCGAACCCTGAGAAGCCATGGGAGTGGAGGAAGGTGAAGCGCATGAGGAACTGGTGAGACAGTCAGCCGTGACCTGTGACCATGAAGAGCTGAAGACGGAGCTTGTTTGATTCGCTCTCCTGAGATTTTTTAGACTAGAACAATAGCTTCATCAATGTTGTACTTCGACATTTTCATGTTGTAACAGCTGATGTAGAGTGCATCAGAAAGCATTGGGTGGTGTAGACTGTAGATCTCCAATTTGGGATGCAGATATTTTTTTGCATTAGATTGTTGTAAACATGTAATCTTACGATAACAGGGTCTGATAACATATCATCAACTTTAGTTTGCAATCGATATTATGGTCTTAATTTATTTTCGATTTTCTGAGCCCTTTTCTCCGCGCGAAATGACGCTCTTGCTATGTACTGGACTGAACCCAACATCGACCGAACTCATCCCCCTGGAGACCAGATCACAAAAGCAGCGACCGGCGCCTGGGCCCTGGGGGTGAGGGACCTGCCCCGCCGACGGGAGCACTCCGGCGCGACGCTTGGCCGGCGCGGCGCGACTCCGGCGAGCAGGCTGTCAGGTGATTCTTTCCTCGGTCCCGTTCGTCTCTCGCGCCTCCCACAGTCCATCTGCTCGTGCTCATTAGGCCAACTAGCTAGCTGTCGCCGGTGAAAGGAACGAGATCGGCCAGGCTAGATTTTCAAAATCGCCACAGGGGCAAGAGCGTCATTCCACGTGATAGTATTGGGCTCACAAATTCTTCGCAAGTTAAACCTCCTCTTGGTAGTAGGCGACCCCATGTAGGAGATGTGAAATCTTCTTGCCTCCTCGCACGATTGGTAGAGATTCACTTTTATGATCCACACGAAATTTCGATTGATATGCAATTTTCTTCAGTGTTAGGTTTGTCAAGCTCGTAGCGGTCTCTGTGAGAATCTTGGATTGGGTTGGTTTTGATGTGCTGAGACCATGGAGCAGAAAGTGCAGGGAGTTTCTACCGGCGTGTACAGGTACACACATCGCCGCGAGGGAGGAGCCGATATCCATGATGTACTTGTCGAGAAGAGCCTGTTCAGGGTGCTACTTTCCTGTATCGGTGCAGCGCTCCTTCTAGGAAATGTTTGTCGTGCCTTGTTATCGAAGGTACTTCTCTCACAAGTTCATTCCCAAAATCCAACTATGACAGAGTATCCGCTATTCCACTCGGGTGCTCTAGATGTCAATTTATTTCCATGAACTTCTTAGGATCTTACCAATGCGGATCAAGATGCAGATAGATATATATTAGGTTTCTCTACAGTCTACAAGATAAAAAAATATTACACATTCCATGTTGAGTATGATTAATGCCATTATTCTAGATTCAGGTACTGAAGGAAACATAACCTTTATGCTTATTATTGTCCTACTTTAGTGACTTTCCAAGTTTAAATGTTTCAGGAGACTTTATGCCTCGGTTCATTTTGGAGTGTTTCATTTTCTGCTATTATTGCTAAATGGTTGGAATACAAGCCTGTGAAGAAAGGTGGGCGCTGAGGTTGCTCTGCATTATTTCTATATTTTTTCAATTGTACTACCTCCATCTCAAAGCTTAAGGCTTCTATTATTTTTGGAAAAGTCAAACTATGTCAACTTTTACTAAGTTTTTACCAAAAATCATCAACATGCAAAATACAAATTCAATATCAATAGATAGATAATGAAATATATTTTCATATGGTATCTACAAAATATCATATTAGTTGATAGATTCTTCTAAAAGTTTGGTAAACTTTACTTGGTTTGACTTTTTAAAATAAAAATAAGCCTTAAACTCTGGGATGGAGGTCGTAGTAACTTTAGCCTTAAAGTTGCACAAACAAGGATACTCTTGGTTATCACTATTGGCATGGAAAAAATGCTTATATACAAGTGAAACTACATGCTCCTTATTCAGCACTATGTTTAATTTTCTGCAGAGTCATTGATGATCATGCCAGATTTTGGCATTCAGCTAGAGCAACACTTCTGGAGGTATGAAAGAACCAATTGGGTGGGTCGAGTTTCCACTCTTGTTCTCAGATTTTGCTGCTCTTGAAGATTATATGACAATACAAGAGCACGTCATCGACTGCAATCAGATATATAGCTACTAAAATTAGCACTTAGCATTTTAGCAGGAATATTTACTTATTTCCTGTCAGTAGTAGTTAGTGACAAGATGTGCAATGGATAAAGTTGTTCTGAGGTTAACTAGAAGTTATAATCTTATGCTTTCCCTTTCCATTGTTTTACAATATATATGGTATAAGGTAGAAAAATTAGAGGTCTCTTTATCCATTTATCTCTTTGACATCTATGTTATCTTTCATAGTGGAAGAGTCCATTGCCAATTTGTGCCCATCAGCAAGCTCCTAAAGCCGCTGCTGAATGAGTGTGTGACCCCTGTTACATGTTACTGGAGCTTGGCGTTGCTTCTACGCAATGAGGACGAGCTCATGCTTGTTTTCAAGGTAAATCTCGCCTGCTTTCAGATGATTTTGAAGTGCAATGTCAGGAACCTGTGGGCTGAAAGAGCTTAACCTGCAGAAACTGCATCCACCAGTCAAAATGTTGGTCCCAATCTGGAAAGCTTTGTGCGCATTCACAAACTCCGACGACATTAGCCCTTCTGTAGTTTCTCGGCCAGATGATTTGCATGAACTTGTTGATCAAGATGGTGCTCTGGAGTCCTGAATAGCATATATGGAAACTATTCGCTGAAGCTTTTCCTACCAAGTGACAACATGATGCTCAGTTTTGTCACCACTGGCTGAATATAAATTATCAAGTGGAGAATGTTAGTGATACTGCCAGGGCTCTGATCATTCGTCCGAACAGGCTAAATCATGTTCTGTTTAGCTGCATAAACTGAGTGACCCACTTGTAACACTGGCCATGTGTGGTTCTGACTAGTGAAAAATCATAACAGGATGTACCGTGCTGTTGTTCAGATGAATTCACACCACTGGGGAATTCTTGTTCCTCCCACCGGGAGCAGCTGGTCGAGTTACTACGGGACCTCGACTAACTCTGGCCATACTGCTCCCGGTGGGAAGTCATGTTCTTGAGTACACTGTAACTCTGCAAGGAGGGTACATCTGTCTGCTGATAACAAAAGCTTAGCCACGCGCAGACAGTCATTTCTGTTGCATTGATTGTTTTCTTCTTTTTATGCCTTTGGCGAGATGTGAAAATATAGAAAACAAACCATCTGCTTTGTGCAGGAGTTGACAAACCACACGGCCGGATCTTCAGGCTGCAGCTCTAATAATACTCTAAGGACGATGATGCAGAGAAGAAGCAAAATTAATCACACAAGTTGCAATAATGTACTAAGTCTACTAATCTTTTTACTCGCCAGTAGACTGCATGTGTACACCATCCATTTTATGCCTAATTAATCAGGCCAACAACCGCAGTGGATCTGAAGATGTAGAGACGGAGATATGTGTACATGTCAGTGGCTGTTTCCGAAGAACTCTCCGGAGGCCATCACCATCATTCCAACCATGCCCAACGGCCATTGTTATCTACAATTTCTACATCATCACCAACTGAGACAGACAAATCATCAGGCAAGATCTCAAGCACCTGCATTAAATAATTAAATTACATTCCCGGCTTCATTCAGAAATCTAAATTGAACATACAATTGCCAAATGAACCTTTGTTGTGTCACTGACGTTGTGGATGCGACCGACACACACCGGTCTGGGTCACTGTCGACGTGGACCATGAATCGGGAGGGCACGAGCAATGATGGCTTTGTCTGTCTTTCTGCAAATGGGTTGCACCTAGTATAGTATATAGATAGAATATGGTAAGCACAAGAGGCATCGTGCATGTTTCCATTTATGTTTTCAGTTTCTATTGCTAGCTCAGGGTCAAGTTATCTTCTTCTCATGATGGCATATTGGGATTACCTAAAGATTCCCCTTAGCCTGGTTCACTCCCATTTTGTTGTGCCATTTGGCGGCTAGGGCCTATAGGAGAAGAAAGACTAATCACATGAGTGGATCGATCTTAGTAAGTCTCCTCTCTCACTATTTGCGCGCCCATCTCTATTTTGCAACCATTGCTTCATTGCTATGTCGACATTAACTTCAGAGTCTACCATATGGACATTAGTGGCGGGGCGGTGACCATGTAAGATACTCCATCGCGACAGCTAAGAACTGTTCCCACAAACCAATTCACAAGCGCTGCGCTGTCACAGCCGCTAGTTGTGATGAATCTAAATAAATGTCATAGGAGAATTGTACTGTTATTGTTTGGGGAGCTATTAGTTTTCGGTTGATCGAGAATTAGCTTTGTTCTCGGTTGGTTTCACCTACTTGCAACTCCGAGCTATCACGACTCACACGACAAATTGAGCAGCCTTACCGCCAGGGGACACCTTTTCTCCATTGCAACCCACTCTTGCAAGTCTTGCAATTAAGAATCGGTTGCAATCCACTTACAACTGTTAAGACAAATGAATCACAATACATCTAATGTGCTGGAGTAAAGCTCTAAATTAATTATCGGTCAACTAGGACCAGCAAAAGCGTATTGCTTATGCAATAGACCCGACACATACCCGGCAACATATCACGTTTTGTGGCGATCGGGCATACACGGTTGTGATGTGCCGGACCTCTGTACAAGTCAAACGAACAACACGGTTGGCTGCTCCTAGGACGATCGATGGTCGGCAACGTCATCGTGTAGCTTGCCTCGGTCGCTAGCGTCGGCGATCTTTGACGCGGGCTGCAGTACTAGCTAAGCTGAAGAGAGAAGAGCAGCTGCACGTCTCGTCAGGACCGAAGAATGGTTCCTGAAGAAACAGCGCCGTCCTTCGATTAGATGCGGATCATCAGGTTTCAGGATTATCAACGAAAGACGCCGAGAAAGGCAGGGTCGTGATGCGATTTCTAACGACAGATAACTGCCCGCTAAGTATCAACTGATTTCGCGCTGCCATTTGGCATGTTTCTTACCCACGAACGTCACAAATAAGTCTTCGATTTGAGCCGTGCGTGTGCAGGTGACCGTTAGCTTACGAGTTCCGGTACACGGAGTGTGCGCGGTAATTCTTCCTGGTGACGTTAAACTGAGACTAGCTAGCCTTGATCCAGCTATGTATGGGTTCATGTACCTGCACTTTAAAACAACCATGGTCGCCCGTCGAGGAAGCTTCGTTTGGATTGCTACTCGCTAGCTAGTAGGGTAACCCGATCGGTGGTCAGGATGCAGGTCAAGCCAGGAGCCTATGTAAGAGCATCTCCAACGGGACGCGCTATATAGGCCGCGCACTATATAAACTGCAGTTTTGTAGCGTAAATTTTTTTGGACGCGGGTCGGTTTGTCCTATCCCAAGCGCTAAACTTTGGGCTTCGGCTGCAGCGCGCGTCATCGCTCGACGTACGCGCGAAGGAACCCGCGCTGAAACTTCCTCCCGCCCCTCGCCGCCCCACCGTCCAATCCCTCGCCTCCGCGCGGCCGCCGGCGCAATTCCGGCAATGGACGCGCCCTCCGGCACCCCAACGACCCCTCCCTACTCCATTCCACCCGCCGCCTCCGTCGCGGCGCTGCCAGATGCGCCAAACCCTAGCGGTGGCGCCGACGACGGCAACACAACTGCCGCTGCCCGAGCTCTCTTCGTCCCGCCGCGCGCGACGCTGCACACAAGCGCCGCCGCCGTGCAGGGCCCCGGCAAGGTGCGGGCGCCGCTGAGGAGGAAGATGCCGACGTCCAAACGCCCGTCCGCAGCCGCGGGCGCCGGTAACCCGCCGCCGAAGAAAGTGAACGCGACCGCGACCCGCCACGTGCAGCCTCCGCCACCGCCTCCACCGATGAACCATCCGCCGGCGCCTCCGTCCGGCGACCCATCCGGCGCACATACGGTGTATGAGGAAATGCCGCAGAGGTAAAGAACACTTCTTTTCATCCAAATTTTAGTTTAGATGCATACATAGCCGGAGAATAATGAATTTCATTGCAATGTAGAGTCGATGATGAGTCTTTCATGGAGGTAATGAATGTTGGATCTTCGTTTATGCATGATGACACCGCTGAGGGATGGGAGGAATATGAGGATATCGATGAGGAAGGAGAAGGGTTGATTGAACCTCGCCATCCCGGTCGGTCGGCGAACTACACCATAGCGGAGGACAAGGTGCTTTGCAAGACATGGTTGACAATTAGAATGGATCCAACAACCGGTACCGATCGAACAAGAGACACATATTGGATGAGGATGAAGGAGTACTTCGAGGCAAGAAACTTGGAGAAAGAGGCTATGGATGCTATGGAGGCTCGGAGAGCCGCTTTAGAGGAGGGGCTTGCCGCTAAGGAGGAGAGGAAGTTGGCTTTGGAGGAGAAGAGGCAAGACAACGAGGAGAATCTACGCCTAGTGGAGGAGGAGAGGAAGCTTTTCTTGATGGATACTTCCCACATGGATGAGAGGCAAAAGGAGTATGTCAACCTTGCTCGCGACGAAGTGTTAGCCAAGAAGAAATTGTTGGTAGCCAACATGAACACACCCATGACCGGCATGTTTGGAGGAGGCATGCCCATGTTTGGAGGAGGCATGGGAAGCATGCCCGCCATGGGAGGCTTTGGAGGCATGGCCGGCATGAGAGGACCAGGCTATGGAGGAGCTTCGGAGGGACTATGGGAGCATCGGTGAGTGGTGTGTTTGGAGCCATGAGAGCACCACCGGGAGGATTCATGGCCTCGATGGATCCTACTATTTCTCCTTCAACCCAAGATGTCGATGAAGAAGAAGCAAAAGAAGGTGATAATTTGGAAAATGCGGAAGTGTGAGATGCATTTGTGATATGCAAATTGTGTGTTGTACTTTGTGTCCATTTGAATCATATGTGTCGTTGTTGAACTACGTCATGTTGTGTGTCGTTCTTGAACTATGTGATGTGTGTGTTGCACTTTGTGTCCATTTAAACTATGGTAGATCATTTGTTTCATGATTTATGTGAGTGCTTGATCTTGTTAAATGCATAGTAGTGTAGAAACTTGTTTTACGCCGTGCGCGCTGTATTTTGGCGCGCCCGGCGGAGAAATCTTTTTACCGTCCGAGCACGGCCTGCATAATAGAGCGTCCGGCGGAGAAACTTTCAGCGCAGCGCGTGCTATACGTTTACAACGTGGTAGAAACGATATTTAGCGCGCCTAAATTTAATGCGTCTGTTGGAGATGGTCTAAGTAAACAAGGGAGCCCTAGCTTATATGCATTTAGGAACGAGATGTGGTTGGGGCCATACAACATTTCGATGCGTCTCGTCCATCAGCCCATGCACTCCGGATGCCATTCAATTCCCATGGGCAATCTAAGGCCGGATAAGCAAAAATGCACCGACTAGCCCTCACTCAAATGCTACATTCCGACGGTGTTGCAGCAATGTGTGTACATGGTACCAAACTACCAACGAACTGGAGACGGTGAACGTTTTCTTTCAGAGTGATATTTCTGTTTCTTGATTGGTTTAAAAATAACTATTTTAGTCGATAATCAGAACCATTCTTTTAATTATATATTATATATTTGCATGAAACTCAATCTTAAGCTTGATTGTTGTTAGCGACGGATTAGTAATTATTGCACAGTCGATCATTGCAGTATATAAAAAATATCATGTATTTGATTGGTTAAGACTTAAGACAAGTCTTTTTTACCAATAATTACTCTAACGATATACAATTATATGAAAATCGATGTCACGGGAACCATAGTTAGATTCTGTGTCACATACAAACATTGTTTGAACCATTTTCTTATTTAATTAGCCAAGATACGCATAGCCCTTTTCTAAAGTAAAATAGTGCTTTTCAGATATTAACTAAGGCATGAAAATCCTCGATCTGTCGACATAGATTTAGACAGAACAATGAATTCTTGAGGCAAAGTTCAAAAAAAAAATGAATTCTTGAGGTGCACCTTTCTCGGATAACAAAGAGAACATGACTTGCCAAATATCTTGATATTTCTAGGAAACGGTATTCATCAGAGATATCTACATAAATCTAAAAAATTCCACAAAAATAGTATCTAAGATGAGTCATGATTTCTTTGTGTGCATAAATGGACTCTCGGGGCATTTTTGGTTCGCATGATTTAGAAAACACATGAATAGAAAAATATATATCGGAATTGAACGCCATAGCAATGCCCCATCCTACAATAACTGAAAACATGGGAATGGATAATAGAAAAAATACAATACTTTCTACGAAGAAATAAGTAGACAAAATAGTTGTCAATTGAACACGGAAAATATATGCGAGGTTTATTACCGAGTTGCACAAGAAGTAGCCCATAGGAAAAAAAAATCACTATTGGTTTCAATCCTCCAACCCAAACAAGCTCAACAGAAAATAGAACATTCCAAAATTCCTACAAAATTCGCCTGAACCAAAAAAACACATACATGTTTACGAGATTTAAGTTACTAATTTAGGACTATCTCGGATATAGTCACTTCTTAGTTGTGAGAAATATAACAAAATCAGTACACTATCCAACAAAAATAGAGGTTATTTTAAAGATATTTTTGTAGGAATTGGAGAAATTGCAACTAAATTATGAATATAGTTTGAGTTTAAGATAAATCTAACATGAAATTTTTAGAACTAGCATGATACCCACCAGATATTTTCAAAACTCATCAAATATGAAAAATAGGTAAATGAGAAGTTCGATGTTGTAAATCAGTATGTAACTCATAAAAGATAAAATAAAAATATGTACCCATACTGCAATATGTGTCATGCAATTAATCAAATTCTATACATGATCCAAAATATATAGATCATCTTTGATTTTTTAGCATGTTAAACAGTTTCATGTTCGAACATTTGAAAGAATAATTTTAATATCATCTCTATCGGGCGCTCGTATTATTGTCTGGCGCATTGGGGCCAGCTTCCCCCAACTAGGCCCCAATACACTGTTTTAAAAAATGACATGAATTCAAACAAACTAGCGAATTTCATTTAAAGTTTTAGGATGTATTACAAATTTGAAAAAAAAATCAACTAAATCCTAAATGACGCTCCAGACGATCTTATCGCCGTTGCCGCCGTCTTCGTCATTACCGCCATTGTGGTTGGAGGAATGCACCATGAGGATGCCACATTCTATCGCGACCATTCGTTGGTGGCTGGCTGCTTACTACGATGCGCGATGGCGGCTTTGAGTCTCGAGCACTCTGGCGGGTCCTTGGGGCCTTGCATCGGCGACGGCACCTAGTAGTCATGCGGCACGACCTCTTCCCCTCTTGCGTTAGCACGCCCATGATGACCCCATGGCGCGGCAGCGAGCGCAGCTCCATCATGGTTGATGCGAGGATGTGACTTGGGGCTCGGGAACGAAAGCCGACCACTCGACAGCGAATGTATCTCCCGCTTGGTGCTCCAGAACACCACGGGTGAGTATTTCTACAGCTTGGGGAACAAGGGTTGCCGCATGATGACGACGCACACCACGACGAGCTTGGCGGCGAGAGTGGTTCTCGCTTCAGGACTAGTGGTGATGGCTCTATTTTATAGCGATGTCCAAGGTGTTTTTGATTGGTTTCGTGAAGCTTTTCCTCCTAAGTGACAATAGGATGTTCAGTTTTGTCATCACTAACCGAAGATAAATTATCTGGTAGATAATTTTAGTGACACTACCACTCTACTAGGATTCTTACTAGTGAAGATTCAGGCTAAATTATTTTCTGTGTAGCTGCATAAACTGAGTGACGCACTTGTAATTCTGGCGATATGTGGTTTGACTAGTGAAGATTCATAACAGAATGTACCGTGCAGTTGTTCAGATCATACTTGGGAGTTGGGAATTCATTTTCTGGAGTATACTGTAACTCTGCAAGGAAGGTACATATATGTCTGCCGATAACAAAAGCTTAGCTACGTGCATGCAGTCATATCTGTTCTACTGATTTTCTTAGTCTTTTTGTGCCTTGGGCAAGATGTGAAAGTATAGAAAACAAAGCATGTGCCTAGTGCGGGAGTTGACAAACCACATGAGCTGGCATACCACACGCCCAAGTCTGCAGGCTGCAGCTGCAATAAAATCCTAGTAATGGTGGTAAGAAGAAGAAAAACTAATCACACAAGTAGCAATAATATACTAATGCTCTAGTAATCTTTTTGCTGGCCACTACACTGCATGTGTGCATCATCCTTTCTATGCCTAATTAAGCATGCCAACAACCGCAGTGGATCTCAAGATGTAGAGACAGATATCTGTACTTGCCGGTGGCTGCTTCCAAAGAACCCTTCTGAAATCGCCGTCATCATCGTTCCAACCATGCACATCGTTATCATCATCATCATCAAGAACCCTTCGGTTAGCATGAGCTGATCCATACAAATCAGGAGGTGAGATCTTAAGCGTGCACCTGCATTTAATTAGTCTGCATCCGACATCTACAAATGCCAAGAAAAACTGGGCGCCATGGATTCTGAGGATAGGCGTGAGACTTATGTGTGCAAAGAGTGAAAAGGAGAGGAGAAAGTGATGGAAGCTGTAGACCAAGAGAAAAATGATGGGTCTCTAGTACACTAGTAGTCTATGTGTTTTCATTGCTTTTATTTTACCTTCAGTCTTTGCGTTTACTGGAGACTGTTTGTTTTTCAATAATGTGGAGACTATTTGTAATCAAAGCTGATCTAAAAGGGGGTTGCTATGTTTAGGCGGTGTAAAACTATTATGTTTAGAACAATACTAGGGTCGAATACTTTTTTTCGACCTCCTGAGTCGCCTCCCCCCGGGCGGCTCCGGAGGATCCCTCCTTCCCCAACCCTAAGGGCCCCACCTCTCCTCTCTCTCCTGGCCACCATTGCCGCCGGCGCTGGCTGTGATGGCGGTACCTATCTGTCCGCTGCGGCGCGGCAGTGTTACCCTCCAAAACCCACCGACGGGCAATGGCTAAGCAACACGAAGAGCCGGGAGGCTCCCAAGGCCGCTTAGTGGACCCCGGCACCTCGCGCGTCCCGCCCCCAGCACGGTCCTAGGCGTGCCACCTGACCTAGACCCGATCGGAAGGTGTTAGAGTGCTTCGATTGTTCCTGCATGGTAGACACGTAAACATTAAATACGAGCCCTATCGGCTCTTGGTTTCGTGGATCGGCTCAAAGAGCCGATCGCCCATGTTTCACGTTGGATTTACAATGGCATGGGGATCCTGCTTGATCAAAACAAAGCTAAAGCGATCCACAGTTTAGGGTTTTCACCGCATAACCGAACGTCCTACGTGTGATCGGGCCTAGCAGCTACGGAAGATGATGCAAACTACCCCTAGAGGCCTAAAAACCAACATAACGTTGATTCCCGGAACATCCCTTGGGACGGTAAACAACATCTAACGCACCACGGATCGTCCGACCCCAACATAAGGCCTAACTATGCAGATATTAAACTAAACGGAGAAGGAGCAACTACAACGGATCGGATCTACTAAGTAACGAACAAGCAAGATGCGCCCTTACACGGATAGGTGTAAGGGTAGCTAGGTGTCGAGGGACGGCATTGCCACACGATATGCACGAGAAAGCATCAATGCAAGCCCCTAAACACCTAAGGATAAATAGTATGCTCGCCATCAACAAGGCTTCAGACGAGCATACAAACGAATAACGAGCCTAGATCGCTAGATGCGACCTAGCGCATGGTGCTACCGGGAGAAACCCTCGAAGAAAGGGGTGGCGATGCGCCGATTTGTGTTGGTTGAACGATGATTGTCCCCTTTTCCGATAACCCTAGATACATATTTATAGTCCAAGGGACTTTCTAATTGAGCGTGCACCTAACTGCACGGGCCAAACTCTATCTTTTAATTCTAAACACGATACGATCTACTATATTACAGATACATGGGCAACTTAGCCCAAACTCTTAGCGCAAGGCCGCTTCGACGACGCTCCATGTGTACGTCCTTTAAGCCCATCTCTACTTACGGCCCATCTCCTGATTTGGCCAAAATCGGGTGGCAACACATGCCCCCCTGGTTTTGATAATGATAATTGCAAAACCATCTCTCTCCTTCGAAGGGTCATGTCGTGGCGAACCGTCGCAGTTTTCTTCATGATGACGTCTTGCCTTCTCAACTCCCCGCACGACTTGATTTGGCACTACGTTCTCGGGAACTGCTTAGGCATTAAACCACCATATCCCCTTTTTATTTGGCCTCGCAGCCTTCTTCGTCCTCCTCGCACTAGCACTCCCAAAACCCTCCTCGGCCAACATGTCTTCTT
Organism: Lolium multiflorum; assembly: GCA_030979885.1. Taxonomy (NCBI): domain Eukaryota; kingdom Viridiplantae; phylum Streptophyta; class Magnoliopsida; order Poales; family Poaceae; genus Lolium; species Lolium multiflorum. The sequence continues at coordinate 57,617,889 of CM061749.1, read as the reverse complement.
CTTCCTCCTCATCGGGTCTTTCCACGCAGTCCTCCCCCTTCCGCGAGCCGACGCGGAGTGGAACCCGGAGGAAGCCCATGCGGCCAACATCCGCCGCGCCATCGAGGCCGGGACGAACCAAGCCACGACTTCTCCATCTGGTCGAGGACGACCAATCCACGACCGATGGGGAAGCGTCCTCCGCAGCCTCGTCAATGGGGCGGCGAGCGACGACGACGACCTTCCCTGGGAGGAGTAACCTCCTCCGAGGAGGTGGAGGAGGAGGCGATAGCGAGAGCCGGCCCCCCTGCCCTGCCGGGAATCTCAGCGACTTCGACGCGATCACGACGACGCCGACGAAGAAGACGAGGAGGGGCGCCGGCCGCGCGCCGGCGCTAGCAGACGAGCGGCGGGAGAAGGCCGAGGCGACACGACGAGAGGGCAGCGGCCCCTAGATAGGGTAGAGCTAGGAGTAATAGACGGGGCAATGTATCCCTTAGCAACTTCCTTTTGAGAGCAATCGGCTCCTTCTATGTAAAAAATCTGGTTATCAATGAAGAAATTTCTCCAATTTTACTTTGTCGATCTCTTCCATATTAGACTAGCCGATTCTCCCCTTTGTTGACACTCGATGAGCCGATGGCAATGCATCAGCTTTTATAACAAATTGCAAGACAGACCAATCCAATCGCCTTCTCGAGATGTTAACTTGCAATCCATGAAATTCAGACCCAAACTTCCAATCGAACGGGTCCAACGCGCAGCCTTGAGACCCCTAGATCTTTAGACTTTAAAATCATCCGATCGTGATGTTCGTCCTGATAGCAAAACTGAATTAACGCCAGGAAAGCTTCGAGACCATGGCTGAAATACCTTGCCGTCAAAGCTGTATAACGGTACCATTTGCTCACAACTTCCCTTGTGATGCTCTGTTTCAGCAACGAACTGGTCTAGAGCCCGATCAACGATGATGGCTCCTTCTTCAAACTCCTCCCAACCTGGTGGTTTCCTCTGCAAGAGCTCGCCACCTCTCAACCTGGTTACGATCCGGAGATAGCCAATTTCAACACCATCGGCTCTTCAGAATGAGGAATTCTCAAGGCCAGCTGCCCCCGCCTCAAGGCGAGAATGAAAGCGCATCAGCCAAAGGGGTCATCATCGGCCTCCCAACTGTAGTGCGGTGTCAACCGATTCCAAATAAATCGGCTTTCAAGAGAGAACCTCAAGGTGAGCTGCCCCGAGCCGCTCCGTCTCTTCATCAAAATGGGCAAGAAAGCTGCGCCCAAGGAGACAGGCATTAGGACGGTTTTGGAAGGATCAGCTCCCTTGAACTAAGAAGCTTCATTCTTGCGTCTTGTTGCGATTGGTCCATCACCTCGCAGACTGATGCTTCCGGTGAAGATGTTTGATGAAGTTGTCACCTTGGTCCAGCCCCAGGAATATCACCCGATTGAATGTTCATTGGCTGTTCTCATGATCCTAACGATCTGCATGCTTACGGCGCTGCTGATCTTGAAGATTTGCTAATGGAGCTACCAACCATTCCACCGAGGACTCCTTCGAGAGCCTTCTGCGTGACTTGATGACTGCTCCATTAGGCTTCGCTTGCAGTTGTATCCCTTAAGTCGATGGCCGCGCATCGCTTGAATTCTTAAGTCGATGTCTACGCATGGTGTGCCAAAAATTTCTGTATTTTCGTTTTTTATGGCCGATTTGTTTACGTATCGGCCCCCATATTTGAGCTGTTCTGCTGGGCATTTGATATCTACTCCGAGCTTCGTATCCTCGTGTCTCATCCATCTATGTGCCCCCCGAGCCGATTCTATCAAGTAATTGATGGTATCGGCTCTTCATCTGTTGGATCAATGAACACAGACAAAAGTATGTTGAGGATAATTTTGGCCGATTGCCGAATCGGCCTCCCTTTCCATTGCAATGTTTGACTTGCAACTTCTCGGATTTCCAAGCTACGTGGCATGCGGAGATAAGATCCTTTGCTTTTCATTTCTTTGAGGGCCGATCTCGGGATCGGCCTTGCCACGTACGTCCAATGTCTTGGACCTTACTTTAGGACCACGGATACCATGTTTGTATCGGCCGTGCCTTCTGCATCGGCATCGGCCGATGCTGTGCATCTTTCGCTGTTTGGGCGCCATACTTTTGGCGGGTGCGCCTTCGTCTCCAATGTTTGCTGAATTTTCACGGCCAGATCGGGCCGTGCTCTTCTCAATGTGTACATGGTCTCGCTTCTTCTTCCAGTTCGCACCGCTGCACTCTACGCTTGAGAGTGGCTGAGTCCATCGAGGCACCACCTTGGTGGTGATACCTATCTTCTTCTCCATCTGACTCTCGAAGTCTTCTTCTTGAGATGACTCAGCTCGTTTGTTGATAGGTGGGAGAGGTCCTAGACGTTCGAACACTGAAACTTCGTTTGTCCTTCTCCTTGCTGTTTGCATTCTGGGCAATTCTCGATTGTATGCAATCGGCTCATTCCTGAGTCCCCAATGTTTGAAGAAGGGACAGTCCAGTGCTTATCCACGTTGTCTTGCTCCCTTGACCTCCCTCTAGCGCGACGTTCGTACCGTCGTTGTTCCTGTTGGACGATACCTCCTGTTTCGCATCGACCGACGATATCTTTCATCGTCGTCGTAGCGCCGACGTCGGTCGTGGTGCTGTTCATATTTGTTGAGGAGGTGCACGGAGAGTGGGCGCGATACCGTATGCTTCTCACCTCCTAGGTTGGCCGTCTGTCATCATCTTGGGGCCGGTCGCGTGGAACGGCCTCCTCTTTATCTTTGCCACGAGAGTGGCTACTCTCTGCTTTATCTTTGCCATGGCGGATCACAAACCCTGCCATATTGAGATCAAAAGAGAACCCAGGCTCCCTTATGGAGTGGCTTAGGTCCACCATATTGACGTCCGGAAACGGACGCATGTCTACCTTCATGGCAAACTGTCCGAAAGTTAATCGGCCTGATTCTATCGCCATCTGAATTTGTGCGCGTAATACTGGTCGTTGGTGGCGTGCGTGAACGTATGATGCCATTTGCGGTATGGCCTTTTGTTCATCTCTTGTGCCGTAGGGATCTTGTGGCCTTCGGAGCTTCAACTGTTCTCTTCGTAGCAGATCGAAGATCTGTTCAGTTTTGCTCATCAAAGTCCAACCCTCTTGGAGGCCCCGGGTTCACCCATTTGCGGGACACACGGCCCGAGTCCACTCGGCTCTGCGACTTCTTGATCTTCCGAATCTTCATCCTCATCGGCGTTGACCAGGGTTATCGCGCGCTTGAACTTGTCTCAAGTTCTAGGTGGCGCTGTTCATATAAGGTCAGTCTCCGACCAGGTGCGTCAACGAGTTGTACTCCACTTGGAACGTCGATCTTTGAATGACGCTGCAAGGCCTGCCACGGCCAGTTCGCGCTTCTTTCTCGGTTAAATGAACCGAATAGCATCGGTTCTTGACAGCTGAAACGCTGAATGTACTCACACACTTGTCTCTCTCGCCTCGCCGAACTGTGCTAGTTCGGCAATACCATTTCGTAGCTTCGAATGATATTGGGTGAAACTGTTCCTCCACTGCTTCCATGATCGTCGAATTTGGTGACGAGGTGTACCATCCAAAAGCTGGACCGGTGAGGGATTGCGAGAAGCACCTCACCCGTAGCGATCCGATGCCGAAGCCATGCCCCAACAAGTATCGGCTCACGTGCTCGATGGAGCTAGATCCTTCACCCATGAATTTGTTGAAGTCCGGAAGCCGGTACTTAGGTGGTAGTGGGATCAGGTCAAACTCATTGGGGTACGGCTTGGAATAGCCGATTATCTTCTTCTTCGGCAAGATGCCGAAGCGATCTCTCAGACGACCGATCTGATGCGGTGGAGGTAGTGGCTGCTGAGCTTTCCTAGACTGGTGCGATGATACTGCTAGCAAGCTGTTTCGGCTTCCGCTCCCAAACTCCCAGCTGCTGCCTCTCCTGGAACAATGGCTCTGCTCCGGCAATCCCTCTGGAGCTGGATCGCCTGTGTCCCAGTTGCAATCGCACAAACGTGCACACGTATCCGTGTGGGATCTCCTTGGGCGGTTCATACAAGAAGCGGTAGTCGCCCGGGTCACCTCCAACCTTGTAGACAACGTATGCCGGTGAACCTTGTTGCTGTGGAGCTGCCATCGCGTACGGCAATGGTGGCCTGGTGTGGAGTTGCACCTCTCCTTGGTGAGTCCCTAGAGCAGGTCCTGAAGGGGAGTACCGACGCTCCATGATCTCTTGGACCACCCGGAACTAGGGGTGGACTAACGAGCTGCTCGGATCGTTAAGGCTCGGCTCGTTAAGCTCGTGATCGTTAAGGCTCGAATCGTTAAGCTCGTTAAGAATAACGAGCTGAAATCATTGTTCGGCTCGACTCGTTATGTTCTTGCGAGCGCTCGCGAGCAGCTCGTTAAGGATCGTTAAGGAGGCAATGCAAAGCAAATATGTATGCATTCGCTGCTGAGGAAGAGCGGAAGCATATGTTTTTAGATCCTACTGCATGAGTTTCAAGCATGGTTAGAGAACACTATTTTGCTTGGCTCCTTCCTGCAAAATATTTGAGATAACTAAAGTGACTCGCTGTCAAAACTGGTGAGGCCAGCTTGTTAACGATCTTAACGAGTAGCTCACGAACATAGTCGGCTCGATTGTTTAGCTCGTTAACCTTAACGAGCAAAAACTGCTGCTCAGCTCGGCTCGTTAACAAAACGAGCCGAGCTTAAACGAGTCGAGCAAACGAGCACTCATTTAACTCGCCGAGCTTCGAGCTTTTTGTCCAGCCCTACCCGGAACGCAACGCGCTCCAAAGAATTCACCAGGCTCTCAGAATGCCAATGTAGCGAGTGAGCCACCACGTAGTTGATTTCCGTCGGGGCTCTGTACGTTCATCGAGGAGACAGATCCACCCTTCAAGGACGCCTTGTGGCGTGAATCCTTTGAACTCGATGCCGTGCGAACGGGTCTTCAAAGGAGCCGATGAGTTCGGCTTCAACGATGGCCTTCAGCTCATCGTACTTCTTCTTATGATCGGAGGGAGATCCTCGTATGTGATCCCTCTCCATCTCGGATGTCGGTGTTGACGTGGATGTTGCGAAGAGGTCCCACCGGCGTGCCAGAATGTGTTACCCTCCAAAACCCACCGACGGGCAATGGCTAAGCACGAAGAGCCGAGGCTCCCAAGGCCGCTTAGTGGACCTGGCACCTCGCGTCGTCCCGCAAATCTTCCAGCCACGTCCCGGCGGTTGCTAGGGCGTGCCACCCGACCTAGACCCGATCAGGAAGGTGTTAGAGTGCTTCGATTGTTCTGCATGGTAGACACGTAAACATTAAATACGAGCCCTATCGGCTCTTCAGGTTGTGGATCGGCTCAAAGAGCCGATCGCCCCATGTTTCACGTTGGATTTACAATGGCATGGGGATCCTGTGATCAAAACAAAGCTAAAGCGATCCACGACAGTTAGGGTTTCACCGCATAACCGGAACGTCCTACGTGTGATCGGGCCTAGCAGCTACGGAAGATGATGCAAACTACCCCTACGAGAGGCCTAAAACCAACATAACGTTGATTCCGGAACATCCCTTGCGGGGACGGTAAACAACATCTAACGCACTACCGGATCGTCCGAGCCCCAGCATAAGGCCTAACTATGCAGATATTAAACTAATCCTGTGAGCAAGGAGCAACTACAACGGATCGGATCTACTAAGTAACGAACAAGCAAGATGCTGCCCTTACACCCAGATAGGTGTAAGGGCAGCTAGGTGTCGAGGGACGGCATTGACACACAGATATGCACGAGAAAGCATCAATGCAAGCCCCTAAACACCTAAGGATAAATAGTACTGCTCGCCATCAACAAGGCTTCAGCACGAGCAATACAAGGTAAACGAATAAACGTATACTGCCTAGATCGCTAGATACCTAGGCAGCATGGTGCTACCAGAGAACCCTCGAAAAGGGGTGGCGATGCGCCTGATTTGTGTTGGTTGAACGATGATTGTCCCCCTTTCCATAACCCTAGATATATATTTATAGTCCAAGGGACTTTCTAATTGAGGCGTGCACCTAACCGTGCACGGGCCAAACTCTATCTTTTAATTCTAAACACGATACGATCTACTATATTACAGATACATGGGCAACTTAGCCCAAACTCTTAGCGCAAGGCCGCTTCGACGACGCTCCATGTGTACGTCCTTTAAGCCCATCTCTACTTACGACCCATCTCCTGATTTGGCCAAAATCGGGTGGCAACAGCAGGGGAGGTGGTTTTCTCGTCCGCTGTTCAGGGGAGTTGGTGGGCAGCGCGGCTGGGCGTGGCCGGGGCCTGAGCGCATCCACCGGATCGGCGACATGGAAGGGGTGGTGCGCCGCTGGCGCCCTCTCCACGGTAGTGCTCTGCGCCGCCTCGATCTGATCTAGGGTTTCGTCCAAGATCTGGACCGGGTGAGTCTGGGCAGGTGCGGTCCTGGTGTTGGTCCTCGCCACACCGTCGGCCGTGCTGGACTGCCCTCTCAATGTCTTCCGATCTGGTTGGTAGTTGACCGGCGGCGAGGGGGCTGCTAGTCTTGGGAATAATTGTGGTGCTCCTCGGATTTCTCTCGCGCCAAGTGAAGATAGGTTGGATGCTTCTTCCCAATGGGATGGTGATGTCTACGGGTGCTTCTATTCTTGTAGACAGTGTTGGGCCTCCAAGAGCAGAGGTTTGTAGAACAGCAGCAAGTTTCCCTTAAGTGGATTACCCAAGGTTTATCGAACTCGGAGGAAGAGGTCAAAGATATCCCTCTCATGCAACCCTGCAACCACAAAGCAAGAAGTCTCTTGTGTCCCCAACACACCTAATAGGTGCACTAGTTCGGCGAAGAGATAGTGAAATACAAGTGGTATGAATGAATATGAGCAGTAGTAAAATAGCCCCGGCGTGCGTTGATGGTAGTAATATTGCGGGAAGTAAACATGCGGTAGCTGAGTAATTCGAAAACAGTAACAAAAAGTGATAGCGATTTAGGAACAAGGCCTAGGGAATAGACTTTCACTAGTGGACACTCTCAACTTTGATCACATAACAGAATAGATAAATGCATACTCTACACTTTTGTTGGATGATGAACACATTGCGTAGGATTACACGAACCCTCAATGCCGGAGTTAACAAGCTCCACAATTAATGTTCATATTTTAGTAACCTTATAGTGTAAGATAGATCAAAGACTAAACCAAGTACTAACATAGCATGCACACTGTCACCTTCATGCATATGTAGGAGGAATAGATCACATCAATATATCATAGCAATAGTTAACTTCATAATCTACAAGAGATCACAATCATAGCCTACGCCAAGTACTCACACGCACACACCTGTCACCTTTACACACGTGGAGGAGGAATAGAGTACTTTAATAACATCACTAGAGTAGCACATAGATGAATAGTGATACAAAACTCATATGAATCTCAATCATGTAAGGCAGCTCATGAGATTATTGTATTAGTACATAGAGAGATGAACCACATAGCTACCGACCTGAGCCTCGATGGAGAACTACTCCTCTTCATGCAGCGGTGATGAAGATGGTGGTGGAGATGGCAGCGGTGTCGACGGAGAAGCCTTCCGGGCATTTCGCTCCGGCAGCGTGCCGAACGAGACTCCTGTCCCGATCTCGGCTTTGCGATGGCGGCTCGGAAGGTTTCGCGTCGTGGCTTCCTCTCGTATGGTTGCGATGGGGCTTTATATAGGCGAAAGGGCAGCGTCGGAGGGGAAGGCGACCACACCATAGGGTGGCGCGGGCCCACTCCGCGCCACCCTATCATCCTGGGCCCACAGGCCCCTCCGGCGGCTCTCGGGTGTTGATGCTTCCGGGCAAAATAGGAACCCAGGCGTTGATTTCGTCCGATTTGAGAATATTTACTTGGATTTCTGAAACCAAACAACAGAAAGAACTGGCACTTCGGCATCTTGTTAATAGGTTAGTTCCAAAATGCACAAATATGACATATAATGTGTATAAAACATGTGGTATCATCAATAAAGTAGCATGGAACATAAGAAATTATCACGTTGGAGACGTATCAGCATCCCCAGTTAGCTCCCCGAGCAGGTAAAACGATAACAAAGATAATTTCTTAAGTGACATGCCATCATAACCTTGATCATACTATTTGTAACATATGTAATGAATGCGCGATCAAAACAATGGTAATGACATGTAAACAATGAATCATAAAGCAAAGACTTTTCATGAATAGTACTTCAAGACAAGCATCAATAAGTCTTGCATAAGAGTTAACTCATAAAGCAATAATTCACAGTAGAGGCATTGAAACAACACAATGGAAGAATAAGTTTCAGCGGTTGCTTTCAACTTATAACATGTATATCTCATGGATATTGTCAACATAAAGTAATATAACAAGTGCAATATGCAAGTATGTAGGAATCACGTTCACACAAGTGTTTGCTTCTTAAGGTGGAAGGAGATAGGTAAAATGACTCAACAATAAAAGTAAAAGAATGGTTCTTCAAAGAGGAAAGCATCGATTGCTGTATTTGTGCTAGAGCTTTTATTTTGAAAACATGAAACAATTTTGTCAACGGTAGTAATAAAACATATGAGTTATGTAAATTATATCTTACAAGTTGCAAGCCTCATGCATAGTATACTAATAGTGTCCGCACCTCGTCCTACTTAGCTTGGACTACCGGATCTTTGCATGCCATGTTTCAACCAAGTGTCACAAAGGGGTACCTCCATGCCGCTGTACAAAGGTCTAAGGAGAATGCTCGCATTTTTCGCTTTTGATTATTCTCAACTTAGACATCCATACCGGGACAACATGGACAAGATAATGGACTCCTCTTAAATGCATAAGCATGTAGCAACAATTATTATTCTCATATGAGATTGAGGATATATGTCCAAAACTGAAACTTCAACCATGATTCATGGCTTTAGTTAGCGGCCCAATGTTCTTCTCTAACAATTTTGCATGCTCCAACCACTAAAATGATAGATCCTTCAAGACGGACATGCATAGCAACTCACATGATATTCAACAATAGTTGATGGCGTTCCCCAGAAGCATGGTTCTCACAACAAGCAACTTAATAAAATATAAAGTGCATAAGTACATATTCAATACTACGATAGTTTTTAAGGCTATTTTGTCCCATGAGCTATATATTGCAAAGGTGAATGATGGAATTTTAAAGGTAGCACTCAAGCAATTTACTTTGGAATGGCGGAGAAATACCATGTAGTAGGTAGGTATGGTGGACACAAATGGCATAGTAGTTGGCTCAAGGATTTTGGATGCATGAGAAGTATTCCCTCTCGATACAAGGTTTAGGCTAGCAAGGTTATTTGAAGCAAACTCAAGGATGAACCGGCATCAAAACTCACATAAAAGACATATTGTAAACATTATAAGACTCTACACCGTCTTCCTTGTTGTTCAAAAACTCAATACTAGATATTATCTAGACCTTAGAGACCAAATATGCAAATCAAATTTTAGCAAGCTCTATGTATTTCTTCATTAATGGGTGCAAAGCATATGATGCAAGAGCTTAAACATGAGCACAACAATTGCCAAGTATCACATTATCCAAGACATTTTAGAATTACTACATGTAGCATTTTCCAATTCCAATCATATAACAATTTAACGAAGAAGAAATTTCGTCCTGAACATTATGAGTAAAGCCTAAGGACATATTTGTCCATATGCTGGAGCGTGTCTCTCTCCCACAAAGTGAATGCTAGGATCCATTTTATTCGAACAAAAACAAAAACAAAAACAAACCGACGCTCCAAGTAAAGAACACAAGATGTGATGAATAAAAATATAGTTTCAGGGGAGGAACCCGATGATGTTGTTGATGAAGAAGGGGATGCCTTGGGCATCCCCAAGCTTAGACGCTGAGTCTTCTTAAAATATGCAGGGGGTGAACCACGGGGCATCCCCAAGCTTAGAGCTTTCACTCCTCTTGATCATAGTATATCATTCTCCTCTCTTGACCCTTGAAAACTTCCTTCACACCAAACTTCAAGCAAACTCATTAGAGGGTTAGTGCACAATTAATAATTCACATGTTCAGGGTGACACAAACTTACATAACATTCTAGACATTAATGGATAATGGAAATGAATCCAGCATAAAGAGACAATTAGAAAAAGTCAAAAGGCAGAATCGAAAGACGATTTAAAGCTAGCTTTGCTCAAATGGAAAAACTCAAAACTAATGAAAGTTGCGTACATGATCTGAGGATCAAATTGTAATTTTTGAATTTTCTAGAGAGGCCTGTTCCCAGATTCGTGACAGACAAAGAATGCACTGCGCAATGATCCCAAATATAACATCAACTTTGACATAGAAACTTTACTTGGCACAAAAACATGATAAGGAGAGGTTGATACAGTAGTAAACAACTTCCAAGACACAAATATAAAACAAAGTACTGTAGTAAAAAACACATGGGTTATCTCCCAAGAAGTTCTTTCTTTATAGCCATTAAGATGGGCTCAGCAGTTTTAATGATGCACTCGCAAGAAATAGAAGTTGAAGCAAAAGAGAGCATCAAGAGGCAAATTCAAAACACATTTACGTCTAACATGCTTCCTATGCATAGGAATCTTGTAAATAAACAAGTTCATGAAGAGCAAAGTAACAAGCATAGGAAGATAAAACAAGTGTAGCTTCAAAAATTTCAGCACATAGAGAGGCATTTTAGTAACATGAAAATTTTTACAACCATATTTTCCTCTCTCATAATAACTTTCAGTAGCAACATGAGCAAACTCAACAATATAACTATCACATAAAGCATTCTTATCATGAGTCTCATGCATAAAATAATTACTACTCCCAACATAAGCATAGTCATTCTTATTAATTGTAGTGGGAGCAAATTCAACAAAGTAGCTATCAAATATAGGAGGTATATTGTAATCATAATCAAATTTATCCTCCATAACAGGTGGTAACAAAAGACTACTATCATTATAATCATCATAAATGGGAGGCAAAGTATCATCAAAGTAAATTTTCTCCTCAATGCTTGGGGGACTAAAAATATCATGCTCATCAAAGCCAGCTTCCCCAAGCTTAGAATTTTCCATATCATTAACAACAATGGTGTTCAAAGCATTCATATTAATATGTTCCATGGTTTTTTTAATTTTCACGTCAAACCATCCATGTCTTAAATCAGGAAATAGAATAAAAAGGTCATTGTTGTCCATTATGCCTAACTAGTGTAAACAAGAAACCAAATGTCGCAATTGCAGAGTCTAAAGGAAATAGCTTCGAGCACACACACAATGGCGCGAAAAGTACCCTGGAACGGAGTATGAGTGCCTTTTACCTTTCCTCCCCAACAGCGCCAGAAAAAGTGCTTGATGTCTACGGGTGCTTCTATTCTTGTAGACGGTGTTGGGCCTCCAAGAGCAGGTTTGTAGAACAGACAAGTTTCCCTTAAGTGGATTACCCAAGGTTTATCGAACTCGGGGAGGAAGAGGTCAAAGATATCCCTCTCATGCAACCCGCAACCACAAAGCAAGAAGTCTCTTGTGTCCCCAACACACCTAATAGGTGCACGAAGAGATAGTGAAATACAAGTGGTATGAATGAATATGAGCAGTAGTACGGCGCGAAAATAGCTTACAGCGTGCTTGATGGTAGTAATATTGCGGGAAGTAAACATGCGTAGTAATAGCAGTAGTAATTCAAAAACAGAACAAGCAGTGATAGGTATTTAGGAACAGGCCTAGGGAATAGACTTTCACTAGTGGACACTCTCAACTTTGATCACATAACAGAATAGATAAATGCATACTCTACACTTTTGTTGGATGATGAACACATTGCGTAGGATTACACGAACCCTCAATGCCGGAGTTAACAAGCTCCACAATTAATGTTCATATTTTAGTAACCTTATAGTGTAAGATAGATCAAAAGACTAAACCAAGTACTAACATAGCATGCACACTGTCACCTTCATGCATATGTAGGAGGAATAGATCACATCAATATATCATAGCAATAGTTAACTTCATAATCTACAAGAGATCACAATCATAGCCTACGCCAAGTACTCACACGGTGCACACATCACCTTTACACACGTGAGGAGGAATAGAGTACTTTAATAACATCACTAGAGTAGCACATAGATGAATAGTGATACAAACTCATATGAATCTCAATCATGTAAGGCAGCTCATGAGATTATTGTATTGAAGTACATAGGAGAGAGATGAACCACATAGCTACCGAGCCCCGAGCCTCGATGGAGAACTACTCCTCTTCATGGGAGCAGCAGCGGTGATGAAGATGGTGGTGGAGATGGCAGCGGTGTCGACGGAGAAGCCTTCCGGGGCACTTCCCCGCTCCGGCAGCGTGCCGGAACAGAGACTCCGTCCCCAGATCTGGCCGCGATGGCGGCGGCCGGAAGGTTTCGCTACCGTGGCTTCCTCTCGTAAGGGTTTCGATGCGGGGGCTTTATAGGCGAAAGGCGTCGGAGGCCGAAGGCGACCACACCAGGGTGGCGCGGCCCAGCTGCCGCCACCCTATCATCCTGGGCCCACAGGCCCCCCGGCGGCTCGTGTTTGGATGCTTCCGGCAAAATAGGAACACAGGCGTTGATTTCGTCCGATTAGAATATTTCGTTACTAGGATTTCGAAACCAAAGAAAGGAACTGGCACTTCGGCATCTTGTTAATAGGTTAGTTCCAGAAAATGCACAAATATGACATATAATGTGTATAAAACATGTAGGTATCATCAATAAAGTAGCATGGAACATAAGAAATTATCGATACGTTGGAGACGTATCAGATGGCTGGATTGTCGTGTTTTGGAAGGCCCTGCCGGTGAAATTCATTGTGTGATCAATGCCTAAAGATTACTGGGTTGGGTGTTTTTGGTCGTGCGCACCCATGCTTTTATCTGACCGTTTGGTTTCAGAGGGAGCGCTTCGAAGCTCTGCCGGCTGTTAATGTCATGGAACTCATTTTCTTTCGATGGTGCTAGCGGAGAAGGCCATGAAAGCCGAGATCGGTGGAAGAGCAATGGTGATCGGATCTTGGTGGTGAGGTGGAATTGGCTTGGTGCTTCGTTACTTCATACATCGACTTGTATGTGGGGGCGATTGCATGGGACAAGTTCAGAGTTCTATCTTTCAGGGTGAAAATCCAAGGTCTAATCTTAATTGGTTGTGTCTGGCAAAGTTCTTGTTGAAGGCATTATTTTAAGAGTGAGGACTTTCTTCAGGATGAAAACTTAAGATCTATGATCAGGCGACGATAGCGTTTGTGCATTGTTTCCTTCTTGGAGGTGTCGCTTATGGAGAAGCTAATCTTCTGATGTTGTCTTGCTGGTGCCAGTGTTGCCATTTGAAGTTTTCGATCTCTGTAGCGAGATTTTTTTTTTGTAATTTTTTTCTTTTTTTTTTGGTTGTGTGCATCTTTTATGCCAATAGGGCACGATGTTGTTGGAGAGGCTGAATGTAATTGGTATCTCTGCGATATTAATATATGCTCTTTATCGAAAAAACTATTATGTTTCCTTAATGAAATTGGGGGGGGGGGGGCAACCCTTTGCTCTAAGAAATGAGTCTGCATCCCAGCTTTTAAAATTGGTGATTTCTGTCACCGACACACGGCCGAGTCTAGGTCACTGTCTCGGCCAGGGACCGGATGGAGTATGAGAGTGCAATGATGGCCTTGTCTACCTCTCTGTAGATATGTTGCTCCTAGTCTATTCTAGAGATATAATTTGGTAAGGATAAGAGGCAACATGCATGTTTCGATTTATTTATCTTCTGCCTTTTCAGTTTCCATTGCTAGCTCAGGGTCAAGCTATCTCCTTTCCAATGATGGCATATTGACATTAGCTAAAGATTCCTCTTTGATCTGGTTCACTCATTTTCTCGTGCCATTTTGGCGGCTAGAGCCTAGGGAAAAAAGAAAACCAAATCACATAAGTGGATCGATCTTAGTCTTCCTCTCAGTATTGTCCCATTGTTCCATATGGACAGTAGTGGCCCGAGCGCATCGAGCGGCGACCATTCCATCGCGAGAGGCGATAACTGTTCCCACAGACAAATTCACAGCCACGGCAACCCTGCGTGTCATAGCCGCTACTTGTGATGAATCTGAATAAAGGGAAAGCTCTACTGTTGTAGTATGTTTATGCGATAGGGCCGGACACATAAGTGACAACAGATGCCACACAATCACGTTTTGTGGCGGCAGACATGAGACATGCATGGTCGTGTCTTGCACCGTACAAGTCAAACGAAAAACAACGTTGGCTGTCAGGCTCCTCCTAGGACGATCGATCGTCGGCAACCGTGGTGTATCCGCGTAGACTGTGTTCGCTAGCGGCTGCCATGTTTGACGCGGGTTGCAGTATGGTTGACGCTAAGCTGAAGAAAACTAGAGAAGGGTAGTCTCGTCAGGGGTTTACTGAAGACAGCGCCGTTCCTTCGATTAGATGCGGATCATCAGGTTTCAGGATTACCAACGCAAGACGCCTAACATAGCTTGTGATGCGATGACCAATGGCATGTTTTTTCGTGCGAAAGCATGAGTCAGTTAGGTTACTCACAAGCAAGTTTTGCATCTAAAGCCGTGCGTGTGAAGTGACAGTTAGATTACAAGTTCAGGTAATGCCTCCTCTTAAAGTCAAATTAAGGCAGGCTAGCCTTGATCCAGCTATATGTTCATGCACCAGCACACCAGCAGGCAGGCAGGCAAAGCTATGTGTCCAACTATGTGTATACGCTACGCTTTGATTAATTTTTCAGATTTGCCGCGCAGGAGTGTGATTAGTGCAACGCAATGATTCGGTACTCGATTAGTTGATTCGGTACTCGACTAGATCACACGAATCAGCAATGCTCTCGATTAACACCTTGATTGATTATGCTAATGTCGCAAGATGCAGCAACTAAAATCCAATTAAGCTCCACCAACACAAACTGATGACAGATGTCGCTGCGGAACTTAACGGCCAGGATGGATCACGTGACTGATGTCATTTTGTTCCTTCTACCACTTTGCTTCGACCGGTCGGCCTGCAACTTATGTTGCCGTTTGGTGACAAGTTATATGTGGAGTCCTGAATAGCATAGGACATAATCCCTGAAGACTTCTCTATGAGTGACAACAAGACATTATGTTTTCTCACCACGAACTGAAGTAACTTTTTTATTGAAACGGAGATAAAAGTTTTTCCCCAATCCATTAATTAAGGAGTTATGACTAATGACAAAAAGGTAAAAACGATTATAAACGGAACTACTCTCCTAGAAAAATGCAACTAAAGTAAATTATCAAGTGCATAATCTTAGTGACACTACGAGGGTTCTGACTAGTGAAGATTCAGGCTAGTTTATTTTCTGTGTAGCTGCATATAGTGAGTGACCCACTTCTATTTCTTGCCATGTGTGGGACTAGTGAAGATTCATAACAGAATGTACCGTGCTGTTGTTCAGATCACACTTGGGAACTCATGTTCTGGAGTATAGACTACAAATCAGCAAGGAGGGTGTACATCTGTCTGCTGGTAACAAAAGCTTAGCCACTTGCATGCAGTCATATCTGTTGTACTGATTCTCTTCTTTTTATGCCTTGGGCGAGATGTGAAAATATAGAAAACAAACAACCTGCTTAGTGCAGGAGTTGACAAACCACAGGAGCTGACAAACCACACGTGCAGCTGCAATAAAATCCCTAGTAATCTTGATGCGAAGAAGAAGAAAATTAATCACACAAGTTGCAATACTCTACAAATCTGTTTGCTCGCCACTACACTACATGTGTACATCATCCATTTTTATGCGTAATTAAGCAGGCCAACAACCGCAGTGGATCTCAAGATGTAGAGACAGAGATCTGTACTTGCCGGTGGCTGCTTCCAAAGAGTGAAAGAACACTAGTGAAATTGCCATCATCGTCGTTCCAACCATGCATGCACATCGTTATCATCATCATCAAGAATCAGTTAGCATGAACTGAACTATACAAATCATCTGGCTGACATCCTAAGCGCACTAGCACCTGCATTCAATCTAATCTGCACCATTAGCTTCTGAAATTGCCAAATGGTTTTTTCTGCCACCGACACACGGCCGGGTGTGGGTCACCGTCGGCGTCGGCCAGGCACCGGATGGAGTATGAGAATGCAACGATGGATTTGTCTGCCTCTCTGTAGATGTATGTGTTGCTCCTAGTCTAGTTGTTATGGTGCTGCTAGAGGGATGGCGCGAGAGGGCCGGCCGGGGGCTTTGCCCATGGCCGGTGGCAAGAGGGAAGGGATATCTTTCTTAATTTGCTGATTAGATTGATCTCTCCTCTCCTTATATAGAGAGTTTATACTCCGGAGGCTTTCGACTCTACAGCGGCCCATGACTCTCTCACTACACCCCACCTGGACACGCAAAGCCGCAACCTAAACAAACCATGACTCGACGCAACACAAACCTACACACTAAAAACGAGCCTTTTACATCTCGGCTTGTTTTATTACTCTCAACCTGAAATGGACTGGGACACTTTATTGTTGACCCCCGAACATAAAGTGGACACCGTCCGCTTCTACGTGCATCAGACCCACGGATCCCATGGAAACGACAAAAGGAGCGCGCGCCGGCGGCGGAATGCGGTGGTGCTACGCGGTGCGCTCCGTCGGTGACACCATGCCTTCTCCCGCCGATGATATGATGGCGCAGACTTTGAGGTCGCCGCCGCGGAAAAACAGCATGTCCGCCGCCCGGGAAACCGTACGCCAAGATCCCGACGCGGACGAGGTCGAGGTCCGTTGCGCAATGAAGCGCAACTTGAAGGAGCTGCGGTGAGATCACGCATCTCACCGACCGACAAGGAGGCAGCGCGCAGCAGCTTGCAGCCTCACCGCCGCCGACACGTGGCGGATAGCGATCCAAGCCGGAAGCGGTGACGGCGACGGAGGGAAACAGACCTGGTGGAAGGGCATTGCCTGAAGATTCCTCTTGCTTGGTTCACTCATTTTGTTGTGCCATTTGGCGGCTAGAGCCTAGAAGAGAAGAAAGCCCAATCACATGAGTTGATCGATCATCAGTAAGTCTTCTCTCTCACTATTCGGGGCGCCTATCTTGATTTGGTAACTGTTGCTTCATGGCTATGTCAACGCCAACCCCGGAGCCTAACAGATGGACAGTAGTGGCGCGAGCGCATCCAGCAGCGACCATGTAAGATACTCCACCGCGACAGCTGAGAACTGTTCCCACAAGCCAAATCACAGCAGCAAACCCTGAGCTTACGGCGTCATAACCGCTAGTTAGGATGAATCCAAATAAATGTCAAAGGAAAATTCTGGTCTCGTTGTACAGGGAAGGCGACTAGTTTTCGATCAACTGAGAAGTAGCTTAGTTCTTCTTAGTCAGTTAGTTATTGGTCAACCGGCAGTTTGTCACCTGCTTGCAACATCCGGCTACGTTAATCACTGAGGCAAATCAAACAGCCATGAACACTTTCTTTTAGTTGTAATCCACTTGCAACTGAAAGAATTTAATATGCAAATTACCCAATGTATGATTCACGATGTAAATCTAACGGTTCTCAACATGACCTCTAAATTAATTATCTGGCCGTCCGATAACCAGCGAAACCGTATTATTTATGCAGGTAGGGCCGACACACTTGCAGAAACATATGCTACACAATCACGTTTGGTGGCGACAGGCATGAGACACTCGTGGTCGTGTCTTGCACCGTACGTGCTGCGCGTCTCGTCAGGGGTTCACTGAACTTAAGAATGGTTCCCGCAGACAGGGCCGTCCTTCGATTAGATGCGTGTCATCAGGTTTCAGTATCACAATTCACAATTCCCCAGGGAAGACGCCGACCTAGCTCGTGATGCGATTACCAACGACGGATACCTAACTGGTAATTCACGCTGCCATTTGGCATGTTTCTTCGTGTCAAAAATAAGTTTAGCCGTGCGTGTGCAAGCGACAATTAGCTTACGAGTTCAACTGTTTGTTCATCCTGGTCAATATGAGCCGTGCGTGTGCAAGCGACAGTTAGCTGATGCGACTAGCTAGAGCTTGATCCAACCGTGTGTCCGTGCATCCATGCATATGCATCTCCTTGCAGGGCTTGCCAGTGTATACACTGATTAATTACGCAACGCAATGATTCGGTGCTCGATTAGCTGGACGTGCGTACGCTGATCTAGATCGCACGAACGAGCGTGCTCTCGATTGATTGGTCTGCGCAGGCCGTCAACAGCAGCAACCTACGCTGCGCAGCTCGATTAATTATGCTAATGTCACAAGATTCATCAACTAAAACGACCCAGCTCTATAATCACCTAACGATTTTTTTTTTTCGATCTGACCTAACCGCCGCCGCCTGGCGATTAGGGTTTTCTGACCCCGCCGTCGGACTTCGAGCCGGCCGGGGGCTTCGTTTTTTCGCTTCTCCGTCTTCGGGAGGGATCCTGATCGCTTCTCCGAGTCCTCGTTGTGTCTCTCGCGACCCAGCTTTGCCTGTCTTCTCTGGTTCGTTCATAGAGGTTTGACAGCGGAAATCCTCCTTGCTCGCTCCATGGCGAGCCCTGAAAATTCGACGAATCAAGCGAGCGGCTCCGGCAGCAAGAAACCTGAGGCTATTGGAGACCTGCTGCAACGTCTTGGAATCGATGATGATGAGTTGGATGACCTTGTTTTCGAAGATGAGGAGTCTGCACCTAAACAGGGCATCAAGTGGATGGCTCTCGCCAAGGTTCATTCATCTGCTCAGTTTAGTCCCTTGGCGTTTGAACAGAACATGAGGAACGCGTGGTCACCTGCGCAGCGAATTGAATTCAATCACCTAGAAGGTAATCTCTTTACCGTTCAATGTTCGTGTCTCGGAGATTGGTTCAAGGTGAAAGAGGGTGGTCCATGGTTGTTTCGACAGAACATTGTTTGTATAGAGGAATATGATGGCCTGGTTGATCCGGAGTCAATTGATCTAAATTTTTTTGATACGTGGATCCAAATTCACAAACTTCCAATAGGGTACCGCAATGAGGCTCTAATCAAAAATCTTACTGAGAAGAAAGTGGGAAAGGTAATTAAAGTGGAGACAGATGTTCACGGCTTGGGCAACTTCGTTCGTGTTCGGGTGAGACTTGACGTAAGGAAAATCATTGCACGGGTGGTCACTATCTCAAGAAATCGTGAACGGGAGTATTACCAAGTGCAGTACGAAAAGATCCCCAAATTTTGTGGCGCCTGTGGATTCTTTGGCCATGGTCATCTAGAATGTGGCACAGGTGAGCATGAAGAGGACAAATTAAAGTGGGGCGATTTTTTAAAAGCAGACAGGGAAACTTGGTTTGGTCGGAGCTTCAACTTTGGTCCTAGAGGTGGCCGAGGCACCGGCCGTGCTGGCTGGGATGGAGGACGTAGTCCTGGTCGTGGGCGTGGCCAGGGTCCTCTAACTACTGGTGCAAACCGTACCCCATTAGGCCGCGTTACTGGTGAGAAAATCGACTGGAGACACAATGCTTTGGCTACCCTTAATGGTACAGCTGCTGACGGAGAACTTGATGATACTGCTACAAGCCCAGCCAAGGATATGGATATGGACAAGGGTTCTCCAACTGATTCTTCCGCTAAAAGAAGGCTTGAGTTAGATGGAAAAGAGGACATGGAAAAGAACAATTCTGATCAGCAAGGGAACATGCAACCTAACGACATGAACACAGATGGGTCTCCACCATCTGACCAATTGGATCCAGTTGATGATAAGGATCGTAAAAAGAGAACAAAGAAGGACGGAGCAATCTCCTCTTCACTAGGATCGGCGGCCTCCCTCGAGGAGTCCGTCCGGTCGCAATGAAACTTTTAGCTGCGAACTGTCAGGGCGCGGGTAACCGCCCGACAGTTCGATCTCTTCTGGCTGTCCAGAAGCGTATTGACCCCGATGTGATGTTCTTGTCGGAGACTCACCTCGACTCTTATCCGGCTGACTGTCTTCGTAAGAATCTGAAAATGAGTTCTATGATTGTCAATCCCACTACTACTCGGAGTGGTGGGGTTCTCTTGTTGTGGAAGCAAGGTATTAATATTCAACAAATTTTTTCTGCGCCTAATTACATTGATGTCTCTGTTCATGAAAGCCCTATGAAGGTTTGGAGGTTCACAGGTATTTATGGGGAGCCTAAATGGGAAGACAAATATAAAACGTGGGACAAGCTACGTGATCTGAAGAGGGACAGTAATCTCCCATGGGTTGTTATTGGCGACTTCAATGAGATATTATATTCACATGAAAAGGAAGGAGGCAATCCCCGGCCCCATCATTTTATGCAGGCGTTCAGAGATTCGTTGATGGCATGTGACCTGCACGATATTGGTTATAGTGGTGATCCTTTCACTTGGCGTCGCGGGCATATCCGAGAGCGCCTGGATCGGGCTACAGCGAACTCTGACTGGTTAGCTATGCACCCGGATGCCTCTCTCACACACCTGGAGAGCATCAAGTCTGATCACCGCCCAATCCTTCTTGATACGGAACCCCATGTGTATGTGCCTAATCACAGTCCCTCGATGAAATTTGAGGCCAAATGGTTTAAAGAAGACTCGTTCCGCGAGGTTGTGGAGACAGCGTGGGCTTCTGCTGGGTCGGCCGTGGGCAATGCTAACGTGCTCGCCAAGCTGGCTCATTTGCATGCCTCGCTCCATGCATGGGACAAGGAAATATTACAGAAGCCGAAGCGCCGCCTGAAGAATGCACAGAGGAAGCTTGAACGGGCTCTAACTGGCCCATTATCGGAGGAAAATGAAACTATTGCCAAAGAGCAATCGGCGTTGATTGAGTTACTTCTTGAACAGGATGAGGTTCATTGGATGCAACGGTCTAGGGCGAATTGGCTTCAGCAAGGCGATCGAAACACGGCCTTTTTTCACCAGTTTGCGACGGCCAGACGCAAAAAGAATATGATTAAGAAGCTGAAACATAATAATATTTGGGTGGAGGGTAATGCAGCTTTGAAACCTATTGTCAAAGATTATTTCTCTAACCTATTATCCTCGGAAGTGCAAGATGTTGATCCCGAGCTCCTTGATAAGATCCAGCCTAAGGTGACTGAAATTATGAATGAAAGCCTGATTGCACCGTTTTCTGCTGATGATGTTAAAAAGGCTGCTTTCAGTATCGGTGACCTTAAAGCGCCGGGCCCGGATGGTCTCCATGCCATCTTTTACAAAAGATTTTGGAGTATTTGTGGGGCGGAAATAACCTCTGAAATTTTGCAAGCTTTGAATACGGGGGTGATACCTGATGGCTGGAATGATACTACGGTTGTGCTTATCCCCAAAGTTGATAATCCAGAGTTTATAACTCAGTTCCGACCGATCAGCCTTTGTAATGTGATATACAAAATCATCTCTAAAATGTTGGCCTTCAGATTGAAGCGCATCCTTCCTGAGGTAATTTCTCCGATGCAAAGCGCCTTCGTCCCAGGGCGCCTGATTACAGACAACGTTCTGCTTGCCTATGAAAGTATTCATACTATCAAAAATAAAAGAAACGGATCTAATGGCGCATGTGCAGTTAAACTTGATATGCACAAGGCCTACGATAGAGTGGAATGGATTTTCCTTGAAAATATGTTGAGGCGACTGGGTTTTTCTGAAAGGTGGACCTCGTTGATGATGGCTTGTGTCAGCTCAGTCCGATATCAAATTAGATTCAATTCTCAGGAGACCGATATATTTTCTCCAACTAGAGGACTTCGCCAGGGGGATCCTCTCTCCCCTTATTTGTTCCTCATTTGTGCGGAGGGTCTATCTAGTCTGTTGTTGCATGAAGAAGAAGTTGGTGGCATTGCTGGGGTAAGGGTGTGCAGAAATGCACCATCAGTTTCACATCTACTCTTTGCTGATGATTCCCTAATTCTCATGAAGGCGGATACGAATAATGCAATTTCCTTGCAACAAGTTCTGGATACTTACTGTGCAAATTCAGGTCAATTGGTGAGTCTAGCAAAGTCGAGTATTTTCTTCTCCCCGAATACAAATGCTCTTGTTAGAGCTGAAATGTGTCAAGCACTACACATTGACACGGAAGCAATTTCGGATAAATATCTGGGCCTCCCTTCTCTTGTGGGGGCGGAGAGAAGTGATTGTTTTGAGCATTTTATTGAGAGAATTATCCAACGAATTAATGGTTGGAAGGAGAAACAACTGTCTATTGGGGGCAAGGAAATTTTACTGAAGGCGGTGGCCCAGGCCATCCCAGTTTATGCAATGTCAGTTTTTCTTATTCCTATGGGGGTCTGCAAAAAAATGATGGATGCCATCTCGAGCTTCTGGTGGGGTGATGATGAAAACAGTAATAAAATGCACTGGATGGCCTGGTGGAAGCTATGTTACTCAAAAAGAGAGGGTGGTTTGGGATTCACAGATTTCCACTCCTTTAATCTTGCTATGCTGGCTAAGCAGGTATGGAGACTTGCCACAGAACCTGATTCTTTGTGTGCAACCGTTCTTAAGGCGAAATACTATCCTCATTGTGATATCCTGAAAGCGGGTCCAAAAGCTGGATCTTCTTTTACCTGGCAAAGTATTGTGGCGGGGATCTCTACTTTCAAAAGGGGCTATATTTGGAGAATTGGTAATGGTGAAAAAGTTAACATCTACACGGATCCGTGGATACCCTCTAGTGCTGATCGTAAGATCATTACTCCACGTGGGAGAGGGGTTTATACTAAAGTTGCAGATTTGATTGATCCGGCGACTGGATATTGGGATATCGAGCTCCTAAAATCTCTATTTTTCGACATTGATGTCACACGTATTCTGGAAATTCCATTGAATCACCATGGTTTTGATGACTTTATTGCTTGGAAGTATAATAAAAATGGCCGATATTCGGTCCGATCGGGATACCATCTTCAGTGGCGTCATGCCTTCGGTGCTCGGGCGGGTCAACTTGCTCTCCCTGGACATTCTGCTCTGAACCCAGTCTGGAAAGCACTATGGTCTCTAAAATTGCCTGGTAAGATTAAGATCTTTACGTGGAGGGCCTTACATGGTATTATTCCCCTGAAGTCAATATTGGTGAACCGTCACATTGGTACGTCTGGACAGTGCCCGATCTGCATGCAGGGACCTGAGGACATGGCTCATCTCCTCTTCCAATGTCATACGGCTCGAGAGCTTTGGACCTCTTTGGGCGTCATTGATTGCATTGATGAAGCTTTGTTGTCCGACCGGTCTGGCTCGGCTATCCTCGAATATCTCATACGTGATCTGAATTCATCGGTTCCGGGGTTTACTAATATGGGCTTTAAGGAACTTGTAGGGGCTTCGTGTTGGTACCTCTGGTGGATCCGTCGTCGTCGTACGCATGGTGAGGAGGTTCCCCCGATCTTTCAATGCAAGATGTCTATTCTCTCAATTGTCTCCAATGCAGCGAAAGCAGCAGCAAAACCACCGTGCAGGGTTCAACGGTGGGAGAAGCCTGAGGCTAGACAGATCAAAGTAAACGTGGATGCTTCCTTTCATTGCGATGATCGAGCTGGAGCAACTGCGGCTGTTATTCGTGATGTCCAGGGTAAATTCATGGCGGCTTCGAGCACTTATTACCCCAACCTTTCTTCGGCGGCATCTGCTGAAGCGTTGGCAATGAGAGAGGGACTAGCTCTGGCTAACCGCTATGGTGGCGACAATGTGATTATGGAATCTGATTCTCTGGAGACTGTAAATGCGTGCAATGGTGATGAAGCTTGGTGGGGCGAAGAATCAGCAATATTTGCAGATTGTGTCGATTTGGCCTCGTTCATAGACAAAATCCAGTATAGACACTGCCCAAGAGAAGCAAATGTGGTAGCCCACGAGATAGCGAAAGTCTGTTTCGCTGATAAAAATTCTTGTAATTGGCTAGTAGAGCCTCCTAGTTTTATTCTGCCGATGCTCATAAACGATGTAACTGTTAATTGATTGGCGGCAGCAGGTTTCAGACGCACTCTTTTCCTTCCAGGGTACCTAAGGGGGCTGGGAGGTTTTTAATGAGGCGGCCTGCAAAATGCCTAATATAATGGTTTTCAAAAAAAAACGACCCAGCTCTCAACGACCACACAGACGCAGATGAATGTCACAAACTGTGCTACGGAGCGGCCGGGAGGCGGGATCACGTGACCCCGATCCATGGCGCGGCGGAGGATCCGGGACCGGGAGCGTCGGCTCCTCCATTGTCGGGCGCAACTTTCCACCACGTTACCTCGTTAGTTTATCCTCGATAATCAAAGGCGGTCGTCGTCGAAGCTTCCTCTGCGTCGCTAGCTAGCTGGCTAGCATGCACGATACTCTCCGTTAACTAAACCGGTTTTGCTACGTCGTCTCAGTCAACTGAGATTTTCTTAAGTCTAAATCAATTACAAAAATATGCTTTGAGTTGCACTTTTCTGTTAAAAAAGTGCAATTGCACTTTACTGATAGAAATGTGCAACTGAACCGAGTTGCACTTTTCTTTAAACTGTAATTGCACTATTTTGAGTTGACTGAGACTTAAGAAAATCTCAGTCAACATAGACATAGACACACCCTAACTAAACAGGGTCAGGGAGCTATGAATTTAGAAATGAGATGTGGTCGTCCTACAAGATTCAACACCTAGCTATATTGGTTCATGCCCGAAGTTTTGACCACGACTTGAACCTAACCCTAGAAATTTAGAAAAAATCGAAAAAAATATGAAACCTCCGCATTCCGTCATCTAATGTGACATAGTATCTAGCTGAAATAGCAAAATTGGAATATTTCAAATATTCTAAAAAATTGTTCACAACCTTCCATGTTGAAAGATTTATGGTGTTTAGGGAAAATGAGCTAGGTCACGACCACCGCCATGGCATAGTGTGAGATGATGGGCACATATTATGATGTGTGTATTTTGGGATGAAAAACAATGTTGTCCTTGGGGTTTCCACCCTCTTCGCGGAGGAAAGCCATTTTCCATTTTCCCCATGCTGAGAAGTATTATTTCCGTGAAGCATCTAGTAAGAGTCGCCGCTTTGAGTACAAATTATTAAAAAAAGCCAACTTAAAAAAAGTGAACTTTCAACATCTTGATGATAAAATAGCCGAGAAGTTTGCCTCTAAAATTTGGAAATACGTAAACATGGCCAGCTGAAGAGGGTCTTGGTTCATGTCATCCTCACTCCCAAGCAATCTACCTTTATCACTTCTATTGATCTTCCAAATGAGGTATTAAAGAGAACAATTGCTCTTCTAATAGCTTCTTCTGTGGGCGGGAGGGGACAAAGAGACCCAGGAAAATGCAAGGTAAATTAGGACAAAATTTAATTAAACTTGGTGGGCTTGGTATCTATCGTCAAGACAAGTTTGCCGCCGCTCGACTAAGATGATCATGATTTGACTGGGTTGATGGAACCAAGACGGGGATTGGGCTTGGCAACCTTGCAATGAAAATGGTCGGGAGCGCTTTGCGGCATCCATGATATCGATGGCCATGGTTGGCAATGGAGAAAGGGTCAAATTTTGGAACTCATGTTGGCTTCATGGCATTCGGCCCAAGGAGTTATTTTTAGATAAAAGGCATGATATACCTGGCTTTAATTTAATAAAGCCCATATCATGATGTGTGTATTTTGGGATGAAAAACAATGTTGTCCTTGGGGTTTCCATCCTCTTCGTGGAGGAAAGCCATTTTCCATTTTCCCCATGCTGAGAAGTATTATTTCCGTGAAGCATCTAGTAAGAGTCACCGCTTTGAGTACAAATTATTAAAAAAAGCCAACTTAGAAAAAGTGAACTTTCAACATCTTGATGATAAAATAGCCGAGAAGTTTGCCTCTAAAATTTGGAAATACGTAAACATGGCCAGCCGAAGAGGGTCTTGGTTCATGTCATCCTCACTCCCAAGCAATCTACCTTTATCACTTCTATTGATCTTCCAAATGAGGTATTAAAGAGAACAATTTCTCTTCTAATAGCTTCTTCTGTGGGCGGGAGGGGACAAAGAGACCCGGGAAAATGCAAGGTAAATTAGGACAAAATTTAATTAAACTTGGTGGGCTTGGTATCTATCGTCAAGACAAGTTTGCCGCCGCTCGACTAAGATGATCATGATTTGAATGGGTTGATGGCACCGAGACGGGGATTGGGCTTGGCAACCCTTGCAATGAAAATGATCGGGAGCGCTTTGCGGCAGCCATGATGGCCGTGGTTGTCAATGGAGAAAGGGTCAAGTTTTGGAACTCACGTTGGCTTCATGGCATCCGGCCCAAAGAGTTATTTTTAGATAAAAGGCATGCTATATCTGGCTTTAATTTAATAAAGCCCACATATCCACTGTTCAGAAAGTTCCACCTCACCGGAAAGCTAAAACGGAATCAAACTCCCTAATTCAACCATGGGGCACGAGGTTGTGGCGTCGAGCTTGCTAGATTATTTTCCGTGTCGATGTGCATGAGCTCGTTTTCCATCCACAACTTGGTAGCTTATTTTCCGCATAGATGCGCTTGAACTCGTTTTCATCCACTCCGGTCCCTCCTTGTCCTGTGACTTGGATGTTGTTGCCCACACCTGCATAAGAATCATAATTTTATAGATGATATTAGCCGGATGGTTAAGTGCTTTTGCTCCCAAAGAAGATTACGCCTAAAATATTCGCAAAGTCTAAAAGGAAGAATTACACGGTTAGGAAGGTTGTTGAGAACATTTTTTTGGGTCAATCAAATATATACTCAAGTCGGTTTTTGACATGGAACATATCCAACAATATGTCACGATATGGGAATTTCTCTTCAATATCCAACTTGACCAACAAATCCCCCGTAGTATATTTTGGAAGTTCACAAATTAATGATGGTAAGTATACCGCCTCGTCGGCCTACAAGATGTAATTCAAATGGCTCATCTCAACATCCTTCAATGCTTTGGCTTGGAAGGTTTGGCTTCCCAAAAACCTAAGTTCTTTGCTCAGTTGGTAATGCAAAATAGGATTTGGGTGGTGAATAGACTTGATGGCCAAACTGTGGAAATTGCCCTCTTTGCAACCAAGAGCAAGAATCAACGATGCATCTTCTTTACAAGTGTAGTTTCTGATCTATTTGAATTTGGAAGGAGATTTTTTACTTGGTGTGGTATCCATGACATGGCTCCGAAGCTTTGGGTAAATGAAACCTCCGTCAGCGATTGGTGGACCACACTTGCGCTTCAAAGAGGGAAGTAAAGGAAGGCGATGGCCTCTCTAATCATTCTCATCTTTTAGAAACTTTGGAAAGAGCTAAATGCTAGAGTGTGCCGCCACACATGGTCATCAATAGAATCAAAGATGAGGCAGAGCGGAGCCATGCAAAAAAAAATTGCAATGTAATTTCGAGACAGTAGGCTCCATTTGAAATCCTAGAGTTTGTCTTAGGCAATTGTTCTAAAACTTTCTTCTGTATATATTAATTGAAATGTCAAGTCTTTTGTCCCGTTTCCTTTTTTAAAAAGGGTACCGGTACGATGACAGACTTTTTCCTATGTCTAATGCCTAGCTTGTTCGATAGCGTTTCGATGAGTCTGGTCCAAGTTTAATTCACTGATGACATTCAATTCGCATGGGCAGTCTATGGCCGGCTAGACAAGAAATGCACCAACTAACCTTCACATATGCCACGGTACTGCAGTCATGTGCATTCACAGTACCAACGCACTGGACACAGTGAACGTTTTTCTTGCACTGCTCATCATCCAAGCATAAATGGCAGCACTGTGATGATGCAGTGGAAAAACCTGTGACCGTAGAGAAATCCAAAACAGTTACCAGTAGGAAGTAGTGTTTTGGCTCATAGATGCATATAAATCTATTAGTATTAAAAATGTTTAAAATAAATTTAAAATGTTTAAAAATCAATTTTGTGTGGTATATGCAAACATTCTATATCCGCATGTAAGTTTTTGGAGGAAAATAACATTTTACATGACCTGTGTAAAGAAGGCAAAAGGTGTTACGTACGCATATTGGAGCATCAAAATTTGTCTTTTCAACACGGGATATAAGAAATATTATTTTTTCCAAAAACATATGTGCAAACATAGGATATTTAGATGTACACGTGAAATTTTATTTCAATTTTTTTAAATGTGTTTTCTTATAATGGGTTCATATGCAACCTGTGACCCAAATTAGATTTCTCTACTAAAAACAAGTATTTTTTTTTCGTGCCCAAATCAGGTCGTTTAGTGAGAACAAATATGTGGTTGGGTGGTTAGGAGGGTAGTGGCACTTCAATCCACCGGAGTTCGAACTCCATATTTGACACATTAGTGTCTTATAAAGGTGGAATATTCTTTAATGCGAGACGATGTTTTCGTCAATAGCAGGACGTCTGCGCTTCTGTGGTGACTTCATTAATCTTAAAATCCGCGGAATCAAGTTTCTTGGACTTACTATCTCGAAGATGCTCATAAAAATAGCCTATTCGTGCGTTTATAGAGGTGAGTTATGGGCGTGAGTATCTCCGTTTGTGTTTTGAGAAAAAGCTTAGATCGATCAGCAGCCATTGTTTTTTCCTCAAATTTTAATTAGTGCGGGAAAGTGTAGAAATCAGCACGTGGAAACCAACCAGCTGCAGGATTTCTTTTCTGATTTCTCTGCAATTCTTAGTTTATTCCATGAAATCAGGACATGTCCCTTTCTATCACTGTGGAGGCATTCATTTCCCAACTAACACGAGTAGGAAGAGATCAACGTACGTTCCAAGATTAACACAAATACAATTGTTGAAAGGAAGATGGTCAAATGCAAATGCAAATGCAATGCATGGCATTGTCCAGTGTAGCACTGCACATGACCATGAGAGAGAGACCTGATCTGATCTCAAGTTCTGAAAACGCGTACTGCATAGCCATGCTCATTGATTATTTCCATAATATACACTGGTAGTATTACAAGCTCAACCGAAACACACTTAGAAACAGATAACACCAGACATCTTGCAGCGCGAGTTTAATTAGCTTTGACACTCTGTGCCTGCACCGGAGCGGTGCCATGGCCGCCACCGACGGAACCAAGCGCGCTCCTCACGGTCATGGCGACGCGGCAGGCCTTCAGCGCCCGGAAGCTCTCGCCGCGCACCCCGAAGCACGCTAATGCGGCCGACGTGTCATCGTCGTCCGAGAACGAGGACGCGTGCATCCTGCTGCTGCCGTAGCCGCGGCCGCCGCGCATCGACGAGCACGACGAAGGCGCGCGCATCCTGCTGCTCCCGCCGCCACGCATCGACGAGCACGCCGGTGACTGCGCGCCGCGGAAGGACGAAAACGTGGTCGATGCTGACGACGAGGACGAGGACGACACGGACGAAAACGACGACGTGGGCGACCCCGACGGCCGCGTCCGGCGCCTCGCCATGGAGAACCTCGGCAGGATGAACCCGAGGATGCCCACCTTCTTGCCTCCGCCGCCGGTAGCCTTGCGGCTGCGGGCGTCCTCCTTGGCGGCGGTGTAGTAGGACGGCGGGGGCGTGAGGGGCGGCATGGTGGCGTCGGAGGCGGCGTCGTTCTTGGGCGTGCCCGGCTGCGACTCCCACAGGAACGGCACGGCCCCGGCGGAGGCCACGCCGTAGTAGACCCTGAAAGACGGCGCGGCGCCCGCGGAACTGTCCCTCGTCAGCAGCCTGGACACGGAGAAGACCTTGCCGCTTCCCTGCTTCGGCTGGATCGCCGCCGCCTCCTCCTCCAACACCTTGCCGAGGGTGGTCGCCATGGGTGGATGGATGGTTGGACGTGTCTCCCTTCTTGCAAGTTACTGGGGAAGAAAGGAACTGGACACTGAGATTCGCAGCTAGCGAGCGAGTGTGGGGTTTTATGCTCGTCGGCAGCAGGGGTGTATTAATAATGGAGCTGTGCTGCCCGTTTGCACGTCTCCCGTTGTGGTTGTTTACGTATCTGATCTGATTATTGTTTTGTTACTGCCCGCCTGTCCAGATCCCGCAAGCAGAGAGATGACCTTTGACTTTGCACTGTTTGGATCCACATGCTAGCCAGGATTAGGGCCTATTTGGATTGAGGAATTTTATTGAGACTTTAGTGGGTTTTCAATCCATAAGGATATTTTCTTTGTATAGAAGGCTTTTGGATTTTCAGATTGAGTTCACTAAATTCCTTGGAAATCTATTCATATGCATTTTAGTTCGTAGGAATATCAACATGTTGGCAGACCTCCTTTTATGTTTTCTTTGAGAAGTTCAATACACTTAAACTAGTATATCTCTATCTACTCTCTCTTCTCAATCATGTGAAATTTCTATGTTTGCTTCTTGTGCACCATCCAAAGACACATCTCACAGTTTTGGTGCGCTTTGAAATCATTTGGATTTTTGAAATTTCTGCAATCCAAATAGACCCTTAATTTATATCCTTAATTAGATAATCATAATCATTCAATAATATTCTTATTTTTGTATTTCTCGAATCTCAATCTTAAGACTGAATGGTTTTATCTTCAACTCAGTAGTTATTGCACACTCGAGTTATAAATTAAAAAAAGGAAAAAATGTTATTCTATTATATATAGGTTATGTGATGTAAAATCTATGTCACGGGAATTATAGATAAATCTTAATTATGATAGTGATTTTGTGTCACATAAACCAAACATCGAGAAGCAATATTGTTTGAATCCTCATTTTATTTAATCAATAAAGTATGCACTATACTTTTTAAAAGTAAAACTACCCTTTTTAGAATTCAACTTACACAAAAAAGATCAACCGACTTAGATTTAGACATAACAATGAATACACTAGGTTCACATTTTTGGGAGACTTGGGAGCATTGTTCAAAAACTAGGCCGATTCAACGATTACTAGGCCGATTAATCGCTACTAGGGGCTTGACCGTGTCGATTACCATTAATCTCTTGTGTTAATCCTATAGCCCGATTAATCAGTCCGAAAGTCCGATTACTAGGTATTTTCCCGATTAACTGCCACAATTGGTCAAAAAAGTTACAATATTTTCAATGCATATCGTTAATACAGCGCTACCCCTCCCCAATAAAGTAGATTTTGGCGAAGCTCCCGCTTGATTGCAGCCTCCAGTAGCTTCATTTCCACTGTTGCCAAATAGTTTCTTGCCCTCCCATTACTCATAGTTTCCCACCTCGATACAGGAGCTTGATCACCATGAGGAGCTCGTCTAACTGGAGGACGCCTTCAATAGGTTAGGTGGTTGAGGTGTAAGAGGGTCGTACCCTAGGTAGGTGGTGGGAGAATATAAACTTCAGAGGTGAGAGAAGAAGTGGAAGGATGGAACGCGGCTTCGGCTAGTCGATCCTGATTCGCTCCTGACTTTAAAGATTAGGTCATGGAGGAGAAGCGTACAAGTTTTTCTAGGATTTTAGGCTTTTGAGAAGTATGGAGAGACATATAGAGGCTCATATACTATTATTTTTCTTATATAAATTGTTTTAAGTGTTAATTTGTGTAGATTACACCGATTAATAGTCGACCGATTAAATCAGTTAATCGTCCGAATTCCGATTAATCGCTACTCCCAAACCAGCCGAGCAGTTAACGATTACCGATTTCTTTAACATTGCTTGGGAGTATATGAGTCACAAAATATCTTAATTTTTGCAAGAAATCATTCAATGTAGTGTCTACACACATCTAAAAAGATCCCCAAAAAAATCATCTAAGAGGAGTCATGCTTGCTTTGTGTGCATATAAATGGACTCTCTGTTCGCATGATTTTGAAAACCATGAATAGAAGAAGTATCAATTGGATGTCATGGCATGGTCAATCCTTCAAGAACTGAAACATATCAATGTATAATTAAAGATGCTTTGGTTCCACTAAAGGCAAAAAAACATGGGACTTTGTCCGAACAAATAGATGAATAGCATAGTTGACATTTAAAAAATATGAGTTTAATATGGATTCTGCATAAAATAGCACATATGAAATAAAGAATTGGTGGTTTCTAATCCTTTTAACCAAACAAGCTCTATAAAACATCCAAAGAAATATGGAACACTCAAGACTCCCTATAAATTATTTTGAAACAAATAGGCTAACATATGTTTATGCGATTAAACTATTAATCATATGACTATATCGATTATCATCACTTCGTAGGTGCGAACAATGTTGAAAATTTCTAAAACATAAATATTGCGGGAACCACCAAAATATCCAACAAACTGGAGGTTATTTCAAATATTATATATGTAAAATATGAAAAATTGTGACCAAATTGTGAATATAGTTTGAGTTTAATGTAAAACTAGTTTGAAGTATTGAAGTCATAGTTGTTATGACACCCACCAAAGTTACAAAAAAAAGTTACAAAGTTTTATAGTAGAGTATCTAGTAAGGTCCGAAGTTGATAAAGACTTGGTCTACACATGAGAAACAGATCGAACGGAGGAGCACTTCCTCCTAAATCTTTTTTACCAATATTATTTTTGGTTTATTGTTATGCATTGTGTAATTAATCTGTATTGTCTCTGATCAATAAATCACTTTAGCATTTTAACGGATCAATCAGTTTCATGTTTCACCATATGTAAGAAATAAACTTTAAGCTAATTAAGGCCCAGAAAATCAAATTGCTATTACTAAATAGATATATCACATATCTGTATACTGTGTAATCACGTTGCGGAGCAGCTTATTTGTACAAATATTTGTGAGAGGTACGTGAGAGCGTGGAAGAGCTCATGTTGTTGAACACCGAATAAACACCAAGAAAAGAAGAGACATGGAAAATGTGCATCATTGATAGTTTTATCTTTTTAGCTATATGATTTCAGCGCATAAAAAAGAATCTAGGATGCCTCGTGCATTTTATCAATAATCATACCATAGAGAATTAGACATTACTTAGCAAGGCATATGTATTAATTCCATACATCTCCGGTCGGTCCTTCCGCTCCAGTAAATGTTGTGTGCATGTACACGCACAACATATCCAGTACTCCTACCCTTCGAGTACTTCCGATGCACTCATTCATTTTTAGCGTGACTACAAGTTACCAAAAATTGTGAAATAAAATCAGGTCACTATGTATCAAAAAATCTTAATTCCAAACTCAGTCTATAGCGCGAGAAACAAAAATAAAAATTTACTGCTAAGAAAGTTAATTGATGGTCCAGTTAAATTAAATTTACAGCAAGTGGAATCGGTGATTTTTTTCATCTGGATCTGTGTTTATGGTTTCCAGATGTGTGTTAAGAATTAATGTTGAAATTTTGGGACTTGATAGTTGCATGTTAATGTTGTCTCTCTATCAACGAGAAAGTCGATTTTTTCCTATGACTTCCAGGAAGATGGTTTCAGAACAAAAGTCTACGTGGAGCAAGAAAACCCAGCCATGCATCATGCATGCACACCCACATCACACCGGTACACCACCCATAGGCCATAAATTCTCCGTATTTTGGACCACGGAGGCTGGATTCAGACATCCACCATTAGTAGTTGTACGTACTCGATCGCTATAGCTTGCTCCAACTAAATTCGGTGATGGATAGAGCTAGCCAACGACGTAGATCTCTCGTTTGGATCCTCCTCCAGCTGCTATGAAAAGCATAGCGATTAATACGCAGTACGACCGTCGGGTTCTCTCTTTGCCAGCCTTCGTGTATAGATCACTCATAGTACTCAGCCTGGTAGCTCCGGCTAAATTTCATGCTCAGTTTGTACTTCCTACGCTGCGACAACTAATATGTTGATGCTCAGTTTGTACTTCCTACGATGCGACAGCTAATATGGAACGAAAGGAGCAATAAGCTAACTTAATTTAAACTTACCAATTTTCGATTTCAGTAAAAAATGAATGTTTAATGAGGTGAGAACAAAATCGGATAATTCATAATTAATTAGTGTATCCACCATCATCATATTTTCCTTATCAATTCTCCGGGGACATGCATTTTAAATGTGTAGCTAACCTGCTACACATCGCATGCATGGTCCTGCAGATCGATCGAGCTGCTTTCGGTATTTTCCTCTTCATTGTCATCAGGGGGGCCTAATGGTCGCCACTAAAAACCCTAATCACCATGTTAACTTGTTAATGGAAGTGGGGTTCCGATCGTACGCACGGATGAACTGTCACCGGGTTGGTCTTAAATAAGGCCATCTTTTGTTTGCATTAGCGTGTAGCTGGACTTTTCACCTAACGGCATGCGAGGCCTTCAATTCCTGCAGGGCCAAGGCAGGACACTGCAGAGTTAAGCTAACAGCGATTGGCGTGCTGGTAGTTAATCTAAGTAAGGTCAAAACAGTGTAGATCTGGTTAGCTGTTCGCGTGACCTGTCTGAAACAGGAATCTCAGTAGTCAGTAGAGAGCTGTTGTCCGAGGATTCAGGATGTTTAAATCCTCAGAAACTTTTTAGGAGAGCTCTTCTGATGAGTACAGTATATGATTGGATTTGGGGTTATCAAATTCTATGTAATCATTTATATGACCAAAATCCACAAAATCTAATATACGACTAATTCTTATGAGTATATGATTGGATTGGGGTTGTCAAATTCCATGGAATCATTTATATGACATCAATAATAGAGGGAAATCAATGTATGATTGAGTAGTTGTATATCCTGAAAATGGAAATATAATGAGAACGTATCCGTCGGTCGACTGATTTCGAGTTTCTTTTTCACGCCAATTTGGCATCGACGCTAGGCTCTCGGTGATCGATTTCGTCGGCGATAGCACTAGCAGGCGGCAGGCAGGCTGCTGGGGCGAGCAGTAGGCAGGCTGCCGGTCCCGGGACAAATCGACCACTAATTAACTTGGAGGCATGCATCCATGGCGAGCTATTCCTGCCTTTTTTTTTTTGCCATGCTAGCATACGATTAATTACTTGAGTTGCTTAGGCCATCTCGAGCGGCGCGACGCATTTTATTTTTTATTGTCAGCGCGCGTCTGTTTGCGTCGCGCCGCCCGTTTTCGTCCATGCGTTCGTGTGCGTCTGGGGGTGGCTTCAGCGATCCGACGCATTTTTTGTTTTTATTTTTCTCTTTTCCATTTGAACATAGTTCCAAATATTACATATTGGAAGATTATTTTACACAAACTAATACATAGTTTGGAACATGGTTTACACAAACTAATACATAGTTTGAACCACGGTTGACACAAATATAAACATTTTAAAAATAAAAATCAATTGTGTTGATTTCCGTTTGTTCGCTGCCAAGAAAGAACATTCGAGGGCACACCCAGTCATCCAAATTGGAAAATCCAGCGGGAGGCATGACGGTGCCCTTGTTGGTTCTATCGAGGAAGAACAGACAGAAACCTTCCACTACTGGCTTCGTCTGGCCCATAGTTAGATTCGCCGCAAAGAAAGAACACTCTAAGTTCTAACTATCGGTGTTCGAGCCGGATTCGCCGGTGCGGTAGTGCCTGCGGCAGGCTATGTCGTCGAAAACCTTGACGATCATCTCGCCGTCCCCCTCGTAGAGGAAGGTGAGCTGGCGGGCTCGAGCGCGAGGTCACGCGCGAACTTGTCCCACCCCGTGCAGTACATCTTGCTCGCCCGTCGAACAGACCTCGACGGTCAGTTGCACGGCCTCCCGTAGCGCAAATGTGCCGCTCGACGCCATCAACGAACTCGGCGAACTTGTCCGGGAGCCGCTTGATGCCGAGGGGTCGTCGTCGATGCGGAGGAGGAACTCGCAGCGGTCCTCCCTGCGAAGACGAGGAGGCGCAGGCGACGGCGCGGTCCCGCTGCTCCACCATGGCCCCGCCGGCCCGCGGCGCCAGGGCCGCGCCTCGACCGCCTCGCCGGTCACCAGGACCTGCCATGGACTTCCTCGCGGGTCTGGCTGCGTCGCAGGAACGCCTAGGCGGCGCTACGGTGGAGCTTTTGTGGCGGCTAGGGTTTCTTTGAAGGAGTGGATGAGGAAGAAGAACGCGCGCCCCCTTTATATAGGCCAGAGACATGCGGTGGCCGCGGGACGCGTGGCGTCGCCATTAACGTGGTTGGGGGAGGTAGGCTGCGGCGCTCGGCCCGAGGCATCGCCGTGGCAAGCGATGCAGCGGCGCCAGTCGCTGGCGCGTTCGAGAAGACGCATCGACGCAAGGTCGCTGTCAGGCGGGCCCGACGAAACGTCCGCCAGACACGAGCGGACACTTTGCGCGTCCGCGCAGTGTCCGCAGAGACGCATCCGAGACGCATACTTGGGCCAGGTTTGCGTCTCCGAACTTGGGCCAGGTTTGCGTCTCCGCGGACGGCCCGGTCACTTGCGTCGCTGTGGTTCGGTCCCGACGGAAAACGGTCGCTCAGTGTCCATTTGCGTCGCGCCGCTGGAGATGCCCTTATACTTTGCTAAAACAGATGAATCGAACAAAAACTGAGGAGCTACATTTTTATGTCAATTCTGCATCTTGCACAAATTGCAACCCATTAACGTACGTAGCATTTACATTACAGAAACATGTAATTTTGGGCAAATAACGGTGTAAATTTCACTTTTGAAATCATGTAGATTATATTTGCCATTATATTTTACACAAGTTCTTTATTTACCAAGTTACAGTCCATTATGTTGGTTTTTACATGATCTGGAATATTTAATATTGGGCAGACAACACTGTAATTTTGGTCCATGTATAATGCATTTTTTTTCTTATATCGTGTTTCCAGACTTGGAGCCAAGGCCACTGACTCCTCGGGCTAGCAATCCACCTCTATCTCCACCCCACCTTGAGAGGGACGACAGCGCGAGTCCATCTCGAACTCCGACGCATCAGCCGACTTTGCCCACTAAGTCCCAGGTGCAAAAGCGGAAGACCACCGCTCCGTCGACTAGTAATACTCGGAAGAAAGCATGTGCAATGAAGATGCCAAGGAGGTTCCAGCCCCAGCCAAAGGAGAAAATAGATACGAAAACCAGACAACACTTTGTGGACATGCTTAGGCGACCACCGTCACATGTGGCTAATAGGTCATCAGACTATGAGCGCTGCATTTAGAAGTCATGTAACGAAATGGAGCGGACGAGAAGTAGTGCTAGCGGGGAAAAAGTTCCCCAGCTCGGAGAATAGAAAAAACAATCGTTGGCTCTGCTCAAACGTTTTCCCATAAGGACGTAGGAGGGCAATACGAGGACATTGCTAGAAAACTTGGTGCGACTGTTGCTCAATTGATAGGCGGGGAAGATATCCCCAAGGCTGATGTAACATGGAAATTTGTCCTCGGCCAGCCTCTACCTGAATAGATACGGCATCTACCAACACAAATGTGAAGATTGCACGACTAGTACATGGAATACTCATAGGAAGGGTGAATCATGCTCACATGGTGGCAGTTAGAAAAGAGCATTACTTCTGTGAAGACCAGATTTGTATTATGCTTGAAGAATTTTTTCAATTATACAATCAAGACGTCCTCGATAAATCTATCGTCAGATGCTATTGTCCGTAAGTGTTTTATTTCTATAATTAAATCTGTAGCTCAGCTTGTTCATTGCCTGCAATTATCCTCTCTATATTTTTTGTACGCTATTATGCATAATATAATGAAGATTCTCGAATGCAAAAGACGGACAATCTATTACATTGTGTTCATTGAGCCATATACCGTTAATTCTCTTATGGTACAAAACCATGCTAAGGACATAGATGCTAACTTGCTAACGTTCTTAATTAAATAAAATACCAAAACTAAAATACTATTTCCTTACAACTTCAAGTGAATGTTATTGTCTTGTACACATTCTATTTTGCTTACTCGATGTTAAGTGTAATTGATGAGTTATGTATGCATGCGTATATTATTTCTCTCAGCTTCCACCGAATTCTGCTAATCATTAAAGTTGACGATGAAACATTGATATCCTTGACTCATTAGAGAAAAACCCTAAGCTCTACGAGAACATCGTTTTTATGCTTGAGAGTTAATTTCAATTATTATCACGCTATATCGGTCTCTTTCATTAATTTTCTGATATCAAGTAACTAATAACTCTTTTATTCATTTTCTTTGTCGGGCAGGGTTTGAAAACGATTCATCAAGAAGGTTGCTGGAAACAGGAGCGTTTTCGACGGATCCCGGTAAGTAGTACTAGGTCGGCGCATGCATCTATTTAATTCTAGTTTTAATGCCATTGTCATGCTTGATGATTATTGGATTGAATTCTATTCTCATAAAGTGCTTGAGGCAAGAACATGAGATTAATTTATGTACACATTCCACGTTTGTGAGTTTATTCACATGTCGGCTAGTGAGCAGAGCAGAGATCTAAAACAACTTCAAGTACGTAAATAATATTCACAATTTTACTTTATTATCATCAATTGTGTTGAGTTTCATTCATAATTTTTTATGATGATTTGATATATATACACAAACAACTCATATATTCATATTGATCTCCTTCTTTGAAGACCGAAAAGATGCGGGACAAGGTTCTACCAAATGACCGTGTACTAGAAATTCAAGAGAAATTGGCGAGATTTTTGCTTACGGAGGTCATATCTGCAACCATAGAATACCATTGTTAGTAATGTCTCCATGTAATTTAGTGATCTTCATCGAATTAAATAGATAATATACCATATTGTATATATATGTATACTTGTAAGAGAAAATATATTATATATGCATCAACATGTACAACATGTAGAATATGCATGCGAAAACTTGTTTGAAATGAAACAGAATTGAAACACAAAATAAAAAAGAATTTTTTGACACAAAAACAGTGGGGAAGGCCCCAGTGTGTCATTTTCATATATTTTTAAAAATGTTCATATGTACATGGAGGGGATCAAGTCCTCAATAAAAGATCAAATGAGCGCTTGCATGCACAAAATAAAGGTCCTCCAGCGCTCGCATGCACTCGACACATGGATTATTTGATACGAACCGGGACTAAAGGTCTTCCAGCCCTAACCCTCGTCTTGCCCCACGTGAAGTCCTTTAGAGCATCTCCAGTCGCGTCCACCAAACCGTCTCCCAAAGGGCGCTGGATCGAGCGTTCGAGGGACGAGTTTTGTTCGTGCCGCGTTTGGGGGACGTCGCTCCCCAGCCGCGTCCTCCAAACACCGTCCTCAATCAGAAATTCAAATAGTTTGCACTCAATACTTCCCGTACTTTCGGTTGGCGTTGATGATGGAGTCATGGCTCACTGTCGACCATGACTCGCAGTGACATTGACCCTCCAGAGGCGTCCACTTGGGGCCTCGTGTGCCCGACACCTTCTTCTTCTTCTTCCTCACGTAGTCTGTGTCAACCTCCACGAGATCATCGGCATCCTCACCGGCACCCTCGTCGTCCTCTTCGTTGCCGCCCTCTTCGTCCTTGTCGGCGTCGTCCTCCACCCCCTCCCCTCCTCCTCTTCATCCTCCTCCCCCTCCCCCTCCTCCTCAGCACCGGCGCCGTCGAATTCGAGCGGGCCCCTGCGGGCAGTGAATGGTGCGCCATCTGCACCGGGTCTTGACTCGCGCTGGGTCCCTGGCTCGTACGCCGGGGAGTAGAAGACGGGGTTGGGGTTGAAGCCGCCATGCGGCAGCTTATCCTGGTAGTGCAGCGACAAGTTTGGCGTCACACACCCGGGAGTGGCGGAGGGGCCGTCGTTGTAGAACCTGGATGTCGACGGAGAGACCACTCCCGAAACGTACACCGGCGCCGACGTACTCCATGGGCTCGCGTTGGTGGCAGCGATACACCCAGCCAGCGCGTGCTGGTGCGCGCGCGCCAGCAACGCCTTCTTCTCCTGCTGCGCCGCCCTCCATCCTTTCCGCTCCACCGTCGACATCTTCCACCGCAGACAGTCTTGATGCTACTGATCATCGGTCCAGCCTTCCGGCTTCTTCAGAGCCGGCGCCTTCCGCGGCTTCGCGAAGGGTGCCTTCGCCCCTTTCGTCTCATTTCCCGGCGGCTTCTTGGCCATTTTTTGGGGGCTATCGGCGGCGCCATGGATAGGGAGAGGGTAGCGGCGGTGGGAGAAACCGAGTAGCAACGGCGGGAGGAGAAATTAATCGGCGGGATAGGTCAAATGTGTTGGGACAGCAGAAATGGGCGGCGGGAGAGACGCTATTTGGCAGGAGAGGGAGACGAATTTTTCCTGTGCCGCTGACGCGTCGGTCCCGCCACTCCCCGCCTCTCTTTTCGTTGTGTCCGGCGTGCCCGGAGTGTCCCCTGTGGGGCGGAGACGGGCTCGCGGCGCCGGATACCGTATTAGACCGCGCCGGACAAAAAAAAGGCTTTAAGGAACGCGGCTGGGACCTTTTCTTTTGTCCGACGCGCCCCAAATCTCTTTCGGGAACGGTTTGAGAGACCCGACCGGAGATGCTCTTAGTCCTGATTTGAGCGCAACCCGAGGTAAAGAAAGGGGCTTTTAGTTACGATTTCGTGGTTCCGGTTAAACACCGGGACTAAATCCCGTTCTTAACCGAGACTAGAGGTCTTTTTTCGGACAAGGATTTTGTGCACATGGGAGTCAGTGCTCCCTTCACTTTTGGATTTTTGAAAATTTCAGTTTCTCATATTTCTCTGCATTCAAGAATTATGACATTAAATATGTAGATAGATGTGTATACGAGGCTTGGAATCAAAAAAGTCTCGTCAAAAAATACGTTATATTTTTGGAGATGCAAAAAAGACAAATTTCTAACAGTACACTGACAAAATATACGTATTATTGTACTACTATTTATAGTCAGAAATTTGTCTTTTTGTATTTTCCAAAATACAAAGTATTTTTTAATGGGACTTTTTTACTACACTCCTCGTGTCTAAATCTATCTACATATTTAATGCCATAATTTTTGAAAACATAAAAGAGGGAGATTTTGAAATTTTTTAAAAATCCAAAAGTCCAAGGAGCACTTGTGCTCATGTGCACATGCTACTTTCCGTCTTTTTTCTTCTACTAATGTTTATAGAAGTTTGCCATGACTCGTGAAAACAATAACTTAGCTGATTAGAACTATAGAAGCTAAATAATAGGTGTGTCTGCCCAACTTGTGTTGGTGTGCGCACGGCACCATGCATGCATCTATAGCTATAGCTGCATATTGCCTAGCTTGTGGCCGGGTAGAAGCGCCACCCGTTTATAAAAATGTGATTTTTTTCGTTGCCCTATTCTTGATGCAAGCAAAGCTAGGAGTAGCTCGACATGGGGATGGCAAAATCTAGGTCCTCCGTTCATTAATGATCTTCCGCACATCCAAGCAAGATCATTTGATCAACTATATTCTGCACCCCGTGTGCGCGAGTGTCTGGGTGAACTTGGAAGATTCACTCAGCTGGCAATCCACGGAAGCAACAGGTACTGTACAGTAGTATACATACGGACAGAGATTGGGTGCACCTGAGCACCGGTAATCTCGTTTTTTTAATAATAAAAATTATATTTTTGAATTTCAAAAAATTCTAAAAAACGCATATAGTCAATGATCTATCCCACAAACGTGTAAAAAATCAAGTTTAAATACTTTATATTCTAAGCTACACAAAAATAACAAAAGTGTAGTTTTGAGTAATCATTTTCAAATCTCCAAAACATATCAGATTTTATCATTTTTATCTAGCACAAAATAAAAAAATCGAATTAGGATTATGCATGATTGTGGGATGTATCACTGACAATCTCCAGAATTATTTTCATGTTTTTTGATAACTTAAAAATAACTTTTTTTTAACAGTGAGACCACTAGAGCTCAGGAGCCACAAACACTTTTCCTATACATTATGACTATATTGGGAAGTCACCATGGAGTGTGGCATTTTGTAGCTCGGGCCACATGGAGCTCGTTTTTTCAAAAATTGGAAAATAGCATTTAATAGTTTCAAAAAAAAATATGAACAAAAACTCTTGAGGTAGACAATGATGTACTCTAGCTACTACTGTGGAAAAAAAAGTAACTCGAAAGACTGAGTATTTTGGGCTGTACAAAATTCACAAATATGTGGATCTGAAAAGGTGAATAAAGTGAACAGTGCAGATTTTGAAACTTCCAACATTTGAAAGAATTTGTCATTTTTCTGTAGCCTTGAATATAATGTATTTCATCCTCAGATTTTGCAGAGTGGTAGAACATCATTGGCTACAACTAGAATTTTTTTTAGAATTTTTTGAAACTTCAAATTGTTAGATTCAAAATTTGCAAAAAAACAGGAGTCATGTAGCTCGGGCTACAATTAGGGTTTCCAAGTCACCATGGCTTCTTTTGTCAGTCAACTAGATTTTTACAACTTTTCTTGCGATTTCTTTTTTGTAATTCTTGATGTTGCTTCCCAACACCTCATACCAGAACTTGAAGCCACACCACTAGCAATTTCCTCGCAAGTTGTGGATATGTTCACGGTAGCACTAGGTAGTTGTCGGAGTAAAAGATATCCTCTGTTGTTCCTCCCTG
This sequence comes from Lolium multiflorum, assembly GCA_030979885.1. Classification (NCBI taxonomy): domain Eukaryota; kingdom Viridiplantae; phylum Streptophyta; class Magnoliopsida; order Poales; family Poaceae; genus Lolium; species Lolium multiflorum. The sequence goes on along the minus strand of CM061749.1, from coordinate 57,575,495 downwards.
CCCATGTTGCCGCCCCGGCGCACCGCCCTGCATTCTGCATTTCTGCTGCCTATGCTCTGAGTCAGTGTAGCTATCTTCTCGGGAAGAGAAGTTCCGGCCTGCATGCCCGGCGGCCGGCAGGCGGCAGTTGGGCCGGCAGTTAGTTAGTTATGTATTGAATGCAGTAGGCAATAGCATGACTGTAGCAAGAGGTAGCGTCCGGTGACACAAAGCGGACGATGGAAGCGACGTGGAGCTACAAGATCGATGGAGCCGGCCGGCCGGCGATGGACGTCAATGGCTGCATGCATGCGTGTGCGTGGAAACTAAGCAAGGTAGCTAGCTCTAGCTAGAGCACGGCACGGCAGCAGTAGGGCGCGGCGTATATGCAGAATGATGGGATGGATCAGAGCAATTTCAATAGTGTAGTCAGCTGCTGGCTATAAGTTAAGTGTCATATCATCTATAGCTAATTTAGAGCTAACATATACAATAGTGAGTTATAAAAGTGTAGTACTTTTACAATACATTGCCCACCTTCTAGTCTCACATAGTGTCTAGGAGCACGTGCTAGAGCTGGCTATAAGATAAGAGCCCACTCCTCTTCTCTCTCCTAATCTCTTTCCTCCAACTAAGCAAATTTATAATATTTTATCTCTTATAGCCAGCTGACTGTACCTTATCGTACTTGCTCTCAGGATCACACTATTGCCAAAATTTTCAGATCCAGACAGAAGGATCGGAAACTCAAAACTGATCCGGGTATGCACCCGGCTGGTATATATATGTATAAAACATATTTTAAAAACTAAAAGGATTAACGAAAAAAATTCGCATGTACAGGGGTATGTCAATGTGAGCATGTAAAATTTAACAGAAAATCGATATTTTTTATAGGACACATAACATGTCGGTTTTTGTTGAAACGACTTTATAATCATGTAACTTGTCAAGATATACACAAGACATTTTTTGTATTTTAAATATGTTCGAAACGCATTTGAAATAAAGAGTTGTCCAGGAAGTCCCTTTTTTGAATATTTTTCGAAAATAATAGTGCATTTTAATGTTTAAAAAAATCTGAAAACAATTCTGGATGTGGTTAAGGATGCATACTCCTATATGTACGTAAATTTCAGTGTGGATCATATTGTACTCTAGACCACACAAAAAATGATACAGTATGGAGTAGTACACATTTTTTCAGAATCCACAAACTGATTTTTTTTGTAGCTCAGGTAATATATAAGGGATTTCATGTTGAAAATTTACATGCATGTAGTACTTCCTACATCTAGATTTGTTTGATACCAACACATTTTTCTCGTTATTTCTCATGTAGTTGAATCTTTGAAATACATTTTTCTCGTTATTTCTTTCATTAAAAAAAAGGCTAGCTACCCGGAGCTCAAAAGTGAATTTCCTAGAGTAGGAGCAGCGGGGTAACCGTTTTCGCAATGATCCAATGGTAGTGGCTACCAACACCCAATGAAAGCGGGTCGTGGATGAAGAGATCACACGCTCTCTTTCTTTGTTAGATCATGCGCTCTTTGTTCGTTGCCCTTGCTTCATGCATGGATGAACTTGACCGTTTGAAAGAAAAAGTGTATTCACTGATTCTGATGTTTCTTTAGGGGAGCAATGATCATGACGTAGCTTCAGTACATCACACTTCAAAGCAATCCATGGAAATCAGCCGGCGTTGGTAAGTGGCGCTGAGGCCCAACTTTCCACCATTAGTATATAGCGGGCCTATGGTCTGATGCGGCCCAGGTTCTACGTAATCAATAAAATAATAACTAGAGGAATTACAGACAAAACAGTCGATATGTCCGAGTGGTTAAGGAGACAGACTTGAAATCTGTTGGGCTACGCCCGCGCAGGTTCGAACCCTGCTGTCGACGAGTTTTTTCCCTTTTTGTTTTCTCATGTAAAAAAAAGGGTAAAATGGAGTTTACTCAATAACCAGGAAGTTAATTTATCAATCAGTAGCAATTTCGGACCGCTCGATGGAAAGCTCGTGTGTTTTATATTGTGTTACAGAAAAAGCGAAAAGCTGATGCAGTATTCCACGACAAATCGCACTCCGGTCTTTCTTCAGCGTACCTTGGAAGAAAAGATTCTTCAGGACTTCAGCTAAGCTATAACCAACTCTTGAAGCTTAAGACAGAGACAAAGGAAAACCAGTAGCTCGACGCAGACCCTCGACTCGCCGAGCTGCGCTCCTCCATTCCGAGAGCAGAGAGGGGAGCGGAGAAGAGAACGGCACAGCCAGTCAACCAGGTAAGCTGCTTCGTGATTCCGCTGAAAATATTAGCTCCTCCTAGTAAGGGCTGAGAGTATTTTGCTGGTTCTTGAGTTGATCTGTCCTGCTGGACTCGGACCCCCTTTCAATGGAGGTTCGATTTGGGTATCATGAACTGCTTCGGAAAATGGGGGCTGGGTATTCCCATAGCACGTTCTAGGTCTAGCTGAATCTGGTGGATAGATTTGGTGCCCAAAATGTGTATGTATGTATGCCTGTGTGTGTTATGAACTTGCTGTGCTGCGAAATGGAGCTCAACCAATCTGGGAAATTAAACTGGAGGTTGAAATACCTAGGCAGAGCTTGACTTTTTAGAAATTTGGGTTGCCTAGCAGAAGGGCTAGGGCTGTCTGATCTCCCGTTTCGTGCTCTAACATAACTGCACTTCTGGGTGCATCCTAGCCTTCTGATGCACGCATTGACATCTGCTGGATAGTTCCCTGTTCAGTTCTGATTCTCCAAACTGGCAAACTTGTGAGCAGGAATGGCGTGTTCGATGAGGAGGCTTGCGTTCGTACTCGTGCTAGCCTTTTCAACCGTGGTGGCAGAGAGCAGACATGCATCTTGGGGGAGCACAGACCCATATGCCTGCATATTGAGTAAGTTGTGAATTTCATTAGTACAAGAAATCAATGCTGCTATCGATTATTCTTGTTTGTTATGACGTAGTTTCTCTTCATGTCGCGATGGTATCCATGATGATAATGCTAAGTAGATCGATTGAGTGCAGCAATCGTATGCAATCCAAGCGCACGTATTTGACAAAAAGACATACTGTACTAAAATATCATCTGAAAAGCTGTACTATGTGTTACAATGCATAGGAAGAACCACCTCTTAGTTTCTGACCAAAATACTAGTATATTTTAATTTGGTTGTGTTCTGATTCCGTAATGATTCTACATCTGCTTCTCCCCATCTAAGTTTCACATACACATATTAGTATGAATTGTGTTGCTGATGCCTGCATACTTCTCTGCTGCCTAGGTATCTCTAGCTATTGGTAGTCACAGTTATGGTATGTTATTTTTTGCTTTCATTTGCTCACTCTGCAGGTCTGCATTCTCATTTATCGTCAGTCCTAAGAGAAAACTGTGATCCAGATTTTGCAAATTATACTCGCCATATCTTGAGCTTCCTTCAACAAATTGAAGCTCCACAGTGTTGACCTTATGAGTTATGTACTAATATGTTCCATTGTATCCATTTCAGAAAAGGAAATCGTGCCCCAAGTAAGCAGAGGAGAAGGATCGACTGTGACTAATGAAAAGCTGTGTCAACTATGCCAGCAATACTCAACCGAAGCACTATTCTACCTCCAACAGAACGAGACCAAGGCTGAGATTCTCGGCGTCCTTAACCACGCGTGCGTGAATCTGGGCCCTCTAAGACAACAGGTATGGACACAAGCTGCAGTGCCTGCCTTGGATGGCACAAGTCTGATTTTTGTGTGCACTGATCGGTTTTCGTTGGCGGTTTGCCTTCACTCAGTGCATCACGCTGGTCGACTACTACATCCCCATTCTCTTGTTGGAGGTTTCCGTGGTTAAACCCGAGCAGTTCTGTGAGTCGGCGCACCTCTGCCCGAAGGGGCCAGCGATGCGGTTGTCAGCTAGAGGGGAGGCCTGTGGTCTATGCCACCAGGCTCTTGTCGAAGTTCTGACCATGCTAAAAGATCCCAACGCGAAGGTAACTGCTATCTTCTCGGTGGCCATCATCGATTTTTAGTGCAATGGTTGGCTTGTACTTTGCACATAGCTAATGTCTTTTCATGTGTGTGTCATAATTTTTGCAGCTGGAGATAGTTAAGCTTCTTCTCAAAACATGCAGCAAGTCGGAGCAATATGCACCGCTGGTGAGTTAAGTTGACATACAGTAAGATATATCGAAACACAGATTAAACAACCTGTAGTAATGATGACAGATCATTGGATCCCTTCATTTTCGTGGCCGTTCGTACCATGAAAATCTCCGGGAAAATCTTAACTGTTTTGATGCTTCTAAAAGTAACCACGTCAATTATACAGTACTTCTCATCGACGAGCCTAAGAACCTTCAGAACTTAAGATGGTGGTGGGCACTTAATATGTTTTCAATACCCAGAAACCCATCTCTAGCTCGCTGCAATTACGTTAGGTGCATGCAACTTTGTATCTGCAGAGTGGTACTAATGCATAAACCTTTAAGACAGTTTCAACACATTGCAAGGTCTAGATCTAGTTCTGTTCTGCTCATATTTTGTTTCATTTTCTCAGTGCAAGAGGCTGGTGCTTGAATATACCCCACTAGTTCTGGTGAAACTCCAGAAGTACCTTGAGACAACAGACGTCTGCTACGCAATACATGCGTGTAAAACAGGCACGCCGGCAACGATGGAAACCGCTCCTCTATCTGCGGCTTTGTGAAGACGTGAAGACAATGCAAATCAACAGCAAATGCTTCAAAATCGAACCAGATTAGAATAATTGAAGGTGAAATGTATGTGCAAGCTTTCTCCCCTAAGGCCAAACTGCCCAGTTACCAGTTATGAAGGTTCGGCTTGGCTAGAAGTTTTATTTGTACATTTGGAGCCCTACTCTCTAAAGTCTGAATTATGCAGCAAGCCATCAACTATACTGTACCATTCACTTCCCCAACATACAAGCCCCTCAGAGCAGCATACATCTACGACAGAAGATATTAAACACTTGTAATTATCTGGTTGTATCAACTACTATTTGCCCAATCATGATGGTTCTATTAACCATTTTTATGGGGAAGAAAATAAATCCTGAATTACAGGTTATGGAAGAAAATACTGAGTTCTGTTTCAGAAAAATTGAAACATGAGATATCCACATGATAATAATTTGCATTGGTAGCTTTTCATTATTTGTATTTTCAACTTTACTACTTGATACGCAGAAGTAGAATTGTATTTAAAAACTCTTACTCTGAACCACACATTGTTTACTTTCAAAAAAACATGCACACTTGCAAAAAAACATGCACACTTGCCCATTCAATTCAGAATATGGCCACAAGAGCAAACTTGACAAAGTTACATGCCAATCTTGATTAAGTTGCCAATGGCATCCATAGGATTACAGATAATGTTGCAGATGCATGTCTTGTGATTTGGATCACTAGAGATATATACACACATAGCATCAGGCTACTACCACGAGTGGAGTTTGCACATTCATGTGCTAATGAGATATCTTCTCATTGAATCCTCTGTTTCCTAAGCCTCTCAAGCTCCTTCACCATCTGCCAGTGCTCCATTGAAAGGCTCTTCTCACCAAAGCTTGAGGCTGTTATCTGCGCCATTGTTAGCCATCTGCAGATCAGCAGAAACAAAGTTAGCTGAATATAAAGGTCAGAAGCTGGCACGTAACTCTTGACAAAACCATACCTGCTAAGTTCAGAGCAACCCAAGCTCCTATCTTCACGCATGGCATTGACCATTTCATCTTGGATCGTCTACAATCAAGATGTAAAAATAACTCAGTACAGGTGTAAACCATGCCGTACAAAACAACAGAATCTGAGAGTTCTGAATCTGCTAGATAACAAGTGGATTGAGGGATGGTTACCTGCAAAATCTCAGGTTCATTTGACTGAGGAAGAGACCTAACTGTGGCCAAGTACCATCTCCAACTCTCAAGTTCCTCAGGAGTTGCAGTCACTGCAGGAACGGTGGATGGACGAAAAGGCACTACCAAGTCAGAAGGCAGGATGTTTGATTTTCCTTCAGAGAGAGTAAGCATCTGCACATCAGTTGCCATCTCCAGCTTGTAGTACTCAAAATCATACTCAACCTGCAAGAAGAACAGAAAAAATTACAGATGTAAATTACTCAGAAATGATCGATTTGGGGTTTCATGCTAGAAATATTGTGCCATCGTCAATGCACTGCTAGGTGTTGTTCTGTGGAGGATTATTACCATCAGTGACTCCATCAAGTTCTTGAGCAGCACGGTATTCTCAACACCTTTAGATGTCAAAGATCCAGATTGCATGATAGTCTCATCAAATGTCAAGTGAGTGCCCTGAGGTAGCTGCAGAACTCCTGTGACCAACCTACACCAAATTTTATGAAGAGTAGAGAGGTTAGCTTTCAATAAAGAACAGGGAGTTGCATACTTTTTGATTTCAATTAGGCAAACAAAATTGATAAAACAAGATTTACCTTCCTGATTTGTTATCCTTTCTAGGTTGAAGTGCGGTTGTGTTGAGATACTCAATTGACAGAGGAATAGCTTGAGAATATGGCACTAGTCTCTGGATCAAAGTATTTAGCTGGTTTCCAAAAATGGAAGCACTTTCTCTGTTAAATCCAGTGAAATTCAAGGAGAGCCTGCCAACGGTGACAACATCCACCCTAGTACGAAGCTGTAGAGATATTGAAAAGACCAAGAAATCATTAAATCAAATACAAATGTCGTAGCAAGAAGCAAGCAAGGAAGCAATGGCAGTGACACGACATACTCTGGATAGAAGATGCAACAGCAAACATTGAGCTGCAAGGTCATCATTCCCTAGTAGCTGAGTGAGATGCGAGAGCAAAGATTGTCTGATGCCTTTTAGTAGACTTGGTAAAGGCTGCATGGTCAAAACAAAAGTATGTTAACAAAACAGTGGTGCAGAACTGCGTATGTTAGGAGGAAATGAATACATGGTTAAACAAGTCCATCTCTGAGTTATAAATTCACCTCAACAGGTTGCTTTGCTAGAAAATCTTGAGATGATAATTTTCGCAATAACAAACAGTGAAGACGGGGCACCTACACAAACATTTTTTAGGGTATAGAGGTCAAGGCAAAAACCAAAATATAGATAGAAATTTAAGTATCATAATTACACATGAAATCAAATCAATCAGTATGCACTCTGTAACAGACAAACCTTGCTGGGAGGCAGCTGAGCTGTTACATCTTCTATGAGGTCAAACATTATATCATCCGAATTATCATTGGGAGCAGCAAGTTCTGGGTCGAATGTATATACCCCTATGAACTCAGCCACATCGTTTAGCTTGACTTGACTTTCAGGCATATCATAGATCTGCAGAAGCATGAAAGGCCGTAAATAATAGGACGTGCAAGAACAGGAAGCACAACAAATAAACTAGCTAACATGCATTTGATACAAAAGATCAGATGTTCCACCTTCACAAGACATGAAAAAGAGCTTCCAGGAATATGATGATCATTCCCATTCATCTCTGGCACAGCTTCAGTTGCTGGCATTTCTGCTGAGTTAGACGAGATCTGGATGCCATCTTCCTTCTGAGAAAAAGCAAATGCAGATTAAGTAAGATAACTAATCCATTTTATGTGACTTCAGATTACTATGAAATGGAGCATCTACGATTCCTACTTTAGTACTATGCTTATCTATATCCAGACAAGAGAAAAGTAATCTGAGTTAATCAAATGCTAGATTAACTTCAAACCAGGCAGAAATACATATGCACTACATTATCAGATAACTTCATAAGGGAGAATTGACAAATCAGATAACTTAAGCACACAGTTGCTTCCTATAAACTTCACCCTTCACATTGGTAGCAAACTAAGTTGAGTGCTTACCGGTTTTTTACTGGATGAACTCTCACCATTACCATTTTCTGAAACCTGTAACAAGCAATGGATTAGATCACAATGATAGCAACCAATGCCGGTTATTGGACACTGAAATGTTAAGAGAAACATCGTGGCAGCAAATAAAACAAGAGCTTACATCCATGACATCATCATCTCCATCCCTCTTCCTTTTCTCCCTTTGTTCAGGTGACATGCAGTTTGACATTTGGCGCAAGTCAGGTCCAGGGGTAGACTCCAGTGTCCAGGAATTCTGCCCGGGCACCTGAAAGAAATCAATCACAAAGTCAAGGTGAATTCAACCAATTGTACAACTGATACGAGAATTAAATACAAGTACTCAGGGAAGCAGTAACATACAGGCACGCAGTGGAAGAGATGGCGCTCCCAGAGATGTGAATCACACGGGTGCGGCATTGCGAACGGTGAGAAATCTGTGAACTTGTTCGTCCTCCAGGTAGAACCATCCTTCACAAACAATTTTTACAGATAAGCATGGATTGCAATAGCGGTAGCTTAACAACGGCCTATCAGCATGACCAATTTAGTACCTTGAACGCCCCAGCGTAGAACTCGTTTCCGAGCATGTCCTGAACCATTCCCCGGAACCGAACGAGGGTGTTCGGTTTGATCAATCCGAGATTTGATGCATCCAACAGGGGAACCTGGAAAGGAAAAAAAAATACTTAGAAAAACTCATTCGCCTAGTGATCCACAGTGAAAAATCTCGAAAATGTTGTGTAGTACTATGCACATAAACAGAGTCATATCTTCTCATCTGATACTTTTCCCCACCATAAACTCTTGACCATATTTGCACATACTCGCATCACTAAACCCAATTCGATATCCCAAGTTCTTCAAGCAAATCTTTTATACTAATTAATTTCCGCTTACAATGCTCTGACGCCAAACATATGAATCAACGCACATTTGATAGTTCAATATGGGAGGAACAGATCTAAATAACTTTGTGCCAAGGCTAACCAGACCAGATTCTGAACTGAACTCGTCTAACATAGCACATGACGAGGGAGAAATTTTTTTTATCGAGTTCTATACCTTGTCGATGCCGCCTTGGTCGAAGAGGAAGGAGCGGAAGACCTCGCTGGCACCCCAGTCTTTGGACCGGAACGCCGCCACGGGGTCGCGGCCTCCGGACTCCGCCGCGGCGGCGGCCGCCGCCTTCTCGAAGGTGGTGCGCACCGCGCCCAGGGGGTTCCCGACGAGGTCGTACTGTGGGCCCACCATCCTCTCCCTCTCTCTGGCGATGGATTTCCTGCGGTATCTTGGGAGACTGGGAGGTTGGGAGCAATGGCGGGGAGATGGAGCGGCGGGATGGGAGGGAGAAGGGAGGAGGAGTTATAGTGGGTTGAGGTTTCGCGCCACTGGCGGCGGCGCTTCCCGCCATTTCTTCTCCCTCTTCCCGCCAATTCCGTGGGCTGGGCGAGTCTAGTGGGCCGAACCAAGCCCAGTTTTACATGCTGCTCGATGGTGTAAATGGGCCATTATCGGGACAAGAGAGTGTGAAAGCAGCCTGCTCCATCATTTTTTGTGAACAAAATGTCCAAAGGCCCAATTTAGAGAGAGAAATGGTACAAGATGATAGTAGTACAGTTCTGAAGAAAACCTCATGCAATGAAAAACAAGGTTCCTCGGTTAAAAAAAAAAAGCTTCCTGGAATTTATAACATATTGTAGTTTGTATTTATTTATTTTATAATAGTCATAATCATTATTATTTCAGAGTACATTGACACATCATGACTGAACAAACCAAACAAATCAGCCTTCGATGTGTACTATAGCCATTCCAAGTCACCGACATGCAAGGATTAAGTGTCGTTCGACAAGTTGCGAGTTGTTGCACGACTTGTCTACAGGTCGCAACCTGACTGTCGATAAGCTAGAGCGACACGTCAAGTTAAACTTGTCGATCGATAAGTTTTTTTTTGACAATCAATACCACATATATTCATAATAATAAATAGTACATGGTAGAGATACACGAGCTGTCTCCAGCGATTACAAAATCAAGTCTAAAAGATATCTCAAACTCTTTTCTTCCAAGCCATAATCTTGTACTTTTCAGGAGGCAGCCAAAGATAGATAACAAACCATAGACCTGTAAATACTAACGAAGGTTCTCCCATAATTTTAATTTAAGACGTAACGTTAAGATTGTGTGCATGCGCGCAACCATTAAAGTAGTCAATCAACATCGGCAAGAGTACCAACACCAATATATCAGGGAATAAAAACCGATCTGCCTTGTCGACGTTGATGGAGAGCCGAGAGTACGAATCACCATTGTCCGAAGTAGCAACAAAAACTGCGAGGATAATCCTCCTCGCAACCATGAGAAAAGATCCAAGATCGATCTGGCGAAGCAAGATCTGAACATCCATACCTAGATAATTGTAATCTTTCAACACCACCATTGACGTCGGGAAGGAGATCTCGTCGAACGAAAGCGAAGATCACTTATTGCGACGATGCCATCTCCATGGAAACCAACAAGAAAACGGCGACCAAAATCCTAACATAGACTACTAAAAAGACTACTTTTATTGAAAACTCCACGCATAGATCGGGTTCCCCACTCCTCCCGACCGCGGAGGAGAGGAACCGATCTATGGAGGAGGCTGAAGTGGAGGCGGCTAGGGCTTTTTCTCTCTGGAGGACGGCGGCAGCCGTATATCTTGATATTCTATGTTCCTACTTGTCGATCGATAAGTTGACAAGTCATCGACTAATCACGACTTGTCTGAGGTCAAGCGACAAGTTGTGAGTTGGGAAAAAAAAACCATCCCATCCCATGAAACCCTATCTAAACAGATAGTGCCCTCCCAGGATCCCACCCAGCCGCCACCCCTCACCTGGACGCTCCCCTCTCGCTGCCCCTCACCTGGCCGCCGCCACCGCCTCACCTGGGTCGAGCTCCTGGAGAAGTGAAGGGCATGCCCGCTGGACGCATTTGTCGCAGTATCAAGTTCTTCTCCACTCCCCATGCCCTCAAAATTTAGTACACTATGTAGAATAGTTACTGTGCATTTTTTAGTAGTTACAGGCAATACATGTCGACTTGTATATCCCTTGTCAAGACTTGTCAGCTTGTTGGTACCCGACAACAAGTTGCGACACGTAATCCTTGCCGACATGTGGGACGCAAGAAAATATTAACCCATCATATATCACAAAGTGAAAGCTCAAAGATCTTTACCAATCATACACTGAACATGGCACAAAAAGAATGTAAACTACGTGTTGGTATTTATGTCTTGCTACCAAGTTACAAGTTTACAAGGGCGAATATGAAGCTGAACATGTGAAAAATAATACAAGAGGTCTCCTGCCCAGCAATTGTGTGTCTTAGCTTCAAGGTAGATCTTCCATTTGGAGTCATTCGGAGTGAGATCCATTTTAACAACACCACCATGGACATGGTAAGCCAAAACAAAAGCAAGAAAGAAAAAAAGGCCCAAAAATGGAACAAGGAACGTTCATTACACTCAGGGCTGGCTGGCTTCCTTCCAGCCCTACTATCTGCCTACTAAGCTGAATAATTATGTATAGTACCATGAACCAACATCGGAGCGGCGTTCATGCCCGTGCGTACTTGGAGCTCCACATGGGTACCTTCAGAGGCTCATCGTCGGCTGCAGCGGCCCCGTTCTCGGCGCTGCTTAAGGAGTCTGAGATCAAAGGGTCCGATTCACCTTCTTTCACCTGTGATGCAAATGATATCATGGTAAATAGCAAGAAAATGGTAACAGTACACCAGATAAATGGGCAGAGAACCACCATCCAACATCGAATGAAGCACATCAAACAAATCGATAGAGCTTAAGCGGACGACATTGCAAGACTCGTGCTAAGTTTCTTTTGCTTACTCAATCATACCACTCAGCAGATCCATTTCAAAATACAGAAATTGTTTTCACCTCAAAGCACAATGGAAATAACCAGGGGAAATGTACCTGAGTGACTTGCGGAGAGGCTTCAGTGGGTTTAGTTTCGCGGGTACAGAAGTATGAATATAGTCCCATCCCAATCACTGCAATCAGGATTCCAAGGATGTTTCTCCAGCTAAATGGATCATGAAGCAAGACATAGCCGAAGGCAAGAACCAAGCATGTCTTAAGATGACCAAGGACTTGGTAAGTTACAGGAGATGTCTTCCCAATCACAAGGAAAGTGCTGAAGTTTACCGACACTGATATCAGGCACGAGAGCACGATGAAAAACTGCACAAATGATAAGAGCAAGCAATGAATTACATGAAGCTGTGTCAACAATCAAGATACATCCTAGTTCACTACTTACCAGAACTTGGGGCGTGTAGTCAAAAGCAAAGACATTTTTGTTAGTCAGAAATCCATCAAGGAATGGACCAACGACGAACAGGGTCAATGCTTGGTATGGGCATGACTGGTACAGCAGCTGGGTTGAGGATACCTTGAACTTCTTCTGAATTGTGTTGGTCATCTGTCGGCTGGTGAAGGACTCAAATCGTACACCATAAAACAAAAGTAATACTCAATCGTAATGCTGTTGCAGTTGTAAGAGGTATCATGAGTAGGATAGACAATCTGTAGTACGTACTGATGTTCAACAGGTAAGCTAGACGCAATATAGCTGTTTTCTGAAGAAAAAAACAGTAACTGTAGGGAGTCACTTCTATTTATTATTTAATTAGCTAATATTGACAAACTACATGACGTGTTGTAGCTAATAACAACTAGTTGTAGAAAGGATACAATTTGAGCAATGCAGGTCGTGACAATTGCCAACAAAGAGAGCACAGACCCCATAGCATTGAGTTGCAGATCAGTCACAGTTGCAACTCCAACACCAAAAAGGAGCACACTTAGGGAGAGCTGGATGTACCGACTGCAGAATTTAGTCAGAAACATGTTAAGATGATAAGTATTACACTGCACAGAGGACATAACGATGTAGCAAGATACCAACCTAAACTTCTTCCTGAAGAAAAGTGTCTCCAGGATAACAGTGCAGGGAATAATGGCCAGCTTTGTCATCTGGACATAAAGAGCATTTTTAGCATGAGCTTGGTGTAGTGTAAGGCCGAAAAACATCCAGAGCGTCACACAAAATGTAACATCTCAACTGAAACCATTCTCATAGAATTTTGTTCTCGCATGATATTTTACATGTGTTAAAAATAAAAAGTCACGCTAATTTTGTGTACACCCAAAGCAACTTCCAGATAAGGAATGGGAGCTCAACACTGAATTGACTATGAAATGTTGAAAAGTGCAGACTTCAGACACAAGGGAAGCAAAGAGCATCTCTTACCTGATAGAAACCAACGGAATTGAAACCTAGACTGAGATTGAGGAGCCCAATTGAGATGCCGTTGAGCACGCCAAACCCCATAACGGTCCTTGCATCGAAAGGTTTGTGCTCAAAGAATTTCAGACATAATGCCACATGAAGTGAACAAAACGTGACCAGAAGATGCCAGCTTGTCAACGTGGTGGCTGCATGATAAAGAACAAAATTGGGTAAAAATTCAGGGTAACCAACCTGCCTAACTAAATTTGTATTACTGATATATGTTTGGACGAACTAGTACTCTTTCCTTCTCAACAGATCAATCTAAGCTTATTTAGTCTTTCTAATCGACATATTAGTTCCAGTAAATCACTCTTAGCTGAGTAGCTGGAGGAACTCCACCGACACAAGAAAACATTTTGCTCACAGCTCATCTATTTTGTTTTAGAACTCACGGCACCATAATATGCTGGAGGAACTCCACCGACACAAGAAAACATTTTTTTGTGGTTCTCACTAAACAGAGTCCCCACTGCATCAATCTACCCATCCACACACCCGATCCTATCCCAAGATTGCACTGCCCCACCTGAACGCTGAACACACCAGCACCAAATCTGGACCTCACATATCTACAAGCACACCCTCATAGGCGGGAGCAGAAGCATCGACGGAAACAAGCAAGCAAGCAAGCGCGAGCAGAGACAAGGATGAGCGGAGCACATCTGAACTGACCGGAGGAGGGCGAGATTGGATCTCATACCGAAGATGAAGCCGAGGGCGCTCATGAGGGCCTTGTTGCAGATGACAATGGAGACCGAGGAGACGACGGAGAGGCTCAGCGCCCCCACCGTCCCCAGCTGGAACTTCTCCCCCGCCACCCCCATCTCCGCCGCCGACAGAAAGCAGCAAGAAACGGCAGCGAGCTGGACCCGAAGAGCGAGCTTCTCGACCAGAGCCGCCGCCGGCGGGACCTGCGGTGAGCAGCACCAAGATCACATTCCGATCGAGCAAGCGGAGCAAGAAACGGGCTTTACGCCGGGTCAGTCAGAACCACCAACCAACCTCTTTGCTCCGGTGAGAAGGAAGAGAATCCAAGTGCCTGGAGCTGGATCTGGGGGAGGAGCTCGGGAGGGAGATCTGGGAGGCTGGGCAGGAGGGATCGGGATCCGGGTCAGCTCTCCGCTGGCGGTCGGTCGGCAGCTCGTGCTGTGTAGTCGCGCTAGCTGCGTTCCTGGGGAGACTCCACCCGTCCCCTCTGACTCTAACCGGAGACGGAGACAGGGGCTTTTATATAAAAACCAGACATTTCTGCTCGGTTGTTCTGGGTTTGGTGGTGCGCGTGGACTTGAGTGTGATTGTTAGATTTTACGGGGGGTGGTTAGTGATTCTATGGGGACATGTTTGATTAGAAGTAGTACTCGCAGTTAGTGCTCGACTGATTGTGGTGGCCACGTGTTCAATGGGAAAGATTTTGGGATTCCTTGGCGTTTGGTGAGGGGTGCTTCATCATTGCTGCAAGCTGGATTCAACTCCTTAAATCGCTTTATTCATTAATTTATATTTCATTTCTTTTAAAAACTACTCCCTCCAATATGAATCGGAGGGAGTAATGAAGTTTTGCTGATTATTTGTTGCATGAAATTGCACGCCGCTTAGTTTAAATTTAAATCCAATTGTGCAAAGCGTTTTTGTTATCAAACACTGCCGGCATGACACTGTGAATAAAGAGAAGACATTACATTGTGCTGAAAATATGAAGAAAAACTTACAAACTATAGTACTATATCAAAACTATGTCACACCACTTAGTTTAAAATTACATCAAATTTTCAAGCTTATTTTTTCAATCACCGCGGGCATGACACTATTAATCAAGAGAAGACATTACATCGTACTGTAAAACTTAAAAAAAGGCTAACAAACTCTGGAACTATATCAAAACTACATCACCAGCCCTAGAAGAATGAAGACATCATATAAAAACAAAACAAAATAACAAACTCCCTACTGGTTTAGCAGCTTTTTTTAGGGATGGAGAGAGTACATTAAAACTATGTCACCATCTCTAGCTCTACCAATTATATCGCGTTGTTTCGACATGTTTGATTGACTTCCAAGGTTTGAATAGTCGCATGAGCGTCCAGTGGCGGAGCTTGACAGGAAACACACGAGGAAAAAAATACAACTCTTTCGGGGAGGCCAGAAAAATCTTTTAGAGCATGATACAAAACTAAGGTCGTCCATGGCTTGCACTAATCCCTGCCATCGTGGGCAACCTTCCACAAGTGGTGATAAAAAAATTCAAGTATACATCATGAAAAGAAGTATCAATTTCATAAAAGAAATGCCAAGCGGTTGAGTTACAACATGGTTGAGACAAGTGTCGAGACCGCCGCATCTATCCCAAGGACAACCTATGGCTAAAGTGACTAATCTCACAACCTCGATCCTTCCACTAGCCCTACACTAGCCCTAAACAACTTGGCCACCATCCACTGTTCTGCCTTGGCAGAGATCATTGGGCCATAGAACTAGTAGATCATGACGACGATAGAACAAAACGGGAGAAATCAAGACGCCACTAGCCCTCTGATATCAGCCGCAAAGGTCTCACTGGATGTAACTGGAAGCAGTGAACCATTATTACACACGATTTGTCTCTATGGTTGAGGCATGAAAAACATTTTAATGAAACTTGACCGCAATATCATTAGTTCGATTCTCAGTTACTTGGAGATGATGTGACGAATATAGTTGTTCATTGACATAGCGATTTAGAAATGTGACTATTTATTCAAAAAATCATAAATATAAAAGAACGATGTTGAAAGCACGGAAGTTTTTTTTATGACCTAAAACCTGGTGCATTATTTCCCATCGTTCGTACTGATTTGATGGGATGGCTTGGCCTGTAAAGAGTTTGTTTTGGTGGCAAGTCCCTTTAGGTTACACAAATAGCAGTCAGGCCCAGAAAACTGGCCTCTTGTAGTGATTTGCATTTTGGATGTTTGGCAGTCGACAATCGTGTGTGTAAAGTCATAGCCCATAAAAGAAAATAGTGTTCCATAACTGGATTATACATAAATGACAAGGTAAGAAACCAAAATTTACTGACCTAATTCCACTTGAGCAGCAGTTTTATTACACTCCCGTTACTACCAGGTCGCAGCAGTTTTATTACACTCCTACTAGTCTGATACTAGTACCAGGTCAATTTCTAGAATTGTATTTTTACCGCAGAAAGAGAGAGAGTTGAGCGATTTTCACGGCGCCTTGTCATTCTCGTTCTGTCGCTTTGTGAACAAACTTTGCATACTACTAGTATTTGGGAGCTGCGTGCGGATTAATTTGGCTGGTATCGTGAATAGTGTGCAGCCAAGTATAGTGTACTAGTATTGCGAATAGTATTGAGTAGTCGGACAAGGATTAGTGCTCCCTTCACTTTTGGATTTTTGAAAATTTCAGATTTTCATATTTCTCTGCTTTCAAGAATTATGACATTAAATATGTAGATAGATGTGTATACGAGGATTAGAATCAAAAAAGTCTCGTCAAAAAATACGTTATATTTTTGGAGATGCAAAAAAGACAAATTTGTATTTTCCAAAATACAAAGTATTTTTTAATGGGACTTTTTTGACTACACTCCTCGTGTCTAAATCTATCTACATATTTAATGCCATAATTTTTGAAAACATAAAAGAGCGAGGTTTTGGAAATTTTGAAAAATCCAAAAGTCCAAGGAGCACTTGTGCTGATGTGCACATGGTACTTTCCGTGAGTAGTCAAATAAAACTCTGACAGGTGATTGCACCAGAATCTTTCCTGTTTGGAGGAATCTTCACCAGAGATCCATCCTGCAGTTGCCATGAGATCTCTGGCATATACATCAAAAACACGTACCGTAAAAATTATTTGTGGTAAACCGTAAAAACATTGTGCGAGTCGCGGCAAAACAGGCCCTACGAAATTAAACTGTAAAACTGAATATATGGTTTTATGTTTAAGTTCGTGTTATCTGTTCTGCCGATCCACGGGATATTGCGAAACATGATTTTGTTGTTTTATCTCATATTTGTTACTTTGACAAAATAATATCAATATAACAGCAACAGAAATCAAATTTATGATTCTTCCAACAACACACAATACAATAATAATCAAAATTGTAATAATTTTTAAATCAAATAATTAAACAAATAAATGAATGATCCTGAATGCAAAGAATATTTAAAATTGCACATTACGTAAACATAAAATGAAATGAATAAACAATTGCCACTGATGCTCAACAAGATCACCACGAAGTTGGGTATGTGTATGCGGTATTGAAACTAGCTACATTTGATCCCTATTGTAGCCTGCTTCAAAATCAAGCGTAGTGGTGGCGAAGGCGTTGGTCAACCGGCCTCAAGTCAAGCATGAACACGACGACGACACTGTGAATCACATTTACACATTTATTTTTATTTTTCGAAAAACCCTTAGATGTAATTAATGATATATCTTACAAGCGTGTAGAATATTAATGTATTATTTTTTAATATTCTAGGCTAGACAAAAATGAAACATCTGATAAATTTTGTAGTTTTGAAATGTGCATTGTTCACTATATTTACCTCATCGAAATAGGTTTTCCCCCTGCTCTATAAATAAAGCCCCACACGGTCGAACCTATACACAAAGGCGATAATGAAACTTTCTTACATAACAGATCAAAGTTAAACAACAAAGTACACGAAGAATCAAAACTTGTCATCGGCGACACAGGAAGTATACCAAGGGGACAATTGCTCCATGATGACACGCCCAAGAGATTAGCAACACAATGCCCCGCCATCGATGAGACCGACGGTCAAGGGGTTTCACCTAGAGCCCTATCACAGAAAAGCCCCCCCCCCCCCCCCGCCAAGAGGGTTATGATACCTACATGTGTCGCCACCATTGCCATCGAAACGCGGAGGTTTCGCCTAGAAAAACATCCGCACACGCCCACAAGGGTACCGCCCTCTGTCCTGAGCCTGGCCTTCCAAACACAATATGGGAAATGTCGAAGCCAAAGCGCCACCACCACCAAGGTTTCACATTGCCTATTCCTCGCCCGAACTGACCAAAGGGACAAGACCATCACCACCTCCATGTCGCCCACCGAAGGAACACCCGCGTGGTCCACCTTCTGAGGCTGCCGCCGCGACATCCATGGACTTGAGCCCAAGATGCGGCCACCATCACACTGCGAAGCCGACGGATTGGGCAAGGTAGGCCTGCACCAGCTATCGGACACGCTGCAGCCAAGGTGAGGTGATCCACCCTCCACCACTCGAGGTGGTCCGCCCTCTATATTTACATCCATGCTTTTGTCACTTTTATGTGGCCTAGAAAGAATTATTTCGCATTGGGATTTTCCACGCTTGTA
Organism: Lolium multiflorum; assembly: GCA_030979885.1. Lineage (NCBI taxonomy): Eukaryota > Viridiplantae > Streptophyta > Magnoliopsida > Poales > Poaceae > Lolium > Lolium multiflorum. The sequence continues at coordinate 57,556,910 of CM061749.1, read as the reverse complement.
ATATAGTATATCATTGGCTACATGCATGATTTCTTTTTCTGACTTTTGTGGAACTTCAAAATAAGATTATATTTTTTTTTTAATGAATGGCTCCTTGTAACCTGGTCTCCATTTGGAGTTTCTTGTCAGCTTATTACAAACTGTCGACCATGGGAGGAACAACTTGATCCCCTGTTATTCTTCTTCTAGAATAACTCACATAAATACAGTTGTCCGCGGCCACAAATCGATGCTTGTTTGCCTTATTTTCTTCTTCTGCAACCAAAATCGGCCACGCATGAATCTCCTCGCTAGCTCATCCATTTGCTTCGAAAACAATTTTCCTTGGCAACGGTTAGGCCGTGTGGATAAGGAGGAAGAAAGTGAGAGGCGCCTAGGCTAGCTAGCGTTAGAGGAGTTTGGTGGCACGCCACTGTCTCCTAGAAGAAAACATTAAATATTTCAAATTTGTTGGGGTTTTAGTTAATTAAACAGTCGTAACGGCAAGTTGTTGCGTTGGTTGGGTTTGGGCGGCCTCCACCTGACGCTGATCCGGAGGTCGCATTCCAATCCTTCCCATGCACTGCACCGTGTGACCCACCGACACTCCACCACCAAAGTCGGATAGCCTACTCACTCATCAGAGACCAAGGTCTCAAGGTTGACACTGACTGATGCAGCTGCCATAGTGCCATGCAATGGTTGATTAGAACCTGTCTGAATGGAGGTGCTCTTTTGCTAGAAGTTTAATCAGCAACAATCCTCTGCTAACTACGATTACTATAATAAATAAACGGCAAATATGGCTGGAACATGACCATGGTGTATAGCTGGATCGTACATGTTTGATTGACCCTATAACAAACAAATTGTATATGAGCTTCGCATTGGTACACTTAATAGGAAAGTATACAAAGCATGTGTATGTTTTTTTAGCGAACACTACAACAGCATAGCGCCGCTGAGACATGCATGAATGTAACGTGTTAGCCTGTTAGGTGGCACTGCTTAGATTAAGGATAAATCTTCAAATGAAACTATGATAGGTTGGTGCTTAGAGCTAACAATGGAGAAACATCTCTGCCTGTGGTCCCATATTCCGCCCCTGTGCAGCAAGCAAAGAAGAACAGAGAGGTGGCCACACATCAATGCATTCAGCAACATACCATCAGGTGCGTGCCTACCATCTAAATCCTACCTGGCAAATTAAATAATCTAGTTGAGCTTACCATCCTTTTTTATAGGGTCGTCCTTTGCACATATGAGTCGAAAACAACTAGCTAAATAAATAGGTCCTTGGTGAGTGGACTAATGGGGGCCGAGCTACATGTTGATCTTCATTTTTGAATACATAAAATTTCGTATTTCAGAGAGTCGAAAAATTCCGAAATGAAAATTTTGAGGTAGCCAATGACTATAAATCCTAATACAGACTAAATTGAATTTTAGGCTACACAAAAATGATAAAATCTAACAAATTATACAACATTGAAATTTGCAACTAGTTCATTTGGTTCAAAAAAAGGGATGGAAAGTTGGACATACCATCATTAGAGCATCTCCAACAGGCGCTATAAAATCTGGCGCGCTATACCGGCGATTGGGCGCGCCGTATACCGCTGGCGCGCGGCATAGCGAATTTGCCCCCGGCAGAGGCTCTATTTTGCAGCGCGCGTTGCTGTGCGAAAAACGCACCTCCGGCAGAGGCTCTATTTTGCACAGCGCGCGTCACAAACTGGTAATCCGACCGTTTTTTTTTTAAATTCATCAAACAAACTATGAAAATTTGATCGAAAATACGAATATATTTTAAAAGTGCAACGATACAATGCGACATTTCAAACGAAAATACTAAAATACGAATAAACTACTCGTCCGACTACTCGCGGACTCCCGAAGTCGGAGCTGCTCAGCGTCGTCTTCGACACCGACGTCGACGTCGTCGTCCAGTGGAAGGAGTCGGAGAAGGAGGAGAGCACGATTGTCGACGGCCCTGCGCCGTTCTTCTTTTCCTCCTCCGTCCTCGCCGCCGCCTCGGCCCTCGCCTTCTTCCTCGCCGCGGATTCGGCGCGGCGCTTCTCGCGACTCGTCTTTTTCTTTGCTTTCATCGCCGCCTTCTCCTCCTCCTTCTGCGCGTAGAAGGCCTCCGTGGCGGCGACGTCCTCGGGGAAGCGGTGAGCCCATTCGAGGCGCAGCGCCTCGTCGCGCTCGGCGATGAGGAGGCGCTGCTCTAGTTCGCGCTGTCGGCGCTGTTGCTCCCGCGTGATCACCGGCGGCGGCGCGAGCATCTCCGCTTGCTCCCGCGTGAAGACGTCGTGGAAGTTCATCGACGCGGGAGCGGCCGAGGTGCGGCGACGCGTCGTACGCCCGCGCCGCCTCGTGCGCCGTGTCGTATGTGCCGAGGCGGATCCGCTCGTCGCCGGAGCGGATCTCCGCGTCGAACGGCCGCTCGGCGCCCGAACGGTAGCCGGAGGGGCGGAGGCACGGGGGCATCGTCGGCAGGCGCGGAGATGGAGCGTCGGCAGGAGAGAGGGAGAGGTGGGGGAGAGAGCGGAGCGGCGCGCGGACGCGTGGAGACTTCAGGCAGTTGACGCGTTCCCGCGTGTCACTTTAATAGCGCGTGCGGCAGCGGACGTGGCAAATCTCCCGCGCGGGATAGCGCAAACGCGGACGCGCGGCAAAGTTTTTAGCGCGCGCGCTTTTTTCCCGCGTCCGCGCGCGCCAAATCGGTAGTTTTTTTGCCGCGCGGCTGTTTTACAGCGCCTGTTGGAGATGCTCTTAGAGAGTTCGAGTGAAATCGTAAAGTATTCCTCCCACAAATATCAAATATGTAGCTACGAAAAATCTAGTGATAGCGACAAGGAACATCTCATCTGATTTAAAATCGTGATTCTAAGTTGTCTGATCATTGCAGCATAAATCTTGGCATGGAAATGTGTGTTGTTGTTTCTTAAAGCTAAAAATTAGAGATGATAACGAGCTTTACATTGGTACACTTTACTATAAAAGTATACATATACAGTATTTCTATGTATGTTTATTCCTTCAATAACACATAACGTAGTAGTGCCATTGAGATATGCATGGAAGTACTTAACGTGTCAGTTGCCACTGTTTAGATAGAATTAGATCTTGACATGAAACTATGAGAGGTTGGTGCTTAGAGCTAACAATGGAAGAACATCGTCTCTTGTCCCATATTCCACCCTTTTGGAGCAAGCAAAGAGGAGCACATACCACACCAGTGCATGCAGTAACATATCACCAAGTGCATGGCAGCAGTCCCAGTACTCTAGATTGAACCACGCAGGGGACTCCTGCGATCCATACCTAGCCGCCGCCCCTCCACCCTCCCAGCGCTGCCGCCGCCCCTCCCTCTCTCTACCACCGCCCCCTCCCATCCCCTCTTATCCCTTCCCACCTTTGCCCCAAGTCGTCTCGCGCGAGGCGGCTCCGAGCGACGACCCGAACTCAAGAAGAGGCGGCCCATCTTCCTCCTCCTGGCCGCTGCCGTCGTCGGGATCGGCGGTGGCGGCCGTGTCCGGCTGCCAAAGGCCGGGGCGGCGGTGGCGCGTCCATGGACTCCCCTTCACGCGGAGGCGTGGTCTTCCAGGGGCGGCGACGGTGGACAGCGGGTCTGGTGGGTGGCCTTCGGCTACTTCACCTAGATCATGGCGGGAAAAGCGTCTGTGTGGCGAAACTCGGCGGGGAAAGGGCGGCAACGGGATCGCTGTTGACCTCCACTGGCCGGGTTGGAGGAGGAAGATGGACCGCGGTTCCTAGCCATGGCGGCGGCGTGGGGGCCGGCCGTTCCGACTTTCATGGTGGTGGTGCTAGGGTTTTTCTTTCGCGAATATGAAGACGTTCCGGATACCGATCTTTCTTCATGTAGCCGTAGTGATGAGTTCCAGAAGGCTCCGACAGCGAATGCAAGAATGCATCTTTTGCCAGGAGTTCACAGGATCGGGTGGTATTCGGTCGCGCGCACCCATGTTTTTATTCCGACCGTTTGGTTCCGGAGGGAGTGGCGCGAAGCTCTGTTCTGTGTTGACATCAAGAGACTTTTGGTCCATGGTGAAGTCAGAAGCAGATAATTTCATGAAGGCGGGATTGGAGGATTAGCTAAAGAAGGTTCAAGTCTCTGCGATGTTGAGGAACTTGCTTGGTGTTAAGGGATTCGCAGCAGTGGTATGAAAGTGGGGACGGCAGCACATGTGAAGTTCAGAGTCCTACCTTTCAGGGTGAAAATCCAAGGTCTGGCCTTAAGTGGTTGTGCCTGGCAATGATCTTGTTGGAGGCATTGTTTTGAGAGCGGGGACTATCTTCAGGGTGAAAACTAAGATCTTTGATCGGGCGACGACGGGGCTGGTGCAATGTTCCCTTCTTGGAGGTGTCGCTTTTGAAGAGTATGTATTTCAAGTGTTGTCTAGGGGGTGGATGTATTACTGTTGCTAGGGCTGGGATACTATAGCGGGACTTTTCTTTCTTAGTTTTATTTTATTCTTTTTGGCTGTGTGGATCCGTACTGTCACTAGGGTGTTACATTGTTGCAGAGGCTGGGTGTAATCGATATCTTTTGATATTAATATATTTCTTTTATCGAAAAAGTGCATGGCAGGCCTACGGAGCCTTAGTGGAAAATTGAATGATCTTGTTGATCTTATAGTGTGCTAGTACCATCGGTTTTCATATATGCATTTTGTAGAAACTGAGTTTTGCACCGCGAGGTGCACATAGAGTTCAAATGGGATAGTCCAACTGCAACATGAAAAATATAATTGAACAACCAACAATTGAGAGAAAAGAGATACTAAAGTATTTTGCATATTTATATCGATCTTGTCATTTTGCATGCTGCTATCGCTGAGATTTACATGTAATCATGCAAGTAATTGAATTGTGAACAAATTGAACCAATAGTTTAGGAACAACACACCGGTCGCAATGCCCCATCCTACAATTAGTCCGACAACAGGCATGAAGTGCCGTACCTATATAGACCATGCGGAAATAGTATAATTGTATCTTAATTGCCATAGTTAGCATCTTTATTGTTATATAAAAATTAAGTATTTTATCTAGAAATGGATTGGTTGTATTTTAATCACTGGCTAACTTTTTTCTAGGATAAAAGTAACTATTTTACACATACAAACAAGAGGAAATTATTACTTGATGCATTTGTAGGAATCCACTCCTACTTTCTTGGTTAGGTTTGTGGGAAAATTACAAAAATCCCGTGAAGGAGATCTTTCTCAAACACACACATGTCTTTATACCGAAAAAAATGAAAAAGCGCAAGAGCCATGCAACCGCCTAGGGCGGCGCCGACCAAGAGAGAGAAAACTCTCTACTCTATTAAGTAGAAAAGCCTTAGATAAAAGGTGTCATGTTGGAACACAAGAGCTATATATACAAAAATTAGTTCATACTACTTATCATACCAATATGTAGCTACGTAGAATGATTATAACCGCATTATAAATGATACACAACAAACATGGTTGGTCCCAAGCGTTGAACTTAAGACAGTAGGTGCACACACTCTTTCATGTTTCAACCCCATGAGGATGGGCCTTGGTGGATCTCATGGTCCTAGGGCAAGACATGATCTTCCACACCATTAGTGCACAAACAAACACCATATACTACATCTTCATGAATACTATGCAATTAATGAGCAGTGCCCACAACTAATTGGATATGCTGCGGGAAACTCAAAACAGACGGTGAGCTACATGTAGTCCTTTATTTTCAAACATTCAGAATCCATATTTCAAAGTTTTAAAAATATCTGAAATAAGAGGTAGCCAATGATGTGTATTACAAACATGCGGAATCTCAATGCGAACCACTTTGTATTCTGGGCTGCACAAAAATAATAAAATATTCACTATAAAATTTGTCAGATTTTATCTCCTTTGTGCAGCCTAAAATATATAGCAATTAGTATTGAAATTTTACACTTCCTGGTGTACATCATTAGCTATCTCTATGATTTTTTCAGATTTTTTAAAATTCTAAGATATGATCTTTGAATGTTTCGAAATAGAGGGCTAACTTAAAACGGAGGCCGAGCTACATGTGGGGGTTACATGTAGCTCGACCTCCATTTATCCACTCTTACTAGCTAGCTTCTTATTCTGTTTTCTAGATATAAAGAAATGATTAAGACTTGGAAAAATAAAGCAATCATACAATATACTGACCTTGGATCCAAAGTTGGCATAAGCCGACCATGACCTGGTACTTTTACATCTAGAACCATCGAGATGTAGAAGTCACACCCATTCTCGCTCTCACTGGGGGAGAAATTCAGAAGAAACAAGACATAGTGTGGAAAGAGGAAATAAAGGGGGACATGAGCTGACCTTGGCCTTGGCCACTAGCTAACTGTGAATCAACCAACAACAGATCAAGTAGATCGAGACGTTACCATGCCGGTGACTTAATTCGAACATGGATGGATCCAAAGTTGGAATTAATGGACTGAAGCATTTTTGCACTGGCGTTTCTTGCTACCGACATTTCTCTCTCCATGAATGCACGATCTACGTTATGTGATCGGTACCGGTGATCGTGCATATGCATGGGCGTTTTTTCAGTTGAAATGTCGTGGCAGGGAATTGATGAGCTTCAGTCGCATCACCATGAACTCTCGGTGGCATATATACTATTGTAAAGCAAACTGAGTGTCCACTGGTCATTTCAAAATGACACTCAAAACTTCAGACGTAACCCTCGACTTCCGTTCAACAGATTTTTATACTCCCTCCGGTAGATACATCTATTTTTAGGCATTATTTTGAATCGGAAGGAGTAGTATATTTAGGTGATTTAAATCCTTCGGAACTTTTTTGTGTTGGTAGTTCGATTAGTCTTGGATTTTTCGTAATAATTGCTTTGCACTCCATAGTACATTTATTTTTGCTCGCACTCAAGTGTTATAAACAGTTTATTCGCAAAAAAAAGTGTTATAAACAGTTCCTTGTTTCAAATGAACTTGTAAAAATTCAAGCATTTAGGATTCAAGCTAGCATGACCAAACATTAAAACCATGCCTTTTATTTTCAAGCTAACTTTCTTGTAATCCTGCTAATCAAATATACCAATTAGGCGTATGCACAACCGAAGTGATGTAATATTACTCTAGCATCTTTGCATGATTCATAAACACATGAATAAAAAATAATATAATTGCAATGTTATGCCTAGTTGATTTCCATAGGATTGCATGTCAACCATATGTAAAACTAATAAATCTTTCTAAGAGGTTGGACCGGATGAAAAGTCTCCAAGAAAGCAAAGCTCAAAGGATCCCATCATAGAAATCAAGAAACCTATATAGAGAATCCGCATCCAACTTTACAATTTTTCTATGAAATTCTTTGAATCAAATAAATAGCACCATTTCAAGGAAAAAAAGAAGAAAGACACTACACCTCAAGACCACTAGATCTAGAACAACGAACTAGAACATCATCTTTGACCTCCTATCTCTTTGGAATCTTTGTGATCCTTATCTTCCGGGGAGGAAGGTGTCACTCACGTCCCAAATGAATGATCATACTATGCAACACAACAATATGTTCTGTTGTAAAAGGAATCCATAAATGGTCATGCGATACCATGTATACTTAATTATCACTTCTTAGTTTTTATTTATGCTTGATTACCAAAGAAACCATAAGATCTATTAGTTTTATCTCACATACTAACAAAAATGTCATCAAAACCAAATGTCGATCATTTCATATTGACTTACCGACAACAAAACTGAACCTTGGTGTAGGGTTTCTCCAAATTGTAATATTTCCTTTAACGATAGTTCCCATAGGGCTAATAAGGTTGCAATTTGTTGTGAAATGCCCTACAATGCTCCAAAATTCACGATAAAACTCGAAAAGAAAAGTAGAGGATGCCAAAATTTAAATTTCATTATTCGTTTAACTAATCCTCTCATATATATTTTTTTATTCATCCAAAAATTCTATGTTAGTTTCTACCGACCCAAAAATACCTCTTAAAATTTATGGTTTCCAAATTCTGCAGTGACTCCTAATACACAATGTCTTGTTTTTCTAAACCCACAAGATTTAAGAGGCCAATACAAGTGACAAGTCAAATAAGCAAATGCGTGTATTTTGGACGAATAGTCGTCTCCGCATCCTCATGTTGCATGTGTCTCTTTCGATTTTATGAGATTTTTGAAAAATAATAATGAGCATAGCTATGTTAAATCATCTGCACTCGCACAATTCATCCAAAAATATGTGACCCAGCTAATACAGAAAATCATAAGTGAATTCTCATCCCATGCTTTTCACATGGTCATATCTAGGTGAAATTTTGCATATTCACAAGAACTGTGTGCAATATACTCTCTCCATACCGGATTATAGGGCAATTACGCTTTTTGAGAAAAAAAATTGACTAACAATTTAGTCAATAAAATATAAGATATATATTACAAAAATTATACCATTGGAAACTTCTTTTAAATATGAATCCAATTATATAATTTTTGTAGCATATATCTTATATTTTGTTGATCAAATTTGTAGTCAAACTTTTTTCTCGAAATGCGTAATTGCCCTGTAAACCGGCATGGAGGTAGTACGTGCAATGCAGGAACAACTACTCCATGCATTTCAAATTTCAGACTTTTGTCGAAGCTTCGGCGCATTTTCAGGGTATACTTTTGTGTCTTTCTTCGAAACTTCAGAGCGCTTTCGGGTAGATCTACAGTTCCTCACGAACTACCCCATCTGAGTCTGAGTGACTGAAGGCGCATGGGGAATGCAGAGCGAGCGGTCGCGACCCACTCCAGAGTGGCGTCGACGCCGCCGCCGCCGCCGACGTGGTCGGTGACCGCGTGCCTGACTTACCGCGGCGGGCTGGAGATCCGCGCCGCCGCTGAGAACATACTCCCGGGGTGGGGCCAGGGCGGCGAGCGCCTGTCCTTCCTCCTCCGCCTCCGCCGCCGCCTGCGCCTCGCCGTCACCTCCCAATGCGGCCGCGCTGCCGAACCCGACAAGAAGCCGCGCGCCCTCAATCTCCTCCGCTTCCTGCGGAACAGGCTGCCCCGAGCGCCTCGGCTCCCCTCCGTTCTGCGCCGCAAGAAACCGCCGGGCTCGCGCACTCCGGCGACCCCCTCTCTATTGGTTCGTCCAAGCTAACGCCTCTAATTTCTCTTTCTTGATTAGCTTTTGCTCGATCTGAGATTCTTGTCCCTTCTTCTGTATGTGCGTTATTCGCCGCAGGATCGACAGCTGATGCGGCCGGCGACGACGAGGGCTCTCTGCGTCGTCGGCGCACTCGCCGTCGCCGCGGCTTCCGTCGCGGCGCTTCGCATCATGGTACATTTGCCACACCCTGCACTGCTCCACCGTGATCTTGTGCATGATGGTTGCAGCAACAAACAAGAACAACATTTGGTGGAATTTGGTTCTGACAGTTTCTTTGTTTCTTGCAGGCCGGATTCATGATACCCACTACGAGATGCGCGTCGTGGAGATGCTTCCTGGCGAAGAAATTCGTCAGGATCTTGGGGCCTCCTCTCTTTGAGTGGCTCTCCAAGATTAGTTTGGATCCTCCCGCTCTGTGCGAGTGGCTCGGGCTCCCGAAGCTCAGCCTCAAGTGGCTCTTCAACAAGTAGGAGTACAATTTTTTCCTACTGAGTACTGACATAGATTAACCCAGATCAAATGATGCCCAAATGTAATTTGGTTTAATTTATTTTATTTACTGAGCCATTCGATTGTCTTAAATAAGAAAATATTACTCAGTGAACAGAATCGCATTGGAATCTTCAGTGTGATCCTACTTGTTCAGTATCTTGCACGACTGGAATCATTGCGAATGTCATCGCAATGATTCCAACCCTAGAAATACTTGTTCGGATATGACAGGCCTGGTACATTTTTCCACCATCACTGGTAGAAAAAAGGGCTTCCGTCCAGCCCCATTAGTCCCGGAAGTATTCGAACCGCGAGGGGGCTTTAGTCGCGGTCGGGAGGCAACCCGCGACTAACTCCATCCGAGACGAGGGTACCCTTAGTCGCTGGTAACACCAACCGACTAAAGGCTATGGAGGTATGCGGCGGAAAACCTTAGTCCAACCGCAAGGTGTTTTGTCATACCTTAACGCCAAGGTCCCCAACCCGACTAAAGGTTTTTCCGCATTTTTCACTCCCCACGCACCTGCACACACACACACCCTCCCGTGGATCGCCTTTTTTGCTTTGTAAAATACAAAAGAAAATGATAGAAAATTCAAAAAATTGTTTTCAGATTCTTGTATGTTATGCAACCTACTATTCGGAGAAATTAAGAAAATTCGAATTTTCACTTTTTTAAAAAAAGTTTAAAAAATGGTAAAACCGCAATAACTTTTGCATACGACGGGAAAACGTATAATATATCAAAAAATCCTGGGAAAAAGTTACATCCGAATTCACCGGGTTTACCCGGTTAGCAATTTTTAGATTCTCAAAATTCGAAATGAAAATATGAAAAGGAAGATTTTAGTTTTTGCCAAATTCGTATTTTATATTTTTTTTAAAAAATTTAAATTAATAATTGCATCTTACATAAAGATTACTATTACTTAACCATAAAGTTAGCCAATTTTTAGATTTTCAAATTTTCTGGTTTTAGGTTTGGCAAAAAATATTAAAAAAATAAAAAAATTAATTATAATATAAATTTAAAAAGTTAATATTTATTTATTTATTCAAGATTATTATTACATCATTACTTTTGTTTATTAAAATAATTATTTGGCATTCAAACAATAAAGAAGTGTGACATCGACCAACAGGTTAATATGATTGATATGATACTAGTATCAACAACATGCGCGCGAAGCACTTGGAAGGAGGATGGGAAAGTAACTTGGAAGTTAAGCGTGCTAGTGCTGGAGTAGTAGGAGGATGGGTGACCGAGCGGGAAGTTCGACCACATGTAAGAAATTTGACTAGAGATGAAGTGTAGTTAGTGACTAAACTTGGCCAATAACTGAAATACTAGAAATTCTGAAGAAAAAAAGAAAAAGAAAAGGGAATGAAAAATAATTAGAAAACCAAATGGATTAATTTTTTTAACGAAATAGCCTTTAGTCGTTCGTTACTTAACCGGGACTTCACTTTAGCACGCCACCACGACGGGCCTTTAGTCGCGGTTCGTAAGCAACCGCGACTAAAGGGGTGCCTTTAGTCGCGCTTCGTTAGTCGCGATTGCGCAACCGGGACTAATGGCAGTTGCGGGCCGCGACTGAAGCCTTTTTTTGTACCAGTGCATAGAAGCAGATGACAACCAAATATGGCCAATTTTCAACTAAAGTTATCACTGTCAAGCCAACAGAGCAAAGGATCTGTTTTTCTTATTATGAGACATCAACATAATCAAGAGTCAGGTCAGTTTCATACACAATTGACGTGCATGTATCATGTATGCGACAGAGACTAATAATTTGTGGACAGCTCTTTTCGCCTACCAAAATGGTGAGTGCTGAGTTTATCAGATTGGGAACAAATCTTGACATTTCTATGTATGTTTTACCCAATAAGTCACAGCATGGTGCCACTGAGACATGAATGGGAGTAACGTGTTAGCCTGTTAGGTGGCCGTGTTTAGATTAGGAATAAATCTCGACACGGAAATATGATAGGTTGTTGCTATGAGCTAACAAAGGAGGAGATTGGGCGACCGTGAAAAACGGATCATGGGCGACGGAGGCGATTGGGGCGATCCTGCCCTGCCACCGCCGCCGCCGGCCTATGTGAGCCCATCGGTACGCCGGAAAGCGGCGAGAGAGTCCACCCGCGCCACGAGACGCGCGGGATTAGAAGTTCCGGGAAGAGTCCCTCCCCGACACGGATCAGGCGAGGCGGTGGGGAACCCCTTAAAACCCCAACTGCCGGACGAACTAGATCGCCAGACTTTCAATCCCAGGCGATCGGAGAAACATTGCAGGACCATCGGCGACCCTGCTGACGCGATGGAAGCTGTGAAGGGAGGAAAGAAGGGACCGGAGGATGTGGGATTGAATCGGGGTGGGCGGCCGGGTGTGGCTGCCACCGCCATGAATCAGGAACGCCGTGTCACAGCACGCACGGAGGGGAATCGACCTGAGCGCTCACGCACGCGTCCCTGGCATGCTGGTCTGCTGGCGGCGGCGCCGAGAGGTGGGGGCGAACAATGGGGTCTCGATGAGAGACCTACCCGCCCGAAGCTTCTTGGTGGTGTCCCGGCAGTCCCACGGCCAGGGCGTCAAGCGCTCCTCGAGTCTAGCTGGAGGGAGGAGGAAGATGGCTACTGGGATGATGGCAATGGGTCAGCGGAACCAGGGTTCAGACAGGGCGCAGAGAAGCGCATTGATGGAACTGTGGACATGGATGACGAGGTGTATCTGGAGTTCGAGGAGGAAGACGAGGTGAAACAAGACCTGAGCGCACCAACATCATGGAGGCTGCTTGCTAGGTATATGGCGTCGTTCAAACCAAATACACGGGCTATGTTTTCTCGCTTGATCGATGAAGCATGGCACCCTCGTACAGGCATCGAGTACTCTGATAAAGGGAAGAACTACTACCTGATAACTCTCTTCTCGAAGGGAGACTATGACTTTGTGAAGCGAGGCGGCCCGTGGATATTTGATAAGAATGCCCTCATCGTTACTGACTTGGACCCAGCCTTGCAGCCCTCTGAAACAGTACTGGATTCAGTCCCTGTGTGGGTGAAAATCTATGATGTGCCATGGGGAAAGCAGGACTGGGATTGGGGGATGAGGTACGGCAATGGCATAGGCGAGGCGATGGAGGTGGACGTACCTGCTAGTGAGAGTCAGAAGAGGGAGTACCTTCGGGTCAGAGTGAAGCTTCCATATGATAGGCGCCTGAAGTCACAGCTTACTGTCGGTGTGAAAGGAAAACCCCAGGAGGCAAAGGTGTTTATGCTGAAATACGAACGACTACCGTACTATTGCAATCATTGTGGCTTTATGGGACACAAGACCGACGTCTGTGAGAAGAAGATCATAGGTGATCCGTCTCTGCATTATGAAACGTTGGAGCTGCGCTGCAGCCCACAGAAGAGGTCAGAGAACCGCACCTTCTATGTCCCACCGGTTTCTGCGAAACGTGGCCTAAGTTTCTCAAGTTTTGGAAGTGCGGAATCATATAAGAGGTTTAACCAGAAGGTCGACCGGATGCAACGACGTGATAGTGCCACGCCAGAACATACCCCTTCCCATGAGGAATCGGCGGATGACAATGAAATGCCACCTTTGGAGGACGACCCTGACTTCCTGGTGGCTATGCAGGCTAGGGATGCAGACAGAGAGCAACAAGTGCCTGCGGAAGTGGAAGCGACGCTGGCTGCCGGGGTCGACGCCATGCTTGTTGATCAGTGCCAGGGGGTGCAGCCGCAACCTCAAGGGGGCAGGGATGAAGCGGTGCCGATTATCTCGTTCCCAGATGAAGAGGAGGTACACCCTGGTCAGCTGCAGGATAAGCCAGTCCGTGTGTGCATGACAGAGGACATGCTATCTAAACTACAACGCATGCATGGAGGTACTGCTTCTATGGTCTCTGGAGGTCAGAGCTGGCATAGTGGACCGCGGGCCAGTGATATGATCCCTGCACTTCAGGGCCTGTCATCACTGCAGGTTTCCTTTGGCTCTGCGGATACGACGATGGTGCTCGCGGACACCATCCTTGGGAAGCGCACCGCCGAGGAACAGGAGGTACAGGGTGAACGTCGCGAATTCCCGGATGAGCTGGACTATATGGGGCGAGAGGCGGGGACACCGCCGAAGAAGGGAAAGGTGCAAGTGACACCAGGGGCGCAACCAGTAGCGAGCAAGGGGGAGCTGGTGTACACGAGGACCAGGAACACGATGAGGCTGAACAAGGTCGCAAACGCTGCGACTACCACCAAGCTGACGGGGCCAGGCGCGGCGCCCCGTCAGTCGCCATGAATTGCTTGAGCTTTAACTGTCGGGGAGCAGGAAACGCCCCGACAGTTAATGAGATCATCAAGGTTTCCAAGTCCTTTAATATTAAGTTAGTTTTTCTGTGTGAAACTAGGCAAAATAAAGATAGGATTCGTCGTCTTCGTTATCGTTTAGGTCTTAAAGGGTTTGCAGGTTTTAGTAGTGATGGTCTTAGTGGTGGTCTTGCTTTATTCTGGCATGAGAGTATCTGTGTTGATATCAAATCCGTTAATGAAAGATTTATTCATGCTTATATCCGTGAGTCGCCCAGTGCACCTCAGTGGCGCTTGACGTGTGTTTATGGCGAGCCCCGTGTAGAAAATCGTTATCGCATGTGGAATAGCCTAAAAACGCTGAAGGCAGAGTCTGATCTTCCTTGGCTGGTCATGGGCGATTTTAACGAAGCTTTGTGGCAGCAAGAGCACTTATCGTGTACACCTCGGGCTGAGCCCCAGATGGCGGCCTTCCGTGAAACCCTTGCTGTCTGCAACCTTGTTGATCTGGGGTTCAAAGGGCTCCCATTTACCTATGATAACAGAAGAAGGGGGCGGGCAAATGTCCGTGTGAGACTTGATCGAGCAGTGGCCACTACTGAGTGGCGGAACTTATATGGTGAAGCCCTGGTAGAACACCTAGTCTCACCTGTTTCTGACCATTGTCCTTTGCTTGTTCGTCTAATGCAGGAGAACCGATCAGTACCAAGACAACCCCGACGACACTATGAGATATGGTGGGAACGGGCAGCTGAGCTACCAGAATTGATAGCATCGGCCTGGGAGGAAGCTGGCCTGAAATCTGACCTGAAGTCTGTACGTATGGGACTGGACAAAGTCATGCATGTGTTGCAGGCCTGGAGCAGGAAGAAGTTTGGGAATCTACTGAAGGAACTGGAAATATGCAGAAAGAAACTAGAAGAGCTAATGCGTGCCAATGAGGACCGTGAAGCCATCAGACAAGTCCAAGACCATATGAATGAATTACTGTACCGGGAAGAAATGCTATGGTTGCAAAGATCGCGGATTAATTGGCTAAAGGAAGGTGACCAAAATACCAGATATTTTCACCAGAAGGCAATTTGGCGCGCGCGGAAAAATAAAATTAAACGGCTTAAGAACGCGGAGGGAGTCTGGAAGGATGTTCCCTTGGACATGGAAAGGATGGCTACATCATACTTTAAAGAGCTTTTTGACCGTGATCCTAATATTAATTTTGGTGAGTTACTAAATTTGCTGCAGGAGCGGGTAACGCCAGAGATGAACCAGAATCTCTGTAAGGATTTTTCTGAGGAGGAGATTGGAGATGCCCTTTTTCAAATTGGGCCGCTTAAAGCTCCTGGAATTGATGGTTTCCCCGCAAGATTCTACCAGAGGAATTGGGCGACACTGAAAGCGGAGGTAGTCAATGCAGTTAAGTTATTCTTTTTGACAGGGAGGATGCCAGAGGATGTCAATGACACCGCCATTGTATTAATCCCTAAGATTGATCATCCGGAGTCACTGAAGGATTTTCGCCCTATTAGCTTATGCTCTGTGCTTTACAAGATTATTGCCAAGTGTTTGGTGAACAGGTTGAGGCCTATTTTGGGTGACATTATCTCCATCAACCAAAGTGCGTTTGTACCTGGACGCCTCATCACGGATAATGCGCTGGTAGCCTTTGAATGTTTGCACTTTATTGAGCACAACAAGGCACAACAGGATAATTTCTGCGCATATAAGTTGGACCTGTCCAAGGCCTACGACAGGGTGGATTGGGGTTTCTTAAGGAACGCGATGGAAAGGTTGGGTTTTGCTCACAGATGGGTGGACTGGATAATGGCATGCGTCACCACTGTGAGGTATTCGGTGAAATTCAATGGAACCCTCCTGGATTCGTTTTCCCCTTCTCGAGGCCTTCGACAAGGTGATCCACTATCCCCCTTTCTCTTCCTTTTTGTAGCTGACGGTCTTTCGGCTTTGTTGCAAAAAGGAGTACAGGAACAACATGTCCAGCCGCTGAAGGTCTGTAGGCGTGCCCCAGGTGTATCCCACCTCTTGTTCGCTGATGACAGTTTATTATTTTTCCGTGCAAATGTGGAGGACGCTCAACATATACAATCAGTCTTGGAAGCATATGCGAGTAGCACGGGCCAATTGATCAACCCAAACAAGTGCTCTATCTTGTTTGGGGACGCATGTCAACAGGAGGATAGAGAAGCTGTTAAGCAAATACTACAGGTGACCCAAGAAACCTTCGAAACAAAATACTTGGGGCTGCCAACGCCAGAGGGGCGGATGTCAAAGGGGAAGTTTAAGAGCTTGCAGGAGCAGTTGATAAAACGCCTCATCCAGTGGGCTGAAGGTTACCTGTCGCAGGGAGGTAAAGAGGTGCTTCTAAAGGCGGTGGCGCAAGCCATCCCAGTGTATGTCATGGGAATTTTTAAACTCCCATTTGGACTACTTGATGAGCTAACCAAACTGATGCGGGACTTTTGGTGGGGCGCGGAGAATGGCAAAAGAAAAACCCACTGGATATCCTGGGATAGTATGATGCGGCCAAAGGATCAAGGAGGCATAGGATTTAAAGATATGCGCCTATTTAACCAGGCTTTGCTTGCAAAGCAGGCTTGGCGCCTACTGCAACAGCCAGACACGTTGTGTGCACAAGTTCTGAAGGCAAAATACTATCCACAAGGTCTGCTCACGGATACGGTGTTTTCTGGTAATGCGTCACCCACGTGGCGGGGCATTGAATATGGACTTGAGCTGGTTAAGAAGGGCATGATCTGGAGGATTGGCAATGGAGCAAGTGTTAGAGCATGGCGGGCACCCTGGATCCCACGTGAGTCCTTCTTGAAGCCGATTACTAGGCAAGGCCGATGCCGATTGCGGTGGGTCTCTGATTTTCTCAACCCAGATGGGTCGTGGAATGAACAACTCCTGCATAGATGGTTCCTCCCAATCGACGTGCAAGAAATCTTGCAGATACGGACTTCCAACCGCAATGATGAGGACTTTATTGCTTGGCACCATGAAAAACTGGGCATGTTCACAGTAAGGAGTGCGTACAGACTAGCGTTGGAGGAGCAACTTCGTGAGGATGGGAGGCAAGCAACCAGTGCACAGCCGCTGGGACGCAGTGCTGATTGGAAGCTAATTTGGCAGTGCCCAGTGCCACCTAAAGTGCGGATTTTCGCTTGGAAGCTGGCACGAAACGCACTTGCCACTGAAGTCAACATGGCACATCGAGGAATTAGAACCTTGTCTACGTGCAAGATCTGTGGCAGTGCTGATGAGACGACATATCATGCGATGATCACATGCCCGCATGCCCGGGGCCTATGGGAGGTCATGCGGGAGGTTTGGGACCTGCCCAAGGACGAGATTCTCTTTGAGAACAATCCGGACTGGTTTATGCATGCCCTCAAGCGCCTGGATGTCGACCAGAGAGTGGCCTTCTTGATGGTTCTATGGAGGGTATGGCATATACATAATGAACTCACACATGATAAGAGGCCAGCACCCCTTGAAGCGTCGAAGCGTTTCCTAATGGGCTATGTCAAGTCGCTACTGCTGATTGAGCAGAACCAGTACATTGACACAGAGAAAGGCAAACAGAGCATAGATGAGATCAAGGGGTTCAGCAAGAAGGGGAAAAGGATAGAGAACCGGCCACACATCAAGCAAAAATGGAAACCACCAGATGAGGGCGGCACCAAGCTGAATGTGGATGGAGCCTTCTCGCATGATGGTCGAGCTGGGACGGGCATGATCCTTCGGCGTTCTGATGGTTCGGTTATTTTTGCAGCATGCAGGCAGCTACGAGTATGTACTGATGCGCTGGAAGCGGAGCTGGCCGCCATCGAAGAAGGGCTCGCCTTGACCCTTGCCTGGGAAGCGGGGGCCGTTGTGTTGGAAACCGATAGTGCGGAGGCCATCAAGCTTATAGCTGAAGGGACACCAAACCTGTCTCAACATGCCATGCGGATCAAGGTCATTAGGGAGAGAATTAGGGAAACAGAGGTGGTCTTATGCAAGGTTAGCCGTGATGCAAATGGTGCCAGCCATGGCTTAGCCCAGCTAGGACGTGTTAATGGTAGAACTGATGCTTGGCATCATTGTTACCCGCCTGAAATCGCCGAGGCGATCAAGGCTGATTGTAACAACCTTGTCATTTAATATATAAACTCTTTTCCCAGCAAAAAAAAAAAACAAAGGAGGAACACCCCGGTCCCATCCTTCACCGCTTTGCAGCATGCAAGAACAGAGAGGTGACCAAACATCAATGCATGTAGCAACATACCACCAGGTACACGCCTGTCCTCTAGATCATATCTTAGGCGGGAAATTAAATTATCTATTTGAGCATACCATCTTTATTTCACATGCACATTTTTTTTTGAGGTACACAATACAAACGCAGGCACCCACATATAAATCGACTTTTGCACTGTAGGTTGGACACACCATTGTTAGAGTGTTCAAACGGAACCGAAAAGTATTCCACCAACCAATATGTAGCTAGGAAACTCTAGTGATAGATGTTGCAACGCCACTTGATATGGCCATGCTATATGGAAAAGAAATATAGACAATGGCTTTCTTCCCATCTGACTTAACATCGCCATTCCGAGTCATCCACTTATACATCATGGCATAATTTTGGGGGTTATGTGAAAACGACGCATAAATTTAGTAACATTTTTTAGATACTACCTCCGCCCAGGTTCATAGGGCTTGCATGTATCCCTAGGTTTCTAATTTTGCTAACATAATATTATTTGTATAATATAAAAATTATATCATTAGAAAGTAGAACATCTAAGCTTTCTAATGATATATATTTTTGTAAAATATATTTTATATTATCATTGTTAAATTTATGATATAGGGATGCGCGCATGCCCTTTGAATAGGGGCGGAGGGAGTATTTTTTTTTTTGTTTGCATGCCACAAATTATTATTTCTCGTGGAAAGTCATGAAAAACCATTAGATGTATCATGGAGATCAAAATTTGTAGCGCCACAAAATTACAGTTGCAACATGACCACCGGATTGGCAATAGATACCTAGAGTCACCACAACACGTCGGTTATGTGTTTGCAATAAAACATGTATGGGTTTGCAACATGTCAAATAACATATGCATCATCACAATTTCGTAATACAATAGTTTCGTTTTGGAGCACTAATGACAAATCCAGCTTGCCACAACCCCGCTAGAGACTAGCGGACGACCCACAACAACATATCCACCCTTCCCCCAACGGTGGCCTCCTTCACCTACTAACAACCGAAGAGAGGTTTGAAAACACGGGTGAAGGAGGTCAGAGAGGCAGTTGTGGACCATCTGAACCGGGGAAAAGTAGCATCAACGGCCATCGGCCGTGTAAACCTGTTATCACCAGATTTTGGCCAAATCAGGAGATGGGCCGTAAGTGAAGATGGGCTTGAAAGATACACGCGTGGAGCATCTTTGAAGCGGCCTTGCACGAAGAGTTTGGGCTTAATTGCCCGTGTATCTCGTAATATAGTAGATCACATCTTAGTTTAGAATTAAAAGATAGAGTTTAACTCGTGCACGGTTAGGTGCACGCCCGAATTAGAAAGTCCCTTGGACTATAAATATGTATCTAGGGTTATCGGAAAAGGAGGACAATCACGTTCACAACAAACACAAATCAGGCGCATCGCCACCCTTCTTTCGAGGGTTTCTCCGGATAAGCATCATGATGCCTAGATCGCATCTTGCGATCTAGGCAGCACACGTTTATTCGTTTACCTTGTGTTGCTCGTGTTGAAGCGTTGTTGATGGCGAGTAGCACTACTTATCGTAGATGTTTTGGGGCTTGCATAGATGCTTTTCTTACGCATATCTGCTTAGCTGTGCTGTCCCTCGATATCTAGCTGCCCTTACACCTATCCAGTGTAAGCAGCATCTTGCTTGTTCATTGTTTAGTAGATCCGATCCGTTATAGTTGCTCCTTGATTCTTCAAGGATTGGTTTAATATCCGTATGGTTAGGCCTTGCAAACGGGTTGAACGATCCGGTAGTGCGTTAGGTATGGTTTGTAGTCCTAAGAGGGATGTTCCGGAAATTAACTTAGTGTTGGTTTTTAGGCCTCTTTTAGGGTTAGTTTTCCATTATCTTTCGTGTCTATTAGGCTCAACTACGTGCAGGATGTTCCGATCATACGGTGAAAACCCTAAACTGTCGTAGATTGGTTTAGCTTTATACGATCAGCGGGAGCCCCATGTCGTTAACCCTACGTAAACCATGGGGCGATCGGCTTTGTGAGCTAATCCACAGGGCAACCCGAGAGCCGATCGGGCTCGTATTTAATGTTTACGTGTTCGCCATGCAGAAACTAATCGAAGCAATCCAACACCTTCCCGACCAGGTATAGGTCAGGTGGCACGCCTTGCAACCGCTAGGACGTGTGCGGAGCATTTGCGGGACGACGTCGGGACCAGCCCACCGCAGCCTTGGAAGCCTCCCGGCTCTTCGTGTTGCTAACCACCGCGGTGGGTTTTGGCAGCAACACATTCTGGCACGCCCGGTGGGACATCGGGACAATCTTCCGCAGCAACCACGTCAACATCTCGAGATGGCGGAAGAACCGGTCAAGTACGAAGATCTGCCTCCGAGCATAAGAAGAAATACGATGATCTCAAGGCCATCTTGGAAGCCGATCTCATCGGCGCTTGAGAAAACCCGTTCGCACGGGATCAAGTTCAAAGGGTTCCAACCCGAAGCGCTAGAGGGACTAGATCTCTCCCTTCGGACGAACGTACCAGAGCCCTGCGACAGGAGGTTAACTATGCCGTTGCTCACTCTCTTCATCGGCATTCTGAGAGCTTGGTGAATACTCCGGAGCGTGTCGCGCTCAATGTGGTGCAAGAAGTCATGAAGCACAAGTACTCTCCGTCAGACCTGCTCTAGGAACTCATCAAGGAGAGATAAGCTATACCTGGCCGCCACCGCCATACACGACGGCAGCTCGACGGCAACAAGGTTCACCGGCGTACGTTGTCTACAAGGTTGGAGGTGATCCTGGCGATTACCAATTCTGTATGAGCCGCCCAAGGAGATTCCGCATGGATACGTGTGCACATACGTGGGACTGCAACAACTGGATGACCCAGTTAAGAGGAAGGATCGCCACCAGAGGGATCGCTGGAACGGAGAAGCCGGAGCAGAAGCCGGAGCAGATGCTGAGAAACGGGGTTAGCAAAATATACCACCGGTACAAGTTATGAACGCTCACTTCAGCTCCTACGGTGGATGAGATCACCGCAATCATGAGAGACCAGTTCGGCATCCTGCCGAAGAAGAGAATGATCGGCTATTCCAAGCCGTATCCCAACGACTATGACCTAATCCCACTACCGCCTAAGTATCGGCTCCCGACTTCACAAAATTCAGTGGATCGAAGGAACCAGCTCATCGAGCACGTGAGCCGATATTTGGCACGATTGGCATGTTCTCAGCTTCAGACGAGCTACGTGTGAGGTTCTTTCACGTCTCTCACGGGTCCAGCCTTTGGGTGGTACACTACGTTGCTACCGACTCGGTTCGGACGTGGAAGCAGGGAAGAGCAATTCCATGTACAATACCATTCGAAGCTACGAAGTGGCATTGCCGACGACCCGGTTCGGCAGAGACGAGAGAGACGGTATCGAGTACATCCAGAGGTTCAGGACCGTGAACCGATGTTATTCGGTTCGCCTATCCGAGAAGGAAGCAGGCGCGGGATTATCAGCGCCGCTCAAAGATGTGACCTTCCAAGCTGACTACATTGTTGGCATGAGATTGACATCGTATGAACAGCGCCACCCACTGGACAGTTCAAGCGCGTCACCTGATCGAGATGGAAGAAGATGATGATTCTTAGGAGATCAGGAGGTCGCTCGTGAATGGACTCAAAGCCCGTGTCCTGCAAGTGGGTGAAACAACCAGGGCCGAAAGGGTTTGACTTTGATTTGAGCAAACGGAGCAAATTTTTGATTTGTCTGCTAAGGAGAAACAATGAAGCCCGAAGGCCACAAAATCCCCACGCTACAAGAGATGAACGGCAGGCCATACGCAAATGGCATCACACGTTCACCCATGCCACCAACGATGCAAAGTCTTGCGCGGACAGATTCAGATGGCGATAGAACAAGGCCGATTACTCTTGGTCAGTTTGCCATGAGAGTTGACACGCAGCCGTTTCAGACGTCAACATGGTGGACCTCAGCCATTGCATAAGACGCGAGCCAGGTTTCTCTTTTGATATCAACATGGCAGGGCTCGCAGATCGCCATGGTAAGGATAAGCCAGAGCGTCGCTCTCGTGGCAAAGATAAAGAGGAGGCCGATCCACGCGACCGGCCCCGATGATGACAGACGGTTTTGGACCGAGGAAGAGGTGATAAGCGTGCGGTATCAACGACCACTTTCCGCGCACCTCCTTAACAAATATGAAAAAGTACGACCGACGTCGCGCTACGACGTAGATGATGATAGATATCGTCGGTCGATGCGCAACAGGAAATACCGTCGATATGAAGGGTATGAGCGTCACGTAGGGAGGTCAAGAGAGCAAGAGGACATGGACAGGCATTGGAATTGTCCTTTCTTCAAACACTGGGACTCGGGAATGAGCCGATTGCCTACAATCGAGAACCGCCAGAATGTAAACAGAGAGGAAGGGAACAAATGAAGTGTCAGTGTTCAAACGTCTAGGACCTCTCCCACCTCGGAACAAACGAGCTGAGTCATCCCAAGATGAAGACTTCGAGGAGTCAGAGGAAGAAGATAGATATCACCGACCAAGGTGGTGTCTGATGGACAGCCACTCCCAAAGCGCAGAGTGCAACGACTACGAAACTTGGAGGAAGCCGAGGCGCAGTATACACTTTGAGGAAAGCACGGCCCGATCCGCGTGAAAATTCAGCAAACATTGGAGACAAGCTCGCCCACCAAAGAAGTGTGGCGACCCAAGCAGACAAAAGCCGATGGGGACATCGGCTGATACAAACATGGTGTTCGTTCTCCCGTCGGAGTTTTGTGCTCCAAGAGATGAGAAGTATCGGTGGCACATTTGATTGCGGTCACGACCGTTATCTTTGAAAAGCCACGAGAGAAGAGCTACGGCATTGAAAGCCCTATACCCGAAGGGTTATATCAATGGGCAGCCTATCGCAAGATGCTGGTTGACACGGGAGCAGCAGTCAACATAATGCCGTACTCCATGTTACGATGTTTGGGACGTTCTCGAAGATCCGATCAAGACCAACGTCACGCTAAGCAATTTCAACGGCCAACCGTCAGAAGCCAAGGATGTGCTGAACGTGGACTTAACTCGGCCGAAAGACCATCCCTACGTCCTTCTTCATCGTCGACAGCAAGAGCACTTACGCTGTCCTGCTAGGAAGGGATTGGATCCATGCTAACTGTTGCATTCCATCCACAATGCATCGGTGCATCATACAATGGGATGGAGATGAAGTGGAGGTTGTTCATGCAGACGACTCGATCGACATTTCTTTGGCTGCCATGAACATCTGGGAAACAAATGACCAAGAGCCGCTCTCTGGAATCAATCTGGACGGCTGTGAGCGCATCGAAGCTACAAAAAATGGGGTGAGGCTGGTCTTATCCACTGGCCTGACAGAGTAGCAAGATCCAAGTCTATGGACGTACGTGGCGAGGCCGATCTCTGCGATCGGCCCCAAAAAATAAGAAACAAGGATCTCGCTTCAAGCATGCCACGTCGTTATAGCAGAGACCAAGAAGTTGTAAACCCTCGTTAAGCATTGCAATGGAAAAGGAGGCCGATCCCAGCAATCGCCCAAAAATAGTTTCAACATGCCTTCTGCCTGTGTTCATCATTGATTTAGCAGGCGATGGAAAGTTGGGGTTTACAGCAGTTGATGGACTAGAAGAGATCGAAATTGGTCTTGGGGATAAGCCATGGCCAACATTTATCAGCAAATAGTCGGATCGACAACTACAAGGGAAGCCGATTCCAGCAATCGGCTAAAATTATTCGCACCACACGTATTCACAGATGTGCTATTTAGCATGGTGAGTTGCGAGACAAGTTTGAATTGGCTGAAAAGCCGATATCTTCAATCACTTGAAGGATTCGGCTCGGGGGGCATACACACAGAGAAGGTACGTACAAGGCCACGTATAAAGCCGATTCATGAGATCGATCGGCTAATAAAAAATCGAAAATACAAAAATTTTAGCCGATGCTCGGACATCGACTTTAGAATTACAGAGTTTAAGCTGCCACTTGATCAGGCCTCATTGAAGGAAAATGACCTGAAAGAGGCAACGTCACGATTGGTCGGGCTTCAACTGCAGCGTCATTATGACGTGGGGCTGGATTTCGTCAAGGATGGTGAGCCGATCTAAGCAGCAAGGCACAAGAATTGAGCCAGGAGGAGTTAGACAGCCATTGCATGTGAAGCTTCTTGGTTCAAGGAAGGGATTTGCTGGTCCTGCCGAGCCCTCGTGGTGCATCGACTCCTTGTGCGTAAGCTTCCCTATCTTGTTTTGGTGGGAGTTGAGGGCCGACCTGTTCTTGAAAGCCGATGGTGACACATCTGGCTAGTTTTATGTTGTGGCATCCCTAGAGGTGCCCAAGCTGGAGCTTCGTCGGCTGGACTGCGTCTCCTCTCTGGAATTATCTTCAGTAAGGTCTACAAGAGCAGGATTAATGAGCTAACATGTTACTGAAGCCTAGAGGAATGTTGTCCTTCAAAAGTTCCTGGTGGCCACCTATCTCCCTGTTGTTCTCGCCTTGACTGAGGCTCGGGGGGCACTGGCCTTGAAAATCCATGACCAGGTTTCATGGTCCTGTCTGAAGTAGTCATACCGGCGGGGAGTAAGCAGGGACGGATCATGAGTAAAAATGCCAGGTGCTGTCGTCATCGGCAAGGTGGTCTAACCTGAGGGAGATCATATTTTTACATTTTCAGGCTCCTGATAAAGAAAGTTCTGAACCATTATGATACTTCCTTGGGTTCGGTTTGATGCCTGGAAGATTGTGCAAGGTTGCCCTGGTGATTTGGAGTGGTTAAGGATTGCCGTTTAAGGATCGGAATTGGGACAAGGATCGCAGGCTATTATTTGAGGGATAACTGGATTAACCTGTCTCGCAATTCATCCAGAAGGACTGCTGCGTTGCCATTGTCTCATTAAAGCGTTGACCACCTTTGACAATTAGAAAGTGGCAAGAGGTGAAATCGGATGATTGGAAATTGAATTGGAAGAACATCTTCATCTTCATTGATTAAAAAAAGTGATTTCTTACAAAGAGAAGCCGATTGCTCAAAGGGAACAAATTACTATTGCTACTCTTATGCTAGTAAGTCCCTACTCTAAGGGCTGTTGCCGTCTTCGCCGTCAGTAGCTGCCGTCATCGCTGCTGTCGACGATTTCTTTGCACTGTAACCTTCAGCGAGGCTTCTTCCTCTTCGTCATCGTTGTCCTCATCTGACCAAGCCCAACCACGGATGCGCTTTGGCGGCGGTTCGGAGGAGGTGTCGTCCTCCTGTTCTTGCTTCGTGTCGGAGGAGACGTCTTCGTCTTCATCATCCTCTTCTACTTCTTTGGTAGAGGAGGTGAATTTGCCCCGGAAGGGGGGGTCGTTGTTGTCGCTCTCCGCCTCCATTTCTCGTCGATCAAGAACCGAAGGTCATCTTCCCGTCGTCAGGTCGCCGTCGACCACCAGACGGGTCGGTGGCGGCACGAAGTCGAAGTCAAACTCTTGCTCATCCCAATGCTCGGGAGCGCGCCGGTTGTACGCTTCCATGACCCTCCGGCTCTACTTCACCCGAGGAAGAAGATTGGGAGGAGGAAGAGGAAGACATGGTCACAGAGGAAGAGGGTTTTTGGCTGACGGCTGGTTTGGAGCAAGGGGATGAAGAGGTGAATTGTTCGATGCGGTTAAATAAAAGGGGATATATTGGAGATTCAATGCTCGAACAGTTTCCGAGGATGTGGTGCCAAAACTGTCAAATCGTGAAGTTGAGGAGGCAAGGCGTCATGATGAAGAATCTCTGTTTGCTCGCCACGACATGACCCCTCGAAGGAAAAAGTGGTTTTGAAATTATCATTACCAAAACCAGGGGGCATGTGTTATCACTCGATTTTGGCCAAATCGGAGATGGGCCGTAAGTAAAGATGGGCTTGAAAGATACACGCGTGGAGCATCTTTGAAGCGGCCTCAAGTTTGGGCTTAATTGCCGTGTATACGTAATATAGTAGATCGCATCTTAGTTTAGAATTAAAAGATAGAGTTTAACTCGTGCACGGTTAGGTGCACGTCCGAATTAGAAAGTCCCTTGGACTATAAATATGTATCTAGGGTTATCGGAAAAGGAGGACAATCACGTTCACAACAAACACAAATCAGGCGCATCGCCACCCCTTCTTTCGGGGTTTCTCCCGGATAAGCATCATGCTGCCTAGATCGCATCTTGCGATCTAGGCAGCACACGTTTATTCGTTTACCTTGTGTTGCTCGTGCTGAAGCGTTGTTGATGGCGAGTAGTGATAACCCACAAGTATAGGGGATCGCAATAGTCTTCGAGAGAAGTAAAACCCAAATTTATTGATTCGACACAAGGGGAGGTAAAGAATACTTATAAGCCTTAACAACTGAGTTGTCAATTCAGCTGCACTGGAAAAGCACTAGTAACATGGGTGATGTGAAAGTAGTAGTGATATGAGAGCAGTAGTAAGCACACATAATAGCAATATGAGAGCAATGGCAGAAAATAGTTGATACTACTTCCAATGACATGTAGAACGAGTATATGATGATGCGAGATGGACCGGTTCCCCACTATCTACACTAGTGGTAACTCTCCAATAACAAGTGACAAGTGTTGGGTGAACAAATTACAGTTGGGCAATTGATAGGATTGATAAGGCATTAAGAAAGAACATCAATTCATTATCATAGGCATGTTTTCCATATTTAGTCGTACGTACTCGCAATGAGAAACTTGCACAACATCTATTGTCCTACCAGCCGGTGACAGCCGGCCTCAAGGGAATCTACTGGATATTAAGATACTCCTTTTAATAGAGCACGGAGCAAAGCATTAACACTCCGTGAAAACATGTGTCCCTCACATCACCGCCATCCCCTCCGGTTGTCCCGATTTCTGTCACTTCGGGGCCTTTGGTTCCGGACAGTGACATGTGCATACAATCTAAGCAATAATTATAGAGCTCAAATCTAAGATCATGCCACTCGGGCCCTAGTGACAAGCATTAAGCATAACAAGATTGCAACAACAATAACTTCACAAACTTTATAGATAGACTAATCATAATGTAACAATCCATCGGATCCCAACAAACACAACACCGATTACATCAGATGGATCTCAATCATGTAAGGCAGCTCATGAGATCATTGTATTGAAGTACATGGGGAGAGAATACCAACTAGCTACAGCTAGAACCCGTAGTCCATGGGGGAACTACTCACGGAGCATGATGGAGGCGGTGGCGTTGATGGAGATGGCTTCGGGGGCACTTCCCGTCCCAGGTGCGGAACAGAGACTTGTCCCCGAATTGGAGTTTATGGCGGCGGAGTCTTTCCGGAGTTTCGTCAATTGGTACTGCTTAGGTCGAAAGGGCTTAAATAGGCGAAGAGGCGCAAGCAGGGCTGGTGGTCCCACTTGGCCGGCGCGGCCGTCCGCCCGCGGCCCTATGGTGTGGGGCCCCCTGGCTCTCCTCCGACTCCCTTCGGTGTTCTGGAGCCTCCCGGGAAAAATAAGATCTTTGGCGTTGATTTCGTCCAATTCCGAGAATATTGCCCGAACAGCCTTTCGGAACCAAAAACAAAGAAAACAGGAACTCCTTTGTGGCATCTTGTTAATAGGTTAGTTCCGGAAACGCATGAAATCATCATAAAGTGTGAGCAAAACATGTAGGTATTGTCATAAAACAAGCATGGAACATCAGAAATTATGGATACGTTGGAGACGTATCAAGTAGCACTACTTATCGTAGATGTTTTGGGGCTTGCATAGATGCTTTTCTTACGCATATCTGCTTAGCTGTGCCGTCCCTCGATATCTAGCTGCCCTTACACCTATCCAGGTGTAAGGGCAGCATCTTGCTTGTTCATTGTTTAGTAGATCCGATCCGTTATAGTTGCTCCTTGATTCTTCAAGGATTGGTTTAATATCCGTATGGTTAGGCCTTGCAAACGGGTTGAACGATCCGGTAGTGCGTTAGGTATGGTTTGTTAGTCCTAAGAGGGATGTTTCGGAAATTAACTTAGTGTTGGTTTTTAGGCCTCTTTTAGGGTTAGTTTTCCATTATCTTTCGTGTCTATTAGGCTCAACTACACGCAGGATGTTCCGATCATACGGTGAAAACCCTAAACTGTCGTAGATTGGTTTAGCTTTATACTGATCAAGCAGGAGCCCCATGTCAGCGTTAACCCTACGTAAACCATGAGGCGATCGGCTTTGTGAGCCGATCCACAGGGCAACCTGAGAGCCGATCGGGCTCGTATTTAATGTTTACGTGTCTATGCAGGAAACTAATCGAAGCAATCCAACACCTTCCTGACCAGGTATAGGTCAGGTGGCACGCCCTTTCAACCGCTAGGACGTGTGTCGGAGCATTTGCGGGACGACGTCGAGGGACTAGGGCCCACTACAGCCTTGGAAGCCTCCCGGCTCTTCGTGTTGCTTAATCACTGCTCGCCGGTGGGTTTTGGCAGGCAACAAAACCTTCATTTTTCGTTGTGCCAGCTCAAGATGTAACCACATCAGTTGACCTTGCATACCCAATTGTAGATCAAGTGAGACCGAGATGTAACCATGTCAGTTTATTTGGGGTGTTTGGTTCCCGGGCACAATTTGCCAAGTCCAAATTAGGTAACTTGGTATGTACTTGGTTTTTGACACACTTTCTTATCCATATGTGATCCCGGAAACCACAATTGTAGCTCGAGCTACAAAATAGCTCGTTTTTTGAAAAAATTGAAAACAACATTTTAAAGCTTCAAAAAATTCTGAAATCAAATCTACATATAGATAATATTGTGATCTACAAACGTGGAAAATTTCGACTGTAAATACCTTATATTCGGAGCTGTGCAAAAATGACAAATTCTGGTATCAATATTAGTGAACAGTGTCAGATTTTAAAATCTCAAAATCTGTCAGATTTTGTTATTTTTATGCAGCCCGGAATATGAGGTATCTCGAGTTAAAATTTTACAGATTGGTAGATCCCATCATTGTCTACATCTAGATTCTTTGTCAGATTTTTTTGAAATTTTAAAATTCCATTTTCAAATTTTGCAAAAAAAGGGGCTACATGTAGCTCGGACTACAAAAATGCATGCTCTATGCGATCCTCCTTGTAAAATCTTTGAAATTTTTTGCCACACTTTATGGATCCCAATTTTAGCCACATTTACCAAAGTTAAGCTTAGAAAATTGTGAATGGTAACTAAACAGACCCGATATGAGTCAGTAGGCGGTATGGCACTTGCCAAGGATGGCTAACCAAGGGAAGACATGTTATTTGAGCGGGGTGTCGCTCATCCAAATGATCTCCCTAAACAGGAACAAGTAGAACCCTCACTCGAATTGCATCTCTTAAGCTAAAGTTGCCAAATATTGGTCGTTCGATGCCCAACTCCAGGCTACCCCTTTCCAGCTTCTTTTTGAGAACGCAAATGGCATGATTGGTTGCTCGCAGAGTTTTTCTGCACCTGAGGAACTTAGCCGCGTGGAAACTGTGTGCGAAAATGCAACCTCTAATACATGTTGGGCAACTTGTTTGCTAGCTAACAACTCCTACCGCACATCATTGGGGAAGCCAAATCTCCGTTGTTTGGTTACCCAGAAGTCGTGTGTCGTGAAATGGACTTGTGTTTGGTTACATCATGTTTCCCAGATATGGTAACCTCGTAATCTTTTGGTGAGCTTACAAAGTTAATAAACAATGCACACAAGGTGTTCAATGCAATAGAAAAGTAGACGACGACAACTATATATCACATAATTAAAGTTCTTGCAATGGATCATACTGTTGCACCATGATATCATGAACTACTGCTCATGATGCGACACAAGTTTATCAACCGAGGGTTTACATAAATACCACCTCTCAAAATATACATACTTGTCATCAATTCAGATCAAACTTAGCTACACCCAAAATATACATCATGGACGTGATCTTCATCATCAACAACAGAACACGCACGAGAACATGCACGAGAACAATGCTCGGGCTCCTCAAAAGTAATACTTCCTCAGGAAGGCAATAAACCAGACCATCATGTATGCATGAGCCATCACAAGATACATGTTGGCATGTGCCTTGTGATCCATGAGGTGGCTGAGAGCACGGTGGATCGCAGGGAGAGATCGGAGCTGCTGGAACACAGCCGGTGTAGATGATATTCATTTGAGCATAGTTCTCTATGGGCTTGTTGATCAAATCAGCGTCCTTAGGGTGAGTCTGCAAGGAAGATGTTAGTTAGTTGTTCGTCATTTGGAAACTAACGACTTAGTGAATGAACTGGAGCAAGAGGTGTGTTCATCGTCCCTTGTTGTGGGCAAAGTAGGCATCATCGTCCATCATGATAGTTGTTGTCTTCTCTACCCGATGCACATCCTCAATCATTTTGACCCTCATGAAATGAATCCACCTTGCTCTCAAGTGCCTCAAATGGTTTTAGATCTGGTAGTGTCCAACTTGGTGGCCATTAAACTTGAGAACAACATCCACAAAAGCTTTAAGGTGCACCATCCTAAAATCTTTGTTCATTGTAACCTCGTTCTTGATGAACTCACTCACCCTATTAAACATGAAGGTGGACAGAGCAGCAGGTCATACCATCATGTTCCTCTTTCTAATTGGGCAGTACCTCTCAGGCACCAGGATGTACCGGAGCGGCGCCGCCGACAGCATCATGTTTCCCGATAGATCAGGCGAGCTCGCATCCTACAACCAAAATCAAAGAACCATAGAGCGAAAAACAAAGATAAGCTAGCAGCTTGTTGCGCACTAACAATCTTCCCGAACAACGTCTTTATTAAGCAAGCACACTAACAATCTTCATTGTATGCTGCCATGTACCCCATCCTCAATTCCTCATAAGCTAATGCACTTATACGTGGACTAGGCAACTATGTAGATCATACAACAAGGTGTTTGAAGCAACTATACCACCTTAGGATCAAAGCAAACTAGTCAAGACTTCCAGGTCTAAGCTACTAAGTCTAGATCTAAGCAAAACTACCGGATCTAAGTTAGTGTTCTATGATACTCACAGTGATCCAACAACTGAACGCGGCGGAGGAAAACGACGACATATCAGCGAGGCGAATGGAGATGACCTTCCGCGGTGGAGCTCCACCGGCTTGAGAAAAGACTCTCCTTTACCTAGTCGTCGATGAGAAGCTTGGCAAGACGGAGATGGTGGAGCAATTTTTGGCGGTAAGGTGGGGTGGTGTAGATAGGCTGCCAGTATCAGCCGGAGGTGGGTGGCCAATTTCTCCCACCGTACTTTCCCGTACGCGCGCGAGCTCCCACCATCCTTCTCCTCGCACGAGCTTGATGCAAAATTTCCTCACCAAAAGCGAAAAAAGGTCGATCCCCGGGCATGGTCGAATCGAGCATATCTCCGTGCACAGGCCTCTAGGATGTTTTAAACTTTGGGAAATCTTTTCCTCATGTACAACCAAACGAGCTATTTTCTTATAGCTATTTTCTTCTCACCGGAAGCTAGAAACG
The DNA here is from genome assembly GCA_030979885.1 of Lolium multiflorum. NCBI lineage: Eukaryota > Viridiplantae > Streptophyta > Magnoliopsida > Poales > Poaceae > Lolium > Lolium multiflorum. The sequence continues at coordinate 57,525,175 of CM061749.1, read as the reverse complement.
ACAGGTAAGCAACCAACCACGCCCAAAAGAGCTGTGTGTGTGCAGGGGCAGACTACAACACCACGCTACATCTCGGCATTTTCAGAGTTACACTTGAGTATATATTATTTCGAAACTTCAGGGCTTCTGGCGCACCTTTATTAGTTACCAGAAGATCTACCGTTCCTCACGAACCACCCTGAGTGAGCGCAGGGCAAGCGCTCTCGAACCGACCCGGAGTGGCGTCGACGCGGCCGCCGCCGGCGACGTGGTCGATCACCACGTGCCCGACTTACCGCGGCGGAATGGAGATCCGCGCCGCCGCCGAGAACGTCCTCCCCGGGCGGAACCACGGCGGCAAGCGCCTCTCCTTCCTACTACGCCTCCGCCGCCGCCTCGGCCTCGGCCTCGGCGTCACCTCTCAGTGCATCCTCGCGCTGGCGCCCGCCGGGCACGGCAAGAAGCCACCCGCCGAACCCGACACGAAGCCGCCCGCCGAGCCCGACAAGAAGCGGCGCGGCCTGAAGCTCCTCCGCTTCCTGCGGAGCAGGCTCGCGCGAGCGTCGCGGCTCCCCTCCGTTCTGCGGCGCAAGAAGCCACCGCTACCGCCTCCGCCGCCGTCACCGCCCCGTGCTGCCGTTGCCAACTCGGGTCCTCGAACTCCGGCTATCCCCTCTCTCATGGTTCGCCCAAGCTAATGCCTCTAATTATTGAACTACTTTATCCAATTTCTTGGTCTCACATTCTTGTTCCTCCTTATCTACGCTCTCGCAGAAGAATCTTGCGCTGATGTGGCCGGCGACGACGACGGTGCTTTGCTTCGTCGCCGGGTTCGCCGTCTCCGCGGCTTCCATCTCGGCGCTTCGCCTCATGGTACGTTGCTACACCCTGCCCCGCCTACACTCGTGCTACGTTTAGCTCTGCAGACTTACTGCCAAGATCTTGTTCTGCATGCTTTTTGCATGAAACAAACGCATCATTTAGATTTGGTTCTGAGCTCTCATCTAATCTTGCAGGCCGGATTCATGATACCGAGTGCGAGCTGCACATTATGGAGATGTTTCTTCGCAAAGAAATTCCTCCAGTTCTTGGGGCCTCCTCTCTTTGAGTGGCTCTCCAAGACTAGCCTGAAACTCGTCAAGTTCTTGGATGCTCCTGCTCTCTGTGAGTGGCTCGCGCTCCCGAAGCTTAGCCTGAAGTGGCTCTTTAATTAACAAGTAGAAATTTGTCTAGTGCTGATAGCAAATGTAATTTGGTCCTATTTATTATATTGAGTAAAATGCATGGCTAGTACTTGAACTTGTTGGTGGGGTTCAATTAGATCACCGTACTCAAAGAATACGTACTTACGGTCACTAAAGATGATGAGTGTGCGCAAAGACGGTCACTGGTGCCAGGAGCTGGCGGTATTTGCTGACATGTCAAGCCATGTATGTTCACAAACACTATAACGCAGAAAAAAGCAAACGTAGAAGGATTTTTCTGCAAAGCTGTCATTCCGCTGCCGTGGCGTACTCTTTCTTGCTCTCCCTTCCCCTCCTACTCCCTGGCGGCCACCTAGACGCCGTCTCCATCCGCCGCATTTGAAGAGGACGGGAGGAGCAGTAGGTCGTGCTGGGGCCGGGCCGCGCGGTGGCGTGCTGGGTCCGTGCGGCAGGGCGGCGCAGTCACGTGCAGGAGGTGGACAACAGCTCACAACGCGACGCCATCGGTGAAGCTCACCGCCCTCGCCTCCAACGATACGGCCAATGTCGGCTTCGGCGCGGAAGAGCCGTCTCCTCGCTCGGACGGGCACTGTGCGCGGGCGGCGATAGAATGGCGCTGCGAACGACGACCGCGGCCACGGCATGCGGACGTGCACGGCCGTGACGAACAGGGCGCACAGACTCTGTCCAGGTCGGGAGAACGACGGCTACCAGTTGATCGCGCCGGAGCTCACACTGACGCCACAGAGCTCCTCACCAAGCGCAAGGGCCGGACAATCTGAAGCAGCAGATCGGGCGGCTGCGGTGAACTACCGGAGGCGGGGATGACGTCCTTCGTGCCAAGGCCGGCGAAGCGCAGCGGTCGGGCTAGGCGAAAGCTCACATAATACTATGCACACACAAGCCAAGCTAGCTACCAAGCAAGCGGCTGGATGGATGTGGAGGCGTAAGCTCCTATCAGGCATGCACGGGCGGAGGTGAGGCTGCACAGGCCACGCTCGACCGCGTACCGGCGTGGCGAGCGACCGCGGAAGCGTGGCGCGCGCGCAGGTCGGTGCGGCTGCCGTAGACATGATACGCAGCTCCCCCGGCGTGTGCAGGTCGTGACGCGCGATTTGTCCGCCGGGACAACGCACAACCCAGCTCCCATGGCGTCCTGAACACCAGCCCCGAACGCGGCGCAGCTTCCTCTTGTTGGTTCCGTCCTCGGGCAGTTCCTATGCGTTGCGCTGCGAGCGACGGCGACGACATCCACCTGACGCGCCCACCATGGCCGTTCGACCTAGGACGAAGTGACGCGCCCCAGCCTCCCCGGTGACCAGGAACGCATCCACCGAGCACGGCGTGACCCCTGGACTTGTCCTCGTCGGCGGAGAGACCTCCCGTCCCGTGGCCTCCTGCTTTTTTTTAAGATAAAAGGCACTCAAGTGCCCAACTTTGAATTAACAAAGCCACGAACGGCGAGATTGATACAAAGTGCTGAACCCAGCTTACAGAACGACACCACACACCCACACGAACTACCGAAGAAGCTACAGCCGGAAGCGCAACCAACAGGCTTAGCCAACGCGCCTGCGAGAACTCGGAGGAGAGGTGGAGTCTACAGTGTCGGGCCGGAGCTCACTCGAGAGCGAGCCATTTTCACGCGCGCCTCAACAGACCTCCTCCGTCGCAGAAACACCGCCGGAAGCCGACCACCACCGGGGACCGAGCCAAGATGCTCACAAACCGAACAACAGCGCCAAGGAAGCTCGACAAGGGAAGGGCACGGAGCAAGCCTTGCCGAAGATCGCCGAAGAGTCACCTCTGACACGACCAGCGGAGAGCCTTGTGATGTGGGCTCCAAGACGGTGTCTTCAAGAAGAGCACGACACCGGAGTGCCGCCACCGCCCGATCCGGGGATCTTGGGTTTTCACCCGGAGCACGAAAGGGGGCAGGGAGAAGCCACAACGACGCCTTCAAGAAGGAGACGACGTCCGTGGACGCCGCCGTCGTGGCCCTGGAAGAACCAGGGCGAGAGTTTCCTCTCGGCATCACCTCTCCACCACCCAGACATGGCGAGGGCCACCACCGAGGTGACAGCCACCACGCCCCCATAGAACGCAACTCGCTAAGAACCATGACAACCCCATGTCCATGGCCCCAGCCAGCACCAGAACCTCGGGCTCGCCAACCCACAAGGTTCCCACCTTCCAGGGCCGCCGCCCCGGCTCCCCTCACTTCCTGGAAAAGCGGTAACAGTGAGGACCCTCCGACCGCCGGCCACCGCACCCTTGCACCCCGGGGGGAAAGCCTCTTCCAGAATGGCAACCAGCAGCCCCCATGGCCCTGGCGCCCGCAGATCTGGGGCGAGGATGGGCTCGAGAGGTGCCCGGGGCCCCTGCCCCAGCCCGAACTCGAGGCGGCCAGATCTGGCACGCAACACCACCTCGCCAGGCTCCACCGAACCGATCCGGACGGGCGCCGCCGCCGGCCGAGCTGCTGGCCGCGTCGGACGCCACACGCGCCGCCACCTTCTTCCTCCGTCCGTCAGGGTAGAGCCCGCGCCGCCCGCCGCCGGAGCCGCTCCAGGGAGCCGCCGCCGCCACGAGCGCGCCGAGATCGCGTCGTCACCACGCCGAGGCCGAAGCTCCACGCCGCCGCGCCCGTCGCCCAGCGCGCCGCCCTCACCAGCCGCCCGGTCCCGCGCCCCGGCCGCCGCGCGAGGAGGTAGAGAGCCCCGCCGCCGCCGGCGCCGCGCGGGCTTTGCCCGGCGACGCCCTCTGGCGGCAGCGAGGGGAGGGGGAGGAGAGGAGGGGGGTCGAGGAGGGGCGCCGCCGGGGGAGCCCTCGCGTCGCTCGCGGGAGCGACCGAGAGGCTAGGGTTACTTTGATCCGCACCAGAACAGCGTTTTAATTTTCGTTCAAGTACCAGTACTAGCGTGGCCTCCTGCTTTGCCGGGAGGCAGAGGGTGGATGCGGTGGGCGGAGCGCTGGCAGTCGTGTGCGGCCACCGGCCATGTGGTACTGAGCGCCGAGATGGGGCGGCACCGGCGAGCCTGACGGGCGGTAGAGACGGGAGCCCCGTGGTTGACATTTTTGACCAGTGGATGGGCTTGAGATAGAGGCGGTGGGACCCACCACCAGCTGCCAGTTTTGCAAAAAAGAAATCCCTTGAGTGGACGCACGTGCAGAGGTCAGGTGGTTTTATAAAAAAGTACACTGGTGAAATCATTGACACGTGGGTCCCACCCATGCCACATCAGCAAATACCATCAGCTCCTTGCACCAGTGACCGTCTGTGCGCGTATTGATCGTCTTTAGTGACCGTAAATACGTATTCTTAGAGTACAGTGACTTAGTTGAGCCCCACCAACAAGTTCAAGTACTCCTCATGTATTTTACTCTATTATATTTACTGAGCCGTTCGATTGTCCAAATGAGGACCATGGAAAATATTCATGGAACAAGAATCTTCAGTGTGATCTGAATATGTGCATAGCAATACCTGTTCTACTTCTTGCAAAATGGGAATCATTGTGAATGTTGAAGTCCAGACATGCCATGTCGGGTAGATTTTCCAGCCCTGTAAGCAGACCACAACCAAATATTACGAGTAAACAGTATCTCAAATTTTTGACAAAACTTACCACTCTCAAACCAGCAACAGAGTAAAGGATCAATATATCTTACTATGGACATAAACATAATCGAGAGTCAGGTCAGTTTCGTACACAAATGACGTGCAATGTATGCGACTAAGACCTAATAATTATTTGTGGACAACTCTTTTCTCCTACAGAAACGAAGAGTGCTGAGTTTACTAGATTAGGAACGAATCTTGACATCGAACTGTGCGTGGTTGTTTCTACATTCTTATGTATGTTTCCACTTCAATAACGCGCAGCGTAGTGTCACTGAGATATGCATGGAAGTAACGTGTTAGGTGGCACTTTTGAGATTAGGCAATCTTGACACGGAAATATGATAGGTTGTTGCTTAGAGCTAGCAAAGGAGGAACATCCTGTTCCCATCCTCCATCGCTTTGGGGAGAACAGAGTGATGGAGACACATCAATGCATGCAGCAAGATACCATCAGGTGCGTGCCTGCCCTCAAGAGCATATGTGGAAAATTCAATTGTCTCTTGTGGTTCACAAACATATACTGTATTACAAAGTTGAAACCGAGTGAAATGGTATTACCGTAAATATGTGATCCTTCCTACAACCAACGGAGAAACGCGAGGACTTGGATATTGGGTGCAACCGGCTAGAGAAGGTTGCACGGGATATATACAACCAGTTCAGCTGGCGTTTTGATCTTAGATTAACATGGTAGCGCAGAGTCGCCACATGTTTTCTCTTGTCTTTAGATGGTTGATTCATGTCTCAACCCTGTGTGACCCATGAAGTAATCTTTTGTAAAACATACACTTAAACTTAATAATCATCAATAAAAGCTGTATGCATCACTCGATGCAGAGGCTGGGGCGAGAGTCTCCATTTCGAAAAAAAAGTGGCTGTGACAGTCCCAAGGTTTTGGGTACCGGTTTGAAAAAAATCTCGGAGGGGGCTGAGATTTCCGGTAACCACGGTTACCGGAGATAACCGGTCAAATACCGAGCGAAATTCTCAAACAAAATTTGAATTTTAAACTGAAAAATGTCTAAATATTTTTGAAAATAAGGTTTTGAGGAGTAGAAAGTGAAAGATTCAGACAGTGAGTTGGGGCATGGGATTATAGTGGAGAGGAAACACGTACGATTTAGGTTGGCTAACCAATCAGCCTAAATTTAAACCAAATTTGAATAGATCGAGATTTTTTGGCCGATAAATTTATTTACCGGAGGGGGCTGAGAATTCCGGTTACCGGCCGGTAACCGCGGTATTCCAACCGGTAACCAAATCCCTGGACAGTCCACATAAAAGTTTATGACTACTCCCTACCTTCCTCTTAATAAGATGTTTGCCAAAACGTTTTATGAAAAAGGAACAGAGGTAGGCAACAATGCAACGAAAGATAGTTGCGTGCATCTAACAATAGTTTGCCAAAACTACTTTTTAAAAAAAAAATCGTGACAAACTTTATATTTATTTTGGTTGAAAATTATATTTAGAATCGTGTTTGGGGATGTGTCTAGGAACAAGCACCCCACAAGATGGCACCACGAAGCGGCATCTTCCATTCGATCAATCCGGCACTTTTGCGTTATAACTACCTTGGTCTATCATCTCGTAATAATCACAAGCTTATAGAGCTGAGGTAACATGGATGAATGCACACGGTGTTTGAACATTTTTTTCACGTGTGTTTGAACACTTATTGAAAGGACATTAAACCAATCCCCATAGTTCCGAAGTATATAACCTGATTTTTTTTAAAAGCATATCATTCGGCTTTACAAGGCCTAATCTTCAAATGGGCTAATAGTTTAAGTCCTTCGCTGCAACATAGGCCCGATGGCTGAACTAAGAATGTTTTGGAAATCTAACATTTTTAAATTAGACCAACTTTTAAAATAGAAATAACAACATATATCACATCAAATTACTGTTATTAAACTAGATACTACATGTCAAGATAAATCTAAGAATATTAATTTAGCGCCATAAATGATACCCTTTTGTTAAAGAGTTGATCAAAGGTAATAAAGTTTTATTTGATACAAAAACAAACGTGCATTTATTTGTAGACGGAGGAAGTAACTAAGAGAATATGCAGTTGATTGCTTAAACAGGTAAAATCGTAAAATAATCATTATTTTATGGTTTTGCGTCAAAAAAATATCATATTCGATCCCGTAAAATGAGCTGGATCGTAATGTGTAAGAGCATCTTCAACGGAGGCGCAATAATATGGCGCTGCAAAACCAACTTCGTGCGCGCTGCAAACACTTAGCGCGCGCTGCACCGAAATCCCCTCCACCGGACGCGCTATTTCGCAGCGCGGGTGGTCCGCTGAAATAGCGCCCGCAGAGGAAGCGCTAATTTACAGCGAAACACATTTTGATTTAACATAGTCCAAATATAAGATCTAAAAAATATTAAAAATACATAGATAATAAAAAACATAGTCAACTCGTCGTCGTCAGAGGTTGTCTCAGTCCAAACGTCGTCCCAGCAAGGGTCATTGTCGGCCCAGGTCGTGTTCGGGTTGTCGAGCTCGAACTTGGCGATGGCGCGATGGTGATGCCTGGCTGACCTACGCTGCGCCCTGAGGTCGGCGAAGAAGGCCTCCGTGTTGTCGATGTCGCTGGAGAACTGCTCCCTCCACTGGCGCATCAGCTCCTCGTCGCGCTCGGCGATGGCGATCCGGCGCTGCGCCTGGCGGTGGCGGCGACGGTCCTCCTCGCTGACGAGGCGCGGCGCGGGCGCTAGGAACTCCGCCTCCTCCAGCGACTCGATGTCCTGGAAGTTGAGGTCGCACCGTGGCCGCCGGAATCGCCACGCGGTCGCGTCGTAGGCACGCGCCGCCAGCTCCGGCGTGTTGAAGGTGCCGAGGGTGACGTGGAAGCCGCTGGCGCGAATCTCCGCGTAGAACGTCCCGTTCGGACGCGCTCGGACGCTGCGGAAACCCGACGATCCGCGGCGGCGCGGCGGCATCCCGGCGACGAACGAGCGGAGGCGGCCGCGGCGACGCGTGGCGCGGAGAAGCGGTGGAACTTTCCGTGGCGGTTGGTTACGCGCGCACGTGAAGCGATGCGGCAAGTTTGGCGCTTGGGATGCCGCGATAGCGTGCGCAGGGAAAATTTACTTTCGCGCACCGGTTTGGCGCGTCTGCTGGAGGCGCGCGGGAGGGTGCGCACCGGTTTGGTGCGTCCGCTGGAGGCGCGCGGGAGGGAGGCGGTTGAAACACGATGACGCGCCGTTTTGCGTCTCTGTTGGAGATGCTCTAAGGCTTGCCTCACGAGTCTCATATCCCTCGTATCTAAATTTTTGGGGTCAATTTTTAAGGCCCGCCTTAAAACGAGTCTCATATATACAAATTTTAAGGTACCTGCTTTTATTGGATATATGTTAAAGATGTTCTAATCAAAATGTGTTAGCTATGGTCACCGGTATGATTAAAAAAAGGGGGGCGCTAGGAATCGGAAGCCGATTTCAGCTTCATATCGGACTAGAATCAGGGTGGCCGCTGGATCATCAACCACGCCATGCACAGTTATTTCCGTGATTCCAGCAGCTAATTGCACGCTTCCATTTAAACTGCTACCATAATACACGCGATCTATCCAAAATAATCACATAATTTTAGAAAATATATTTGGGAAATAATGAGTTGTTTGCCACTAATAAAGATAGCAAATTAATTGCGTTTTTGCCTAATCACATCAACATTTTTTTGCCAGAAGCATTATTTTTCATTGACGGAGCATCGTTTTCTTCTGTAAAATATACTTTCTAGTGAAACTTAATTTTGCTTCCTACCAAGATAATTTTGCTTCCCGTTGGCCAACAAGATTGCTTCCAAGGCAACTGGAGGTCGACACCTTATTATTTCCATAGTGGGTGATTATTTATGATTTCTATGACTCAATATTGTGAGTGATTATTAATTGTTTCCCTGTCATTTGGGTATTATTTTTAGAATTCAAGTTTGATCAATAAATCAAACTTCCATTTTGAATTCATGTAAATTTCTTGGTGAATCTTTAATTCCCATTTTCACAAATAGCAACAAAGGTTATGTTGCTTTGTATTTTCACATGCTAGTGATACTAGATCATGTAGCAAGAATACAATGCTCCACACTTTGTGTTTTAATTTAAATTAAAAAGCAAAAATTTCCCCCACATTTTCAGATGAATGCACAAATCCTACTTCTACCCTTTTGCGTTCCTAAAACCCGGGTTGTTACATTCCAACGGAGAATATTTTTTTACAAATAAAATAGTGGTTGCTTCCAATGTAACAAACATTGTTTCTATCAACATTTGCTTCCATAAGAGCATATATTTCCCTTAGGAAAGAACTGTATCCGTTGAAACAAATAGCTTCCTACAAAGGATATAACTGCTTCCAACTAAAATAGTTCATGCTTCCTTTAATATAGTAACTTGCTTCGGTATACAATAAGAATTGCTCATAGGGCTTTTGCCATTGGGCACAATTCCCTCCGCCTGCCTCTCATGGCGAAGACACATGCGCGTTGACGCGAGCATCAGAGGCTCGTCTATGACCTGCAACAACAACTTCATGCCTCCACTGCCTCTTCGAGTGCCTACACATGCTTGTGAAGGGAATCAGGTACTAGGACCAGTCCACTAGTCTACATCTGAACACCATGAGGAAGTCGCTCGTCTCAGCGGCCGTGCTTCACACAGGTGATCTTGATCAACATAATCTCAATCTTGAAGTTGAGTAGCATAATCTCGACCTTGACATTGACTAGCATAATCATGACCTCGACGTGCCAATAGTCAATGTCGTTGTATCCTGCCAATAGCACTCATTGAGGGAAAAAAGGTAATCTGGAATGTGTATCATGAGCAGCATATATGAGAAATGTAGGAAGCATGAGCAATGCTTAAAACGCATTGTTATTGACAATTTGGACAACGAAGGTAGAAAGGGTTCTAATTACGCAAACTTTCAGGAACAAACACATACATGATTTGGAAGCATCAACTTGTGATGCCTCAACATAACTAGTACCACGTTGAAGCTTGGAAGCCTGAAACACAACTAGGAACACGAGGTTAATGTTTAAACTACAATGGTACTGAATATGAAAATAACAAATCTAAAAGGAGGAAGCATGGTTCTATGCAACAAACTATCTAAACAAAAAAAACATATAATGACATATAATAATGGAAGCATTGAGTTAGGAAGCATGGAAGCATATAGAGTTACATATAGTGATAGAGGGAGTCCCACTCCCACACGAAAAGTATGATGAACACAAATAGAGATACAAGCATAGTATAATTGGCCTCAACTACATATGCCGTAACACTAAATAAAAAGCTAATTGTACAACATGAAGAGGCGTTGCAAAAATAAGACAGAATTCACACAGGCAATGCCATGGAACGAGAATTACAGGAAGGATCATAGTTTAATATGTATGATTATAGGAAGCATACATAAGTACTAGAGAAGCCAATATATTGGACATAGGAAGCAGCGATTCTCTGAATTAGTAATTTGTTGCCAACCAACGTAAGTGAGACATATCAGAAGCATGGATTTGACAGTGCAAAGTAGCATGCATTTGCCCTCCATATACGCTTGTAACTTTTTTGATATACCGACCAATTTCATCCAACATAATCGGGATTTTTGTCAGCTTAATCAACTAAAAGATGCACATACAGAATCGGAAGTTACAAATTTGAATAAAATACAGTCTAACCTGACTACATGATTTGGTCTGTATTACGTCAAGTTTAAGGAATCAATTGCTACCTTTCTGAATTATACTTGGAGGCTGGATATAAATCACAGCCTAGAAAAATAAATTAAAGTGTCTATTATTTGCCACATGATCACCACATGTCAGTGAGATACAAAATGGCAAATGATAGAAGTGCAAAGAAAAGTGTGGCAAATTGTAAAATTCCCTGGTGTACGCACCTGCTGCCGCCGAGGTTGTAGCTAGTACCTTCTCCAGTTCTCCCCGGACCCCGAATCTTGAAGTCGTCGAAGTACGGGGTGGAAGCAGCCTACGGCCTGAATATTCGGCCACTGGATTATCCTATATGACCTAGTCAATCCGCCCTCACACCGCCTGCATCGGCCGCCGGCACCAGTCAGTGATATCCCGACAACGTCTCCCAACCTAGAGCATCATGCGTGCCGCCGGCGCACGAGACGAACAAGGCGGAGGCGGAGGTGACGACCTAGAGGGGAGGGAGCGGCACCGTGGGAGAGATCTGGGCCATGTGCGATCCTGGATCCCTGGGGAGAGCAAGAGCAGAGCGACGAGCACGAGAAAATCGCTCGGCAGCGCGGCATGATTTAGGGGCGATTGGGGAGGCACCGAGGCAGGGATCGGGAGGTGTTAATGACCAAGAAATTTAAGGATTTTGGTCGCCAGCGTGCAGTTAAGGGGAAAAAAATCAAGGTGGAAGAAACCCAGGCCGTTTGATAGGAACCAGATGGACGTTGCTCGAGAGGTCCGATGGATTGTTTCCCATCGGGCTCTGATAGATAGTATTTACCTTGTACTTATTAGTACAGTATGTACCTTTTCCAGTAGCTAAATAAATGTATCATACATATCAGTGTGCAATTTATGGCAGCCTAAGAGCAAGTTTAATAGTAGAGCCAACTGTTGGCTATAAGCCAAGTGCCATGTCATCTATAGTTATTTTAGAGCCAACATGTATAATAATGACCTATAAGAGCAACTTCAATAGTATAGTCAGTTGTTGGCTATAAGCAAGATGCCATGTCATCTATAGTCAACATGTAGCCAACAAATACAATAGTTGGCTATAAAAATGTACTACTTTTTCAATGGATGACCCACCTTTCATTCACACACCTTGCCTAGGAGCACGTGCTAGAGCTAGCTCTTGCATAAGAGCTCATTTACATTCTCTCTCCTCTTCTCTCTCCTCCAACTAGACACAAATATATTATTTTATCTCTTGTAGCCAGCTGACTAGACCTTATTGTACTTGCTCTAAAATTGTACTACTTTACTAGTGTATGGCCCACCATTCACTCTCACACAGTGCCTAGGAGCACGTGCTAGAGCTGGCTCTTGCATAAGAGCCCACTCCTCTTCTCTCTCCTCCAACTAGGCAACAATATATTATTTTAATCCTTATAGCCAGCTGACTAGGACTTATTATACTTGCTCTAATTCCATAGGCTGTAGCAAAGCATGACCAAAAGACACTGAACAATTCAGATTTCACCAGTGCAACAAAGCCCTCTAATATATCTTCTATTTTATTTACGACGGTACAAAGGATAGTGACATGTCTAGAAACATATGCAGACCCACAACACCTATCACGTACTGGTCGAACACAATGTAGGCGGCGAGCCTACAGACCTGCGACATGTATCACATAGTGATCAAACACAATGCAGCCAGCGGGGCGAAGCTCACATCTCCATCTAGTTACATGTAAGAGCATCTCTAGTTGCGTCCCCAAAGTGTCCCCAAACTGCATCAGATTGACTGTTTAGGGGACATGTTTTGTTCGTGCCGTGTTTGGGGGACGTCGCTCCCTAGTCGTGTCCCCCAAATAAAATTTCGAAAATTTTAAACTTAAGCGAGATTCGATTAGATTCGTCCAAACTCATAGATTCGAACGAAATTTGACTAAATTTAAACTAAACCTAATCTAGAAGTACTTGCGGCGGCCGGAGGCGTCGTAGTACTGCTGGAAGTTGTACATATCATCGGTGACGACCTCCTGCTTGACGCGCTCGTCGACGGGCTCGTCGCCGGGCTCGTCCTTGACCAAGCCGCTTGGTCCTACCTCGCCGTCGTCGGTGAGGTCCACGAGCGGCTTGCCGGAGTCGCGGATGGACATGGCTCCAGGCGTCCTTGTCGTTCATGGACGCCAAGCACGCCGCCCGCAGCCCTGGGCAGTCCTCGGGGTCGTCGCGCGGGCGATGAGCGCTGCCGCTCGTACTCGCCAGCAGCGCCGCCGCGCCGCTTCTTCCTCCACCTCCGGGGATGAGGAGGGCGCCGCTCTCTCTTGCCGCCGGCCTGCCGCTCGCCACGCCTCGTGTTGACGGCGTCGCCGGCTCCTCCTTCACCTCGCGTTTGGGGACGTTGTAGGGCGCCGAGCGGTACGACAAGGTCGGCGTCGATCGCGCCGGTCCTGAGGAAGAAGAGTTCGAGGAGGATGAGTACGTCGTCCTCCTCGGCTGCCATTGCGGTGGTCCTCCTCGAGGAGACGGTGGCGGTGACGACGGCGTCTCCAATCTTGGAGCGCCGTTGCGGATACGCGGATGACGTTCTCGAGGGTGCGCCCCGGAACGCCCCAGAACAGGGCGCGGCCGTCCTTGTTCCAGCTGTTGGGCCTGCCGACGAGCTCGTGGGTGTTGTATATCTCCACGTCGTACTTCGCCTTGAAGTACGTCTTCCACCAGTCGTCGTTGTTGTTGGCCGCCCACGTCGGATCCGACCGCTCCTCGGCGGTGAGTTGAGCCCGCCGGGCCTTGATGTCGTCCCTCCATTGGTCCGTGCCCGGCTCGGCGGCGGCAGACGCCAATGCCGTTCACGGCCATCTTCCCGCCCGCCGCGCTTGGCAGCCGCATGTCCGGCGGGACTGGATATCAGCGTGGTACAACGCCCACGCCGCCACGGTTAGCTGCCGCGGCTGAAGCCGCCGCCGCGGCGATCTTACGGGAGGACGAGCTCGACATTTTTGAGCGGCGAGGAGAAGATCTGGGAGGGGAGGCGGCAGCGACGAGAAGGTTTGGGAGCGGTGAGAAATTGGGACGAACTGCAGGGCGTCTTAATGTACAGCGGCGGCAACGGGTGGTTGCACGCAATAACACCGGCGCGGACGGCCACGTGGCCATGCACGACGAGACGCGTCCCTGCGTCGCCTGGGAAAACAGGGACGTCGCTTGACCAAAGGTAGGCGACGGGGTTTAGGCTTCCGAGCCGCTGATGCGTCGGGCCCGCGTCGGTTCGCCTCGCTTTTCGTTGTGTCCGGCGTGCCCGGTGCGGGCTCGGGGCACCGGACACCGTATCGGGTTGCGCCGGACAAAAAAGAGCTTTGGGGGACGCGGCTGGAACAGTTTTTTGGTCCGGTGCGCCCCAAATACTACTTTGAGGGACGCGACTGGAGATGCTCTAAAGTTGGTGATTTGTGCAAAAGACAAACAAAGTGAGTAATTTCAGGAGACAACAACAATTCCGTCCACCCTGTGACCCAAATAAGCACGGTCAGTGGTCATACTAACACACCTCAATTATAAACGAGCAGTAGAGTACTTCTCAGAAAAATGCCGGTACAATCCACAGGCAATTTCGTCCGAAGTCATATTAGCAGTCGCACAAGCAAGATTCACATGAATTTCCTATGTAAATACAAGGATTATAAGTTCTTGAAAACTCTACTTCAGTGAAAAGTGGAATGTGTTGCAGCCTCAATGTATTTTGTATTCCTGACTAACTGTAGTCAGTTAAGAATTAAAGGTGGCAAGGCTTTTTCCAACGGTGATTCCTCAAGATCAAAAAGAAAAATAAGTTACAGCCTGCGGTCCAATGGCCACGCCAGCGCCTCAGTGCACACTTTCCACTGGAGGATTCTTCATGAGTTCCAAAGCCTTCCTGCAAAAATTCAACCGGATGGAATGGAAATATCAGCTCTAACATAAATAAAAAAACTCTTGTATGGAAATCTAACAGACACAAGTGGCGCTAATAAACAAAAGTTCTTCAGTCATTTGGCACGACAGTCAACTGCATCTTATCAGTATAAACGTACTTTGCGAACCTAAGCCATACTAGCATTTGGAAGACGCTCAAAACAGATAAGCATAAGAGAGTAGGTTACCGTAATTCACTCTCAGTTTCTGCATTCCCAGCTCCAACTTTTGTGCATCCAAGAGAGCGTCACGGGCTTGCTCGTACTCCTGGGATTGCAGAGAAAATCAAGGAACGCGATCAGACTGCTGTAAGATGAATTTGAAATGCTAACTGAACATATGTCCAAGCTAGATGCACCTTGAGTAGCATGTGAGCTGGAGCTTGACGGTAGCAAGCCTTTGCCCAATCAGGTCGCAACAATCTGCACCTGAGAGCATCTGACAAAGCACCTTCACCATCACCCACGAGCAGTTTACAAGACTCATGTTTGCATACAGTGTCACACTCTCTTTATGTCATGTGCAATGGACATAATAAAATTGTCTGGCAAATCGGAGATGGTACCAATCTTATGGTTACTTTTGGAGGAAAACTTTCTCCTTCTCTTATGCAACATTGGTATCAACCGGAAGGTTTTGCTTCTAGCATCTTCTTATCTGATGATACCAATGTTCTAATATGCTCCAATTTGGCAGTACGATAATAAGGATGAATATTCCACCTCCTCTCTTTATGCTATTGTGAATTTTGGAGGAGTCACCTCCATGTTCATTCATGTTGTTTGGAATCTTCATATACCCCCAAGAGTACACATTTTTCTCTAGCTTTTATCCCATAACAGACTATTGACTAGAGACAATCTAAAAAAAGGAAACTTGAACAAACCTAAATGTTGCTTGGTTTGTGCTAAAAATGAATCCATTGACCTATTCTTTCAGTGCATTGCAGCTAAACAAATCTGTTAGAAAAATTCTGAGTTCCTTTTCGTTCCATTAGGAGAAGATTTCATGTCAATTGCCAAATTTTGGATAGCAAATAAAAAACATGCAGTTTTAAATTCAGTTTGTGTTGCTACTCTCTGGTGTATTTGGAAGTTTAGAAATGATACGATTTTTAATGAGCAACCTTGGTAGAACTTGCATCAGATTATGAGAATGATGTTGAATTCAGTCAAAAGTTGGTGAGTTATCTTCAAGGATAGCACATCGATAATTGTGGACCAGTTCTGTGGCAATGTGTTGCAGATCCTGAAAAGGAACTTTGAACTAACAAGTGGCTGATGGATCCTCCTTGACTGGCAAACCTTCTATCATAAAACAGATGCGATCGCAGGTCCTCCCCTATCTCCAAGAAGCCGACGATGTTGGGCACTTGGACTACTCCAATTTCTACCCTCCAGACTATTCGTCCTAAGCTTTTGCTTTTCCCTAGTCGGTGTATGCACCTTGGGCTTTGTATATACCTCCCCCCCTCCCTCTATGAGGTAGCAATACTTGTTTTTGGTAATTTTTAGTCATAATTGCTTTTGTTTTAGTTTCAGGCACACATGTGTGCTCGTTTTTTT
Source organism: Lolium multiflorum (assembly GCA_030979885.1). Classification (NCBI taxonomy): domain Eukaryota; kingdom Viridiplantae; phylum Streptophyta; class Magnoliopsida; order Poales; family Poaceae; genus Lolium; species Lolium multiflorum. The sequence goes on along the minus strand of CM061749.1, from coordinate 57,509,153 downwards.
GAAAAATTTAAAAATAATATGTTATTGTTTTAAAAAAACTGAATATAAATTTAGAATTAGACAATCTTGCGTTCTATCAACGTGCAAAATTGCAACTCGAAATACCTTATATTTGAGGCCGTGCAAAAATAACAAATTCTAATACTATCTAAAATAGTGAGCACTACAAACTCTTAAAATCTATCAGATTTTATCATTTTTTACTGTCCTGAATATAAGGCATGATGTATCTTGGGTTTAAAATTTTACACAATAAGGGCATCTCGAGCGGCGCGATGCATTTCGGATGCCCAAACGGACGTCGGCCGAGATGGTTGAAATCATCCGCGCGTCCGTTTGCGTCGGGGGTGGCTCCAGCGACACGACGCATAATTTTTTTTCTATTCATAGTTTACATTAATAATAAAAAAATCCATAAAGGCGTGGTAAAAGTAGGTGCTGCCTACTGCTCGTCGTCGCTGTCGAGGTCAATGAACTCCGGCGTCGGCCATGGAAGCTCGTACGCCGGCGGTGGAGGAGGTACCGCCGCATGCGCAGGAGGCTGTGGCCAGGGATCCTAGGCCGGAGCAGCAGGCAGAGCGCGGTCGTTGGGACACGTCGGCGTGGCCGGAGGAGTCGCCGGCCTCCCCTGCGCGAGCGCGGACTCACGGAACTGGATTGCGAGCCCGTCCCACAAAGCGAGCTCGTTGAGCTCGTCCTGCTCGCTGTTGGCCAGTGCCATGGCAATGGCCTCCTCCTTGGTAATGTCCGGCGGCTGGGTCTTCGGATCCCACGCCGGCCCGCCGTCGTCGTGGTCGTAGTCTCTCATGTCCACGTCCTCGTCCGCGTCCTCCTAGTCGTTCTCTTCTTCTTCTTCTTCCGCGGTAATCTCGCGGTCGAAGTAGTCCACGTCGCCGAGGTAGCCAGTGCGGCGGCGCGCGTCGAACTCCCACGTCCCGAATGAAATCCAGTTGTAGGAGTTCACCGCGTACGCCCGATCCTCCCGCAGATCCGGCGGCAAGATCGCTCGGCGGCGGCGCACCTCGTCTCGCCGCTCTCGGCCCTCGCGCGACACGGGGGATCGACATGCTCCTCGAGTTGAGGTACCAGCCTCCTCCAGGAAAGTTCGCGTCAGGCCATGGTACCGGCCGGTTTTCCTCCGATAGCTGCCGCGCGAGGTTGACGCGGACGTACCGACCGACCCGTGCCTTCTTGCCGGACCGGGAGCCTCTAGCCTCCTGGTCATTCTTGGTCTTGCGGAACGGTCAGCATTTCTTCCCCATGGCGTCGGTGGGGTGGATAGTGTGGGCTCTGGCAATGGTGTGGTCAGGGAAATGGGCGCCGGCAACGTCCCTTTAAGAGGCTCGGACGCCATCTCGCCTTCAATGTCATGCCACTGCAACACCGCCTAGCTGCGCACGCTCTGGAAAGGCTGCAACGCGCCGCCCGCAAGTAATGCCGCGGAAGACGAAGCAGTTGTGCCGCTGCCAGGCGAGCCGTGCGAGGACCGAGCGGACACTTTGTGATGAGGACATCCCTGCTACTACACCACTACTGTTGGAGATATGCCCAAGAGGCAATAACAAAATGGTTATTATATATCTTTGTGTTTATGATAAATGTTTACATACAATGCTATAATTGTATTAACCGAAACATTGATACATGTGTGTTATGTAAACAACAAGGAGTCCCTAGTAAGCCTCTTGTATAACTAGCTTGTTGATTAATAGATGATCAAGGTTTCGTGATCATGAACATTGGATGTTAATTAATGACAAGGTTATATCATTATGTGAATGATGTAATGGACACACCCAATTAAGCGTAGCATAAGATCACGTCATTAAGTTCATTTGCTATAAGCTTTCCGATACATAGTTACCTAATCCTTTCGACCATGAGATCATGTAAATCACTTATGCCGGAAGGGTACCTTGATTACATCAAACGCCACTGCGTAAATGGGTGGTTATAAAGGTGGGATTAGGTATCCGGAAAGTATGAGTAGAGGCATATGGATCAGTGGGATTTGTCCATCCCGATGACGGATAGATATACTCTGGCCCTCTCGGTGGAATGTCGTCTAAATAGCTTGCAAGCATATGAATGGTTCATAAGAGACCACATACCACGGTACGAGTAAAGAGTACTTGTCGAGACGAGGTTGAACAAGGTATAGAGATACCGATGATCAAACCTCGGACAAGTAAAATATCGCGTGACAAAGGGAATGGGTATCGTATGTGAATGGTTCTTTTGATCACTAAGTCATCGTTGAATATGTGGGAGCCATTATGGATCTCCAGATCCCGCTATTGGTTATTGGTCGGAGAGAGGTCTCAACCATGTCTACATAGTTCACGAATCGTAGGGTGACACACTTAAGGTTTGATGTCGTTTAAGTAGATATGGAATAAGGAATGGAGTTCGAAGTTTTGTTCGGAGTCTCGGATGGGATCCAGACATCACGAGGAGGTCCAATGGTCCCGGAGAATAAGATTCATATATAGGAAGTCATATTCCAAGTTTGGAAATGATCCTGTATTTATGGCAGGTTCTAGAAGGTTCTAGAAAAGTCCGGAAGAAATCACCATGGAAAGTGGAGTCCCGGAGGGACTCCACCTTGCATGACCTGCCAACCCTAAGGGGAGGAGTCCCAGTGGACTCCCCTAGGGTGGCCGCCAACCCACCTAAAGGAAAGGTGGGAATCCCACCTTGAGTGGGATTCCCCCTTGGGAAGGTTTCCCACCTTTAGGCAAGTTTTGGATTCGGGTCTTATTCGAAGAGTTGGAGTCCAAGTCTTTGGGTTTTCCACCTATATAATGAGGGACAAGGGGAGGCCGGCCACTCTTGCCTCCCACCTTGGCCGCCCCTTTGTGGCCGGCGCCCAAGCCTCTCCCCAAACCCTAGCCTCTCCTCCTCCACCACCTCTCCCGCATACGCTTAGGCGAAGCCTGCCGAGATCTCCACCACCACCGCCACCACGCCGTCGTGTTGCCGGGATTCCGAGGAGGATCTACTACTTCCGCTGCCCGCTGGAACGGGGAGAAGGACGTCGTCTTCATCAACACGAACGTGTGACCGAGTACGGAGGTGCCGATTGTGGCACCGTGATCAAGATCTTCTACGCGCTTTGCAAGCGGCAAGTGATCGTCCACCGCAGCAATAAGAGCCTACTCTTATAGGCTTTGGAAATCTTCAAGGGTGAGTCTCGATCATCCCTCGTTGCTTCCGTCTTCTAGATTGCATCTTGGCTTGGATTGCTCGCGGTAGGAAATTTTTTGTTTTCTATGCAACGTTATCCTACAAGGGTACAGAGCCGTGTCTATGCATAGATGGTTGCACGAGTAGAACACAATTGTTTTGGGCGTGATGCTTTGTTGTCTTTAGTTCGAGTAATTTGCATCTTTGTGGCATGGTGGGATGAAGCGGCTCGGGCTAACTTTACATGATCGCGTTCATGAGACTTGCTCCACGTTCGACATGCAACTTGTATTGCATAAGTGGCTTTGCGGGTGTCTGTCTCTCCCACCATAGTGAAGATTCAATTTACTCTTTCTATTGACAACACTAGTATCACCGTTGTGGTTCATGTTCGTAGGTAGATTAGATCTTACTCGAAAACCCTAAACCACGTAAAATATGCAAACCAAATTAGAGAACGTCTAACTTGTTTTTGCAGGGTTTGGTGATGTGATATGGCCATAATGTGATGATGAATATGTATGAGATGATCATTATTGTATTGTGGACCGGCAGGAGCCTTATGGTTGTCTTTAAATTTCATGTTGAGTAGTATTTCAAAGTAGTTGTAATAGTTGCTACATGAGGTGAACAACCATGAAGACGGCGACATGGACCTTGACGCTACGCCGACGATGATGGAGATCATGCCCGTTGATGATGGAGATCATGTCCGTGCTTTGGAGATGAAGATCGAAGGCGAAAAGACTAAAGGCCATATCATATCACATATGAATTGCATGTGATGTTAATCCTTTATGCATCTTATTTTGCTTGGAACGCGATAGCATTATAAGATGATCCTCATTAATATCAAGATAATAAAGTGTTCTCCTCGTATGCAATGTTGATATAGTTCGTCGTTTTCAAGCATCTCGTGATGATCGGATGTGATAGACTCAACGTCACATACAACGGTGTAAGTTGCACACGCGGAATACTTGGGTTTGCTTGACGAGCCTAGCATGTAGAGACATGGCCTCGGGACAACGGAAACCGAAAGGTTGAACACGAGTCATATGGATGATATGATCAACATGTTGATGTTCACCATTGAAGCTACATCATCTCACGTGATGATCGGTTTTGGTGTAGTGGATCTGGATCGTGTACCACTTAACAACTATGAGGGATGTTGTATTAAGTGGGAGTTCATTAGTAATTAGATTAAAACTTGAACTAATTATCATAAACATAGTCTGGTAGTATTTTGAATTAATTTGTAGTATTGGCATCCGTTTTTCTACCAAGCGCTAGTCTTGTTATTGAGATAGAAATACTGTTAAAATCTGAAAATAAACTTTACGGACTGGTACCGTATTGTTAAAGAATCAAGAAATGATTAAGTCCTATTGCAAACTTTTAGTAAACCTCACAATGTTGATTCAAAGAGCTATGGTTTCAATTAGTACCTAAAGTTATCTTGTCTCCTGAAACTTGAAGTTCAAATCTGTTTGAAAAGTAAGGAGCTGAAAATTTAGTTTTCAGAAATAATCAAGGTATGAGATATATGTGATATCTAAGACCTTGTTGCAAGGTGATAGAATATAATTTGGTGAGACTACATAAACTCATAATTTTTATGGGAATGTACGAAGGTTGAAGACGCAAGGCGTCCCAATCCTCCAACTATTGGGCACTAACGATATTCGTATATCCATGAAGTGATCGTCCTTAGTATGCACCGTTGCTAAGACTCATAGTTTCGAATACTAAGGTATAGATTCTATGTGTCCATACAACGGGTGCAAGCCGATTTGCACACACGAATACCGAGGTTAAACTTTACGAGCCTAGCATGTACAGACATGGTCTCGAAAAGTCGTCATGATATGATGGATAAAATTATGAGTGAAATTGTTCATCATATTAAAAGGTTACTAATAGTGAAATCCGAACACTTGTCATATGATGATCAACTTCAAAGAACCTCAAGGTTATTGGTATTTGATCAACAAACCTAGAAGTTATTGATGTTGAAGTGTTTTTCTGAATAATGAGGAAAGCTAAAAGAGAAACTACAAAAGATTATTGGCAGAAAGAAAGAAAGAAAAGACTAGAAAGTCTAACTCAGGTGTATATAAATGATATACATGTTATGGATGTATTCCTCGTTTGGTCACACAATAAAATTCTTTGGTATTTGTACCATATTGGTTGGTATGAAGTGTCATACAAAACAACGCAATACAAGAATATAATGGCCTAATGACTGACAAGAAATATGATAGGTGGTATGCCGGAACAAAATAAAAGTGTTATTATGTTCATCGTTGGCATTCTATCTAGCCCTTAGAATTTATAATAAAGAACTTAATAATTGTTATTTTGCTCTGGTCAAATGAAAACAATGAGTTGTTCAAATTGTGACATTACTCCATGTACAATGGATAAGTTATTATAAATCTTAATGGTGAAACACACACACACATAATACTGACGCTAAAATGCCATAAGGCAATGATTTGAATTCCACTTATTTGTGGAACCGCCATTTAGGTCATGTTAGAAGGAACGCATGAAGGAACTCCATGCAAATGGATTTTTGGAGTCATTTGATTTTGAATCGTTTGGCGCTCGCAAATCTTTTCTAAAAGAGAATGACTAAAATACCGTTCATAGGCCAAGAGTTGAACGGGCAACTAACTTAGTGGAAACATACATGATGATATATGTGGTTCACTGGGCATAGTTGTGTGCGGGAGATTCTTCTACTTTTGAAAACTTCCAACAATGAATTGAGTATATGTAGATATATTCGATAAGGAAGAAGTTTGAAACATTTGAATGGATTCAAATAAATTTCAGCATGAAGTGGAAATCATCGTAATAGAAAAGTCAAATATCTATGATTGGATCATAGTGGAAATATTTGAATTACGAGTTTTAGCGAACATCTAAGAGAGTTATGAAGTTGTTCTACAACTCACGTTTCTTGAGTATCATAGTGATGATGGAGTATCCGAGAGATGTATCCAAACCTTGTTGGATCAATGATGAGATAAAATAATTGATGCCATTATATTTTTGTGGATTATGCTTTAGAGACTACCGCTTTTACACTGAATAGAGCATCATCATGATCCGTTGAAATGACACCATACGAGTTATGGCATGGGTATGAACCCTAATAGTCCTTTCTTAAATTTTGGTATGCATAGCATAAGGTGAACCAAAATCGGATGAATGTCTTTGTGGGTTATCCCAAAGAATTAATTGGGAATTCTTTCCACTATGGAGACAAAGACAAAAGTGTTTGTCGATGTTTCTTACTTATTTCCAAGAAATTGTTTTTAGCGAAGTATTTGAGTGGGAGGACAATAGAACTTGATAAGGTTTATGAACCTGAGCATAATGATCAGAGTAGCGTAGCATCGGAATTAGTTCCGAAAGCGGCCACGACGATCATGGCTCCCATGTCTACAAAATGTTATAGTCATGAAGATCAAAGTACTTATTGAACCTTGTAGGTATGATTTACTTTGTGATCAAATAAATGATTTATGAACAAAGGATTGTTTTTGAACAATGATAAACCAACTACAAACAAAGAAGTTATGATGGGCCCTGACTCCGTTAAAATGGCTATACGCCATGACATCCAAGATAGATGAATACTTTTTGAAAGTAAATGGATCTATAAAATTGATGAACTTGGATGGAATATCCTTGAATAAGCTCGACTTGTCGAAAAGTTGTTTACGACAAAGTTCAAAGAGTTGACTACGATAAGATTAGATCTTCCGTAGCAATGCTTATAGTCTATGTGGATTATTCTAGTAATTTCTTTCATGAGATATGATAGTAGGATGGCAAAATACATTACTTAATAGAAGTGTGTATTAATGGTGTATACAAGATACAACCAATTGTTTTGCTAGTCCGTGGAATACTAGATAGGTATACGAACTTCAATTGGATGAAGTGAGTATCACGGAGTTGGAATCTTCACCGGATGAAATAGTCAAAGAGTTTTGGATTTCATCGAAACGATGAAGATGCTTGCATTTGCAAGAAATTAAGTGGGAGCAGAGACATATTTATAATACTTTATGTAAATTACATATAGTTGGTTATAAATGATGAAATTATATACTTGATTATAAAAGGTTTCATTGAGAATTAACTTCAATGAAAGAATATGGACTGAAACATATTTAGTGTCAAGATCTATGAAGATAGATTGAAACACATAATAAGTTTAAGTCAAAGTACATAGAAAGGATATTGAAGTAGTTCAATATAGAAATATTAAGAAAATGTTCTTGTCATGTGAAGTTTTAACAAGACTTGAGTGTATCTGACACTTAATGAGTAAAAACACATGAGTGATTGTTGATCACGTATAATTTGTACATAATCAGATGTCCTGTGCTCTAAAGTGTTATGAGCATTTACCAGAATGATTCATATGATGATCATTGGACGACAGTAAGAATATCCTTGAGTACTTTAGAAAAACCAAGGATATATATATATAGTTTTTATATGGGGTAATGACAAACAAATCGCTGTAAGGTGTTGCACCGATATTAGTTTGGTCACATATAAAAATGAATTTCAAATCTCAATTAGGCTAAGTGTTGTTTAAAAAGTAGCACAATGAGCTAGAATTGCTAGATTTAGACATGTTCTAAATATTGTGATGGATTCTACAAATGAAGGTAGAGTATTGTTTTTTGACAATGACTAAGGATGTTTAAAGTCGAGGAGTTCTTTGCGAACTTGGTGTAGTTCCGATAGTGTCAGAACTTTGAAGCTATATTGTGTATGACAATATTAGTGACATATTTCAGACCGCGGAATTAAGGTTTCCAGAGGACTAAGTATATATGCCGACTCATTTGGAAAATGAGTGATGCTGGAGACGCAAATGAATTGCAAAATACATACGTTTCTGAGCATGTCAGATCCGTAGATTAAAACCTCTCCCATAGGCGAAACATGATAAAACACCAGAAAGGCCAAGGTGTTATATCGTTACAAATGTAAACTAGATTATTGACTCTAGTGCAAGTGGGAGACTGTTGGAGATATGCCCAAGAGGCAATAAATAAATGGTTATTATATATCTTTGTGTTTATGATAAATGTTTACATACCATGCTATAATTGTATTAACCGAAACATTGATACATGTGTGTTATGTAAACAACAAGGAGTCCCTAGTAAGCCTCTTGTATAACTAGCTTGTTGATTAATAGATGATCAAGGTTTCGTGATCATGAACATTGGATGTTAATTAATGACAAGGTTATATCATTATGTGAATGATGTAATGGACACACCCAATTAAGCGTAGCATAAGATCACGTCATTAAGTTCATTTGCTATAAGCTTTCCGATACATAGTTACCTAATCCTTTCGACCATGAGATCATGTAAATCACTTATGCCGGAAGGGTACCTTGATTACATCACGCCACTGCGTAAATGGGTGGTTATAAAGGTGGGATTAGGTATCCGGAAAGTATGAGTTGAGGCATATGGATCAACAATGGGATTTGTCCATCCCGATGACGGATAGATATACTCTGGGCCCTCTCGGTGGAATGTCGTCTAAATAGCTTGCAAGCATATGAATGGTTCATAAGAGACCACATACCACGGTACGAGTAAAGAGTACTTGTCAGGAGACGAGGTTGAACAAGGTATAGAGATACCGATGATCAAACCCTGGACAAGTAAAATATCGCGTGACAAAGGGAATGGGTATCGTATGTGAATGGTTCATTCGATCACTAAGTCATCGTTGAATATGTGGGAGCCATTATGGATCTCCGATCCGCCATTGGTTATTGGTCGGAGAGAGGTCTCAACCATGTCTACATAGTTCACGAACCGTAGGGTGACACACTTAAGGTTTGATGTCGTTTAAGTAGATATGGAATAAGGAATGGAGTTCGAAGTTTTGTTGAGTCTCTGATGGGATCCAGACATCACGAGGAGGTCCGGAATGGTCCGGAGAATAAGATTCATATATAGGAAGTCATATTCCAAGTTTGGAAATGATCCGGTGCATTTATGGCAGGTTCTAGAAGGTTCTAGAAAAGTGAAGAAATCACCATGGAAAGTGGAGTCCGGAGGACTCCACCTGCATGACCTGCCAACCTAAGGAGGAGTCCCGGTGGACTCCTAGGGTGGCCGGCCAACCCACCTAAAGGAAAGGTGGGAATCCCACCTTGAGGATTCCCCCTTGGGAAGGTTTCCCACCTTTAGGCAAGTTTTGGATTCGGGTCTTATTCGAAGAGTTGGAGTCCAAGTCTTTGGGGTTTTCCACCTATATAATGAGGGACAAGGGGAGGGTGGCCGGCAACTCTTGCCTCCCACCTTGGCCGCCCCCCTTGTGGGGCGCCCAAGCCCCTCTCCCCAAACCCTAGCCTCTCCTCCTCCACCACCTCTCCCGCATACGCTTAGGCGAAGCCTTGCCGGAGATCTCCACCACCACCGCCACCACGCCGTCGTGTTGCCGGGATTCCGAGGAGGATCTACTACTTCCGCTGCCCGCTGGAACGGGGAGAAGGACGTCGTCTTCATCAACACCGAACGTGTGACCGAGTACGGAGGTGCTGCCCGATTGTGGCACCGTGATCAAGATCTTCTACGCGCTTGCAAGCGGCAAGTGATCGTCTACCGCAGCAATAAGAGCCTACTCTTATAGGCTTTGGAAATCTTCAAGGGTGAGTCTCGATCATCCCCTCGTTGCTCCCGTCTTCTAGATTGCATCTTGGCTTGGATTGCGTTCTCGCGGTAGGAATTTTTTGTTTTCTATGCAACGTTATCCTACAACTACCTCTGTCATTGCAAGATGAAGACGATGATGCTGTGAAGCTCAAGTCCAATGAAGTCAGGATTGGACCAATGACACGAGCTCGTGCGAAGCTACTTAAGCAACAGGTGAACCTGTTCATATGTGATACTTTGATCGATGAGAACTTTATACCGCCTAAGTCGTATTACTTATGTATGATCAGGTATGAAGAGGAAGCAAGCATCGCACGAGGAGGAGAGGAGCAGCTGGACAAGAAGATGGACGTGAAGCTGGACATGGAGCTGGACATGAAGACATCCCATGGACGCGAGGGAGGAGCGGGTGGAATACGCGAGAGGAGGAGATGCAGGCCCACGCTAGGCCCGGTCAGACCGGCCGTGCGGGCCGCTGGTCCTAGCTCCGGTCCGCCGGCTCCCACGCTGGATCAACCCGGTCCAAACCGGGAAATACACTTGTGCCAACCGGGCAACTATCCAGGGGCTCGGAGCTCACCCGGTCACCACCCGGCGCCACATCCGGTTGAAACCGGATTGCCCGTCCAGGCCCGGCCGACCCCCCTGACCGGCCGACTGAGTCTGCTCGACCAGATCCGATCTGGGTCGGGTTTCTATGTTTCGACTCTCGTCCCTGAACCCCTATATAAGTGCCCAGGACGCCCCCAAATTAGGTTTAGACCACGTTTAAGATAAACTCTAGTTCATAGTTGATTGCTTTGCAACTCTATTGAAGCTCTACACCATATTGCATTGATTTGGTGTTGAACACCCTGAAAGTCTTGTGTGATCTGATGTTCCATTGGGAATTAGACGGTTGCAACTTACTGCTTCGTGGTTGGCGGCTACGTGCGCAAGTGTGTGGAGTTGTGAATATCTTGCAAGGTTGAGAGCTGTTGCATTGGCGACAGGGATCGATCGAGAGACTCGACAAAAATGTCATACAAGTTATCAACCACTTCATCATCATATATCTCCGCTGTGTTCATCTCGTGATCATCATCACCACCGTTGCTTACTGAGAAGATCGGACCACCCCTTATCATCTTGGTATCAGATTCTCGGGTTTCCTCGGTAAGTCATCCACAATCCACCCCATAGTTGAGTTGTGAGTGTTTCCTATCCAAAAAGCCAAAAATATTAGGGTTAGGGTTTGCCATAGCCTTAGATTGCACTAATTTCGTGTTTTAATTGCTTTTTGTAGTTGTTTTTGCGTATCGTTTTCTTTCATCTAGTATTGTTAGGGTTTGAGTCTCCGCTATCATCTAGTTTCAGTTTTTGTTTCTCCGAGTCCACATAGCGTACAGTGTGCTTGTTCCCAACCATAGACACAGCCTTTCGATATAAAGTGACTAGAAACTTCCCAAGAAGAGACTAGTTTTACCGCTAGACAGGCTGCTCGTTAGGGTTTTGGTGCTTTGCAATTTCTGTTGGCCGTGTTATCAAGGAGTTGAGTCAAAAAATCAAAAAAAAAAAGCAAAAAAGAGCTACATAGCTGCGTGTGTTACAAAAAGAAAATCCAAAAAGAAATAGTGAAGTGCTAGAGTGAAAGCCTAAGTTTACTTTTCTGCACTTGTAGTTGAGCTATCTTGTGCTTGTTTCGTTGAGCTTTGCTAGTGTCTCTCCAGTGCATTGCAACCTTTCATCCATATAGTTGCATTGCCACATTTATCGCCTTGTGTGAGTATCATTGGTTTGTCTACGGTCAGCGCTAGAGCTTGTTATTGATGCAAATAGGTAGCCTACCTACAGCCCCACATATATCTTGCTTTGTCGTGTGATTGTTCTTATACTCTTGATATTTGATTCGCTACATCTGTGCACTAGTTGTTACTACAAGTGGTAAGACAATGCTACCATCGGCAAATAATTGATGCGTGATCGTCGGCCCTTCCCTGCCAAAACTAACTCCCGCTAGCTGCGCATCAGCCTGTGCTTGGCGTAACAAGGCGGAGAAACCTTCAACACAGAAAAGGAACATATACGGTGACAGAGGGTCGCCTTGCCTCAGTCCTCTCGAAGGGGAGAAAGAATCCGAGATCACACCATTTAGTTTCACTGTGAATCTCACCGACATAACACACCTCATGATCATATCCACCCACCTCACAGAGAAGCCCATACGCAACATCATATCTCTCAAAAAACTCCACTCGACCCTGTCGTACGCTTTCATCATATCGAGCTTAACCGCACACAGCGCCTTCTTCCTCTTTCTTGTTCGTATTGCATGCACACACTCATAGGCTATGAAAACATTATCCGTGATGAGTCTACCCGGAACAAAGGCGCTTTGCTCCTCAGAGATGAGAATGGGGAGGATTTGTTTCAGCCGATTAGCCGCCACCTTCGCAGCAATTTTATACAGGACATTGCAAAGGCTAATGGGTCTGAACTGAGAAAGCAACTCCGGTGAGTTAACTTTAGGAATAAGCACCAGTACAGTATCGTTGAAATCAGCCGGGACCTCTCCCCAGCCAGGAACTCCCTAACCGCCGCGCACACATGGTCTTTTAGCAACGACCAGTGTCGTTGATAGAACAAGGCAGGAAGTCCATCCGGCCCCGGCGCTTTGGTAGCCCCCATTTGAAAGAGCGCCACTTCAATCTCCTTGTCAGAAAACGCTGCTGTCAGCGCTTGATTCATGTCATCAGTAACCGAGTTAGGAACTAAATTCAGAATCTCATCGGAATCAGTCGAGCCTTCAGAGGTATAAAGGTTCTGGTAGAAGGCCAGTGCCATTCCACTCATCCCCTCATTGGTTTTGCACATTGTTCCGTCTGGCCGGCGTAAGCCAATGACAGTATTTCTATGCCTCCGGTGAGACGCCCTGTTCTGAAAGAATCTCGTGTTACGGTCAACTGCCTTGAGCCAATCTTATCTCGATCGTTGTCTGAACATAATCTCCTCCTTCTCATATACAACATGGAGTTGCTGCTCGATCTGGACGGACCTCCTGTGTCGGACCCGCACCAAGAGCCTGGACCCGTGCATCCTCCAGCTTCGATTTGAGCTTTTTAATTCCAGCTCGCACCGAACCAAAGGATTCAAAACTCCAGCGCTTCATTTCCTTAGACACATCCCGCAGGCGGCTCCATAGTCCTTGGATCCCGCCCACTCCTTGCTCCGTATTTTCCCAAGCCTCTTTCACCATCATCTCGTAACCCTCGTGCTTTAGCCACATCTCTTCAAATTGGAACCCCCGTGCTCCCCCAGGGCTCCTCTTGCACCTTGATAACCAGAGCCAGGTGGTCGGAAGTCTCCGTTATCACATGCTCTACACTGGTCAGCGGATAGATGTCGAGAAACGACGCTGTCGTCGTGCCCCTGTCCAATCTGACCTGAATATTATCCACACCTTCTCGCCTATTATCCCATGTGTAATCATATCCAGAGTACCCAAGATCTGTCAAGCCGCAGTCGGCTAGACAGTCACGAAACGCCTTCATCTGCATCTCGCCACGCTGATTACAATCGAGCTGCTCCGACGCCTTTAAGATTTCATTAAAGTCCCCCACACATAGCCATGGCAGATCATCCTGGCTCTTCAGATATCGCATGGCTTCCCACGTCCTGCCCCTAAGCTCAGTTCTTGGCTCACCATAGACTCCAGTGAATCTCCAAAGTTTGCTTCCAATGGTAATCTTGGCGTCTATATAATATGTACACCATGGGCGTACAGACACCTCCACTCCATCCCGCCACCATAGAGCCAAACCGCCACTCCTGCCCACACAATCAACATCCACCCCATTTGAGAAGACGAGGCTCCATTTTAGCTTATTCATATCATGCGCTCTCTTCTTAGTCTCGCAAAGAAACACCACCTCTGGATTGTAAGACCTGCACAGGTCTCTCAGTTCGCCTACCGCCGCGTCCAACCCCAAACCACGGCAGTTAAGGCTTAAGCAATTCATTGCTCCCGGCGGCCCTGCAACGCAGGGTCCGCCGATGGATCACCAATTCTGTCAAACACCGAAGCTGTACGCCGCTTACCGGCCGATTCAGAGCTGCCTTCACCCACAACCTGCACTGTGACCGGCATCCAAACCTGCTTGGTTCCTCGTTTCCTAGTTCGGGTACCCAGTGGTACCTTCTCCTGTGCCTGAACCGGTGGGACAGCAACGTTCCTTGGACGCCTTGTGGAAGTACCATTCTTCCTTGCCCCAACCTCCATAGGGTCCTCCCCCCTATCCTTTCAGCCTCCTTAGCCCAGCGGCTTTGCAAAGGACTAGTTGCAAAATCACCTCTACCATCGTTCTCACCAGTGCGAGACGAGCTAGAGTGGGTGTAGTCATTGAAAAGCCTTCTACGTGGGGGAAAGTCCCTCACAGACGGTTCCCGCCACGCCCCATAATCTGATCCCGGCGATCGGCTGTAGTAGCTACCAGAAGACATAGCTGGACGCGCCGGTGCAGGAGGTTTTTGACTTCTCCTTGGCGACGCCCTAAGCCATTCACCCCATTGCTTCACTTCTTCCTTCTCCACTGGGCATCCATCCTCACCATGAACCAATCGACCACAGTCAAAACAGAAATGCGGGACTTTCTCATATTTCAGATCAAACCATCTTCCCTCAACATCATCATCAGATTCCTTCACACTTACTCCTCGAACCAAAGGTTGATCAACTCTAACAGATACTCTAATACGCAGATCTTTGGCCCATGCCAAACCATCGGCATCCACATCTGTAGAGATATACTTGCCTACCCAGCGTCCAAAGAGCTCACCATATACCCTATTCATCATATCCATAGGCAGATCAAGAACTCTTACCCAAATATCCAGGGAATCGAACACCATATCCGAGGGACGAACAGAGCCATCATAGTCTTCTATGAGTACCACATTGAAGTCGAACTGCCACGGGCCGTTCTTCTTCACATGATTCCAGTCCCCCTCTGACGTGAATCTCAACACGAAGCGGTTGTCCCCAATGTCTCGGAACGTGGCCGACCGGTGGAGGCCCCACGCCCTCTCCATCGCACGCTCAAGTGCTCCGATCACCAGCTTCCGTGGTGAACACACCTTGCCCACCACTGCCCAACGAGGACGGGGAACCTTAGATGGCTCAATGCCCTTGATCACCAGGGTGGAGAAGGAGCTGGACCTGGACATGATTGCTTTCTCTGTTTTAGTTCTGAGGTCCTCTATACGATTTGCCAGGACTTGGTTGTAATTTATTTTTTCTTAGAGGTCCTGTATGTAAGTTGTTTCTCCACCGCTCTGTATTAATGCAATCATCTAGGTCCTTTCGGACCTATCCCCGTTCAAAAAAAAAAAAACCCAGCCCCGTAGCCTCCTTCTCCGTCAACAACAGTTCCCCCATCCGAGCTGACAAATTCACAATGGGCAACCACCGGTGTAGGTTAGAGCACACGTTCCAACTTCAAGGCATCGGCCTCCTATGCCACGCTGCCAAGGGAGAATTCACGGTGGTGGACCTCATGGTTGTACCCAAACCCAACGCCTTCCACCACCATGATACTCCGGTGGAAGCCGGGCTCTGCGTCTACCGCTCCTGTCGCCCCGAGGATGGCTGGGAGGCCAGAAGGCCGCTGATCCACCATGAGCCTTGGGCTCTCCCGATTTTCTCCCAATGGGTATGGGGATGGGAGGGTTCGGTTCACCCAATCCCCTCAAATACCCCTCCCCAAAAATACACTAGTATGATTAAGGCCTTGTTTACTTCTAGAGTATTTATCGGGATGGGAGTGGATTATTTCGTATCCCGGAAAATCCCCACTAGTCTGTTTACTTCTCTGGTTTTGAACGACATAATCCCGAGATATCCCCTCCCATCCCCTCCCATCCCCACATTTTTTGCCTAAATCAAAAACTCTCCATCATACTAGTGTATTTTTGGGGAAGGGTATTTAAGGGTATTGGGTGAACACCAAATCCCCTCCCATCCCCATACCCATTGGGAAGAAAAATACGAGAGAAGTAAACAAGGCCTAAGAGTTTTTGATTTAGGCAAAAAATGTGGGGATGGGAGGGGATGGGAGGGGATATCTCGGGATTATGTCGTTCAAAACCGGAGAAGTAAACGGACTAGTGGAGATTTTCCGGGATACAAAATAATCCCCTCCCATCCCCACAAATACCCTAGAAGTAAACAAGGCCTGAGAGTGGGCAAGGCAGGGACCTGATCTTCTGGGAAACCGACGCGGTGGTTCCCTTCGGCGACTCCCTGTGCTACGTCGATTACTTCCGCGGCATCTTGTTCGTGGACGTGCTCAGCGTGTGCCCCCAACTCCGGTACGTCCGCCTGCCCGTGAGCATCCCGGCCGCCGGTGACCCCGTCGATCGTAGTACTGGTGAACTCAAGGAGTTCCCCGACTCGTACCGAAGCGTGTGTGTCACCGTCACCGATGCTGGGGCCACCACCATGAAGTTTGTCGAGGTCGTCTCCTCCACCGTCTTCGTCTCCGGCAGCCGCGCACCGGCTTCCTCTTCGTTCGCCATCAACGTGTGGAAGCTTATTAGGCAAGATAGCATGACAACATGGGAGAAAGAGACCTCCATGGAGGACACCGAGCTCTGGTCTCTGCAGGGCTACGGCGACCTCCTCCCGCGCATCGCGCCGAAATTCCCCCTCGTGAGCATGAAGGAGCCCCAGGTCATCTACTTCGTGCTGGGAGATAATCGTCTCTTCAGTTCCTCCCGTTCAGGGGACGCCGCCCACGGCGCCGGTACATGGGTCATCGTGGTTGACATGTTGAGCAAGACCCTGCGATCATCGTCCAGATACACCATCGCACGTATCAACTGCTTTGAAAGCGATGGCAACATGGCGTCTGCAAGCCTCTTTTATAATCGTCCGTTCATGTCTTGCGACTTCTCCAGCTACCTGCACGAGGATGCCTGAACAAAACAGGTAAGAGCATGTCTAACAGGCCCCGTATTTTTCCATCCCGTAAAACGCGAGTAGAGGGCCCTGTATCGGGTTTTCGTCGGCCGAAAACTCGGACGAGCTAGCAGACCCCGTATCCCCACCCCGTAAAACAGAATATTTTGTTTTACGGGGTGGGGATACGGGGTCTGCTAGCTCGTCCGGGTTGTCAACCCCTCAAAACAGGGTTTTTTGACAAATTGCATATTAGAACCAACACACCATTCACATAAAATAAATGTTTTACATCACACAATAATCGTCATGATTATTACAATAATGTTTTTCGGAAATGTCAACAAGAATTAAACAAATAACAAATGTTTCACACATACAACAATAGGAAATGAATGTTTCACACATACAAGAATGGGAAATGAATGTAATAAATCATTGGCCATGCAACTGCCAATGGTGATCAATCAAATCTTGGGTGAGCCGGTGATGGGTCTCGGCATTTTCAATGCCTCGATGAGCTGCAAGAAAAGCTTCAATCCGATCAGGGTTCCTCTCGGGCTGCACTCGGGTGCCAACATTGTCATAGAAACATGGCAAGTTCAAACCTCTTTCATCTTCAATGATCATGTTGTGAAGAATCACACAACATGTCATGACATCAACAAGAGTTTCCTTGTCCCAAAACCTAGCAGGACCCCGGACAATTGCAAACCTTGCTTGCAAGACACCAAAAGCTCTCTCAATATCCTTGCGGCATGCTCTTGATTTTTGGTGAAGCAAGCTTCCTTTCTTGTCAAAGCCCTGTCCTTTTTCTCTTTTATGGACTTGACAAGGGTTGCATAGTTAGGGTAAATACCATCTGTGAGATAGTACCCCATGGTGTACTCATTGTTCATAACTTTGTAGTTACAAGGTGGAGCTTCACCCTTAACTAGTCTTGCAAACAAAGGGGATCTATTCAAGATGTTGATGTCGTTGAGTGTCCCCGGCAATCCAAAAAAAGCATGCCAAATCCATAAGTCTTGAGAGGCCACAGCTTCAAGAACAATGGTAGCATCATGACTTTTGCCACAATACATTCCATGCCATGCTTTTGGACAATTTTTCCATGTCCAATGCATGCAATCCAAACTACCAAGCATCCCTGGCCACCCCCTCTTTTCATTGATCTCCATGAGCCTTTTTGTATCATCCTCATTTGGAGCTCGGAGATATTTCTCTCCATACAACTTGATCACCATCTTGGCAAACATACGCACGCAATCCGTGGTTGTTTGCACACCAATGCGAAGGTACTCATCGGTATAATCTGCTGGTATACCGTATGCAATAACCCTCATGGCGGCAGAATTTTTTTGATATGGGCTAAATCCCATGACTTGGGCAACATTTCTTCTTTGCTTGAAATAATCGCAATTTGCCTCGCAATCTTTGACGATTCTCTCGAACAAAGACCTACGCATTAGGTACCGTCTACGGAAGAGGCGGGGAGGATAGGTCGGTACCTCGGCGAAATAATCTTGCATCAGCTGTTCGTGGCCGAGCGCGCGGTTCCGGGGAATGCACATACGCCCCATCACGGATCCTTTCCGCTGATCCAGCAGCTTCATGCGGTCCTCCGTCTGCTTCAAGCCGAACAGGAGCACCATCATCTCCGTCTCGTCGTCGTGGAGCAACTCCTCGATGTCCGAATCGTCGGAATCCGACGACGACCAATCGGTCGACGTCGCGTCCAAATCCAACATGTGCACATCCTCCGAAGCCATCTACCACGGTGTGCCATACATCAGCCCCAAATCCGACCAATTTACCGGCGGCAACGAAGAAGAACGCGGCGGAATACTCACCGGCGACAAACGGCGGAGAAGACCACGGCGGGAGGGCGGCGGCGCGCGCGGAGGACGCGGAACTTCGGCGGGGGTGCGGCGGTGGTGCGGCGGGCGTCGACGCAGGTCGGCGCGGCTCGGCGGACGGCAGAGGGGCGCGGATCGATCCCGCGGCGGCGCGGGGGAAAATTGGTGGGGGAACGAAATGTCCCGCGCTTTCGAATTGCAATACTGGTTTCGCCCGGTATCCCCGCTCCCACCCCGCACAAGTAGGGGCGACGACCCGCCTCGTACTCGAAAACAGCAAAAAACGATGGGCGTTTTTACGGGGCGTGCTAGACGGCCGGGTAGAGCCGAAACCCTCAAATTGGCGGTTATTATACGGGTTTGCCCCTTTTACGGGGTTTGTTAGACCTGCTCTAATGTGATATTGCGTGCTTCGCAAACAGATGAACTGACACGCGCGCGCGCCAACGCCCTTTCGTTTGTTTTTTGTCACTACGGCCGGTTGGCATTTGCTAGTCTGATGCAAATTTATTCTAAAACTGGGATTTCAAAGCTGTAGATTCAGTGTTCATACGTATACTTGGCGTGATAATTGTGTTTGTTAAAATGGTAAATTGGGCAAAGAACTTAGGAATACCACACGTGTGTGTGTGTGCCATACTAATCAGGCGCCGTACGTGGAATTATTCGGTCAGCGTCAAAATCATATTGACCATTCTCTTCGATCGATCACATGGCCGGGAGCTAGCGTTGATTTGACCATACTAGTAAAGTCCTACCACTTGTTGTTTGCAGATGATAGTCTTCTTTTTATGAAAGCAACAGTGGAGAGTGCTACCAGAATGAATGAGATATTGAGGATTTATGAAGACTGCTCGGGACAGAGGGTAAATAAAGAGAAGAGCTCAATTTATTTTAGTCCTAATACCCCTCTGCTAATACCCCTCTGGCAACGCGGCAGTCTCTGAAACTTTTAATGGGTATTGCGGTGGAAGCTTTCTCTAAAAGATATCTGGGTCTTCCTACTGCTATTGGTCGTATATCGAGTGGTACATTTAATCACCTTGGGAAACGCATTCGCAGCAAACTTAATGGTGGATCTGAGCGTATGATGTCCCGTGCAGGGCGGGAGATTTTCCTGAAGGCAGTCATTTAGGCGATTCCTACATTCAGCATGGGTTGCTTCAAGTTGACGAAGGCTGTACTCAAGAAATTTATTTCTTAATATGGGCGCTACTGGTGGAGCAGCTCTATTGATCGTGATCTATGCACTGGCTGTCATGGGATCAACTGGTTAAACCAAAATGTCAAGGAGGAATGGGCTTTCGAGATTTGGAATTTTTTAACCTGGCACTTCTTGGCAAACATGGATGGAGGCTTATTACTCAGCCCGAGTCTCTCTGCTGCAGAATTCTAAAAACTAAATATTTTCCAGACTCGGAGTTTATGCAAGCTACTGTTCCACGCCACGCATCTGCTACCTGGCGAGCGATTGTGGCTGGACGGGAGGCGTTGTCGCTTGGTTTGATCAAGCGGATTGGGGATGGCTCGACAGTCTCTATTTGGACTGATAAGTGGATCCCAGGTATTCGGCTGATGACACCGTCAATTCAGATTGGTACCATGCCCCTGAGTAAAGTATCAGAGCTTATTGATGTGGGAAGCTGGACATGGAAGGAGGAGGTGATCAGAAATAACTTCATAGCCCTGATGCGGATGCAGTTCTAAATATTCCTTTGAGGCGAGAAGGGGGGATGATTTTTGGGCTTGGAACTTAGAAAAGTCTGGTATCTACACTAATAAATCAGAGTATCGTGCTCTGGTGACGCGCAACGAGCATGTAGCTCTAGCGGAAGGGACGGCTACGGGATCCTCGTTTTCGGAAAAACAGATGTGGGAACAGCTGTGGAAGTTGAAGGTGGTGCCAAAGGTGAGGGTCTTCTGGTGGCGAGTTCTTCGTGGTATTCTATCGGTGGAACAAACGTTGCAATACCGTCATATAGCCACGCTTGCAAGATGCAAAATCTGCCTTGGCGCAGATGAAGATATGAGACATGCACTACTGCGGTGCACACATGCGATGAGGTTCTGGGCGGAGGCGCGAGTTGCACTCGATGTTAAAGTCCCCAACCTGCATCCTAGTACCTGGGCAAAGGATGTGTTGTGTGATCCGATTATCCCTACATGTGATAGGGGAAAGATTATTACAGTCATGTGGGCTATTTGGACCTCAATAAACAACATCACTCATGATCGGGAAGGATGGGATCCTATTCAGTCCATGGTGAGGATGAGAAATGACCTAGCTTTTCTAGATATACCACGGCAACAAGCTCTCACGTTGCCAGGTTTTGGTTGGCGACCACCAGATGAAAGATGCATTAAGATTAATACTGATGCTGGTCTGGCTTTCGAGGAAAGGAAGGGTGGAGCGGGAGGTGTTGTTAGGGACCTCACCGGCTTCATTGCGGCTTGGAGTAAACCGCTCCTAGGAATTACTGATCCGATGATTGCTGAGGCAATGGCTCTGAGGGAGGGTGTAATTTTTGCCAAGCTGCGTGGTTATTCGCGAGTGGTTGTAGAAGTGGATTGCTTAGAGATTGTCAATCTCTGGGACTCGCGCGCTGGTTCTCGTGCAGTCGTTGCACCGATCTTACAAGATATCGCAGGGCTTTCTAGTTCGTTTTCTATTTTTGTTGTTCAACATGTAATAAGATCATCCAACACAGTCGCTCACATATGTGCTAAACATGCTTGCACTTTGGAGTTGACGAGTGTTTGGATGGAACATCCTCCGAGCTTCCTTGTTGCCAGTCTTCAGGCTGACAGCGGAGGAGCAGCTGTTTTAGTTTAATAAAGCCCTGAATTTCCCCGCAAAAAAAATCACCGGATTATGAATCTTGAAAGGAAAACGATCTAATTCCCCCGGGGGATCGGCGTCCTCCCGTCCTCCGCCTTGGTAGCCTGACGCGTGTCCCATTGCGTGGAGTAAAAAAGGGCCACATGCGTCTGGTCCCACTCCTTATTCCCCCATCGTTATCCTCTTTCTCTAGCACCTCTCCTCATGAGGCGACGGGATACGAGAGGAAATCGACGAAGCTTCCACCGGCGAGGCCTTCGCTCCAGCCGCCATGGTCAACGGCACCCCCTCTCCAGACACAAACACTCCCGACATCACCAACATCTCCTTTCTGTGCACCGCTCGGAGGGATTCCACCGGAGAGGCTCTGCCTCCAACCGCAATAGTCAATGGTGCCGCACCGCCTCGACCTCACAAGCACCTCCTGCTGCGCACCGCCGGAGAGGCCGTTGCCGCCATAGACCTGATGGATGGTGGGTGGAGGTCGCGGCTGCGAGCGTCCCTGTCCGTTGAGGCATGCAAGGGAAGCAAGTTGGGGCTCCTCCCAGGCGTCGTCGAGCTCGACCCTTCCTCTCGCGCAAGGTCGTATCGGCCGTGCACCGTGCACGGAACGCCCTGCCGGAACATGGGCTACACCTGCATCGACCGGTGCCGGCCCGCTGCCGCGATTTCGCACCGCGCACCCTACAGTCGCTCCCAGGTGCTACCCCCACCGCCATGCCTACACATCAACGATGCGCCGCCATGGCTCGGCCATCTCCGGCCAGGCGTCCTTCTCCGTTAGGCTAGCCGTCACGGCCGTTCTCCTCCATGCAGTCAAGGCTTGCTACATGGGGCGCCCGGAGTTGCTACCGGCGGTGGCCGGCTTTGCTACTTCCAACATTGCTGCTGATAGAGGTCGGCTGATTGGTACCTTAGGCGTCCGGAGTTGCTGCCGGCGGAGGCCGGCGTTGCTACTTTAGGCGTCCCGCGTTGCTAACGGCGGAGGCTTGCTTTGCTACCTTAGGCGTCCATTGTTGCTGCCGGCTGCAGGCGATGTCTCCGTTGATGTCTTAGAGGATTTGCAGCATATGAATAAAAAATTTGCTACAATTTATTTGCGATTTTGCTACATCTGCGTAATATGTTTGCTACGTGGTCTCCGGCGAGCCCAGCCTTTTTATTTTCTTTTATGAACGAATCATTTTTTGCTTCAGTCATTTGCTGCCGGGGGTGTTTTTTTTCCTGCCGGAGATGTTTTTTTGCTACATGCAAATCTAACCGTCAAAATGGTTGATCCGATGGTTGGGGACCCGGGGGCTGGGGAATCAGATCCCCCGGGGGACGCCCAACAGTTTCCATCTTGAAAAGAGAAAAGGGTGAAATCTCTGGGACAGTGATACGTCTCAAACGTATCTATAATTTCTTATGTTCCATGCCACATTATTGACAATACCTACATGGTTTGCTTGCACTTTATATCATATTATGGCATTTATTGGACTAACCTATTAACAAGATGCCACAGTGCCAGTTTCTGTTTATTATGTCTGTTTATTGCAGAAAAGGCCCAAAAACCAAAGTGCTCGGAAAAATCCAGAAAAATTACAGAAATTCTATTTCATCGGAAGACTCACGGAGCCAGAAGGGCAAGCCAGGGGGAGGCCCAGGGCCTCCTCCCAATAGGCCGGCGCGGCCTGGAGGGTGGTCACCCCACCCTATGGGGTGGGCCCCTCGGGACTCTTCCGACTCCGACTCTTCGCCTATTTAAGCCGTCGTGACCTAAAACTTCGACAGGTTGACGAGACTCCAGGGGCGCCGCCACATCGCGAAACTCCAATTCGGGGGACAGAAGTCTGTTCCGGCACCCTGCCGGACGGGGAATTGCCCCGGAGTCATCTCCACCGCCGTCTCCACCGCCATCTTCACCGCCATCGCTGTCTCCATGATGAGGAGGGAGTAATTCACCCCCGGGGCTGAGGGCTCCGCTGTAGCTATGTGGTTCATCTCTCTCTTTATGTGATCTAGTTGAATATCATCTATGTGCTACTCTAGTGATGTTATTAAAGTACTCTATTCCTCCTGTAATGGTGATAGTGTGTGCATCGTGTAGTACTTGGCGTAGGCTATGATTGTAATCTCTTGTAGATTATGAAGTTAACTATTGCTATGATAGTATTGATGTGATCTATGCCTCCTTCATAGTGTGATGGTGACAGTGTGCATGCTATGTTAGTTCTTGGTGTAATTGTGTTGATCTATCTTGCACTCTAAGGTTATTTAAATATGAATATCGAATATTGTGGAGCTTGTTAACTCCGGCATTGAGGGTTCGTGTAATCCTACACAATTAGTGGTGTTCATCATCCAACAAAAGGGTGTAGAGTAGTCCTATTATGTTATCATTGTTGAGAGTGTCCACTAGTGAAAGCAGGATCCCTAGGCCTTGCTTCCAAGCATCGAATCTCCGTTTGTTTACTGTTTTGTTGCATGTTTACTCGCTGCCATATTTTATTCAGATTGCTATTACCATTCATACTCATCCATATTACTTGTATTTCACTATATCTTCGCCGAACTAGTGCACCTATACATCTGACAAGTGTACTAGGTGTGTTGGGGACACAAGAGACTTCTTGCTTTGTGGTTGCAGGGTTGCTTGAGAGGGATATCTTTGACCTCTTCCTCCCTGAGTTCGATAAACCTTGGGTGATCCACTTGAGGGAAACTTGCTGCTGTTCTACAAACCTCTGCTCTTGGAGGCCCAACACTGTCTACAAGAATAGAAGCACCCGTAGACATCAAGCTATTTTGGCGCCGTTGCCGGGGAGGAAAGGTAAAAGGTACTCACACTCCGGATCTCGGCTACTAAGCTATTTTCCGGCGCCGTTGTAAGTACTCGAAGCTATTTCCTTTAGATCCTGCAATTGCATCTTTTTGTTTCTTGTTTTACACTAGTTAGGCATAATGGACAACAATGAGCTTCTTATTTTATTTCCTGAGTTAAGACATGAATTGTGTGATGCGAAAATTAAAGAACCTATGGAGCCTCAATTGCATGCTAGTAGCAATATTATTAGTATGAACGCAATCACTGCTAATGCTATGGATAAGTCTAAGCTTGGGGAAGCTAGTTTACATAAAAATAATCTTTTTTGCTCCTCAGCTTTGGAAGAAATATTTTGCTCTGATAATGCTTTATCTCCCATATGCGATAACTCTAATGATGCTTCTGATATTTTAAATCCACCTGCTGAAAGTATTCCGTATAAAATACCTATGAAAATTATTGAACGTGTTATGGATAACCGCTATGAAGGGGATGGAACTGTCCATCCTGGAAATCATTTACTGTTTTTGCATGAATTATGCGGGTTATTCAAGTGTGCAGGTATCTCTATGGATGAAGTGAGGAAGAAGCTATTCTCTGTTTCGCTGTCTGGTAAAGCGGCGCATTGGTATAAATTGTTGAAGAATAGTCATTCTCTTGGTTGGGAGGAAATTGTATCTCTCTTTTATTCTAAATTTTATCCTCCTCATGAAGTGCATATTGATAGGAATTACATTTATAACTTTTATCCTCGTAATGGAGAGAGTATCTCTCAAGCGTGGGGGAGATTGAAGTCACTAATGCTCAAATGTCCCATCCATGAGCTCCCCCATAATGTTATTGTTAACAATTTTTATGCGAGGATTTCAGGACAACACAAGGACTATCTGGATGCCTGTTCGGAGGGATCTTTCACAAGCAAGGAGGTTGAAGCTAGGTGGGATCTTCTTGATCGGATTGAGGAGAACGCTGAAGGATGGGAGAACAACAAAGGTGAAGAGTCAGGTATAAATTATGATTATGAATGCATTGAAACTTTTATGGATACTGATAAATTTCGAGATATGAGTGCTACTTATGGTCTTGACTCTCAAGTTGCTGCAAATCTTTATAAAGCCTTTGCTTCTCATTTTGAATTGCCTAAAAAGAATTTTGATAAGTATCATGAACCTTTTAAAGAGGCTTGCATGAAGAATGAAATTGTTGTTAATGATTGCAATAAGCATGCTCAAACTCCTAAGAATGCTATTTCCTATAAGCATGTTAATTTTTGTGGAATGCATAGACCTTGTGGAATTAATCAAATCGAAGATGAATATTGTATCCACCATATTAATGAAAAAACTAGAAAGTGGGCTAGGGCTCTAGATGATCTAGGTAAAAAAGTGTGTGCCCTCTATCCTTTTATTTGTGAAGTTTGCCATGAAGTGGGTCATTTTAATTTTCAATGCTCCTCCAATGATAATTTGAACCCAATGAGTGCTGCAAATTTGTATTGTGATGATGAAATTTCTCCTAATCAGCATGATGAACTTACTTTATTTTTGTGGTGTGAAGAGCTCTCAAGAAAAATCTCTTTGTTACATATGAGTGATCTTGATATTGATGATGTCCTGCATGGGTGTTTTTCTTATTGCATTGATAATAGCCATACAAACACTTACATACAAAATATTTTAGAAGATGACACCTTGCCAAAATATGATAGGACCGCTGTGTGTTTTCAATTAATTAATGAAAAGGAGGGATCCTCCCAAGTTTCTTCTATTGTTTCTGAAAGTAAATCAGGTTATGCGGACAAGCTACCCTTCAAGCCTCTTCCTCCTAAAGAAGGGAACGAGGAGAAGGAAAAGAAGAAGAAGAAGGGAACGAAGAAGAAGAAGAAGAAGAAGAAGAAGAAGAAGGAGAATAAAGAGAAAGAGGCAATGGCATATCCCCGCGTGTATGAGGTAACAATAGGTAACCGTAAGTATGTTGCGCCTAATGATTATTATGATAATAAATCTGAGTACGATGATCTTCCTATGCCCTGTACCCATGTTAGTGATCATGATTTGGATGAGCACACTACCTTTGATATTGGAAATCTCTTTGGTACTGATTATGAAAGTAATGATGATAGCATTATTCATGTCCCCTTAAACGATGATATTGAAAGCTCTAAGCTTGGGGATGTTGTGCTTGAAGATCCTATATTTGAGACCTCTACTTTTAGTGAAAATGATGATATTACATATTCTGGTTTAGATAATCGCTATAGAGATGGATATGACACATATTACAATTATCCTTATGAAACTTGTCATAGTTATGATGGGCTTGCCAAAAACCATTCCCTTAGTATGCAACTTGTTTACCATGTTCAAATTCTTGATAATGATCCTGCTCCAATTACTATTAATGAGAAGAGTTTTTCTTATGTCAAAAATAATGATACCTTTATGCATATGAACCATGATAAGAATGTTTTAAGTGATGGTTATATTGTGGATTTCATCAATGATGCTACTGAAAGTTATTATGAGAGAGGGAAACATGGTTATATTCATCTTAATAATATTAAGTTTCCCCTCTTTATGTTGAGAATCTTGAAATTGTGCTTGTGTTGTTTTTCTATGCTTGCCACTTTGTTCTTCATGAATCTATTTGTGTGCAAGATTCCTTTTCATAGGAAGAGGGTTAGGCTTAAATTTGCTTCATACTTGCTTTTTGATACTCTCTTTGCTGCGACTCTCATCCTTATGAAAGCATCATCATTGAAATTGCTAAGCCCATCTTAATGGCTATAAAGAAAGAACTTCTTGGGAGATAACCCATGTGTTTATTTTGCTACAGTACCTTTGTTTTATATTTGTGTCTTGGAAGTTGTTACTACTGTAGCAACCTCTCCTTATCTTATTTTTATTGCATTGTTGTGCCAAGTAAAGTCTTTGATAGAAAGGTTGATACTAGATTTGGATTACTGCGCAGAAACAGATTTCTTGCTGTCACGAATCTGGGCCTAATTCTCTGTAGGTAACTCAGAAAATTATGCCAATTTACGTGAGTGATCCTCAGATATGTACGCAACTTTCATTAAATTTGAGCATTTTCATCTGAGCAAGTCTGGTGCCATTTTAAAATTCGTCTTTACGGACTGTTCTGTTTTGACAGATTCTGCCTTTTATTTCGCATTGCCTCTTTTTCTGTGTTGGATGGATTTCTTTGTTCCATTAACTTTCAGAAGCTTTGTGCAATGTCCAGAAGTGTTAAGAATGATTGTGTCACCTCTGAACATGTGAGTTTTTATTATGCACTAACCCTCTAATGAGTTGTTTTGAGTTTGGTGTGGAGGAAGTTTTCAAGGGTCAAGAGAGGAGGATGATATACTACGATCAAGAAGAGTGAAAAGTCTAAGCTTGGGGATGCCCGGTGGTTCATCCCTGCATATTTCAAGAAGACTCAAGCGTCTAAGCTTGGGGATGCCCAAGGCATCCCCTTCTTCATCGACAATTTATCAGGTTTCTTCTCTTGAAACTATATTTTTATTCGGTCACATCTTATGTACTTTACTTGGAGCGTCTGTTTGTTTTTGTTTCTGTTTTTGTTTGAATAAATGCTTGTGTGGGAGAGAGACATGCTCCGCTGGTTCGTATGAACACATGTGTTCTTAGCTTTTAATGTTCATGGCGAAGGATGAAACTGCTTCGTTAATTGTTATATGGTTGGAAACGGGAAATGCTACATGTAGTAATGGTATAATGTCCTGGATAAT
Organism: Lolium multiflorum; assembly: GCA_030979885.1. Taxonomy (NCBI): domain Eukaryota; kingdom Viridiplantae; phylum Streptophyta; class Magnoliopsida; order Poales; family Poaceae; genus Lolium; species Lolium multiflorum. The sequence continues at coordinate 57,481,053 of CM061749.1, read as the reverse complement.
GTCATATTTGGCAATTGTTGTGCTCATGTTTAAGCTCTTGCATCATATACTTTGCACCTATTAATGAAGAAATACATAGAGCTTGCTAAAATTTGGTTTGCATAATTGGTCTCTCTAAGGTCTAGATAATTTCTAGTATTGGGTTGAACAACAAGGAAGACGGTGTAAAGTCTTATAATGTTTACAATATGTCTTTTATGTGAGTTTTGCTGCACCGGTTCATCCTTGTGTTTGTTTCGAATAACCTTGCTAGCCTAAGCCTTGTATCGAGAGGGAATACTTCTCATGCATCCAAATCCTTGAGCCAACCACTATGCCATTTGTGTCCACCATACCTACCTACTACATGGTATTTCTTCGCCATTCCAAAGTAAATTGCTTGAGTGCTACCTTTAAACATTTCAAAAGTTATCACCTCTGATTTGTGTCAATGTTTTATAGCTCATGAAGAAGTATGTGGTGTTTATCTTTCAATCTTGTTGGGCAACTTTCACCAATGGACTAGTGGCTTCATCCGCTTATCCAATAATTTTAACAAAAATAGACACTCCTCCATGGTATGTGATTGTTGGACGGCACCCGAAGGATTCGGTTAGCCATGGCTTGAGAAAGCAAAGGTGGGGAGGAGTGTCATCTAAATAAAACTAAAATAAAAAGGCACTCCTTCATGGTATGAGATTGTTGGCAGGCACCCGAGGATTCGGTTAGCCATGGTTTGTGAAAGAAAGGTTGGAAGGAGTGCCACACAAAAATAAAAATAAAATGGGAGCCGCTCTTTGAAGGTTTGTCTGGCAAGGGGGTTAGAGTGCCCACTACCATTCGTTGACAACAACAAACACCTCTCAAAACTTTACTTTTATACTCTCTTGATGTTTTCAAAATCAAAGCTCTAGCACAAATATAGCAATCAATGCTTCCCTCTGCGAAGGGCCATTCTTTTACTTTTTATGTTGAGTTAGTTCACCTATTTCTCTCCACCTCAAGAAGCAAACACTTGTGTGAACTGTGCATTGATTCCTACATACTTGCATATTGCATTTGTTATATTGCTCTATGTTGACAATATCCATGAGATATACATGTTACAAGTTGAAAGCAACCGCTGAAACTTAATCTTCCTTTGTGTTGCTTCGATACCTATACTATGAAATTATTGCTTTATGAGTTAACTCTTATGCAAGTCTTATTGATGCTTGTCTTGAAGTACTATTCATGAAAAGTCTTTGCTTTATGATTCATTTGTTTACTCATGTCATTACCATTGTTTGGATCGCTGCATTCATCTCATATGCTTACAATAGTATGATCAAGGTTATGATGGCATGTCACTTAAGAAATTATCATTGTTATCGTTTACCTACTCGAGGGCGAGTAGGAACTAAGCTTGGGGATGCTTGATACGTCTCAAACGTATCTATAATTTCTTATGTTCCATGCTTGTTTTATGACAATACCTACATGGTTTGCTTGCACTTTATATCATATTATGGCATTTATTGGACTAACCTATTAACAAGATGCCACAGTGCCAGTTTCTGTTTATTATGTCTGTTTATTGCAGAAAAGGCCCAAAAACCAAAGTGCTCGGAAAAATCCAGAAAAATTACAGAAATTCTATTTCATCGGAAGACTCACGGAGCCAGAAGGGCAAGCCAGGGGGAGGCCCAGGGCCTCCTCCCAATAGGCCGGCGCGGCCTGGAGGGTGGTCACCCCACCCTATGGGGTGGGCCCCTCGGGACTCTTCCGACTCCGACTCTTCGCCTATTTAAGCCGTCGTGACCTAAAACTTCGACACCGATTGACGAAACTCCAGAAAGACTCCGGGCGCCGCCATCGCGAAACTCCAATTCGGGGGACAGAAGTCTCTGTTCCGGCACCCTGCCGGACGGGGAATTGCCCCCGGAGTCATCTCCACCGCCGTCTCCACCGCCATCTTCACCGCCATCGCTGTCTCCATGATGAGGAGGGAGTAATTCACCCCCGGGGCTGAGGGCTCCGCTGTAGCTATGTGGTTCATCTCTCTCTTTATGTGATCTAGTTGAATATCATCTATGTGCTACTCTAGTGATGTTATTAAAGTACTCTATTCCTCCTGCACGGTGTAATGGTGACAGTGTGTGCATCGTGTAGTACTTGGCGTAGGCTATGATTGTAATCTCTTGTAGATTATGAAGTTAACTATTGCTATGATAGTATTGATGTGATCTATGCCTCCTTCATAGTGTGATGGTGACAGTGTGCATGCTATGTTAGTTCTCGGTGTAATTGTGTTGATCTATCTTGCACTCTAAGGTTATTTAAATATGAATATCGAATATTGTGGAGCTTGTTAACTCCGGCATTGAGGGTTCGTGTAATCCTACACAATTAGTGGTGTTCATCATCCAACAAAAGGGTGTAGAGTAGTCCTATTATGTTATCATTGTTGAGAGTGTCCACTAGTGAAAGCAGGATCCCTAGGCCTTGCTTCCAAGCATCGAATCTCCGTTTGTTTACTGTTTTGTTGCATGTTTACTCGCTGCCATATTTTATTCAGATTGCTATTACCATTCATACTCATCCATATTACTTGTATTTCACTATCTCTTCGCCGAACTAGTGCACCTATACATCTGACAAGTGTACTAGGTGTGTTGGGGACACAAGAGACTTGCTTTGTGGTTGCAGGGTTGCTTGAGAGGGATATCTTTGACCTCTTCCTCCCTGAGTTCGATAAACCTTGGGTGATCCACTTGAGGGAAACTTGCTGCTGTTCTACAAACCTCGCTCTTGGAGGCCCAACACTGTCTACAAGAATAGAAGCACCGTAGACATCAGACAGGACTGTACAAGTAAAGGGGAAAAGTGCAGGCCAGATTTTTAGATAGGAGATGCAGACTTGCAGAGTATGTGTCTATCTTTATTTTCTCATACATGATGATCTTATCCCCAGAGTTAGCTTTGCCAAAAAAAAGTTCTCATCTTCCCACACATATGCCCATCAAGGTATGGCTGGCTATTACCTATATATTGCCTATTACCTATATATTGCTCATTACATGTTAAGTATGTGAATGCTTTTATATTGCAACCTTTACATGTTACAAATCGTGGAGGTCGTCTCCTCTAACATCTCCGTCTTCGTCTCGGGCAGCCACGCACCAGCTTCCTCTTCGTTCGCCATCAACGTGTGGAAGCTGGGACAATATCTATACTATTATATTGCAGTTGGTCGTAGGTCGTACAACGCGTTTGGAGAAGGAGATTCAGATCATCCGAACTGTCAAATTTAATCTCACGGTCCACACTTTATTGATATAATTAGGAAGCAATTTCATGCACGGTATGAATCAATCTCGCATGCGCAATAAAATACCTGCCAAAATTCTTTGATGCCTTTCTGCGTTATCATGGCCGTCAAATCATACTCAACAACACCCCCTGGACGTGCGATGGCCTATTGAGGAGTACTTTGTTCCCCCATCCTGCTAGCAATATTATTAAGTCGGAATCGATTTAAATCTTTTTTCTTTCCTATTCTTTCGAATGCAATCAAATAGTAGCCCCAATCAAATCTATAGTTTCGAACGAACCTTGTTATCAAAACAGAAACGAATTAATAACCAGGCCCACATGCCTCACCCTTCCTGGCGCAGCCTGGGACACAAGGTCGCTGCCCTTCTTTTGCGTCATCGAAGATGCTAATGGCATTGTTTATACACGCCGTTGTCCCTCTTCATCCACACGTCCGCATGAAGATCACTACAAGAAAAGTTCTGATAGACAACGTCCCAAAATCGTCCACTAAGGGCCATTTTTCGGCGCCTATGGGCCTAACCCGACGATATGGGTTCTGTTGTCGAAACTGCGTCAGGCAAAGTTCTACCACGTTTTTTTCGGTCAGTTGCGTTTGGGCGCCCTTCCGCCACGGAAAATTGGACCGTTGCGAAGTGTTTTCGGGAGCCCGTTGACTGCGACGTCATGCAAACTGACACGTGGCAGATGCCGTTAGCGCGTTAACGCCGTTAACCGGCTGAAACCCCGTGGTAGATGGTAGGCCCACACAAGGCCTGCCACGCCTTAAGCGGGCCGGCCCATTAGTTTGCGGGCCGGGCCAGCTGACTTAGTTTGACCGGTCAACTATATAGCTGGGCTGGTCCATTAGTTACGTGGGCCGGGCCTAACCTCTAAGGTTGACTGGTCAAAATTTAAATGGGCCGGCCCACTAAGCATGTGGGCCGGGCCGAATGCACTCGTTTGACCGGTCAACAAGAAAAAGGGTTGTGATGACCCACAAGTATAGGGGGTGTATCGTAGTACTTTCGATAAATAAGAGTGTCGAACCCAACGAGGAGCAGAAGGTGTTGACAAGCAGTTTCGATGAAGGATTCACTGTAAATGCTCACAGACAAGTTTTCAGGGGGTTTTGATATAGCAGATAAATAAAGTACAAGTAAGTAAAATGCGAGAGTAATAATTGCAGCGAGTGGCCCAATCCTTTTTAGCACAAAGGACAAGCCGGTTTGTTTACTTATAATGACCAAACGTTCTTGAGGACACACGGGGATTTAGTCTAGTGCTTTCGCTTCATATAGTTGATTAATCTTCATTGTTTTGATAAGTGTTGTGTGGGTGAACCTATGCTAATGCACCGCCCTTCCTAGGACTAATACATACTTGTGATTAAACCCCTTGCAAGCATCCGCAAATACAAGAAAGTAATTAAGATAAATCTAACCACAGCCTTAAACTCTGAGATCCTGCTATCCCTCCTGCATCGATATACCAACGGGGGTTCAGGTTGCTGTCACTCCGGCAACCCCACAATTAGCAAACGAATACAAGATGTACTCCCCTAGGCCCATAAAGGTGAAGTATCATGTAGTCGACGTTCACATGACACCACTAGAAGAATAACACCACAACTTAAATATCAAACCATTAAATATTACTCAACATAGTTCACTACTAACATTTAGACTTCACCCATGTCCTCAAGAACTAAACGAACTACTCACAAGACATCATATGGAACATAATCAGAGGTGATATGATGATGGATAACAATCTGAACATAAACCTTGATCCAATGGTTTCACTCAATAGCATCAATAACAAGTAGTAATCAATACCGGGAGAGTTTCCCCTATGAAATACTCAAGATTCAACCCTAGATGTTACAGCGGAGACGAGGTGCAGCGGTGGAGATGGCGGTGTCGATGGTGGAGATGATGATGATGATGATCCCAATGAAGTCCAGCTCGATGACGGTGACGATGGCGACGATTTCCCCCTCCGGGAGGGAATTTCCCCGGCGGATTCCTGCCCGCCGGAGAGCTCTTTTCTCTCTGGTGTTTCTCCGCCCCGCAGAGGCGGCTGTGTCTATTCTCGCTTATCCTCCGTGCCTTAGGTTTTCGGGTAGATGAAGTACGCGAAAGAGAGGAGGCCGAGAGGGGCTGTGGGCCCCCTCCCCACAAGGCGGCGCGGCCAGGGCAGGGCCCGCGCCGGCCTATGGGGGGCCATGGCGGCCCTCCTCGGCTCCTCCTTTTGGCTGGCTCATTCTTCTGGAAAAATAAGATCTTCGGTGTAATTTCCGTCAATTGTTGATCTCAGAAATATTGCATTCTGACGGTGCTTTTTCCAGCAGAATCCTGACTCCGGTGAATGATTCTCCAATAATCATGAAACATGCAAAATAGGTGAAATAACATAAGTATCATCTCTAAATATGAAATATATCAATGAATAACAGTAAATTATGATATAAAATAGTGATGCAAAATGGACGTATCAACTCCCCCAAGCTTAGACCTCGCTTGTCCCCAAGCGAAACTGAGCTCGATAAACAAGACCACATGTTTATGGAGTGAAGAGTCGATAAATAAAATACGGACAAGAAGCATCACATTTATTAATTCACACAAGACATTCTAGTAAACATCTTCCTCATATAACTCAACTTGAAATAAGTAAAGAGAAATCACAAATAAAGGTGCATAGGAAATCACAATTGGTTATGGCAAACTTTGTTCTTGGTCAAAGAACTATTAACAGATTGTACTTATCTTTCGAGCAAAGCCTTTATATTAGAACTTATATGGCAGAGCTCACATCCTTAATCATAACAATCTCTTCATAATCATTGATAGCCTTCAAAGTCATATTCATTCAGATAAAATTTGTACTAAACAAGAAAGAATAAAAGGCATGATTAACTAGATCATAGCATAAATGGTTGGATCACAACAACTCAATTGCTTGCTTGAGATAGAGGGAAATAGGTTTACTGACTCAACATAAAAGTAAAAGAAAGGCCCTTCGCAGAGGGAAGCAGGGATTAAATCATGTGCTAGAGATTTTTAAGTTTTGAAATCATATAAAGAGCATAAAAGTAAGATTTTGAGTGGTGTTTGTTGTTGTCAACGAATGGTAGTGGGCACTCTAACCCCCTTGCCAAACAGACCTTCCAAGAGCGGCTCCCATGAAGGACGTTATCTCTACCAGCAAGGTAGATCATTGATACGTCTCAAACGTATCTATAATTTCTTATGTTCCATGCTACTTTTATGACAATACTTGAATGTTTTATACATACTTTACAGCATTATTATACATTTTCCGGCACTAACCTACTAACAAGATGCCGAAGCGCCGTTCTGTTTTTTTTTTTGAGAAATCCTAGTAAGGAAATATTCTCGGAATTGGACAAAATCAATGCCGGGGTCCTATTTTTCCACGAAGCTTCCAGAAGACCGAAGAGATAACGAAGTGGGGCCACGGTGGCAGGACCACGAGCGGCGCGGCCCAGGCCCAGGCCCTGGCCGCGCGGCCCTATGGTCTGGGCCCCTCGTGGCGCCCCCTAACCTACCCTTCCGCCTACATATAGCCTTTGTTGCGAATACCCCTGTACCGAGAGCCACGATACGGAAAACCTTCGGAGACGGCCGCCGTAATCCCATTTCGGGGGATTCGGGAGATCGCCTCCGGCACCCTGCCGGAGAGGGAATCATCACCGGAGGGCTCTACATCATCATGCCCGCCTCCGGATTGATGCGTTAGTAGTTCATCCTTGGACTATGGGTCCATAGCAGTAGCTAGATGGTTGTCTTCTCCGCTTGTGCTATCATTGTTATAGATCTTGTGAGCTGTCTAACATGATCAAGATCATCTATTTGTAATGCTACATGTTGTGTTTGGTGGGATCCGATGAATCTAGAATACTATGTTAAGTTGATTATCAATCTATCATATATGTGTTGTTTATGTTCTTGCATGCTCTCCGTTGCTAGTAGAGGCTCTGGCCAAGTTGATACTTGTAACTCCAAGAGGGGGTATTTATGCTCGATAGTGGGTTCATGCCTCCATTGAATCTGGGATCGTGACAGAAGGTTCTAAGGTTGTGGATGTGCTGTTGCTACTAGGGATAAAACATTGATGCTTTGTCTAAGGATATTTGTGTTGATTACATTACACACCATACTTAATGCAATTATCTGTTGTTTACAACTTAAGGGGGTGCGGATGCTAACCCGAAGGTGGATTATTTAGGCATAGATGCATGTTGGATAGCGGTCTATGTACTTTGTCGTAATGCCCTGATTAAATCACATAGTAATCATCGTTGATATGTATTGAATCTTGATTTGTCAATTGCCCACCTGTAATTTGTTCACCCAGCATGTTACTTATCTTATTGGAGAGACACCACTAGTGAACTGTGGACCCCGGTCCATTCTTTTACATCTAAATACATTCTACTGCAATCATTGTTTTTACTGTTCTTTGCAAACAAACACCATCTTCCACTCGATACGTTTAAACCTTGGTTTCAGCAAGCCGGTGAGATTGACAACCTCACTGTTACGTTGGGGCAAAGTATCTTGATTGTGTTGTGCAGGTTCCACGTTGGCGCCGATTTCACTGGTGTTGCGCCGCACTACACTCCTCCACCAACAACCTTCACGTTCTTCTTGGCTCCTACTGGTTCGATAACCTTGGTTTCATACTGAGGGAAACTTGGTTTTATACGCATCATACCTTCCACTTGGGGTTCCCAACGGACGTGTGCATCTACGCGTATCAAGCTAAATTTCTGGCGCCGTTGCCGGGGAGATCAAGACACGTTGCAAGGGGAGTCTCCACATCCAATCTCTTTACTTTGTTTTTGTCTTGCTTTACTTTACTTTATTTACTGTCTTGTTTGCTTCATATCTAAAAACACAAAAAAATTAATTACTTTACTTTCTGTCTTATTTACTAGCTCTATATCAAAAACACAAAAAAATTAGTTACTTGTCTTTATTCTACTTGCTTAGTTTACTTTTATTACTGCTACAATGGGTACTCCTGAAAATACTAAGTTGTGTGATTTCACTAGCACAAATAATAATGATTTTATATGTACTCCTATTGCTCCACCTGCTACTACAGCAGAATTCTATGAAATTAAACCTGCTTTACTGAATCTTGTTATGAGAGAGCAATTTTCTGGTGTTAGTACTGATGATGCTGCTGCCCATCTTAATAATTTTGTTGAACTTTGTGAAATGCAAAAGTATAAGGATGTAGATGGTGATATTATAAAACTGAAATTGTTTCCTTTCTCATTAAGAGGAAGAGCTAAAGATTGGTTGCTTTCTTTGCCTAAGAATAGTATTGATTCATGGACTAAATGTAAAGATGCTTTTATTGGTAAATATTATCCTCCTGCTAAGATTATATCTTTGAGAAGTAGCATTATGAATTTTAAACAATTTGATAATGAACATGTTGCTCAAGCATGGGAGAGAATGAAATCTTTGGTAAAGAATTGCCCAACCCATGGACTGACTACTTGGATGATCATCCAAACCTTTTATGCAGGATTGAATTTTTCCTCGAGGAACCTATTGGATTCAGCTGCTGGAGGTACTTTTATGTCCATCACCTTGGGCGCCGCGACTAAACTTCTTGATGATATGATGATCAATTACTCTGAATGGCACACTGAAAGAACTCCTCAAGGTAAGAAGGTAAATTCTGTTGAAGAAACCTCTTCTTTGGGTGATAAGATTGATGCTATTATGTCTATGCTTGCAAATGGTAGATCTCATATTGATCCTAATAATGTTCCTTTAGCTTCATTGGTTGCTCAAGAAGAAAATGTTGATGTGAATTTCATTAAGAGTAATAATTTCAACAACAATGCTTATAGGAATAATTATGGTAACAACAACTATAGGCCATATCCTTCTAATAATGGTAATGGTTATGGTAATTCTTATGGTAATTCTTACAACAATAATAAGAGTGTACCCTCTGGTCTTGAAATGATGCTTAAAGAATTTATTAGTACACAAACTGCTTTCAATAAAACTGTTGAAGAAAAGCTTGGTAAAATTGATGTTCTTGCTTCTAAGGTTGATAGTCTTGCTCTTGATGTTGATCTTTTAAAATTGAAAGTTATGCCTGAGGAAGTTAAAGATGCTAGGTTTGCTAAAACAAATGCCATCCAAGTTCGAATTAATGATAATATTAGAATGTTGGCTGAATTGCATGCTAGGTGGGATAGAGAAGAAAAAGAAAAACTTGCTAAAGAAAATAATGTAGCTAAAGTATGGACTATTACCACCACTAGTAATGTTGATTCTACACATGTTGCTACACCTCCTACTATCAATGGTAAAATAATTGGTGTTGGCAATGTTTCTACTCCTAGTACAAAGCGTGCAAAATTGCCTGAAACTGCTGAAACTGCTTGTGATAAAACTGCTGAAATTTTTCAAAATATTGGTGACAATGATTCCATTGTTGTAGAACATAATGGTTTAGATTTAGATGATTGTCATATTTCTGAAGTTATAAAGTTCTTACAAAAACTTGCTACTCCCTCGGTTAGGTCTTATTAGAAGCGAAGCGTGACCAAGGTGGAAAATTAGTGGCTCTTCCTTACTTACTCTGATTGGCCGTTTTTATGTCCATCTAAGCCTGCTATTAATGAAGAAGAGGAAGGCGAGAGAACAAAGACAGCAGCGATCCATGCAAGTCTCTTTTCACATGTGCATGCATGCAATGAAACGGTTTCACACAACATAAAAAAAAGAAGAGAGAGGTAATGTGGTGGGGCTGGGAGTAAATTTAGGAGGTGAATAGTTAGACCATTAATTGAAACGGGCCTTATTTCATGGGTGTTTTGGAACAAATAATTTTTCACTAGGAGACTAGAATACCGGACCGGAGGGAGTAGAAGTCCCAATGCTAGTGCTATAAATTTAGCCTTTACAAAACATATTACAAATGCTCTCATTAAAGCTAGGGAAGAGAAATTAAAACTTGAAGCTTCTATTCCTAGGAAGTTAGAAGATGGTTGGGAGCCCATCATTAAAATGAAATTCAATGACTTTGAATGTAATGCTTTATGTGATCTTGGTGCAAGTATTTCTGTTATGCCTAAGAAAATTTATGATATGCTTGACTTGCCACCATTGAAGAATTGTTATTTGGATGTTAATCTTGCTGATAATGTTAAAAAGAAACCTTTGGGGAGGATTGATAATGTTCGCATTACGGTTAACAATAACCTTGTCCCCGTTGATTTTGTTGTCTTGGATATCGAATGCAATGCATCTTGTCCTATTGTGTTGGGAAGACCTTTTCTTCGAACCGTTGGTGCTGTTATTGATATGAAGGAAGGTAATATTAGATATCAATTTCCTCTCAAGAAAGGTATGGAACACTTACCTAGAAAGAGAATGAAGTTGCCTTTTGATTCTATTATTAGAACAAGTTATAATGTTGATGATTCTTCTCTTGATGTTACTTGATTTGCACTTTCTGCGCCTAGCTGAAAGGCTTTAAAGAAAAGCACTTCTTGGGAGATAACCCAAGGTACATTTTATTACTGTATTGTTGAGTCTTGAAAGTTGTTTACTACTGTAGCAACCTCTCCTTGTCATGTTTTTGTGCCAAGTAAAGTTTTTATGCTAAAGTTGATGCTAGATTTGGATCGCTGCGCAGAAACAGCATTGCTGTCTGTCACGAATTCGTACATATCTCCCTGTATAAAAATAAAAAAAATCTGCAAATTTACGAGCGTGATCCTCATATATGTACGCAACTTTCATTAGTTTTGAGTTTTTCCATTTGAGCAAGTTAAGTGCCCCTGCTAAATTCGTCTTTACGGACTGTTCTGTTTTTGACAGATTCTGCCTTTTATTTCGCATTGCCGCTTTTGCTATGTTGAATGAGTTTCTTTGTTCCATTAACTTTCAGAAGCTTTGTGCAATGTCTAGAAGTGTTAAGAATGATTGTGTCACCTCTGAATATGTGAATTTTTGATTATGCACTAACCCTCTAATGAGTTTGCTTGAAGTTTGGTGTGGAGGAAGTTTTCAAGGGTCAAGAGAAGAGGATGATATACTATGATCAAGAAGAGTGAAAAGTCTAAGCTTGGGGATGCCCCGGTGGTTCATCCCTGCATATTTTAAGAAGACTCAAGCATCTAAGCTTGGGGATGCCCAAGGCATCCCCTTCTTCATCGACAACATTATCAGGTCACTTCTAGTGAAATTATATTTTTATTCCATCACATCTTATGTTCTTTACTTGGAGCGTCGGTTTGCTTTTATTTTCGTTTTGGTTTGAATAAAGTTGGATCCCATCATTCTTATATTGGAGATATTACGCTCCGCTTTTTCATATGGAACACTTGTGTTCTTAATTGTGCTTTAATGTTCATGGCGAAGGCTGAAATTGCTTCGTTAAATTGCTATTTGGTTGGAATCAGAAAATGCTGCATATGGTTTGGAAATTTGGCAATTGTTTGAGCTCTCATAGATCATGTTTAAGCTCTTGCATCATGTAGTTTAATCTATTAATGAAGAACTACCGTAGAGCTTGTTTAATTTGGTTTGCATGATTGGTCTCTCTAAGTCTAGATATTTTCGGGTAAAATGTTTGAACAACAAGGAAGACAGTGTAGAGCCTTATAATGCTTGCAATATGTTCTTGTGTAAGTTTTGCTGTACCTGTTCATACTTGTGTTTGCTTCAAACAACCTTGCTAGCCCAAACCTTGTACTGAGAGGAAATGCTTCTCGTGCATCCAAACACCTTGAGCCAAACCCCATGCCATTTGTGTCCACCATATCTACCTACTATGTGGTATTTTTCTGCCATTCCAAAGTAAATTACTTGAGTGCTACCTTTAAAATTTCATTCCTTTATCTTTGCAATATATAGCTCATGGGACAAATAGCTTAAAAACTATTGTGGTGATGAATATGTAGTTATGTGTCTTAATTCTTATAAGTTGCTTGTTGAGCGGTAACCATGTTTCTGGGGACGCCATCAACTTTTTACCTTTGTTGGATATCATGTGAGATGCTATGCATGTTCGTCTTGTCTGAAGTAAGTGCGATTTCATGATCAAATGGTTTGAGTATGCATATGTTAGAGAAGAACATTGGGCAGCCAACTAAAGCCATGTATCATGGTGGAAGTTTCAGTTTGGACATACAACCTCAATCTCTTATGAGAATATTATTTGTTGTTGAATGCTTAAGCATTAAAAGAGGAGTCCATTATATGTTGTCTATGTTGTCCCGGTATGGATGTCTAAGTTGAGAATAATCAAAAGCGAGAAATCCAATGCGTGCTTTCTCCTTAGACCTTTGTACAGGCGGCATAGAGGTACCCCTTTGTGACACTTGGTTGAAACATATGTCATGTGATGATAATCCGTGTTATCCGAGCTGATTAGGACAAGGTGCGAGCACTATTAGTACTCTATGCATGAGACTTGCAACTTGTAGGAAATATTATGCATAGCACATATGAATTATTACTACCGTTGACAAAATTGTTTCTATGTTTTCAAAACAAAAGCTCTAGCACAAAAATAGTAATCCATGCTTCCCTCTGCGAAGGGCCATTCTTTTACTTTATGTTGAGTCAGTTTACCCACTTCTTTCTATCTTAGAAGCAAACACTTGTGTTAACTGTGTGCATTGATTCTTACATGTTTACTTATTGCACTTGTTATATTACTCTATGTTGACAAATATCCATGAGATATACATGTTACAAGTTGAAAGCAATTGCTGAAACTTAATCATCCTTTGTGTTGCTTCAATGCATTCTACTTTGAATTTATTTCTTATGAGTTAGCTCTTATGCAAGTCTTATTGATGCTTGTCTTGAAAGTAATATTCATGAAAAGTTTTGCTATATGATTCATTTTTTTAGTCATTATCTTTGTTAGAAATATTTTGTTCAGATCACTCCATTCATCTCATATGCTTTACAATAATGTTGATCAAGATTATGTTGGTAGCATGTCACTTCAAAAATTATTTGTGTTATCGTTTACCTACTCGAGGACGAGTAGGAACTAAGCTTGGGGATGCTTGATACGTCTCAAACGTATCTATAATTTCTTATGTTCCATGCTACTTTTATGACAATACTTGAATGTTTTATACATACTTTACAACATTATTATACATTTTCCGGCACTAACCTATTAACAAGATGCCGAAGTGCTTTGCTGTTTTCTGCTGTTTTTGGTTTCAGAAATCCTAGTAAGGAAATATTCTCGGAATTGGACGAAAAACGCCCAGGGTCCTATTTTTCCACGAAGCTTCCAGACCGAAGAGATAACGAAGTGGGGCCACGAGGTGGCAGGACCAGGCGCGCGGCCCGGCCACTGGCGCGCGGCCTATGGTCTGGCCCTCGTGGCGCGACCTACCCTTCCGCCTACATATAGCCTTCGTCGCGAATACCCCTGTCCGAGAGCCACGATATGAAAACCTTCCGGAGACGCCGCCGCCGCCAATCCCATCTCGGGGGATTCAGGAGATCACCTCCGGCACCCGGAGAGGGGAATCATCACCGGAGGGCTCTACATCATCATGCCCGCCTCCGGATTGATGCGTGAGTAGTTCATCCTTGGACTATGGGTCCATAGCAGTAGCTAGATGGTTGTCTTCTCCGCTTGTGCTATCATTGTTATAGATCTTGTGAGCTGCCTAACATGATCAAGATCATCTATTTGTAATGCTACATGTTGTGTTGGGTATTATGTCAAGTTGATTATCAATCTATCATATATGTGTTGTTTATGTTCTTGCATGCTCTCCGTTGCTAGTAGAGGCTCTGGCCAAGTTGATACTTGTAACTCCAAGAGGGGGTATTTATGCTCGATAGTGGGTTCATGCCTCCATTGAATCTGGGATCGTGACAGTAGGTTCTAAGGTTGTGGATGTGTTGTTGCTACTAGGGATAAAACATTGATGCTTTGTCTAAGGATATTTGTGTTGATTACATTACGCACCATACTTAATGCAATTATCTGTTGTTTACAACTTAATACTGGAGGGGGTGCGGATGCTAACCCGAAGGTGGATTATTTAGGCATAGATGCATGTTGGATAGCGGTCTATGTACTTTGTCGTAATGCCCTGATTAAATCACATAGTAATCATCGTTGATATGTATTGAATCTTGATTTGTCAATTGCCCACCTGTAATTTGTTCACCCAGCATGCTAGTTATCTTATTGGAGAGACACCACTAGTGAACTGTGGACCCCGGTCCATTCTTTTACATCTGAATACATTCTACTGCAATCATTGTTTTTACTGTTCTTTGCAAACAAACACCATCTTCCACTCGATAAGTTTAATCCTTTGTTTTCAGCAAGCCGGTGAGATTGACAACCTCACTGTTACGTTGGGGCAAAGTATCTTGATTGTGTTGTGCAGGTTCCACGTTGGCGCCGGTTTCACTGGTGTTGCGCCGCACTACACTCCTCCACCAACAACCTTCACGTGCTTCTTGGCTCCTACTGGTTCGATAACCTTGGTTTCATACTGAGGGAAACTTGCTTCTATACGCATCATACCTTCCACTTGGGGTTCCCAACGGACGTGTGCATCTACGTGTATCAATCATCTCCTTCTCTTTTGTTTACACATGTATTTTAGTTTTATTTATGGATGACACTCCCCCCAACCTTTGCTTTCACAAGCCATGGCTAACCGAATCCTCGGGTGCCTTCCAACATTTCACATACCATGGAGGAGTGTCTATTGCAAAATTAAGTTGCTTACTGATAAATCAGGGCAAAACATGTGAAGAGAATTATTAATGAAAGTTATTAATTGGGGCTGGGAACCCCGTTGCCAGCTCTTTTTGCAAAATTATTGGATAAGCGGATGTGCCACTAGTCCATTGGTGAAAGTCCGCCCAACAAGATTGAAAGGTAAAACACCACATACTTCCTCATGAGCTATAAAACATTGACACAATTAAGGAGTAATATAGTTTGAATTGTTTAAAGGTAGCACATGAAGTATTTACTTGGAGTGGCGCAAAATACCACATAGTAGGTAGTTATGGTGGACACAAATGGCATGGGTTTGGTTTAAGGTTTTGGATGTATGAGAAGCATTCCCTCTCAGTACAGGTCTTTGGCTAGCAAGGTTGGGTAGCAAGCATAAGAGTTGAGGGAAACAAACAAATATACATGTGATAGAAACAATCATGCATCTTTCTTGTAAGCACAAGCAATTTTAACTTCAGAATACTAAACTCATTAGCTAACAAGAAAGAAAGATAATAAAGTAATATATCTACATGTATTTCCTCTTTTCTATTTAAACTCAAAGTGTTGTTGCTATTGACCAATGCTAAGTTTGCCAAAACCAAATAGATTTACTTGATGCTCCCAAAGTGATATCAATACTAATGACAAGAGTAATCATATAACAGAAATTGCAAACTAAAATAAGGTGTGCAAAAAGTAAATGATAAGACTTCTCATTAATATTCCATAACGATAACTCACACCAAGGGATACATAGATAACCAACTAAGAGAGAGATACTTCCACACTGCAAACCATCTTATATAATAACTTCCCTACTCATGATATGACACTACTTGATAGTAAAAAAGTAAAGGTAATGATGATGTGATACCGCGACACTCCCCCAAGCTTGGAACAAACCAAGGGGATGCCAATACCAATGATGAATTACTCCTTCGGTGGTGATGGTGGTGGATTCTTCTCAATAAGCTTCTTAACAAGCTCCTTTAGCTCATCAATCTCGTAGGTGAGGTTGCGGATCAGCTCCGAGTTTTGCTCGACGCGGTTAAGAAGTATGTCAGACGGTGAGTCCCAACTCTTAGAGTTGTTTCCCCACTCCTCAGCTTCAGGTTTCATCCTTCCTGCAGTGTTAGAACGATCCATATCCCAACCACTAGGCAATACTGCCTTGGGAGTCCTTTCAATTTGACGACTATAAATTAGAGTGCGGAAAGGGTTGTCAATGCCTGGAGGAGATGTCCTTGGAGCTAGGAAGCGACGTGGGACTCCTCCTCCGGTGCTAATCCGTGCGCTTTCTTGGTGTTGAA
Source organism: Lolium multiflorum (assembly GCA_030979885.1). Classification (NCBI taxonomy): domain Eukaryota; kingdom Viridiplantae; phylum Streptophyta; class Magnoliopsida; order Poales; family Poaceae; genus Lolium; species Lolium multiflorum. The sequence continues at coordinate 57,464,680 of CM061749.1, read as the reverse complement.
CGGATTTGCTACACGCCAATGCTTGCGACGGTGGCGCGCGGGTATACTCGCGGAACTTCCTCCACTTCTCCTTCATCCTCGCTCTTCTTCAAATCGGGGTCTTGAATATCTTCCTCCAAAGGCTCCTTGTCCTTGTTGTTGGAGACCATGGTGCTTCTAGATCAAAACAGATCCTGGCAGAAAACAGCTCGAAACAAAACACGACGAGAAAACGATATACGGACCTCCAGGGATCCGGGGGATTATATAGCAAATATTTTCACGACAAAAGGAAGGTACCAGGCCGAAAACGAGTGGAAACGGGACGCCGAGGGCTGTCCCCATAGGGCGGCGTGGCCAGGCTGGGGCCCGCGCCGGCCTATGGGGCACGCCCTCGCGTGTGTCCTCCACTCCGTTTCGATCTCGTAATTTTTCATATTTTCCAAAAATAGCAGAAATATTGTTCGGAAAGTTAAACGCGGACTTTTTATTACTAAAACTGTTACCTATTCAAAGTCGAACTCTGCAGAACTGTCAATTTGGTCTTTGATGAAAGCTTCCGGAGTCACCACTTGAATAACATCAATATCTTCATTATAAGAATCTCCAGAAATATAATGCTTGAGTCTTTGTCCATTCACCACTTGTGTAGCATCATCTTTCAGCGAGGCAATTTTTATTGCTCCTGAACGATACACCTCCTCAATGACATATGGTCCTTCCCATTTTGAGAGTAATTTCCCTGCAAAAAATCTGAGACGAGACCGATACAATAGGACTTTATCTCCAACATTAAATTCTCTTTTAATAATTCTTCTATCATGCCATTTCTTAACTTTCTCCTTAAAAAGTTTAGCATTTTCATAAGCTTCACTTCTCCATTCATCTAAAGAACTCAATTGTAGCAACCTTTTCTTACCGGCAAGTTTAAAATCTTTATTAAGTTCTCTTACAGCCCAATAAGCTTTGTGCTCTAATTCTAAAGGTAAATGACAAGCTTTTCCATAAACCATTTTATAAGGAGACATTCCCATAGGATTTTTATAAGCAGTTCTATAAGCCCACAATGCTTCCTTTAACTTACTAGCCCAATTTTTTCTAGATTTATTAACAGTCTTTTGCAAGATAGATTTAATTTCTCTATTTGATAATTCTACTTGCCCACTAGTTTGAGGATGATAAGCTGAAGCAATTCTATGATTAATACCATATTTAGCAAGAGTTTTTCTAAAACCACCATGAATAAAGTGAGAACCTCCATCAGTCATAATATATCTAGGTACTCCAAATCTAGGAAAAATAACATCTAAAAGCATTTTTAAAGAGGTCTCACCATCAGCACTTTTTGTAGGTATGGCTTCCACCCATTTAGTAACATAATCAACAGCGACAAGTATATGAGTGTTACCTTCTGAAGAAGGGAAAGGACCCATGAAGTCAAATCCCCAACAATCAAATGGTTCAATAACAAGAGTATAATTCATAGGCATTTCATTGCGTCTAGAGATATTACCAACTCTTTGACATTCATCACAAGATAAGATAAACTTCCTTGCATGTTTAAAGAGTGTTGGCCAATAAAAACCTGACTGTAGAACCTTTTGTGCGGTTCTATCTCCGGCGTGATGTCCTCCATAAACACTACCATGACACTTACTCAATATCTCTTGTTGTTCATATTCGGGGACACATCTTCGCATAATACCATCCACTCCTTCTTTATATAAGTGTGGGTCATCCCAAAAATAATGCCTCAAATCATAAAAGAATTTCCTCCTTTGCTGAGCTGAAAAGGTTGGAGGCAAGTATTTTGAAACAATAAAGTTAGCATAATCAGCATACCAAGGACTATCTCGCGAGCTCACCTTTATTACAGCCAATTGTTCATTTGGAAAACTATCATTAACAGGAACAGGATCATAAGCAATATTTTCCAATCTAGACAAATTATCAGCAACAGGATTATCAGCACCTTTCCTATCTACAATATGTAAATCAAATTCTTGCAAAAGAAGCACCCATCTAATAAGCCTTGGCTTAGCATCTTTCTTTTCCATAAGGTACCTAATTGCAGCATGATCAGTATGAATTGTGACTTTTGAATCAACAATATAAGATCTAAACTTGTCACATGCAAAAACTACGGCTAATAACTCTTTTTCAGTTGTAGCATAATTTCTTTGAGCAGCATCTAGAGTTTTACTAGCATAATGAATAACATTTAATTTTTTATCTACTCGCTGTCCAAGGACAGCACCTACAGCAAAATCACTAGCATCACACATAATTTCAAAAGGCAAATTCCAATCAGGAGGTTCGACTACAGGAGCAGTTGTTAAGGCTTTCTTTAGAGTTTCAAAAGCTTCCTTACAATCATCATCAAAAACAAAAGGTACATCTTTTTGAAGAAGATTAGTAAGAGGCTTTGAAATTTTAGAGAAATCTTTAATAAATCTCCTATAAAAACCAGCATGACCAAGAATACTACGAATACCTTTAACATCCCTAGGATAGGGCATCTTCTCAATCGCTTCAACTTTAGCTCTATCAACTTCAATACCTCTTGATACGTCTCCGACGTATCGATAATTTCTTATGTTCCATGCTACATTATTGATGATATCTACATGTTTTATACACATTATATGTCGTATTTACGCATTTTCTGGAACTAACCTACTAACAAGATGCCGAAGAGCCAGTTGCTGTTTTCTGCTGTTTTTGGTTTCAGAAATCCTAGTAACGAAATATTCTCGGAATTGGACGAAATCAACGCCCAGGGTCCTATTTTTGCACGAAGCTTCCAGAAGTCCGAGAGAGAGACGAAGTGGGGCCACGAGGTGGGGACACACCATGGCGGCGCGGCCCCAGCCTGGCGCCGCCCTAGTGTGTGGGCCCCCGTGGCGCCCTGACCTACCCTTTCGCCTACTTAAAGCCTCCGTCGCGAAACCCCCAGTACCGAGAGCCACGATACGGAAAACCTTCCAGAGACGCCGCCGCCGCGAATCCCATCTCGGGGGATTCGGGAGATCGCCTCCGGCACCCTGCCGGAGAGGGGAATCATCTCCCGGAGGACTCTTCATCGCCATGATCGCCTCCGGAGTGATGAGTGAGTAGTTCACCCCTGGACTATGGGTCCATAGCAGTAGCTAGATGGTCGTCTTCTCCTAATTGTGCTTCATTGTTGGATCTTGTGAGCTGCCTAACATGATCAAGATCATCTATCTGTAATACTATATGTTGTGTTTGTCGGGATCCGATGGATAGAGAATACTATGTTATGGTGATTATCAATCTATTACCTATGTGTTGTTTATGATCTTGCATGCTCTCCGTTATTAGTAGAGGCTCTGGCCAAGTTTTTGCTCTTAACTCCAAGAGGGAGTATTTATGCTCGATAGTGGGTTCATGCCTCCATTGATACCTGGGACAGTGACAGAAAGTTCTAAGGTTGTGGATGTGCTGTTGCCACTAGGGATAAAACATTGATGCTATGTCTAAGGATGTAGTTGTTGATTACATTACACACCATACTTAATGCAATTGTCTGTTGCTTGCAACTTAATACTAGAAGGGGTTCGGATGATAACCTGAAGGTGGACTTTTTAGGCATAGATGCATGCTGGATGGCGGTCTATGTACTTTGTCGTAATGCCCTGATTAAATCTCACTATATTTATCATATCATGTATATGCATTGTTATGCCCTTTTCTATTTGTCAATTGCCCGACTGTAATTTGTTCACCCAACATGCTTTAATCTTATGGGAGAGACACCTCTAGTGAACTGTGGACCCCGGTCCTATTCTTTACATAGCATACAATCTACTGCAATACTTGTTTTACTATTTTCTTCGCAAACAATCATCTTCCACACAATACGGTTAATCCTTTGTTACAGCAAGCCGGTGAGATTGACAACCTCACTGTTTCGTTGGGGTAAAGTACTTTGGTTGTGTTGTGCAGGTTCCACGTTGGCGCCGGAATCCCTGGTGTTGCGCCGCATCACATTTCGCCACCATCAACCTTCAACGTGCTTCTTGGCTCCTCCTAGTTCGATTAAACCTTGGTTTCTTTCTGAGGGAAAACTTGCTCACTGTGCGCATCATACCTTCCTCTTGGTGTTCCCAACGAACGTGTGAGTTACACGCCATCAAGCTCTTTTTCGGCGCCGTTGCGGGAGATCAAGACACGCTGCAAGGGGAGTCTCCACTTCCCAATCTCTTTACTTTGTTTTGTCTTGCTTTATTTTATTTACTACTTTGTTTGCTGCACCTAAACAAAACACAAAAAAATTAGTTGCTAGTTTTACTTTATTTACTGTCTTGCTCTCTATATCAAAAACACAAAAAAATTAGTTACTTGCATTTACTTTATCTAGTTTGCTTTATTTACTGTTGCTAAAATGAATACCCCTGAAAATACTAAGTTGTGTGACTTCACAAACACAAATAATAATGATTTCCTATGCACACCTATTGCTCCACCTGCTACTACAGCAGAATTCTTTGAAATTAAACCTGCTTTACTGAATCTTGTTATGAGAGAGCAATTTTCTGGTGTTAGTACTGATGATGCTGCTGCCCATCTTAATAATTTTGTTGAACTTTGTGAAATGCAAAAGTATAAGGATGTAGATGGTGATATTATAAAACTGAAATTGTTTCCTTTCTCATTAAGAGGAAGAGCTAAAGATTGGTTGCTTTCTTTGCCTAAGAATAGTATTGATTCATGGACTAAATGTAAAGATGCTTTTATTGGTAAATATTATCCTCCTGCTAAGATTATATCTTTGAGAAGTAGCATTATGAATTTTAAACAATTTGATAATGAACATGTTGCTCAAGCATGGGAGAGAATGAAAACTTTGGTAAAGAATTGCCCAACCCATGGACTGACTACTTGGATGATCATCCAAACCTTCTATGCAGGACTAAATTTTTCTTCGCGGAATTTATTGGATTCAGCTGCTGGAGGTACCTTTATGTCCATCACTTTGGGGGCGGCTACAAAGCTTCTTGATGATATGATGATAAATTACTCTGAATGGCACACGGAAAGAGCTCCACAAGGTAAGAAGGTAAATTCTGTTGAAGAAACCTCTTCCTTGAGTGATAAGATTGATGTGATTATGTCTATGCTTGTGAATGGTAGATCTAATGTTGATCCAAATAATGTTCCTTTAGCTTCATTGGTTGCTCAAGAAGAAAATGTTGATGTGAATTTCATTAAAAATAATAATTTCAACAACAATGCTTATAGGAACAACTCTGGTAATAACTATAGGCCATATCCTTCTGCTAATGGTAATGGTTATGGTAATTCTTATGGGAATTCTTACAATAATAATAGGAGTGTACCCCCTGGTCTTGAAGCCATGCTTAAAGAATTTATTAGTACACAAACTGCTTTTAACAAATCTGTTGAGGAAAAGCTTGATAAAATTGATATTATTGCTTCTAGAGTTGATAGACTTGCCTCCGATGTTGATCTATTAAAATTGAAAGTTATGCCTAATAATGATATTGATAATAAGATTACTACTACAGCAAATGCCATCCAAGTTAGAATTAATGAGAATATAAGATTAATGGCTGAATTGCGTGCTAGGTGGGATAGAGAAGAAAATGAAAAACTAGCTAAAGAGAATAATGTAGCTAAAGTTTGGACTATTACCACCATTAGTAATGATAATGATTCACATGTTGCTGCACCTCCTACTATCAATGGTAAAATAATTGGTGTTGGCAATGTTTCTACTCCTAGTGCAAAGCGTACAAAACTGCCTGAAATTGCTAAAACTGCTGAAACTGCTTGTGATAAAACTGCTGAAATTTTTTCCAACCTTGGGGACAATGATCCCATTGCTGTAGCTCATAATGATTTATATTTTGATGATTGCCACATCTCTGAAGTTATAAAGTTCTTACAAAAACTTGCTAAAAGTCCTAATGCTAGTGCTATAAATTTAGCCTTTACAAAACATATTACAAATGCTCTCATAAAAGCTAGAGAAGAGAAACTAAAACTTGAAACTTCTATTCCTAGAAAGTTAGAAGATGGTTGGGAGCCCATCATTAAAATGAAATTCAATGACTTTGAATGTAATGCTTTATGTGATCTTGGTGCAAGTATTTCTGTTATGCCTAAAAAGATTTATGATATGCTTGACTTGCCACCATTGAAGAATTGTTATTTGGATGTTAATCTTGCCGATAATGTTAAAAAGAAACCTTTGGGGAGGATTGATAATGTGTGCATTACGGTTAACAATAACCTTGTCCCCGTTGATTTTGTTGTCTTGGATATCGAATGCAATGCATCTTGTCCTATTGTGTTGGGAAGACCTTTTCTTCGAACCGTTGGTGCTGTTATTGATATGAGGGAAGGTAATATTAGATATCAATTTCCTCTCAAGAAAGGTATGGAACACTTCCCTAGAAAGAGAATGAAGTTGCCTTTTGATTCTATTATTAGAACAAGTTATGATGTTGATGCTTCTACTCTTGATGTTACTTGATTTGCACTTTCTGCGCCTAGCTGAAAGGCGTTAAAGAAAAGCGCTTATGGGAGACAACCCATGTTTTTACTACAGCAACTTTGTTTTATATTTGAGTCTTGGAAGTTTTTTACTACTGTAGCAACCTCTCCTTATCATGTTTTTGTGCCAAGTAAAGTTTCTATGTTAAAGTTGATGTTATATTTGGGATCGCTGCGCAGAAACAGCATTGCTGTCTGTCACGAATTCTGGCATAAGTCTCTGTAGAAAATTCGAAAAAATCTGCAAAATTACGAGCGTGATCCTCAGATATGTACGCAACTTTCATTAGTTTTGAGTTTTTCCATTTGAGCAAGTCTAGTGCCCCTTTCAGGTTCGTCTTTACGGACTGTTCTGTTTTTGACAGATTCTGCCTTTTATTTCGCATTGCCGTATTTGCTATGTTGGATGAATTTCTTTGATCCATTAATGTCCAGTAGCTTTGTGCAATGTCCAGAAGTGTTAAGAATGATTGTGTCACCTCTGAATATGTGAATTTTAATTGTGCACTAACCCTCTAATGAGTTTGCTTGAAGTTTGGTGTGAAGGAAGTTTTCAAGGGTCAAGAGAGGAGTATGATATACTATGATCAAGAGGAGTGAAAGCTCTAAGCTTGGGGATGCCCCCGTGGTTCACCCCTGCATATTTTAAGAAGACTCAAGCGTCTAAGCTTGGGGATGCCCAAGGCATCCCCTTCTTCATCAACAACATCATCAGGTTCCTCCCCTGAAACTATATTTTTATTCAGTCACATCTTGTGTTCTTTACTTGGAGCGTCGGTTTGTTTTGTTTTTGTTTTTGTTTGAATAAAATGGATCCTAGCATTCACTTTGTGGGAGAGAGACACGCTCCGCTGTTGCATATGGACAAATATGTCCTTAGGTTTTACTCATAATGTTCAAGGCGAAGGTTGAAACTTCTTCGTTAAATTGTTATATGGTTGGAATTGGGAAATGCTACATGTAGTAATTCTAAAATGTCTTGGATAATGTGATACTTGGCAATTGTTGTGCTCATGTTTAAGCTCTTGCATCATATACTTTGCACCCATTAATGAAGAAATACATAGAGCTTGCTAAAATTTGGTTTGCATATTTGGTCTCTCTAAGGTCTAGATAATTTCTAGTATTGAGTTTTGAACAACAAGGAAGACGGTGTAGAGTCTTATAATGTTTACAATATGTCTTTTATGTGAGTTTTGCTGCACCGGTTCATCCTTGAGTTTGCTTCAAATAACCTTGCTAGCCTAAACCTTGTATCGAGAGGGAATACTTCTCATGCATCCAAAATCCTTGAGCCAACCACTATGCCATTTGTGTCCACCATACCTACCTACTACATGGTATTTCTCCGCCATTCCAAAGTAAATTGCTTGAGTGCTACCTTTAAAATTCCATCATTCACCTTTGCAATATATATCTCATGGGACAAAATAGCCTTAAAAACTATCGTAGTATTGAATATGTACTTATGCACTTTATCTCTTATTAAGTTGCTTGTTGTGCGATAACCATGCTTCTGGGGACGCCATCAACTACTCTTTGTTGAATATCATGTGAGTTGCTATGCATGTCCGTCTTGTCTGAAGTAAGGGAGATCTACCACCTTAATGGTTGGAGCATGCATATTGTTAGAGAAGAACATTGGGCCGCTAACTAAAGCCATGAATCATGGTGGAAGTTTCAGTTTTGGACATATATCCTCAATCTCATATGAGAATAATAATTGTTGCCACATGCTTATGCATTAAAGAGGAGTCCATTATCTGTTGTCCATGTTGTCCCGGTATGGATGTCTAAGTTGAGAATAATCAAAAGCGAGAAATCCAAAATGCGAGCTTTCTCCTTAGACCTTTGTACAGGCGGCATGGAGGTACCCCTTTGTGACACTTGGTTGAAACATGTGTATTGCGAAGATCCGGTAGTCCAAGCTAAGTAGGACAAGGTGCGGGCACTATTAGTATACTATGCATGAGGCTTGCAACTTGTAAGATATAATTTACATAACTCATATGCTTTATTACTACCGTTGACAAAATTGTTTCATGTTTTCAAAATAAAAGCTCTAGCACAAATATAGCAATCGATGCTTTCCTCTTTGAAGGACCTTTCTTTTACTTTTATTGTTGAGTCAGTTCACCTATCTCTCTCCACCTTAAGAAGCAAACACTTGTGTGAACTGTGCATTGATTCCTACATACTTGCATATTGCACTTGTTATATTACTTTATATTGACACTATCCATGAGATATACATGTTATAAGTTGAAAGCAACCGCTGAAACTTAATCTTCCTTTGTGTTGCTTCAATACCTTTACTTTGATTTATTGCCTTATGAGTTAACTCTTATGCAAGACTTATTGATGCTTGTCTTGAAGTACTATTCATGAAAAGTCTTTGCCTTATGATTCATTTGTTTACTCATGTCATTACCATTGTTTTGATCGCTGCATTCATTACATATGTTTACAATAGTATGATCAAGATTATGATGGCATGTCACTCCAGAAATTATCCTTGTTATCGTTTGCCTGCTCGGGACGAGCAGAACTAAGCTTGGGGATGCTGATACGTCTCCGACGTATCGATAATTTCTTATGTTCCATGCTACATTATTGATGATATCTACATGTTTTATACACATTATATGTCATATTTATGCATTTTCTGGAACTAACCTACTAACAAGATGCCGAAGAGCCATTCTTTTTTTTTTTGGTTTCAGAAATCCTAGTAACTAAATATTCTCGGAATTGGACGAAATCAACGCCCAGGGTCCTATTTTTGCACGAAGCTTCCAGAAGTCCGAAGAGGAGACGAAGTGGGGCCACGAGGTGGGGACACACCATGGCGGCGCGGCCCAGCCCTGGCCGCGCCGGTGTGTGGGCCCCGTGGCGCTGACCTACCCTTTCGCCTACTTAAAGCCTCCGTCGCGAAACCCCCAGTACGAGAGCCACGATACGGAAAACCTTCCGAGACGCCGCCGCCGTCCCATCTCGGGGATTCAGGATTGCCTCCGGCACCCTGCCGGGAGGGGAATCATCTCCCGGAGGACTCTTCATCGCCATGATCGCCTCCGGAGTGATGAGTGAGTAGTTCACCCCTGGACTATGGGTCCATAGCAGTAGCTAGATGGTCGTCTTCTCCTAATTGTGCTTCATTGTTGGATCTTGTGAGCTGCCTAACATGATCAAGATCATCTATCTGTAATACTATATGTTGTGTTTGTCGGGATCCGATGGATAGAGAATACTATGTTATGGTGATTATCAATCTATTACCTATGTGTTGTTTATGATCTTGCATGCTCTCCGTTATTAGTAGAGGCTCTGGCCAAGTTTTTGCTCTTAACTCCAAGAGGGAGTATTTATGCTCGATAGTGGGTTCATGCCTCCATTGATACCTGGGACAGTGACAGAAAGTTCTAAGGTTGTGGATGTGCTGTTGCCACTAGGGATAAAACATTGATGCTATGTCTAAGGATGTAGTTGTTGATTACATTACGCACCATACTTAATGCAATTGTCTGTTGCTTGCAACTTAATACTAGAAGGGGTTCGGATGATAACCTGAAGGTGGACTTTTTAGGCATAGATGCATGCTGGATGGCGGTCTATGTACTTTGTCGTAATGCCCTGATTAAATCTCACTATATTTATCATATCATGTATATGCATTGTTATGCCCTTTTCTATTTGTCAATTGCCCGACTGTAATTTGTTCACCCAACATGCTTTAATCTTATGGGAGAGACACCTCTAGTGAACTGTGGACCCCGGTCCTATTCTTTACATAGCATACAATCTACTGCAATACTTGTTTTACTATTTTCTTCGCAAACAATCATCTTCCACACAATACGGTTAATCCTTTGTTACAGCAAGCCGGTGAGATTGACAACCTCACTGTTTCATTGGGGCAAAGTACTTTGGTTGTGTTGTGCAGGTTCCACGTTGGCGCCGGAATCCCTGGTGTTGCGCCGCATCACATTTCGCCACCATCAACCTTCAACGTGCTTCTTGGCTCCTCTGGTTCGATTAAACCTTGGTTTCTTTCTGAGGGAAAACTTGCTACTGTGCGCATCATACCTTCCTCTTGGGGTTCCCAACGAACGTGTGAGTTACACGCCATCACCTCTCTAAAAAATTTTATGTCCCAATACAATTCCTTCATTAACCATAAAGTGGCATTTCTCCCAATTAAGAACAAGGTTAGTTTCTTCACATCTCTGCAAAACTTTATCAAGGTTTCGCAAACAATTATCAAAAGAATTCCCATAGACAGAAAAATCATCCATGAATACCTCAACAATCTTTTCACAAAAGCCATGAAAAATAGCAGACATGCATCTTTGAAAAGTAGCAGGAGCATTACATAAACCAAAAGGCATACGCCTATAAGCATAAGTTCCATAGGGACAAGTGAAAGTGGTTTTCTCTTGATCTTTAGTTTTAACAGCAATTTGTGAAAACCCAGAATAACCATCAAGAAAGCAAAAATGAGTATTTTTAGACAACCTTTCTAACATTTGATCAATAAAAGGTAAAGGGTAATGATCTTTCTTAGTAACTTTATTAACTTTTCGATAATCAATGCACATTCTATACCCTACAACTACTCTTTGAGGGATGAGCTCATCATTATCATTAGGCACAACAGTTATTCCTCCTTTCTTAGGAACACAATGCACAGGACTAACCCATCTACTATCAGCAATAGGATATATAATACCAGCTTCAAGAAGTTTTAATACCTCATTCCTTACCACATCCTTCATCTTAGGAATTAGACGACGCTGAAGTTCGCGCCGTGGTTGCTGGTGTACCATGGCCGACGATTTTTGGTCCCTCCGTGGTGCATGTCAAAACTTTTTTTTCTCGTTTTTGAGGCCACCTAGCCCGACGAAAGCGGCCAAAACGTGGCGTATGGTGGCCCGGGACGTGGTGCATCTCGAAATCTCGGGTTCGCCGGCCGAGTCAACGCAAATCCGCACCGCCGAGGGATGTAGGGCCCAGATGGCAGCCTCTCTGGCATTGTTTTTTTCTAGATCGCGCCATCTCGTTCAACGTTCTCCGATCGAGCCGTTTACGATGCAGGATCATGGGTCCCGCATGTCATCCTCTATGAACCAAAATTCTTTCTATTCTTGGATTTTTTTGACCCCCTGATTTCTGGCTACTTCCTTTTTCTTTTGATCCCTTGCCGCCTTGGAAACGTTGAGACCGCTGCTGCTAAATGGGACCCGCATGTCATCCTCTATGTGCAATCAACTTTCTTTTCTTGGAGTTTTTTTTGGCACCTCAAATTTGGTCACTTGCCTTTTCTTTCTATCCCCTGCCTCTCAAACGGTGATACCGCTGCTTGGGACCCGCATGTCATCCTCCATGTACTATAAAACTTTCTTTTCCTGGATTATTTTTGGCACCTCATATTTGGTCACTTGCCTTTTTCTTTCGATCCCCTGCCGCCTCTCAAACGGTGATACCTGCTGCTAAATGGGACCCGCATGTCATCCTCTATGTACTATAAAACTTTCTTTTCTTGGATTTTTTGGCACCTCATATTTGGTCACTTGACTTTTTCTTTCGATCCCCTGCCTCTCAAACGGTGATACCGCTGCTGCTAAATGGGACCCGCATGTCATCCTCTATGTACTATAAAACTTTCTTTTCTTGGATTTTTTGGCACCTCATATTTGGTCACTTGACTTTTCTTTCGATCCCCTGCTGCCTCTCAAACAGTGATACCGCTGCTGCTAAATGGGACCCGCATGTCATCCTCTATGTACTATAAAACTTTCTTTTCTTGGATTATTTTTGGCACCTCATATTTGGTCACTTGACTTTTTCTTTCGATCCCCTGCTGCCTCTCAAATAGTGATACCGCTGCTGCTAAATGGGACCCGCATGTCATCCTCTATGTACTATAAAACTTTATTTTTTGGATTATTTTTGGCACCTCATATTTGGTCACTTGACTTTTTCTTTCGATCTGCTGCCTCAAACGGTGATACCGCTGCTGCTAAATGGGACCCGCATGTCATCCTCTATGTACTATAAAACTTTATTTTTTTGGATTATTTTTGGCACCTCATATTTGGTCACTTGACTTTTTCTTTCGATCCCCTGCTGCCTCAAACGGTGATACCGCTGCTGCTAAATGGGTCCCGCATGTCATCCTCTATGTACTATAAAACATTCTTTTCTTGGATTATTTTTGGCTCCTGATATTTGGTCACTTGCGTTTTTTTCTTTCGATCTCATGCCACGTTTGAAACTTTGAGGAACCTGCTGGCTCATGGGACCCGCATGTCATCCTCTATGTGCTATAAAAGTTTATTTTCTATGGTTTTTTTCACTCTCTGATTTTTGTCTATTTCCTTTTTCTTTTGATGCCCTGCCGCCTTGGAAACGTTGAGTAAGCTGCTTACTCATGGGACCCGCATGTCATCCTCTATGTACAATCAAGTTTCCTTGAATTATTTTTGGCTCCTGATATTTCGTCACTTGCCTTTTTCTTTCGATCTCATGCCACGTTTGAAACGTTGAGGAACCTGCTGGCTCATGGGACCCGCATGTCATCCTCTACGAACAATAAAAGTTTCCTTTATTGGAGTTATTTTTGACCCCTAATTTCTGGCTATTTGCCTTTTTCTTTTGATCCCCTGCCCCCTTTGAAACGATGAGGACGCTGTTGGCAGGTCGGTCCCATATGTCATCCTCTATGAACAATACAAGTTTCCTTTGGTGGATTTATTTTTTACCCCTAATTAATTTCTGGCTATTTCCTTTTTTTCTTTGATCCCCTGCCGCCTTGGAAACGTTGAGGATGCTGCTGCCTCATCGGTCCCGCATGTCATCCTCTCAGAACGATAAATGTTTTCTTTTCTTGGATTTTTTTACCAACTGATTTTTGGTTTTTTTTATTTTCGATCCCCTGCCGCCTTTGAAACGTTGACGACGCTGCTGGCTCATGGGTCCCCGATGTCAGCCTCCCCGTACAAGAAACATGTGATATCTTGATTATTTTGCAGACAATAAACAGTGTATTTCGCTCTGAGCTATTGCAAACGGATAAATTAAATCTTTATTTTTACAACATATATCTTGAATCTCCTTGTTTTTTGTTTTGGCGAAGCATAGGACTTTCCTGTTTTTTTTTTGAGAAAAATCCGAACTATCATGTTCTGGAGTGGGCTGAAATTGTACGTGTCAAAAGGCCCAGAAGGATAGTTCGAAGGCCCAGATGTCCAGATGCAGCCCAATTGAAATCTTTCTTTTCTTGGATTTTTTTCACCCCCTGATTTCTGGCTACTTCATTTTTCTTTTGGTCCTGTGCCGCCTTGGAAACGTTTAGACCGCTGCTGCAAAATGGGACCCGCATGTCATCCTCTATGTACAATAAAGTTTCTTTTCTTGGATTATTTTTGGCTCCTGATATTTGGTCACTTGCCTTTTTCTTTCGATCTCATGCCACGTTTGAAACGTTGAGGAATCTGCTGGCTCATGGGACCCGCATGTCATCCTCTATGTACAATAAAAGTTTGATTTCTTGGATTTTTTTTCACCCTCTGATTTTTGGCAATTTCCTTTTTCTTTTGATCCCCTGCCGCCTTTGAAACGTTGAGTAAGCTGCTGGCTCATAGGTCCCACATGTCAGCCTGTATGAACGATAAAGCTTTCCTTTCTTGGAGTTTTTTTGACCCCCTAATTTCTGGCTACTTTCTTTTTCTTTTGATCTCAAGCCGCATTTGAAACGTTGGGACCGCTGCTGCAAAATGGGACCCGCATGTCATCCTCTATGTACAATAAAGTTTCTTTTCTTGGATTATTTTTGGCTCCTGATATTTGGTCACTTGCCTTTTTCTTTCGATCCCATGCCACGTTTGAAACGTTGAGGAACCTGCTGGCTCATGGGACCCGCATGTCATCCTCTATGTACTACAAAAGTTTATTTTCTTGGGTTTTTTTTCACTCTCTGATTTTTGGCTATTTCCTTTTTCTTTTGATCCCCTGCCGCCTTGGAAACGTTGAGTAAGCTGCAAACTCGTGGGACCCGCATGTCATCCTCTATGTACAATCAATTTTCTTTTCTTGGAGTTTTTTTACCCCCTAATTTCTGGCTACTTTCTTTTTCTTTTGATCTCAAACCGCATTTGAAACGTTGGGACAGCATGTCATCCTCTATGTACAATAAAAGTTTCTTTTTTTGGATTATTTTTCACCCTCTGATTTTTGGTCACTTGCCTTTTTCTTTCGATCTCATGCCGCCCTTGAAAACGTTGAGGAACCTGCTGGCCCATGGGACCCACATGTCATCCTCTATGTACTATAAAAGTTTCTTTTCTTTGATTTTTTTCACCCTCTGATCTTTGGCTATTTCCTTTTTCTTTTCATCCCCTGCCGCCTTGGAAACGTTAGTAAGCTGCTGACTGGTGGGACCCGCATGTCATCCTCTATGTACAATCAAGTCTCTTTTCTTGGATTTTTTTTACCCCCTTATTTTTGGTCACTTGCCTTTTTCTTTCGATCTCATGCAGCCTCTGAAACGTTGAGAAGCTGCTGGCTCATGGGACCCACATGTCATCCTCGATACTATAAAAGTTTCTTTTCTTGGATTTTTTCACCCTCTTATTTTTGGCTGTTTCCTTTTTCTTTTGATCCCCTGCCGCCTTGGAAACATTGATTAAGCTGCTGACACAAGGGGCCCGCATGTCATCCTCTATGTACAATCAACTTGCAAGATCTTGGGGCGGAAGAGCTTGTATAAGTGGGACCCATATGTCATCCTCTATGTACAATAAAAGTTTCTTTTTCTTGGATTATTTTTTGCTCCTGGTATTTGGTCTCTTTCCTTTTTCTTTCGATCTCATGCCGCCTCTGAAACGTTGAGTAAGGTGCTGGGTCATGGGACCCGCATGCCATCCTCTATGTACAATCAACTTTCTTTTCTGGGAGTTTTTTTACCCCTAATTTCTGGCTACTCTTTTTCTTTTGATCTCAAGCCGCATTTGAAACGTTGACACCGCTGCTGCAAAATGGGACCCGCATGTCATCTTTTATGTACAATAAAGTTTCTTTTCTTGGATTATTTTTGGCTCCTGATATTTGGTCACTTGTCTTTTTCTTTCGATCTCATGCCCCCTTTGAAACGTTGAGGAAGCTGCTAGCGCATGGGTCCCGCATGTCATACTCTATGAACAATAAAAGTTTCCTTCCTTGGAGTTATTTTTTACCGCTAATTTCTGGCTACTTCCTTTTTCTTTTGATCCCCTGCCGCCTTGGAAACGTTGAGTAAGCTGCTGACACAAGGGGCCCGCATGTCATCCTCTATGTACAATCAACTTGCAAGATCTTGGAGCGAAAGAGCTTGTATAAGTGGGACCCATATGTCATCATCTATGTACAATAAAAGTTTCTTTTCTTGGATTATTTTTTGCTCCTGATATTTGGTCACTTTCCTTTTTCTTTCTATCTCATGCCGCCACTGAAACGTTGAGTAAGGTGCTGGCTCATGGGACTGTACAATAAAGTTTCATTTCTTAGATTTTTTTTACCCACTGATTTTTGCTAACTTGCCTTTTTCTTTTCGATCATATGCCGCCTTTGAAATTGAGGTCGCCGCTGGCTCATGGGTCCCACAAGTCAGCCTCTATGAACAATAAACCTTTCCTTTGTTGTATTTATTTTTTACCCCTAATTTCTGGCTATTTGCCTTTTTCTTTTGATCCCCTGCGGCCTTTGAAACGATGAGGACGCTGCTGGCAGGTCGGTCCCACATGTCATCCTCTATGAAGAATATAAGTTTCCTTTTTGGATTTATTTTTGACCCCTAATTTCTGGCTATTTGCCTTTTTCTTCTGATCCCTGCCGACTTCGAAATGATGAGGATGCAGCTGGCAGATCGGTCCCACATGTCAGCCTCTATGAACTATAAATGTTTCCTTTGTAGGATTTATTTTTTACCCCTATTTTCGGGCTACTTGCCTTTTTCTTTGAAACGTTGAGGACGCTACTGTCTCATGGGTCCCACATGGCATCCTCTCTGAACGATAAACCTTCATTTCTTGTTAACGACAGGTTTATCAGTATTATTTTCGCAGACTAATACAAGCTCTTTGGCTCCAAGATCTTGCAAGTTGATAGATTAAATCAAGGAATTATTAGGATATGTTTTAAATTTCAAATCCACTTTATGAATTTTTAAAAATACCGTTATCCATGTGGGTATGGAGCGATCAAGGATTTTCATATTGGGCATGAGCAGTTTCAAAAATTGGAACCCTATAATTCAAAATAAATAAAAACAACTTTTATGTAGAATCTCCGTGTATTTTTTTTTGCCAATCATAGGATCTGTGTTTCATTAGAAAAGGGCCGAAATTGCATGAGCAGAAAGGCCCATTTGCAGTTATTGGGCTTCGACGGCCGGAGCAAGTAGACCGATAACAATTACCATGTAGATGTTCCTTGGCAACCCAAAAGTGAAATATTGGGCCCAACAGGGGAAGGTTGAACAGTACTTTTTCTATTGGGAAGGTGGTACATGGGGTTATCCTGACAAAAAAAATGGAACATGGGTTACTGAAGGTTGCCCATTTGTGCCTAATATGTTTGTCAGCAGGAGCTTTACCTTCCGCCGCCGCCGCTCCGCTTCCGCCGCCGCCGCCATGCCTCGTCGCGGGTCGAGCTACCGGTACGGCGGCGTCTCGAGCTCGGGGTACCGCAGCGTCCGCGCGCGCCCCAAATTAAGGTACTTCCTCCTCGGGACGGCACCTACGATAGGCTCGGCTGGCCTTGGGGCATTTACCCCTAGCCTCTTCCATGCTCAAGTTTTTGAAATGTTTCTGGCTCTGTTCAACACTGGATCAAATTTGTCAACATGACCATTCTTATGGAGTAGCAACGAGTTGAATCTCTCAAAACTCTTTAAGTTCTGCAATATAACGACTAATTGGTACTACCTTATACAAAATGATTACATATCCTTATTTTGGAAGCAAGCAATCACACACTTATAGTTTGCTAGTCAGCTGCACGTAACGTTAAAAATCGGCAATTATAATGAATAAACCTGTAATTTTCACTTAAAATGCATTAAGGAGCATCAAATTTGACAAATCAAACCATGTCGTACTGAAAATTGACATGTCTTTCTCATGCAGAAATGTAAAATTATCCATGCATGTGCGTTTATACAGGTTAAGTTTTGCACGTATTATTTTTTGTAACTTTTCTGACTACCTTCAAAGCTCCAATCCTTCTTCATCATCTTTGTTGTACCGCACTGATGCAAGTGAATGCGAGCTGCTCGCCAGACGCGACTTCGTGTCCGATATGTGTACTATGCCTTCTCCATCTAGTGCTAGTTACGCCTCTGTGCTAATTAATTCAGCACAAACCTCTGTCATTGCAGCTGTGACTCACCTCGACCATTGGAGCCCAATCACAAGAGCGAGCTCAGTCTCAACCAGAGAGGCATGTGTCTCATGGTTAGCTATCTACAACTTGCTGTCTTACTAAAACCGTGCCTATCATACAGATCACCTCGCTGGTGTAGCAATGGCTGCAAGTAGCTGCTAGCATGAGCGAAGGGGATAAGGAAGAAAAGATTAAAAAAATGGGGTGGGGCCAACAAGCAGGAAAGCTATCTACTAGCTTTATGGATGTTTCTGGAATTGGGTAGAAAATAGTAGATGACACTGTAGCAGCGAATCCCAGAGACCAAGGCCGTTGGATGATGTCTAATGAACGGCAGAACAAAATCGGCGAAATTAGCTTGAATTTTGATAATAAATCTTGGGCATTTTCCCTCGAACATGATTTATCAACTTTGGGTAGTCTCTGGACTAGTCTCCCTCGTCCACCAATTATTATCATACTACTGCGGAAAGTTGAGGGCAGTCCCTAGTCCCGAGCACTTCGCCCACTTCCCCTGGCCTCATCCCAGAGATCTCACACCAACCACCTCACCGTCGACTAGCCGCCAGTCTACAGCCCTCCGAAGAATCCCCAATGGCGGCGACGCCCCTACTAGAGCGCTCCTCACGCGAGCGCATCATCGAGTCTGGCCCACATGTCTTCCGTGCCTGCCGTGTGTCGGCAAGCACGACCGACTTCTCCGTCGGCGAGCCGCCGGCCGTGGGCGAGGGCGAGGCGTCCCCGTACACTATGACAGTGCACATCTTCTTCTCGAGGACGTACGAGCTCAGGAGGATGGCCGGCCCCCTCCCTGCCCCACTGGATGAGGACGATATCACCACTACACCCTGCGAAGAGGTGGTGCTGGATCTTGGCTTGCCTCCGAGGAAGCTGCGTAGTGGGGGCAATGTCGTGCGAACTATGCGCGAGATTCTTGCCCGTGTATGGCTGCTCAAGAACCTGAACCTCACGGAGGAGGAGTGGGACATCATCATGCCTTACGATGTTATGCACCTGATGTGGCAGCAGGCGTGTCGTCGGCTCGGTGGCCTCCACTTCGACCTCACCCTTAGGGTGGACCACCGGCTCATCGTCAACTTGCCGGCGCTGCAGGACAGTTGGGTCCTAGTTGCGCCGGAGGACGGCCACTGCAGCATATGCATGCTGGGGCTGTCGCAGCGCACAACGGTGCGTCTCCGGGGATGCAAACACCCGTTCCATAGGAAGTGCATCTTCTCCTGGTTTGTAACGAACGCCAGCTGCCCTATCTGCCGCGATAAAGTGCTGACCCATCTTATTTTCGATTTGTAGCATAGTATGAATAAAAACCCTGTATGATAGGGATGCCATGCCAACTTGAATCCTATGTCAAGAGAAATTCTATTTGATTGTGGTTATAAGATATTCTGCATTAGTTTGATCTATTATCATTCTATTTTCCTATGGGATATGACCCTATGAATCAAACAGCATGGGATTACTTCCACACAATTAAGTTTGACCAACTTTTAGTAGGACAACAAACATAAATAATTAGTCATCATGGGATCAGAGCGACGGCCCGCAAAGCCTCCTGGTCGCGCGCCGATGCAAATTGCAAGGGCGTGCCACCTGACCTATACCTGGTCAGGAAGGTGTGGATGATGCCTCGCTTAGTTTCCTGCAGGGCACACACGTACACGTTAAATACGAGCCTCGATCGGCTCTCAGGTTATCCTGTGAATCGGCTCATGGAGCCGATCCACCCATGATTCGTCCAAGGTGGCCGAATATATGGTGGTCCTGCTTGATCAAGATAAAGCATATGAGATCCACGACGATTTAGGGTTTTCACCGCATAATCGGATCATCCTACTCACGATTGGGCCTCGCGCTCGCGCACGGTGATCGTAAGCCAAACCTAGACAAGGCCTAAAAACCAACACGAGGTTGATCCTCGGAACGTCCTGTCTAGGGCCAGCAAACTACACCCTACACGCCGCTGGATCCTCCAACCCTTTGTAAGGCCTAACTATTGCAGATGTTAAACTAATCCTTGATGAATCAAGGAGCAACCGTAACGGATCAGATCTACTAAATAATGATCAAGCGGGGTGCCGCCCCTGCACCCATGATGAGGTACAAGGACGGCTAGATGCGCAAGGGTTGCACTACGACAGCATATGATACTAAGAACAATGCTAACCCTAACACATCTATGATAACTACGTTGCTCGCCATCAAAAAGGCTTCAGCACGAGCAACGCATGAACAACGTAGGCAGGCTCGTGCTGCCTAGATCGCGAGATGCGATCTAGGCAGCATGGTGCTTACCGGAGAAACCCTCGAGACGAAGGGGTTGGCGATGCGCCGAGATTGGTTTGTGTTGAACGTTGGTTGTTGTTTATTCCATAAACCCTAGATACATATTTATAGTCCAGCGGACTTCTAATCGTGGGCGTGCACCAAACCGTGCACGAGATAAATTCTAACTTCTACATAACCTACTATAAAGATACACGGGCTAACTAGCCCAAACTTGATACACAAGGCCGATTCACATATCTCTCCCACGCATATATCCGATATGACCCTATGAATCAAACAGCATGTGATTACTTCCACACAATTAAGTTTGACCAACTTTTAGTAGGACAACAAACATAAATAATTAGTCATCATGGGATTACAATCCAACAGATAATTGTCTTCAGGACTCATACATTTTCCAAATAGAAAAATCAAAACAAATCATGGTTCTTCATCTCACAGCATGATACAGAGACAAGAGTCTAATCATCATCATCATCATCATCATCATCATCATCATCATCACCTCCGTCTTCATTCTGATATTCGTGCATGGTCTCATCCTGCTCGTCCTGTCCATTCTCCTCCTGAGATTCACCAGGTAGCTTCAGTTTATCCATCTCTTTGTCGACTATGCTAACCTCAACAGTGAAATCTACTTCTCCATCATGTGCAGGGATACCTGTATCCAACGAGGTTTCATCAATGTCAGCAACTTTAGTTTGCATACAACCAGCGAAATCATCTTGCTGGGCACCAATTATTGGATCCGCATTCTCATCCAAATCATATATGTTCCTTGCCACAAACTTTTGCACATACTGCCATCCTTTTCTAGATCTGTCTTCCAAGAAAAGTACCTTGGCCGCTTGAGGTACCAAAATATAAGGATCATCCTTGTACCACTGAGCAGTAGTATTGACTGATATGAAATACCCATCATTTCTGGCACCTTTGCCCTTGTTTGGATCTTGGTTGTACCAATAACACTTAAATAGAACCACAGATCGGACAGTAACCTTATCACTATAGAACAACTGAATAACCTCTTCTATGTGACCATAATGGTCAAATGACTCTGATCTCTTTTTTCTGGTTGTCAAGTGATCTCCACTGGTTGTGATGCCACTATTTCGTGTCTTCAAATGTTGTTCACGCTCATAGGAGCTGTAATGGACACCATTGGCATTGCAAGCTGCAGCTACCAACACCCTCTTATCTGGACCACGTGATAGGACAAGGAGATCAGCACTAACAGCGCCTGGATTCTCCGCATGGAGTTTCGAGATCTACGATTACAAAATAGACAAGAGGTCATCTCATGTGAAAACACATAGACAAGTCAGAGTGCAATTGAACATCTTACATATTTCTCAAACCAGTCCTGAAACCCACTCCCACGTGCCGATAGCTTTCCATTCGTTTCCATGTACAACCTGCAAAACATAGCCAAGTCAGCTGAATATATTTCATTTTGATACAAGTTCATAGTATATGCGAGGAACTGAGTAGTTCGTGTGCATAGTACTCACTTAACATATTCATCAGCCTCTGTAGCATTATTCAGCACATACCAAGACAGCTGTTCAAATTCAGACTGCTCTAATGTTTTTTCGGTCCTCTTTCCTATTAGCTCAACACCATGATTAAAAACAGATCCTCCAACTTCCAAAATTCTGCGACCCCGATTGAATCTGGTCTCAATATCAGGAATATATCTTGAGGCAAATGTATATGCTTCAGCAGCAATATACGCCACTGCAATGCAAGCCTCCGGTCTAGCTTTGTTCCTAACTGTATTCTTGAAAGTGCACAGTCGACGTTCTATAGGGTACATCCATCCATACTGTACCGGACCTCTTAAAAGTGCCTCATCAGGTAGATGAACAGCCAAATGCACCATCACATCAAAGAAGGCTGGAGGATATATCAGCTCCAGCTTGCACAGGATTACTGCTATGTCCACCTTAAGACGTTCTACAACAGCTCTGCTTAGAGTTTTACTACATATTTCCCTAAAGAACCTTCCCAACTCTGCAATCACGTTGTACATATTTGGCTTCACTAAATCTTTAATGCCAATAGCTAAAAGCCTTTGCAGCAGGATGTGACAATCGTGAGTTTTCAACCCTTGGAGCTTGTTTCCTTCAGCATTGAGACAATTTGCAATGTTGGAAGCAAATCCGAACGGGAACATCACACCTCGGAGGTACTCACAAAATAATCTCCTTTTAGGCATCGGCAATGTGAATTCCGCGCCTCGAAATTTATAATGTTTTTCCTTGCCTTTGTTCACTTTGTCATTACGATCCAGTTGCAAGTGCCTGTTAACATTCAATGTTGCACAATCAATCCTAGCATTTGAGCTATCTTTTGTCTTGGATGGAATGTTGAGTAATGTGCCGACAATGCTGTCACATATATTCTTCTCCATGTGCATGATATCAATATTATGCCGAAGCTTCTTACCAGCCCAATACGGCAAGTCCCAAAGAGTGGTCCTGCGCTTATAAAATATTCTCGGTCTATCATTTTCCATTTCCTTCCTCTTGGTACATGCTGCTATTTCACCTCCCATCTTCCTTTTGGTAGCTGCTAGACTCAGTTCATCTCCTCTCTTCTTCCTTTTTCTATCTGCTACTACTGCTGCTGCATCTTCTGTATTCTTCTCTGCTGTACCTGCTGTGGCGGCTGGTGGTTTTCCTGGTTTAACATTTCTGACCGCTTCTAGGTGCGCCTCCAACTCGTGACTCTTAAAGTGCTGCGGTTTAGTCTTTTTACAGGCCTGATCACCAATAAATTGCAATTTTTTTCTATTTTTTCGGAAACTGTGATCTAATGGAAGGAAACGGCGATGGCCCATATAGCATATCTTGTTTATTATCCTCACTGCCAGCTGATCAGTATCACAGTGAACACATGCATTATAACCTGATGTTACTCTGCCTGACATAGTGCCCAAAGCTGGATAATCATGGGTGCAATACAGTACAGCAGCACGTAATAGAAAATTTTGTTCTTTAGGTTGACACACATCCCGTGTAGGGACACCCTCCCATAATGTTTGCAAGTCTCTAATAAGAGGCTGCATGAACACATCAAAATCCTTCCCAGGAGATTTGGGACCTGGGATGAGTAAGGCCATCATACAGTTCGACTGATCGGTGCATGTCCAGGGAGCCTGGTTGTAAGGTGTAACTAGTACTGGCCACATGCTATACGAGTTGCTCATGTTGCCAAATGGGTTGAATCCATCTGTAGCAAGGCCAAGTCTCAGGTTCCTTGGATCTGCAGCAAAATCTGGATGATCCAGGTCGAATTGCTTCCATTCATCGCCATCAGCAGGATGCCTCAGTAAATCAGGGTCGGGCGTGAGAATCTCTTTGTGCCATCTTGTTTCCCGAGATGTTTGTTCTGAAGCAAACAACCTCTGCAATCTTTGTACAAGTGGAAAGTATCTCAGAACCTTCCAAGGAATCTTTTTCTTACCACCAGCTCCATCATGTTTCCATCTTGATTCCTTACATACTGGACATTCATCGAGGTCATTATACTCCATCCAAAACAGTGCACAGTTATTTTTGCAAAAATCAATCTTCTCATATCCAAGTCCCAGTACCTTGATGTACTGCTTCACCTCATAAAAGGATTTTGGCAGTCCAGCCCCAGGGAGTGCATCGCTGTATGTCTTCGCAACTGCATTGAACGCTTTATTGGTAATCCCCTGGTATGACTTGTCATGAAGTAATTTCACAATTAATTCGAATCTTGACACAACAGAACCAGGGGCCACTAAGCGCTTAGCATCTTCTATCAGGTCATGGAAAAGAGGCTTTTTGTGATAACCATGGGGCTGTTGGCTTGCATATGGATACAGATCCCGTAACAAATTAGCAGTAGCCTCATCCTGGACGAGATCTTCAGGCTGATAACCATCAGAATAAAGAGGATCAATAATGTCAGGCTGATCATAGTGTTCACCATGGTTAATCCACCTGATATATGTCTGGTCCATCCCATAAACGAATAAATGATCTGAGACTACATGTTGAGGCTTGGACCCAATATTCAAACATACGCGGCATGGACAAATCACTTCCTTTGTCTTGTCGCCGTCAGTAAAATCACTAACGTGCTTCATGAAGTCTTCAATACCACTCAAATATGTTGGTGTGGTTAATGAGTCAAATAATATCCAAGTTCTGTCCATCTGTTGAGGAGATAGATGGTCAGAGAAGCGATAAGCTATTTCAACAAACAGGTCACCTACGAATGTAAGCAAGCATACCTGAGCAAACAGGTCGAATATAAAACTATAAATGCTACATTATTTGAGCCGATTTCAGCAAACAAACTGAGTGCAAAACTACGGCTACCTAGCGAACAGATTTTTTTAGGCTGACCACTGGGTTTCCCCACTTTGTATTTTTTTATTAATAAAAAGAGGGAAATATGTACAAAAGTTGCTGGAGAGCAGCAACTAAAAGGATCATAGATCCCAAGCAGCAAAATATATATAAAATGTTCTACCCATGATATGATTTCCTCTTTGCCTTATGAACAAGGAGAGCAATTTCATCCTTGAATCTCTTGTGCCATCTATAAATGCTTGGGGGGGAGGGGCGAACAGATCTATCGAAAGCAATACAATACCAACACATTCTTTCTTCTTTTTTGCCGTAATTCCGCCGATCTATTAGCAGTGCAAAGAAGCCAAAAGTAATAAGATTACATACAGGTTCATAGACCACCAGGGCCGTACCTGAGAATACGGAGGGCCTGAGCAAAACAAGAAATAGAGGCCCTCAACATGATCATTGGCAACTAAAATGATTTTATATATACTACTCACTCCATTTCAATAAACAATGCACCCTTGTTTTTCGTATTTTATCTTCGAAAAAATATTAATCTATATCTCTCTATTTAAAAATGATGTTTCAATTTTATGTAGATATACATGTATTTAGATGAGTTTAGTTTGCAGATACATGCAAGTTTTGATGAAGTTGAAACATATTTTTCAGGATGAAGTATATAAAAAAATTGATATAAAACTGGTATCATTAGAAAGTATTTTCCAACACGATTCTAACAATGCTGCTTATGTATTATATGATCGTGATATTGTTGTCCTATTTATTTGGTCAAGGTTCACATTGAAATGTGGTAAAATAAATTAAAAGAAGTGCATCGTGTGAAAAAGCAATCTAAGAATTCAAAAGTGCTAATTGTTAGTCGAAACATGACATCATTGAGACAAAATATTAATATTCATTGGAAGACTAACTGAATTAGCTGCACTCGCGATGAAAGAGAAAGAGAAGATACGGGTAAGAGCAAGTACAATAAGGTACAGTCTTTTTGTTTGTTTGTTTGGGTTGCTCATCAAGCTTATCGCTCGATACAATAAGGTACAGTCAGCGGGAGTGGTGTTTGGAACATGGGTGCATAGTGGGTGGTATCATAGAGTACTATCATAGATATGCTATATTTATTATAGTGGAGTATTGAAAATGGCATATATAGAAGGGGATATTGAGAATTGAGAGTGGCATAAACACAACTTCAGTTTTTGTAATGGCATAAACACAACTTGTGAATTGAGGAGTGGCATAGAACCAATTAACACTTGTTTCAATAACAGCCATCAAAAGCCAATCGAACGCACGAGAATGGATCCAAAATTTACCCATTTTAAGTTTCACGAGAAAATTTTAAACTTAAAATTCGTACTGCCTAGAAGTTTTTGAAACAAAAATCCAGTAAATCTTATATGTCGGGTTATGCATTCTGGGGGAGTTTCATCAGATTCAGCCATATTGTTTATCAATAAACCTCATTTTATGTTTTACAACCAACTTTAAACTTAAAATTCAAACTGTCCAGTAAAAAGAACAACATTCCAGTAAATCTTATATATTTCTTCTGCATTCCGGGAAAGATTGGTCGGATTCAAAAAAAATAGTTTGGGAATAAACATTGTTTTTGTCTGGAAACGACTTATTGTAGAGTGATTTTTGGTTGGATACATTCATGTGTGTTCGATTGGCTTTGGATGGCTGATATTGAACCAAAGTCAACGCTGGGCTTTTGACCTAGCTGAACGTCACTGGAGCTGCGTCAAAAGTCCAGCCATGACTTTGTCTCAATAACAGCCATCAAAAGCCGATCGAACGCACAGGAATGGATCCAACCA
The DNA here is from genome assembly GCA_030979885.1 of Lolium multiflorum. Classification (NCBI taxonomy): domain Eukaryota; kingdom Viridiplantae; phylum Streptophyta; class Magnoliopsida; order Poales; family Poaceae; genus Lolium; species Lolium multiflorum. Next base: position 57,438,255 of record CM061749.1, on the reverse strand, counting down.
AAAATCACTCAACCGCTGGAATTTTGACCTGAAAGTCACTGAAGCTGTGTCCATACTTGCCCAACAGGTTGCGTATGAATGTAAACCAACATATCTGAGCAAACAGGTCGAATATAAAACTATATAACTAAATGCCACGTTATTTGAGCCGATTTCAGCAAACCAACTGAGGTCTATTTTTTTTAGGCTGGACAGTGGTTTCCTCGCTGTGTATTTTTCACTGTAATAAAAAAGAGGGAAAATGTTACTGGAGAGCAGCAACTAAAAGGATCATAGATCCCAAACAGCAAAATCTAGCTAAAAAGGTTATACCCATGATGATAAGCCATGATATGATTTCCTCTTTGCCTTACAAACAAGCAGTGGCGGACCTAGGATTTTAGGAAAGGGTATGACACAACAAAATTTTGGAGTTTCTATTGAATTTCTTTTGTCCTAATAAAAATAATTAAATAAAATACTTTCTCGGATTCATACTAATTAACTCAAATTTGTCTAGATATAAATGTATCTACTCAACAAACTTGTCTAAGATACATCAGTATCTAGACAAAGTTGAGTCAATTAATTTGGATTGAAGGGAGTATGTCAAAATGATTAAATAAAACAGATTTTGCATATAATCAAAATGTAAATTGTTGAAAAATGCACCGTTGACGGGGTGCTCTAATTTTGAACTGAATTCTCACTAAATATATATAATTAATCATATACTTGACTACCAAAGATTAATTATCAGTTGATTAATCGTATATACAGTAGCAAGATATTTCCTTTGATTAATCATGATATCTAATCAGGTCATGGTGCATGGCCATAGCTGGCCTTGTAGGCTTACACGCGAGACAAAATCGCACATCTTGAAAAACATGCAAGTAGACTGTTGGCTAAAGCCAATGCATTAATCAATCGGATGTCTAATCAATCGGTTACATGCACTAGCTCAGTGTTCGCATGGCTGCACGCCACATGTATTAGCACCGCATGTATACATATACATCACTCATCTTGATTAATTGCTCAGCTCATTAAACTATCAAAGATCTTGCACGGCTTGGACGCAGGGTATGCCGTGGCATATACGGCATACCCTGTATGAACCGCCATCAAACAAGGAGGAGCCAAGAAGCACGTTGAAGGTTGATGGCGAAATGTGATGCGGCGCAACAACAGGGATTCCGGCGCCAACGTGGAATCTGCACAACAAAACCAAAGTGCCCCAACGAAACAGTGAGGTTGTCAATCTCACCGGCTTGCTGTAACAAAGGATTAAACGTATCGAGTGGAAGATGTTTGCAAAGAAAACAGTAAAACACAATTGCAGTAGATTGTATGCTATGTAAAGAATAGGACCGGGGTCCACAGTTCACTAGAGGTGTCTCTCCCATAAGATAAAAGCATGTTGGGTGAACAAATTACAGTCGGGCAATTGACAAATAGAGAAAGGCATAACAATGCATATACATGATATGATAAATATAGTGAGATTTAATTGGGCATTACGACAAAGTACATAGACCGCCATCCAACTGCATCTATGCCTAAAAAGTCCACCTTCAGGTTATCATCCGAACCCCATTCAGTATTAAGTTGCTAAGCAACAGACAATTGCATTAAGTATGGTGCGTAATGTAATCGACAACTACATCCTTAGACATAGAATCAATGTTTTATCCCTAGTGGCAACAGCACATCACAACCTTAGAACTTTCTGTCACTGTCCCAGGTGTCAATGAAGGCATGAACCCACTATCGAGCATAAATACTCCCTCTTGGAGTTAAGAGTACAAACTTGGCCAGAGCCTCTACTAATAACGGAGAGCATGCAAGATCATAAACAACACATAAACAATAGATTGATAATCATCATAACATAGTATTCTCTATCCATCGGATCCCGACAAACACAACATATAGTATTACAGATAGATGATCTTGATCATGTTAGGCAGCTCACAAGATCCAACAATGAAGCACAACAAGGAGAAGACGACCATCTAGCTACTGCTATGGACCCATGGTCCAGGGGTGAACTACTCACTCATCACTCCGGAGGCGATCATGGCGATGAAGAGTCCTCCGGGAGATGAATCCCCTCTCCGGCAGGGTGCCGGAGGCGATCTCCTGAATCCCCCGAGATGGGATTCGGCGGCGGCGTCTCTGGAAGGTTTCCGTATCGTGGCTCTCGGGGGGTTTCGCGACGGAGGCTTTAAGTAGGCGGAAGGGTAGGTCGGGGCTGACGAGGGCCCGGATAGGGCCGCGCGGCCGGGGCCAGGCGCGCCGCCACGTGGTCAGCCACCTCGTGGCCCCACTTCGTTATCTCTTCGGTCTTCTGGAAGCTTCGTGCAAAAATAGGACCCTGGGCGAAGATTTCGTCCAATTCCGAGAATATTTCCTTACTAGGATTTCTGAAACCAAAAACAGCAGAAAACAGCAACTGGCTCTTCGGCATCTTGTTAATAGGTTAGTTCCAGAAAATGCATAAATATGACATATAATGTGCATAAAACATGTAGGTATCATCAATAAAGTAGCATGGAACATAAGAAATTATCGATACGTTGGAGACGTATCAGCATCCCCAAGCTTAGTTCTGCTCGTCCCGAGCAGGTAAAACGATAACAAAGATAATTTCTGAAGTGACATGCCATCATAATCTTGATCATACTATTTGTAAACATATGTAATGAATGCAGCGATCAAAACAAAGGTAATGACATGAGTAAACAAGTGAATCATATGACAAAGACTTTTCATGAATAGTACTTCAAGACAAGCATCAATAAGTCTTGCATAAGAGTTAACTCATAAAGCAATAAATCAAAGTAAAGGTATTGAAGCAACACATAGGAAGATTAAGTTTCAGCGGTTGCTTTCAACTTATAACATGTATATCTCATGGATATTGTCAACATAAAGTAATATAACAAATGCAATATGCAAGTATGTAGGAATCAATGCACAGTTCACACAAGTGTTTGCTTCTTAAGGTGGAAGGAGATAGGTAAACTGACTCAACAATAAAAGTAAAAGAAAGGTCCTTCAAGAGGAAAGCATCGATTGCTGTATTTGTGCTAGAGCTTTTATTTTGAAAACATGAAACAATTTTGTCAACGGTAGTAATAAAGCATATGAGTTATGTAAATTATATCTTACAAGTTGCAAGCCTCATGCATAGTATACTAATAGTGCCCGCACCTCGTCCTACTTAGCTTGGACTACCGGATCTTTGCATGCCATGTTTCAACCAAGTGTCACAAAGGGGTACCTCCATGCCGCCTGTACAAAGGTCTAAGGAGAAAGCTCGCATTTTGGATTTCTCGCTTTTGATTATTCTCAACTTAGACATCCATACCGGGACAACATGGACAACAGATAATGGACTCCTCTTAAATGCATAAGCATGTAGCAACAATTATTATTCTCATATGAGATTGAGGATATATGTCCAAAACTGAAACTTCAACCATGATTCATGGCTTTAGTTAGCGGCCCAATGTTCTTCTCTAACAATTTTGCATGCTCCAACCACTAAGGTGATAGATCCTTCAGACAAGACGGACATGCATAGCAACTCACATGATATTCAACAATAGTTGATGGCGTTCCCCAGAAGCATGGTTATCGCACAACAAGCAACTTAATAAAATATAAAGTGCATAAGTACATATTCAATACTACGATAGTTTTTAAGGCTATTTTGTCCCATGAGCTATATATTGCAAAGGTGAATGATGGAATTTTAAAGGTAGCACTCAAGCAATTTACTTTGGAATGGCGGAGAAATACCATGTAGTAGGTAGGTATGGTGGACACAAATGGCATAGTGGTTGGCTCAAGGATTTTGGATGCATGAGAAGTATTCCCTCTCGATACAAGGTTTAGGCTAGCAAGGTTATTTGAAGCAAACTCAAGGATGAACCGGTGCAGCAAAACTCACATAAAAGACATATTGTAAACATTATAAGACTCTACACCGTCTTCCTTGTTGTTCAAAACTCAATACTAGATATTATCTAGACCTTAGAGAGACCAAATATGCAAATCAAATTTTAGCAAGCTCTATGTATTTCTTCATTAATGGGTGCAAAGCATATGATGCAAGAGCTTAAACATGAGCACAACAATTGCCAAGTATCACATTATCCAAGACATTTTAGAATTACTACATGTAGCATTTTCCAATTCCAACCATATAACAATTTAACGAAGAAGAAACTTCGCCTTGAACATTATGAGTAAAGCCTAAGGACATATTTGTCCATATGCAACAGCGGAGCGTGTCTCTCTCCCACAAAGTGAATGCTAGGATCCATTTTATTCAAACAAAAACAAAAACAAAAACAAACCGACGCTCCAAGTAAAGAACACAAGATGTGACTGAATAAAAATATAGTTTCAGGGGAGGAACCTGATGATGTTGTCGATGAAGAAGGGGATGCCTTGGGCATCCCCAAGCTTAGACGCTTGAGTCTTCTTAGAATATGCAGGGGTGAACCACGGGGGCATCCCCAAGCTTAGAGCTTTCACTCCTCTTGATCATAGTATATCATTCTCCTCTCTTGACCCTTGAAAACTTCCTTCACACCAAACTTCAAGCAAACTCATTAGAGGGTTAGTGCACAATTAATAATTCACATGTTCAGAGGTGACACAATCATTCTTTACACTTCTGGACATTGCATAAAGCTACTGGACATTAATGGATCAAAGAAATGAATCCAACATAGCAAAAGAGGCAATGCGAAATAAAAGGCAGAATCTATCAAAAACAGAACAGTCCGTAAAGACGAATTTAAAGCTGGCACCAGACTTGCTCAAATGGAAAAACTCAAAACTAATGAAAGTTGCGTACATATCTGAGGATCACGCTCGTAAATTGGAAGATTTTTTCGAATTTTATACAGAGAACTGTGCCCAGATTCGTGACAGACAGCAATGCTGTTTCTGCGCAGCGATTCCAAATATAACATCAACTTTAACATAGAAACTTTACTTGGCACAAAAACATGATAAGGAGAGGTTGCTACAGTAGTAAACAACTTCTAAGACTCAACAAAACAAAAAATTGCTGTAGTAAAAACATGGGTTGTCTCCCATAAGCGCTTTTCTTTAACGCCTTTCAGCTAGGCGCAGAAAGTGCAAATCAAGTAACATCGAGAGTAGAAGCATCAACATCATTACCAGGGGTGTTGGGAGTTTTCTCAACCAAGCATAGTATATTTGATATATAAGTTTTAGCGTCTCCCTTTTCATTAGTCTTAGGCTTGCTACTCTCATCGAACAAATTTTCAGGAACAAGCCAAGCATAGTTATTTTCTAGTGCATCATTCATAGCTAGGAGTTTACATGGTATTGGTGCTTTGATCTCCCCACCATCATTAATGTTATTAGTGTACCTTATTCTATCCATGTCCATTTTTTCAAGGAGACCAATAAAATTGGTATGAGAACCTAGCATATTAAATTTAGCAAAAACCTTTCTAGCCTCTCTTGCTAGACCACCAAATTCTCTAAGAAGAGTTTCTAGAACAAAATCTTTCTTTTCCCCTTCTTCCATATCACCAAGTGTAAGAAACATGTGTTGGATTATAGGATTGAGATTAACAAATTTAGTTTCCAACATGCGAACTAAAGCAGCAGCAGCAATTTCATAGGTAGGTGCAAGTTCTACCAAGTGTCTATCTTCAAAATCTTCAGTAATACTAACATGATTGAAAAATTCTTCTATATTATTTCTCCCAACTATGGACCCACGTCCTACCGGTATGTCTTTTGTGGTAAAATTAAAAGGAAACATGATGAATCAAGTAAAGTAAATGCAAGTAACTAATTTTTTTGTGTTTTTGATATAGCAAACAAGATAGCAAATAAAGTAAAACTAGCAACTAATTTTTTTGTATTTTGATTTAGTGCAGCAAACAAAGTAGTAAATAAAATAAAGCAAGACAAAAACAAAGTAAAGAGATTGAGAAGTGGAGACTCCCCTTGCAGCGTGTCTTGATCTCCCCGGCAACGGCGCCAGAAATTTAGCTTGATACGCGTAGATGCACACGTCCGTTGGGAACCCCAAGTGGAAGGTATGATGCGTATAGAAGCAAGTTTCCCTCAGTATGAAACCAAGGTTTAATCGAACCAGTAGGAGCCAAGAAGCACGTTGAAGGTTGATGGAGGCGAAATGTGATGCGGCGCAACAACAGGGATTCCGGCGCCAACGTGGAATCTGCACAACAAAACCAAAGTACTTTGCCCCAACGAAACAGTGAGGTTGTCAATCTCACCGGCTTGCTGTAACAAAGGATTAAACGTATCGAGTGGAAGATGTTTGCAAAGAAAACAGTAAAACACAATTGCAGTAGATTGTATGCTATGTAAAGAATAGGACCGGGGTCCACAGTTCACTAGAGGTGTCTCTCCCATAAGATAAAAGCATGTTGGGTGAACAAATTACAGTCGGGCAATTGACAAATAGAGAAAGGCATAACAATGCATATACATGATATGATAAATATAGTGAGATTTAATTGGGCATTACGACAAAGTACATAGACCGCCATCCAACTGCATCTATGCCTAAAAAGTCCACCTTCAGGTTATCATCCGAACCCCATTCAGTATTAAGTTGCTAAGCAACAGACAATTGCATTAAGTATGGTGCGTAATGTAATCGACAACTACATCCTTAGACATAGAATCAATGTTTTATCCCTAGTGGCAACAGCACATCACAACCTTAGAACTTTCTGTCACTGTCCCAGGTGTCAATGAAGGCATGAACCCACTATCGAGCATAAATACTCCCTCTTGGAGTTAAGAGTACAAACTTGGCCAGAGCCTCTACTAATAACGGAGAGCATGCAAGATCATAAACAACACATAAACAATAGATTGATAATCATCATAACATAGTATTCTCTATCCATCGGATCCCGACAAACACAACATATAGTATTACAGATAGATGATCTTGATCATGTTAGGCAGCTCACAAGATCCAACAATGAAGCACAACAAGGAGAAGACGACCATCTAGCTACTGCTATGGACCCATGGTCCAGGGGTGAACTACTCACTCATCACTCCGGAGGCGATCATGGCGATGAAGAGTCCTGGAGATGAATCCCCTCTCCGGCAGGGTGCCGGAGGCGATCTCCTGAATCCCCGAGATGGTATTCGCGGCGGCGGCATCTGGAAGGTTTTCCGTATCGTGGCACTCGGTACTTGGGTTTCGCGATGGAGGCTTTAAGTAGGCGGAAGGGTAGGTCGGGGGGCTGAGGCCGGATGATGGGCCGCGCGGCCGGGCAGGCCGCGCCGCCTGTGGTCTGGCCACCTCGTGGCCCTTCGTTATCTCTTCGATCTTGGAAGCTTCGTGCAAAAATAGGACCCTGGCGAAGATTTCGTCCATTCCGAGAATATTTCCTTACTAGGATTTCTGAAACCAAAAACAGCAGAAAACAGGCTCTTCGGCATCTTGTTAATAGGTTAGTTCGAGAAAATGCATAAATATGACATATAATGTGCATAAAACATGTAGGTATCATCAATAAAGTAGCATGGAACATAAGAAATTATCGATACGTTGGAGACGTATCACTCAGCTCATTAAACTATCAAAGATCTTGCACGGCTTGGACGCAGGGTATGCCGTGGCATATACGGCATACCCTGTAGATCCGCCACTGCAAACAAGGAGAGCCATTTCATCCTTGAATCTCTTGCGGCTTCTGTAAAAGCTTGGGGGCGAACAGATCAATCGAAAGCAATATAATACCAACAAATTCTTTCTTCTTTTTGGCCGTAAATCCACCGATGTATTAGCAGTGCAAAGAACCCAGAAGTAATAAGATTACAAACAGGTCCATAGAGGACTGGCACCAAGCGACGACTACAGACATTGGGCAATGGTGAGCAGTACAGTGTACAGTACGAACGAATTCGAGCAAATAGGTAAAGCGGAAAACAATGTCAAACAAACACATCGAGAGGAAAACAATATCAACCGATCGATTCGAACGAACTAACGAACTTATAAGGGCTGGGCGACGGCGACTGACTTCGATTGAGCTATAATGAATCGTACTTGCCCAGGCCTGAAGATAGCATGCATACCGTGAGGATCTACCAGCTGACCGCGCCTGCCGGTGCGGCTGGAGAAGAACGGCGCCACCAGCAGTCGCCGGCTGACGCGGCTGATAGACAGCGTGGGGAAGTTTTGGTGCGCGGCCTGGTTCACCGAGGGTGTGTCTAGAGAAGAACAGGGCGCCGAAGGAGGTGTCTAGAGAAGAACAAGGTGGGCTGGGTGCTGAGTTAAAGGCGAGCGTTCGAAATATTGGGCGCGCGTTCGAAAGTTTAGGTGCGCGAGGGAGGTGTCTGCTGTGCTGAGTTAAAGGCGAGCGTTCGAAATTTCCCCGTCCTCTTCTTTTTTGGGCTAATCTATCTATACCTCTATTCTATCTACATGTTTTTTATTTTTTTCTATTCTATACATGAGTTTTTGAAATTGAATTTTTTCACTCTGTCAGCCTTCCGGCCAATGCTCATTTGAAGTAATTGAAGCTGTTGATTTGCAGCTTAGAGGTGCTATCTACCGCTCATCATACAAGGACTCTTCAGATCTAACGGCTGTGAATGCACGGATTCGTCACCCATCCTTCCCTTGGACTGGCGATGCTGAAAGCCTGAAACACTGGAACCCTCTAGATACTTCGGGATACCTCACTGCCCCACATTATTAAACAGGCCTTTTCCGACACGGGAAGTCAAAAGTTGGGGGCTCCATGCAGTACATATGAATACTCGCTAGCTGCATGGTCTAGAAGCAGACTAGAGTAAATCATCAATTCGTCAAATCAATTGGTGTATAATTTTTTTTAGCAGCTAAGACGCCGGCATGAACCATTTTATCAACTTGAATGCTTACTACATGACATAAGAAGACTATGTACTTTGGTTTTTCATTTTTCTGATTTTTTAAATTTTGTGCCCATTTGAATCTTGGTCAAATCCTAGGTTTGACCAAGATTAAACAAGTTTAAAACATGAAAATGAAAAGGTAATCATGGATCCTTCTTAGTCACTCTAAAATGAAGCTTTTGGGATGTTCTTGAAATTTCCATGTTTGAAACCCAAAACGACTTCTCTTCATGCTTGACTTCATAAGACAGAGTTTAGGGGTTAGGGGGTAGATACATGATTTGTCTAGTTTGCATATGTCTAGACCTTTTTTGTCAACTTTAATGCTTACTATATGACATAAGAAGATTATGTGCTTTGGTTTTTCATTTTTCTATTTTTTTTGAATTTTATGCCCATATATTTGAATCTTTGTCAAATCCTAGGTTTGACCAGGATTTAAACAAGTTTAAAACATGAAAATGAAAAGGTAAGCCTGGATCCTTCTTAGTCACTCTAAAATGAAGCTTTTGGGAGGTTCTTGAAATTTCCATGTTTGAAACCCAAAACCACTTCTCTTCATGATTGACTTCATAAGACAGAGTTTAGGGTTAGGGGGTAGATACATGATTTTTCTGGTTTGAATATGTCTAGACCTTGTTTATCAACTTGAATGCTTACTATATGACATAAGAAAATTATGTGCTTTGGTTTTCATTTTTCTGATTTTTTTATGCCCGTTTGAATCTTTTGGTCAAATCTTAGGTTTGACCAAGATTTAAACAAGTTTAAGACATGAAAATGAAAAGGGGAGAATGCATCCTTCTTAATTAGTCACTCTAAACTGAATTTTGTAAGAGGTTTTTGAAATTTCCATGTTTGAAACCCAAAACCACTTCTCTTCATGTTGGACTTCATAAGACAGAGTTTAGGGGTTAGGGGGTAGATACATGATTTGTCTAGGTTGAATATGTCTAGACCTTGTTTATCAACTTTAATGCTTACTATATGACATAAGAAGACTATGTGCTTTGGTTTTTCATTTTTCTATTTTTTTGAATTTTATACCCATATATTTGAATCTTTGTGAAATCCTAGTTTTGACCAGGATTTAAACAAGTTTAGAACATGAAAATGAAAAGGTAAGCTTGGATCCTTCTTAGTCACACTCTAAAATGAAGCTTTTGGGAGGTTCTTGGAATTCCAATGTTTGAAACCCAAAACCACTTCTCTTCATGATTAACTTCATAAGACAGAGTTTAGGGTTAGGGGTAGATATATACATGATTTTTCTGGTTTGAATATGTCTAGACCTTGTTTATCAACTTGAATGCTTACTATGTGACATAAGTAGACTATGTGCTTTGGTTTTCATTTTTCTATTTTTTATATTTTATACACATATATTTGAATCTTTGTGAAATCCTAGGTTTGACCAGGATTTAAACAAGTTTAGTACATGAAAATGAAAAAGGTAAGCCTGGATCCTTCTTAGTCACACTCTAAAATGAAGCTTTTGGGAGGTTCTTGAAATATCCATGTTTGAAACCCAAAACCACTTCTCTTCATGATTGACTTCATAATACAGAGTTTAGGGTTAGGGGTAGATATATACATGATTTTCTGGTTTGAATATGTCTAGACCTTGTTTATCAACTTGAATGCTTACTATATGACACAAGAAGACTATATGCTTTTGTTTTTCATTTTTCTGATTTTTTTTGAATTTTATGCCCGTTTGAATCTTTTGGTCAAATCTTAGGTTTGACCCAGATTTAAACAAGTTTAAGACATGAAAATGAAAAGGGAAGCTTGCATCCTTCTTAGTCACTCTAAAATGAATTTTTAAGAGGTTTTTGAAATTTCCATGTTTGAAACCCAAAACCACTTCTCTTCATGCTTGACTTCATAATACAAAGTTTAGGGGTTAGGGGGAGATACATGATTTGTCTAGTTTGAATATGTCTAGACCTTGTTTATCAACTTTAATGCTTACTATATGACATAAGAAGACTATGTGCTTTCGTTTTTCATTTTTCTATTTTTTTGTATTTTATACCCATATATTTGAATCTTTGTGAAATCCTAGGTTTGACTAGGATTTAAACAAGTTTAGAACATGAAAGTGAAAAGGTAAGCCTGGATCCTTCTTAGTCACAATCTAAAATGAAGCTTTTGGGAGGTTCTTCAAATTTCCATGTTTGAAACCCAAAACCACTTCTCTTCATAAGACAGAGTTTAGGGTTAGGGGTAGATATATACATGATTTTTCTGGTTTGAATATGTCTAGACCTTGTTTATCAACTTGAATGCTTACTATATGACATAAGAAGACTATATGCTTTTGTTTTTCATTTTTCTGATTTTTTTGAATTTATGCATGTTTGAATCTTTTGGTCAAATCTTAGGTTTGACCAAGATTTAAACAAGTTTAAGACAAGAAAATGAAAAGGATGTTTGAAACCCAAAACCACTTCTCTTCATGCTTGACTTCATAATATACAAAGTTTAGGGAAAATGTCAGTCTTTTTATGCAAATCTGCACATAAATGGCTCAAATTAAAACAGTATACTCGTTTCAGTGTTTTTGATTTCCTATAAAAAAATAGATTTTCCTGAGAAGTTCTAATTTTTGCCAGAATTTGAAAATTTTGGATTTCTTGTGTGCCCGAAACACCCAAAAGTCGCTCCAAATCTGAACACAGGATTATTTTGGTCAATACGAAAGTATAAACTGAAATACGACTATTTATTGAACCGTTTTCATGTTGTATTGTTGAAAATGGCATAGAAGGGGGTATTGAGAATTGAGAGTGGCATAAACACAACTTCAGTTTTTGGAATGGCATAAACACAACTTGTGAACTGAGGAGTGGCATAGAACCAATTAATCCTAGAACCAATTAACCCCACCAAAAATGGGTGATGCATGTCTCCTTCACCAAAACAGCAATACCTGTCTGAAACAAGTACATGAACACAAGTACACCACCATAATAATAAACTAGATGATTGGACGTTGCTGCGGGAATTAAATTGAACTTGATGGTTAAAAATGTTCTAAGTTTGATAGAAGGCTCATTATATTTTTGCAATGACAATATCCCAACACATTAAGTGATGCATAAATGTTTCATTCAATATACTTTGAAACAACATGATTAATTTATTAAATGATCAGACGATTTACACATATAATGTAAATATTGTGCACAATAAATAAATAAAAATTATGGCAGATGCCCATGTTTATATGCATCAGCTGTGCAAAACAGGTCCTTTTGAGGAAAAAAGATGTGCAAAATAGGTGTATATAATTCTTTTATGGGTTGAAAAGGTACTTCTGAAACTTAGAATAACAGATAAAATTTTCATGTTAAAGTATAGATAAAAAGTATGTACTTGTATTACATATCTCAGAAAAAAACTGAGATTTTCATACCAGCCTCATGGCTGCATATAACCAGTTGACCAAATGTTGCGCGCACTGCACCATTTGGTCGCTCTACGTAAAAACGACACAATATACAATGTACGAAATAGAATTGACAAAAACTCAATGGACTTGGCAGGCGTGGCTCGCTTGGAGCTAGCTAGTTTAGCAAATCTTGCTTTCTTACTTTGAAACAAATTAGCGACGTTGCTACTACAATGGCAAGCCGTGATCTTGCCAGGCCCAACGGGGAAGGCACGGGGTGCTGCCGTGCCGGCACTTGCTCCACCAAAGAAAGCCAAAACAGAAACACAACACGGTGATAGACGATTGGCCAGATGGGAACTACACACGTGGGAGTAGTTACCTTGATCGCACCGGGGCGCATAACCGCGAGTGGAGTAGTGTTGAATGGGACTATGGGAGGAGGACGTGATATCGGCGGGGGCTGATTGAGGTTGCACCACACAGATGAAGGATGAATCTTTGCAAAGGGAAGCCGAGTATTTATGCATGGAAGTAGGTGCAAGGGTGGTGAAAGATCTTCTTGTAATTTTTATTACTTTTGGGTCAGTTTGTACTGCTATTGATGATTATTAATAGATCGGTGGAATTTTCGCAAAAAAAAAGTAGGTGCGAGTGAGATGTGGCGCTGATGGCCTACCTCGGTGATTAATTCCGCTGGTAGCCTACCTTACTGATTAATTTGTGGACGGCTCGTTTCCAATTTCCAATGCGGAGAGTCGGGAGACAAAAAGTAAAGTGCTACGAGAAGACGATATGGCTGCCGAATGCTGCGGCACAGACTTTGGAAAATCAAAGAAAACATAATAAGTGATATCATCGATTCTTGTATGCATGGAATGACATGGACATGAGTTGTGTGATATTGTGGGACCGATGAGGTGGCATGCTTGCATGTTGAGAGAATTCAACTTAGTGGGTTGCTCCTATTTAGATATTATAGATACTAGGTGACTCAACGACTCAACATTGACTCGACTCAGACACAACTACTACATTGACACAAGTACTAATATAATAAAGTAAGAGTACTAGTTTGTTTACATTTCCACAGGCCAATTTTACGAACAAAATTTCGAAAATTAACCTTCAGAAACTCGGAAGCCAGGTGACACAACAGTCATCAAGGATTGCAGCTAGTGGTACACAGTGACCTGGTCAAGATCTACCTTGAGCCTGCTTGACGCTTCAGCTCGGAGTTGAGAGCCTTCTCCTGTGACAGCTCGGCCTCTAGTTTGTCCGTCCTAACCGTGAGGTTCAGGATCAGTCCGGCGAGTTTGTCCATGGTCTCCGCCTGGCCGAGGCTCCGCCGCTGGATCTCATTACTCGCAGTGAACGATTTCATGGCGATATCGTCGAGAATGCGAATCCGGATCTTCTCAGTGGCGAGCTCAGAATAAAGTCTCATGCACTCATCGGCGAGGGCGCTTCTGTCCGCCGTCTCGACGCAGAAATCGCCCATAACCATTTCTAAAATGGGCCCGATCTCGTAGCGGGGCTTCTATCAGATGGGGATGGAGCACAAAATCAGAAGTGTACCCAGAGAAGTACCAAGAAAGAGAAAATGGGAATCCCAATTTGCACGAATGTCTATACCTCGCTGCTTTGAGAACTTGGCTCCGTGGAAGATGTTTCCGCAGGCAGGAGGGCTGCGGGAAAACTAAGGCCGCCCGACCTGAATATACGATTGAGAGAAGGTAAGAAAAGGAGGGGATGATAAGTTGTGAAAGACATAGAAAGATGCGCAAGAACGGAGGATCGCCTGAAGGTAGCAGTCGCGGGCTGCGACGCCCTTGAAGACTCTTGCGCAGAAGGCACAAGTTGCCATGGCCGACGAAGTTGAAGTCGCGCCGTGGTTGCTGGTGTACCATGGCCGACGATTTTGGTCCCTCCGTGGTGCATGTCAAAACTTTTTTTTCTCGTTTTTGAGGCCACCTAGCCCGACGAAAGCGGCCAAAACGTGGCGTATGGTGGCCCGGGACGTGGTGCATCTCGAAATCTCGGGTTCGCCGGCCGAGTCAACGCAAATCCGCACCGCCGAGGGATGTAGGGCCCAGATGGCAGCCTCTCTGGCATTGTTTTTTTCTAGATCGCGCCATCTCGTTCAACGTTCTCCGATCGAGCCGTTTACGATGCAGGATCATGGGTCCCGCATGTCATCCTCTATGAACCAAAATTCTTTCTATTCTTGGATTTTTTTGACCCCCTGATTTCTGGCTACTTCCTTTTTCTTTTGATCCCTTGCCGCCTTGGAAACGTTGAGACCGCTGCTGCTAAATGGGACCCGCATGTCATCCTCTATGTGCAATCAACTTTCTTTTCTTGGAGTTTTTTTGGCACCTCAAATTTGGTCACTTGCCTTTTTCTTTCGATCCCCTGCCGCCTCTCAAACGGTGATACCGCTGCTGCTAATGGGACCCGCATGTCATCCTCTATGTACTATAAAACTTTCTTTTCTTGAATTATTTTTGGCACCTCATATTTGGTCACTTACCTTTTTCTTTCGATCCCCTGCCGCCTCTCAAACGGTGATACCGCTGCTGCTAAATGGGACCCGCATGTCATCCTCTATGTACTATAAAACTTTCTTTTCCTGGATTATTTTTGGCACCTCAAATTTGGTCACTTGCCTTTTTCTTTCGATCCCCTGCCGCCTCTCAAACGGTGATACCGCTGCTGCTAATGGGACCCGCATGTCATCCTCTATGTACTATAAAACTTTCTTTTCTGGATTATTTTTGGCACCTCATATTTGGTCACTTACCTTTTTCTTTCGATCCCCTGCCGCCTCTCAAACGGTGATACCGCTGCTGCTAAATGGGACCCGCATGTCATCCTCTATGTACTATAAAACTTTCTTTTCTTGGATTTTTTTGGCACCTCATATTTGGTCACTTGCCTTTTTCTTTTGATCCCCTGCCGCCTCTCAAACGTTGATACCGCTGCTGCTAAATGGGACCCGCATGTCATCCTCTATGTACTATAAAACTTTCTTTTCTTGGATTTTTTTGGCACCTCATATTTGGTCACTTGACTTTTTCTTTCGATCCCCTGCTGCCTCTCAAACAGTGATACCGCTGCTGCTAAATGGGACCCGCATGTCATCCTCTATGTATAAAACTTTCTTCTCTTCTTTTTTTTAAACTTTCTTTTCTTGGATTTTTTTGGCACCTCATATTTGGTCACTTGACTTTTTCTTTCGATCCCCTGCTGCCTCTCAAACGGTGATACCGCTGCTGCTAAATGGGACCCGCATGTCATCCTCTATGTACTATAAAACTTTCTTTTCTTGAATTATTTTTGGCACCTCATATTTGGTCACTTACCTTTTTCTTTCGATCCCCTGCCGCCTCTCAAACGGTGATACCGCTGCTGCTAAATGGGACCCGCATGTCATCCTCTATGTACTATAAAACTTTCTTTTCTTGAATTATTTTTGGCTCCTCATATTTTTTCACTTGCCTTTTTCTTTCGATCTCATGCCACGTTTGAAACGTTGAGGAACCTGCTGGCTCATGGGACCCGCATGTCATCCTCTATGTACTATAAAAGTTCATTTTCTTGGTTTTTTTCACCATCTGATTTTTGGCAATTTCTTTTTTCTTTTGATCCCCTGCCACCTCTCAAACGCTGATACCGCTGCTGCTAAATGGGACCCGCATGTCATCCTCTATGTACAATAAAGTTTCTTTTCTTGGATTATCTTTGGCTCCTGATATTTTGTCACTTGCCTTTTTCTTTCGATCTCATGCCGCCTTTGAAACGTTGAGTAAGCTGCTGGCTCATGGGTCCCGCATGTCATCCTCTACGAACAATAAAAGTTTCCTTTCTTGGAGTTATTTTTACCCCTAATTTCTGGCTATTTGCCTTTTTCTTTTGATCTCCTGCCCCCTCTGAAACGATGAGGACGCTGTTGGCAGGTCGGTCCCACATGTCATCCTCTATGAACAATAAAAGTTTCCTTTGATGGATTTATTTTGAACCCCTCATTAATTTCTGGATATTTCCCCTGCCGCCTTGGAATCGTTGAGGATGCTGCTGCCTCATGGGTCCCGCATGTCATCCTCTCAGAACGGTAAATGTTTATTTTCTTGGATTTTGTTGACCAAACGATTTTTGGCTTATTTTTTCTTTCGATCACCTGCAGCCTTTAAAACGTTGAGGACGCCGCTGGCTCACGGGTCCCACATGTCAACCTCTATGAACAATAAACGCTGAGGATGCTGCTGCCTCATGGGTCCCGCATGTCATCCTCTCAGAACGAAAATGTTTCTTTTCTTGGATTTTTTACCAACAGATTTTTGGTTTATTTTTTCTTTCCATCCCCTGCCGCCTTTAAAACGTTGACGACGCTGTTGGCTCATGGGTCCCCGATGTCAGCCTCCCCGTACAAGAAACATATGATATCTTGATTATTTTGCAGACAATAAACAATGTATTGCGCTCTGAGCTATTTCAAACGGATAATTAAATCTTTATTTTTACATAAACAAACTTATATGTTGAATCTCCTTGTTTTTTTGTCTTTGCGAAGCATAGGACTTTCCTGTTTTTTTAGAAAATTCGGAACTTTCCTGTTTTGGAGTGGGCTGAAATTGTACGAGTCAAAAGGCCAAGCAGGATAGTTCGAAAGCCCAGATGTCCAGATGCAGCCCAATTGAAATCTTTCTTCTTGGATTTTTTTCACCCCCTGATTTCTGGCTACTTCATTTTTCTTTTGGTCCTGTGCCGCCTTGGAAACGTTGAGACCGCTGCTGCAAAATGGGACCCGCATGTCATCCTCTACGTACAATAAAATTTCTTTTCTTGGATTATTTTTGGCTCCTGATATTTGGTCACTTGCCTTTTTCTTTCGATCCCGTGCAGCCTCTCAAACGGTGATACCGCTGCTGCAAAATGGGACCCGCATGTCATCCTCTACGTACAATAAACTTTCTTTTCTTGGATTATTTTTGGCTCCTGATATTTGGTCACTTGCCTTTTTTTCTTTCGATCTCATGCCACGTTTGAAACTTTGAGGAACCTGCTGGCTCGTGGGACCCGCATGTCATCCTCTATGTGCTATAAAAGTTTATTTTCTATGGTTTTTTTTCACTCTCTGATTTTTGTCTATTTCCTTTTTTCTTTTGATGCCCTGCCGCCTTGGAAACGTTGAGTAAGCTGCTTACACATGGGACCCGCATGTCATCCTCTATGTACAATCAAGTTTCTTTTCTTGAATTATTTTTGGCTCCTGATATTTCGTCACTTGCCTTTTTCTTTCGATCTCATGCCACGTTTGAAACGTTGAGGAACCTGCTGGCTCATGGGACCCGCATGTCATCCTCTATGTGCTATAAAAGTTTGTTTTCTTGGATTTTTTTTCACCCTCTGATTTTTGGCTCCTGATATTTCGTCACTTGCCTTTTACTTTTGATCCCCTGGCCCCTTTGAAACGTTGAGTAAGCTGCTGGCACATGGGACCCGCATGTCATCCTCTATGTACTATAAAACTTTCTTTTCTTGGATTTTTTTTGACCCCCTACTTTCTAGCTACTTTCTTTTTCTTTTGATCTCAAGCCGCATTTCAAACATTGAGACCGCTGCTGCAAAATGGGACCCGCATGTCATCCTCTATGTACAATAAATCTTTGATTATTTTTGGCACCTCATATTTGGTCACTTGCGTTTTTTTCTTTCGATCTCATGCCACCTTTGAAACGTTGAGTAAGCTGCTGGCTCATGGGTCCCCCATGTCATCCTCTACGAACAATAAAAGTTTCCTTTCTTGGAGTTATTTTTGCCCCCTAATTTCTGGCTACTTCCTTTTTCTTTTGATCCCCTGCCGCCTTTGAAACGTTGAAAACTTTCTTTTCTTTGATTATTTTTGGCACCTCATATTTTGTCACTTGCCTTTTTCTTTCGATCCCCTGCCGCCTCCCAAACGGTGATACCGCTGATGCTAAATGGGACCCGCATGTCATCCTCTATGTACTATAAAACTTTCTTTTCTTGGATTTTTTTGGCTCCTGATATTTGGTCACTTGCCTTTTTCTTTCGAGACCTCCTGCCGCATCTCAAACGGTGATACCGCTGCTGCTAAATGGGACCCGCATGTCATCCTCTATGTACAATAAAGTTTCTTTTCTTGGATTATTTTTGGCTCCTGATATTTGGTCACTTGCCTTTTTCTTTCGATCCCATGCCGCCTTTGAAACGTTGAGGAAGCTGCTGGCTCATGGGTCCCGCATGTCATCCTCTATGAACAATAAAAGTTTCCATTGTTGGAGTTATTTTTTACCCCTAATTTCTGGCTACTTCCTTTTTCTTTTGATCCCCTGCCGCCTTTGAACGTTGAAGAATCTGCTCGCTAATGGGTCCCACATGTCAGACTCTATGGACGATAAACCTTTCTTTTCTTGGAGTTATTTTGACCCCTAATTTCTGGCTATTTTGCCTTTTTTTGGATCCCGTGCTGCCTTGGAAACGTTGAGGATGCTGCTGCCACATGGGTCCCGCATGTCATCCTCTCAGAACGATAAATGTTTCTTTTCTTCGATTTTTTTACCAACTGATTTTTGATTTATTTTTTCTTTCGATCCCCTGCCGCCTTTAAAACTTTGACGACGCTGCTGGCTCATGGGTCCCGATGTCAGCCTCCCCGTACAAGAAACATGTGATATCTTGATTATTTTACAGACAATAAAAAGTGTATTTCGCTCTGAGCTATTGCAAACGGATAAATTAAATCTTTATTTTTACATAAACGAACTAATATGAATCTCCTTGTTTTTGTTTTGTTTTTGCGAAGCATAGGACTTTCTTGTTTTGGAGTGGGCTGAAATTGTACGAGTCAAAAGACGTCCAGCAGGTTAGAAGGCCCAGATGGCCAGGCAGCCCCAATTTATATCTTCCTTATCTTGGATTATTTTTTGATCAAAAGGCCCAGCAGGGGTACATCCTTTTTCTTTTGGTCCTGTGTGCCGCCTTGGAAACGTTGTGGACGCTGCTGCCTCATGGGACCCGCATGTCATCCTCTATGAACTATGAACTCTAAAAGTTTCTTTTTTCTTGGATTTTTTTTCACCCCTCTGATTTTTGGCTATTTCCTTTTTCTTTTGTTCCCCTGCCGCCTTGGGACCCGTATGTCATCCTCTATGTACAAAAAACTTTCTTTTCTTGGAGTTTTATTCCCCCTAATTTCGGGCTACTTTCGTTTTCTTTTGATCTCAAGCCGCATATGAAACATTGAGACCGCTGCTGCAAAATGGGACCCACATGTCATCCTCTATGTAAAATAAAAGTTTCTTTTCTTGGATTATTTTTCACGCTCTGATTTTTGGCTATTTCCTTTTTCTTTCGATCCCCTGCTGCTTGGAAACGTTGAGGATGCTGCTGCCTCATGGGTCCCACATGTCATCCACTATGAACAATAAAAGTTTCTTTTCTTCGATTTTTTTCACCCTCTGCTTTTTGGCTATTTCCTTTTCATTTGATCCCCTGCCGCCTTGGAAACGTTGAGGATGCTGCAGCGTCATGGGACCCGCATGTCATACTCTATGTACAATAAAAGTTTCTTTTCTAGGTTTTTGGCTCCTGATATTTGGTCACTTGCCTTTTTCTTTCAATCTCATGCCGACTCTCAAAGGTACAATAAAAGTTTCTTTTCTTGGATTATTTTTGGCTCCTGATATTTGGTCACTTGCCTTTTTCTTTCGATCTCATGCCGTCCTTGAAACGTTCAGACCGCTGCTACAACATGGGACCCTATGTCATCCTCTATGTACAATGAAAGTTTCTTTTCATGGATTATTTTTTGCTCCTGATATTTGGTCACTTTCCTTTTTCTTTCGATCTCATGCCGCCTCGGCCCTCTGAAACGACGAGTAAGTTGTTGGCTCATGGGACCCGCATGTCATCCTCTATGTACAATAAAGTTTTTTTCTTGGATTTTTTACCCCCTGATTTTTGGTCACTTGCCTTTTTCTTTCGATCCTGTGCCGCCTTTGAAATTGTGGACGCTGCTGGCTCATGGGTCCCACATGCCAGCCTCTATGAACAATAATATTTCTTTTCTTGGATTTTTTTTACCCCTGATTTCTGGCTATTTGCCTTTTTCTTTGGATCCCCGACCGCCTTTGAAACGATGAGGACGCTGCTGGCGCATAGCTCCCACATGTCAGCCTCTAAGAACAATAAACATTTCTTTTCTTGGATTTATAGTTGACCCCTAATTAATGGCTACTTCGCTTTTTTTTTCGATCCCCAGCCGCCTTAGAAACGTTGAGGACGCTGCTGGCTCATGGGTCCCATATGACAGCCTCTATGAAAAGTAAAACATTTACTTTCTTGGATTTATTTTTGACACCTAATTAATGACTACTTGGTTCTTTTCTTTTGATCCCGTGACACCTTTGAAACGTTGAGGGCCCTGCTGGCTCATGGGTCCAACATGTCAGCCTCTATGAACAATAAGAGTTTCTATTGTTGCATTTATTTTTGACCCCTAATTTCTGGCTATTTGCCTTTTTTCCATTGCCTGCCACCTTAGAAACGTTGAGGACGCTGCTGGCTGGGTCCCACATGTCAGCCTCTTTGTACGATAAAAGTTTCCTTTGCTGGATTTATTTTTGACCCCTAATTTCTGGCTATTTGCCTTTTTCTTTCGAACTCCACCGCCTTTGAAACGTTGATGACGCTGCTGCAAACTGGGTACAATATGTCAGCCTCTTTGTGCGATAAACCTTTCCTTTCTTGGATTTTTTGGACACCTGATTTCGAGCTACTTGCCTTTTTCTTTCGATCTCCTGCCCCCTTTGAGAAACGCCGAGAACGATACTGGTTCGTGGGTCCCACATGTCATCCTCTCTGAATGATAAATGTTGGGGCCGCGGCTGCAAGATACGTCCCACATGTCAGCCTGACTGTTGAATAAACGTTTCCTTTCTCGAATTTATATTTGACCCCTGATTTCTGGCTACTTTGCCGTTTCTTTCGATCCCCTGCATGTCTGCTACTCCACCGAAAAACAGACCGGCATGTATTCATCACAATACTGGTAGCTAATTTAGGAAAAATGTGTTCATCACGGGATTCAAACAAAGATCTTCATCTCTGCTAAATTTTGATTTCACCAAAAACCGAACAGCGTGTGTTCATGACTTTAACTTCACAAACACTATGGTTTCTCTATAAAATAAGGTCACCATCCGTTCCTTTATTGTAGGCATTTGCGAAAAGTGTCTTTGGCTAATGGGCACCAGTGCTCTGCTGTTTAAAAAAAATCAAATAGCATACATATTTGTTTCAAAAAAATCTGAAAATGAATGTAGACATAATAAATAAAGTAACCTACAAGCGTGTAAAATTTTAATATGATATTCTTTATATTGTAGACTACACAAAAAAGACAAAATCTGTTGAAATTTGGAGATTTGAAATATGCATACCCAGATCCACACGTTTGTTACTTTTGTGTAGCCCAGAATTTTTTGTATTTGAAACTGAAATTTTGCACGTTTATGGGACAATTCATTAGCTACTCCATTATTTGTTTTCTAATTTTTTGAACAAATAAATATATTTTTTATTTTTTTCTAAAATAGCAGGAGCAATGGTGCCCAAGAGCACCAAATCTCTTAATAGGCATTTGCGCCTAATAGCGTGAGCTTAGCTAATTTTTGAAGAAAAAAAAGATGTCCATTGTGGTATTCAGGACAAAGATCTTCATGTCTGCTACTGCACCAAACAACAAACCAGCATGTATTCATCACAATACGGGTAGCTAATTTGTGAAAAATATGTTCAGCACGGGATTCAAACAAAGATCTTCATCTCTGCAAAATTTTGATTTCAGCAAAAACCGAACAGCGAATGTTCATGAGGTTAAGTTCACGAACACTATGTTTTCTCTATAAAATAAGGTCACCATCTGTCTCTTATTTCTCAAGGAAAAACAGGTGGAAGTGTTGGGACGAACCACATGGGTGCTTCGGCTCTATGTTCAGTCTTCTCTTTTTTGTACTGCAATCTTGAGCCTATGGCAGGACCTCCATTGACGTGCATTCTGCACCAATTTGGCCTTGGACGTATCCATGTATCACGGGCGCGATTGTGGGTAGCAAAGACACAGTCAGGTTTGAACAATTGGAAATCTGGTTCTGCAGCCTCTGCGTCGACTGGCGGGGGTAGCATGAAAATTGGGTGATTGAGTCCAAGAAATAAAGAACGCCCCTTCAAATTGTTCAATCTTTCCCACCTTGCCTCTTCTACAGGGTCCAAGGTATGGGCAGATCTCAAGAAAACGTAGCACCGTACCAAAGGATAAGACCTCAGCTTGTTACCCATATGTAATATTGGAGGACCGAGGATGGGCCGATAACCTTTAACCTGAATCCACGCGAGATCAGATTCACCAGTAATGGACTCTGCTCTCATTGGTGCCAGGAACCAAGTGCGCTGGTCAGAAAATCCAAGAAATACATCTTCATCTTCATAATTATGATTATCACCATCATCATCTAATTCTTCATCATCTAATTCTTCATCATCAAATTCGTCTTCTTCTAATTCTTCTTCTTCTAATTCTTCTTCATCAGCATCATTATCTTCATCGGCACCTCCATCGCCTTGAGCCACATTTGCTTCATCATCTTCCATGACAGCATCTCCCTCGATTTGAGCGAAAATTGCAGCCACTTCTGCTTCTTCATCTTCAATGACAGGGGCGTCAATGAGACGCGGGGCTGCATGTGTCCCTGCAATGCACAAAGATCAACCACAATGCAGCAAGTAGGAACTACACTGAAAATTATCTCTTCTCTTCTATCTTCTATTTTCTACTACTATAAGGCACCAGTTTTTAACAAGACATGTAGCAGCAATTCCAACTGTTGGTGTCCAAAATCTAACGGTTGGGATTAGAGGTATTCGCGTGAAAAAAATACCACACCAGTGTCCACGTGTTTCTAGAACCGTCATGTTTCCATTATGAAGAAAAATCAGAGCAGTCTCACACCGATATCACACGTCCCACTTGATAGTGATTAAGAAAGGTTCCAAATTTTTGTTCATATTTATAAACTGTATGCTCACACTTATTTTGATGGTATAACCAAATTATTAGTTGTATTGAAAGTTTGAACAACATTTAGAACGCAACTTTTATACATCAGTATTGCGAATCGTAATTGGTCCAACATGTGCAGCATGCCATTTACTAGTTAAGACATAAAACAAAGACTCACCACAGGTATATGGTTCCCAAACCAGAACATCTCCATACGGATATGTAACTGCGTATACACGATGTAGGTGTGAACTTGTACCATATCCAGGAATGCCCATGGCATCGACATAGCTGTTTCTATCAAAGAATTCAGGGTTTCTCAGGATATTCCACTCCTTTTCTAGGGGCGCTTGTAGGATAGCGATCAATTCGTCAAATACAACGATTACCTCGTAATGCCATGGCCCTGCTAGATCATCTTTGTACGGCCTCTTGACGATCCGTACTTTGAGCAGTTCCAAACTTTTATCTATTTTGTATTTGAACAGGAATGGTGGGCTGCCATGCCACCATTCACTAGTAGGGCCCAAAGAAATTCCTGCATCTTGCAGAGATGGAAGAGGTATAATAGTATCTGATATGTATATGTTGCGGATCGTCAAGTGCCCGTCCTGCTGGACAAATGCCACCCAGTCGCCGTTACAACCCACCCAGTGCATGGGTCCATGTCCATCCAGTTCCTCCTTGGTATGGATAAATGCTGGAACTGTCGGCTTGTCTAATGGCATCAGCAACGCGTGAATGCCCTGCAAATAGGATTTGTTTCAAAATTGTCTATGCATGCAAGGTATTCGACAGAATGAAGAGCGGATTGTGCAGAACTGAAGCACAGATGTAATGGATAAATAAAGCAATTCCGAAGAGTACATGTGCATAGTGAAGGCAGCAAACCTTACAGTACTCCCAAATCAGGTGATTATGTTGAGTCTAAATTCATGCATGATGTTTGGCAATAAGAAAAGTTGATTGAAAAAACACAAGCTGAAACGAGATGAGTAAATAAATAAATACTCTTACAGTATTGTCGCGGTCGTCTGGCCATGTCTCGGGGTCGCAGTGGAGCAGGCTCGGTAAACCGAACGGAACCTTATGCGCTCCGCGGATGGCATGCCGCATGCCGATCATGCCTCGAGCGAGGCGACCAGTGCTGAGGATATCCGCCCGCTCGGCTATGTTCTCCACCAGTGGGTAGTGGAGGTTGCCCCACCCCATGGACTGGTGGTAGCAATCAGGAATCTCCTCAATCTTACGCTTCTGCTTCATTGGAGTCGGTAATCCAATGCAAGGGAGAGAGGGGTGAACGGGAGAAAGAGACAGAAGAGGGTTTTTTTTGGAGAAGATGCAGTAGTAGTACTACGATACTAGGAGGTGGAGATGCGGGGCATGTTTCCGGGGGAGAGGAACCACTATTTCCCTTAAAAAAAATAACAGCACTTGCGCATTAGAACTTGGGGCGGGGATATAGCGGTAAGAGGTATTGACCAACTTTCCCTCACCTTGACCCCACGTGGTTGTGAACCCGAGATAATTCTTTTTGATGAACCCGATATACTTATTATAGTACTAAAATAGTACAAGTATATACCTTGTACTCCTATATACTAACATTACTATTTTAAGGACTTATGTTCCATGAGCAACAACTTCCCCCACTCCGCTCATCCGAAATCCTAGCCCCTCCAACTTCAAGGACCAATCAACATAGCTATGGCCTTCTAATTTGGCTCAAGTCGCCGCACACATAGTCCTCCCGCCGACAAGGAATAGGAGCATCAGCCCTTTCGTCGCTTGTTGTTACACATAATCATATACAGTACCATATATATTTCAAATTTCCATATCAAAAAATAGTTCAAATCTGAATTTTAACATCTCAAGCTAAACCCTCGCTTGCTCTTAAACATAAGCATACCATAGTTCTACTTTTGTCTTCACCGAACAACAGAACACAATTTCATCACAACATAGCCAACCGGAGTACCTAGTAATGTAACTAGAGAAGTGAACCTATAGTTGATCAAGCCTTCAACTTTAACACAATAATACCCCCACATTATGTGTTGAGGAGCCACACCCATATATTTAAGAGTACCATCATGTAGACCACAAATGCATCAATGAAGAGAGGGGTATACTTATAGACCACCTCTTTACAAAACAGTTGTAACTAGTAGACCACAATTGCCTCGTTCATTAGCTATGAAATTACATACTATCAGTAGCTACAATGGCTGCAGGCCCTGTTTCAGAATTAAACATCACACTTGTTCCAATCCGGGGCGTTGGCGAAGTTTGGGATGAACCAAAGCGGTGTCTTTACCAGGTACCTATCTTTTTTTGTTTTGCATGTTTTCTCCAAGGCGTTGGTTTGGAAACCAACGGCGCAATCTTCACGATTCAGACTGAATCGGCATATTTCAGGCAGCTGCGAATTGCGAAGCCATGCTTCATTCGGCAAGGTGTACACACAATTTCTTCTCGTCAGACATCCTGGGACAACATCTGCACCGCCTAATGGCAGCATAATCGGATAGTTCACTCCAAGGAAAAGAGAATATTCTCCAAGGTCATCAATCTTTTCCCATGGAATACCTTCATTTAACTTACTAGTGTCCTTCGTGAACACCAGGCAACCAAACCCAGAAGCATAGTTGCCAACAGTGCGACCATGATGAACACGACGATCAGAAGCAGTATGGCAAACTTTACAGGAATATTCCCTTTCATCAGCAATGCCCAGTGTATGGATCAGAAGAAGTCTAGAACCATCTATAGATCTTGCTAACCACCACATGCCATAATCGACCTCGTGATCATGGCCAAGAGCATCATCAAGTGCACACCGCCATTCAAACACAATGGGCGGTGGCTCTACGATCAGCGGAGGACCTGCTTGAAAACGAAATTACTGTTAAGAAGGGTATGTTTGGTTTGCACAAATCTGAAAACGTAAGAATTGGGAAAACGCATTAGGATTCAGATGGGATGATATAATGGCATTTCCATTCAATAATACAGCATATTGGTGTATTTCAGTACATCACATGGGAAACCAAAGGATTCATTTCAAGAAGTTCAAGTAGAGGTCAAAATCCAACATAATTCAATCTGAGAATAAAACTCCTAATTATACAATCCTCAAATTTTTCTATGGTAATCATCTCGAATAAAAAGTCTAAATACCAATGAAATTTCATCCGAAGCAAATATGCCCCAAGCCTCCAAGTCAGATCAGTCAGGTTCGAAAATTAATAAGTTTGTGCATTAAAATTATCTTTACAGCCATGAATAATGAAGCTCATCATACACTACTTACGTCCGGAGGAAAATTACCAGCTTGCTGAGGATTCCATGCGTGAACAGTGCCAGTATGAGTTGTGGCAAACACAAGCCCATTGTGGAGAATTGCATCGCTGTAATTGTAAAAGATGTGGGACTTGGGCTCTGTAAGAACTGTCCATCCAGAATCTTCGCCGCAAAGGAGGGCAACTCTGATGTCAAAAACAGCAACAAGAGAGAAATTTTTGTACCCCCCAGCAGCTGTGGGAACTTGGCAAATATATATCTTGTGAAATATAATAGCACGAAGGTTGTGGTGGTATATATTTGGAATGTGGGTGGTTTCAAACGGCACAGGGAGAGGAATTTCACGGCGAGTGTAGACGTTGACAAGTTTCCATTTGCAAGCAGGAAAGCCAGTGTCAACCATGGCAACCCAATCTCCATTGGCACCTACCCACTGCTTACCCGTACCGTCTGGCATCACAGCGTCGGAGGAGAACCTGTCCAGCGGCGTCAGCTTGCAATCCCGTGCTACCTTCGTCGGGTGAGAATGAAGAACACATGGGAGGCCAAACGGGAGAGAAAAAGATAGAGTTGCACTATCATTTGCAGAGTCGAAAAATAGTTTGGACGAACCGACGAGGCTCGCGGCGGTGATGACGTCGCATCTTGTTACGAGTTCTTCAAGGGGACCTTCGGAAAAGACCTTCTGAAACAGTTCAGAGTCATCATTTTCCTTGTTCGATGCCGCCATCGCAGGGCAGGGGGTGGGTCTATGAGGTTTGGGTTCAACTGATTGGAGTTTAATTTGGGTTCGATGGCGGCAGGTGGCGGGGAAGATGAAGAACGGAGGCTCTCAAACTGGGCGGTGGAATTGATTCTAAAGCTGCATGGCGGCGGCACTGGCGCGTGCTATGGAAGGTGGTCGATTGGTGCGGGCGGGGGCGGAGGTAGACGATGGAGGTGAACAGAAATAGGGCAGGTGGGGGCGGGGCGCTTGACTTCGCTCCTCTACACTCTACAGCATCTCCTCCTGTTTCTTGGAAAGTGTATAGACCCATAATAAAATGTCACTGTTCCCTCTGAAAAGGTGAAGAACAAGTCACTGGTCTAACGTGCAAATTTGGACATCCCAAGCTATGTGTTGTCATGTCAATTCAATGTCCATGGCAGTATTTTGAATTTTGCGTGACCAAAAGAAGTACGCCTTGGCCTTTCACAATCGGGGTTTCTTTAGAGCAAGAACAATAGAAGAGCCAACAGCTGGCAAAAGTACCACGTAGGCGGGCTATAAGCGCCCACTATTGTCCTACTTCCTCTTGGCGTGATACTCCCTCCGTCCACAAATAAGTGGACGTGCAGGATTTTCAAGGTAAATTAGTAAAAGGAAAGAAAAAATGCATTGGAGCACTCGTATCTTAAGAAACACATGTACTCAACCACGGTTGTAGATTTTCTCGGCGCAAGACTTTTCCCCAGCAGTTGTGGCTTTCAGTTATTCGTGGGTGTGGGGAGGAGCTCCGCCGCATCGGTAAAAAGCAAAGAGGGACGGCGGCTCTCGATCGTGCGGTGTACTCGTAAATCACGTGTGACCCATGCCCTAATAATTCACAATGCATTGATGAGGGCTATCACTTCATCATCCAATAAAATGTACTTAGTAACTATGGTAATAATATTGTCTTCTCGCAAAAAAAATGGTAAAAATATTGTCTCTTAAGCCATGTACTAGTACAGTGCAAGATGCTTTAGAGAAATAAACCTATATTTTATTGCTACTCCGTAATACACATGGTTATTTATTCTAGGCAAATGCCTACCGAAAGATGTAGGAATAGGGAAATGTAGGATTGCAATGTCATGTCCACTCCAATCCTATAGGAATTCATAGAATCCAAACTTTGTTTGATTCCACCATAGGAAAAGTAAAGCATTCTTAAAAAGAGGTATGAGTAGATGTTTAATTTTCTATGGAATCTGTGCAAAGAAATCCTTAGGAAAAATTCCTATCGGAAACAATCCTACAAATCAAACAGCCAAGGATTCAATTGTACCAATTCCCTATGCAAATCCTTGGTGTTCACCCAATCCTCTCGAATACTCATCCAAAAAATGCACTAATACTTTGATGGGGAGTTTTTGTATTCTAGGCAAGAATAGAGGGTTTGCGGGGATCACTTGAGAAGTGTATTAACCAAAGAAGGCATAAGTAATACACCAACACACACTAACATGCCCTTAATGGATGTATCTCCATAAACTCCCTCTGTTCTTTATTACTACTACTAGTTTATGTACTTCTTAACTAATATGGGATAATCATGAAATATATTTTCTAACATTCAGCCAAAATATATTGTTTCGACTTTTTAAAATACTGAAAAACTAGTAATTAAAAATATTTGAGCTATCAAATCTAGGAAGTTTGAAAATATTTTGTATTCCGTCTGAAAGTTGTGTTACTTGGTGTAAGATTCACACAAAAATGATGAAAATATCAAACCTTCAAAAAAATTGCAGTAATTCAAACGTTATGTGCGTTTCATAATTTTGCAAAATCTATTCTATTTGCAATTAAAACTATAGTAGTTGGTGGTCCCCGATCATCTGATTTGCTCTTAAACAGCTCAATCCTAAATTTGAAATTCCCTGCAACAGAACACGATAGTTGGTGGTTTGTGCGGAAAAAAATTACAGTTTTAAAAAGTGTTTTAAGCAACGAAGGCAGCAATAAGCGGTAGTTTGTGCAATTTCCTCGTGTAAACAACATGTAGCGTCGAAGTAATAGTACTAGCAGTACAGAAATCTTGTGTAATTTCTAGTTCTACATATTACTAGTGTCCACTGTTTGAGAGTTGATGGTGAATGGGTCTGATTTTCAATCGAATGAGAATTAGCAAATTGATTTTTATGACAAAAGCATACAAAGGGAGTAAAACAACATACCCGCATTCGCCGCTGCTACCAGCATGCGATGCCTCCACGAGTGCATTGACGGCTGCTGCAAATCCTCGGAAGGCATCTAGGTTTTGCAGATCGTCGATTGCCGCTGTCCGGCTAAGCTTAACCAGCATAGCTGCCGCCAAGATATCTCGGATTTGGACCACAGGCAGAAGCTGATTGGGGTCGAAGGATTGCCTGATTCGGAATTTGAAGTACCAAGCCCTCGGCTCCGATGATGGAAGTTTGGAACTCGGCCCGGCCAGAACCTCCCAAATCTGTGTGTGGCAGTGGATGCCCATCGGCATCCCCAATGCTGCCGACGCCGTGATGTGGTCGGTCGCACTTTGGTCCCCACTAAAGGCTGGGGCTGCAGCACGTCGCCGCCGCCCCCGACGTCCCCACGACGGCAACGCCATGGACCGAGGCGCTGAGTTTGTTGGCGAACCCGAAGCCCTGGATGGCAAGTGCTTCTTCACAATGGAAGCATCCTCACCCGGCGAGGTTCGCCCCCGGCGCATGCCTATGCTCCGACCAGCCCACTTTGCCGCTGCTGCCTGGGCTGCCGCCGATACCTGGGCCACCGCCGCTTCATGGGACCCCCTCCCTCCTCTCCCTCTCCTAGATCAAAGGGCGCCAGGAGTCTAGCCACAGCAAGACACAGAGCCGCCTGCTTCATCGCACACCAATGGCACACAGACATTTGCGAGCTTTTAGCGCACACCCCTCCGAGGCTGAGTCGTGGAGCCTGGGTGCACGGGGCTATGGCTGGAGGAGTCGCCATGGGACGAGGGGTGTCGAGTGCTCGGGCAAATACGGGAAAGGCGAAGTTTTGGATAACCTTATATGATCACATCAATGCTTCTCAAGGAGCCAAATACTGTATGAGAAACCGGAAAAGTTTGAACGTTTGAAAACTTTGCCGGCATAATGCATCCTTCCAATGCACGCCTACTAAGGTAGAAAGCCAACTCAATTGCTACTTTGTTGGCAAAATGTACCATGGCTCAATCTTGGGTCACACACATCTATCAATTGGTATATTTTGGTCATATTCAAAATTTTACTTGAAACTTGTTGGTCATGCCATTCTACTACTCGCCTAACACTTTTTCTACGCGGGAAGGAGGGGGGTATGATGCTACCCTGAATTTTTATGCCCATTTGTATCTTGGACAAATCCTAGGTTTGACCAAAATTTAAAACATGAAGATGAAAAATTAAGCCTGGATCCACTACAAGAAAAGTTGCCAAACTTTTCTTGTAGTGATCCTTCTTAATTAGTAACTTCAAAATGAAGCTTTTGGAAGGTTTTTGAAATTTCCATGTCTGAAACCCAAAACACCTCTTCATGATTGACTTCATAAGACAAATCGAGTTTAGGGTTAGGGGTAGATACATGATTTTTCTAGTTTGAATATGTCTAGACCTGGCTTATCAACTTGAAAGCTTAGTATATGACATAAGAAGATGTACTATGTGCATTGGTTTTTTATTTATTTGATTTGTTTTGAATTTTCATGCCGAATCAAATTTTGGTCAAATCATAGGTTTAACCAAGATTTAAACAAGTTTAAAACATTAAAATGAAAAATTAAGCATGGATCCTTCTCAATCACTCCAAAATGAAGCTTTTGGGAGGCTTTTGAAATGTCTATGTTTGAAACCCAAAACCACTTCTCTTCATGCTTGACTTCATAAGACAGATGAGTTTAGGGTTAGGGGTAGATACATGATTTTTCTGGTTTGAATAGGTCTAGACCTTGTTATCAAGTTGAATGGCTTACTATGTGACATAAGAAGACTATGTGCTTTGGTTTTTCATTTTTGATTTTTTCGATTGTTTTTATGCCCATTTGAATCTTGGCCAAATCCTAGGTTTGAACAAGAATTTAAACAAGTTTAAAACATGAAAATGAAAAGGTAAGCATGGATCCTTCTTAGTCAGTCCGAAATGAAGCTTTTGGGCGGTTTTCGAAATTTCCATGTTTGAAAACCCAAACCACTTCTCTTCATGCTTGACTTCATAAGACAAATTTAGGGTTAGGGGTATAGATACATGATTTTTCTTGTTTGATATGTCTAGATATTGTTTATCAACACTTGAATGCTTACAATATATGTGACGCAAGAAGACTATGTGTTATGGTTTTTCATTTTTGGGGGTTTTTTCGAATTTTTTATGCGCACTTGAATCTTGGTCAAATCCAAGCTAGCTAGGTTTGACCAAGCTTTAAACAAGTTTAAAACATGAAAATGAAAAAGTAAGCATGTATCCTTCTTAGTCACTCCAAAATTAAGCTTTTCGGAGGTTTTTGAAATTTCCATTTTGTAAACCCAAAACCACGTATCTTCATGTTTGACTTCAAAAGACAGAGTTTAGGGTTAGGGGGTAGATACATGATTCTTCTTTTAATATGTTTAGATCTTGTTTTATCAAGTTGAATGTTGACTGTATGACATAAGAAGACTATGTTTTTGAATTTTTTATGAATCTTGGTCAAATCCAAGGGTTGACCAAGATTTAAACAAGTTTAAAACATGAAAATGAAAACGTTTCAAGTTCACCTTTGGTTCGATCTTTCAGTAACCAGGCGCATATATATATGGATGCAAATTGAGATAATTAATTCGTGAAACATTGGAAATGTCCATCGTGTGTCATGTTTCCCCCTCACATGAAAATTGGATTGGTGGCAGACAAGTAAAAGCACATTTATGTGCGACAACCCAAAATGCACATATTTTGCTGAGTTTTCATGCATGCATTAAAAGTTGTGAATATATACATAAAATGCATGTGGGTCATGATTGAAAAGTTTGACATGTATATGGTTCTTGTGTAGTAGTAGTACTATAGTAGATTAGTAGGTACGCAAACTCCCATCCATCTTCTTTGTCAAGAGAAGACGCGCACCAGGATGCGTAGTGGAAGTCGTCTCTGGATCCTTCTGTTGTCCCTCTCACGGAAAAGAAAAAGAAAAAAACATCTCTCTCATTCTCGGCCTCGCTCGACTCGCTCGCTCGCAGCCTCGCACCTCCTGCGCACTGACAAACGCTGCACAACAGTCAACATCACCAGAAAAAAGATATACACCATAAATAATAAGAGGGGCCCCGTGACTGCTATCCCTTCTTCTCCTTCCGTGTGATCCCTCTTCCTCCGAGTTTCACTGGACGGGCAAACACACATGTGCTGCATAGTAAAAATAAAAAAGTAAAAAATCGACCTATGAATCTATGATTAAATAGGTAAAATCCTGGGTTTTATCAAGGTTTAAACAAGTTTAAAACATGAAAATGAATAGGTAAGCATGGATCCTTCTTAGTCACTCTAAAATGAAGCTTTCGCGAGGTTTTTGAAATTTCCATGTTTGAAACCCAAAACCACTTCTCTTCATGCTTGACTTCATAAGACAGAGTTTAGGGTTAGGGGTAGATACATGCTTTTTCTGGTTTGAATATGTCTAGACCTTGTTTATCAACTTGAATGCTTACTATATGACATAAGAAGGCTATGTTATTTGGTTTTTCATTTTTGTTTTTTTCTGATTTTTTATGCCCATT
Source organism: Lolium multiflorum (assembly GCA_030979885.1). Lineage (NCBI taxonomy): Eukaryota > Viridiplantae > Streptophyta > Magnoliopsida > Poales > Poaceae > Lolium > Lolium multiflorum. Next base: position 57,405,070 of record CM061749.1, on the reverse strand, counting down.
TAAATCTTGGTCAAATCCTAGGTTTGACCAAGAGTTAAACAAGTTTAAAACATGAAAATGAAAAGGTAAGCCTGGATCCTTCTTAGTCACTGTAAAATGAAGCTTTTGGGAGGTTTGTGAAATTTCCATGTTTGAAACCCAAAAGCACTTCTCTTCATGCTTGACTTCATAAGACAGAGTTTAGGGTTAGGGGGTGTAGATACATGATTTGTCTGGTTTGAATATGTCCAAATCTTATTTATCAACTTCTGAATGCATGCTACTCTCTCAAAGAAAACCTTTTGAATGCTTACTATATGACATAAGAAGACTATATGCTTTTAAAATTCAAACATATGGTAAGCATTCTTATGACATATAGTAAGCATTCAAGTTGATAAACAAGCAAGGTTTGGACATATTCAAACCAGACAAATCATGTATCTACCCCTAACCCCTAATTAAATTGTCTTATGAAGTCTAGCATGAAGAGAAGTGGTTTTGGGTTTCAAACATGGAAATTTCAAAAACCTCCCAAAAACTTCATTTTAGAGTGACTAAGAAGGATATACAAGCTTCCCTTTTCATTTTCATGTTTTAAACTTGTTTAAATCTTGGTCAAACCTCTAGGATTTGACCAAAAGATTCAAATGGGCATGGAAATTCATAAAAAAACAAAAGAATGAAAAACCAAAGGACATAACATTATTATGTCATATATATATAGTAAGCATTCAAGTTGATAAACAAGGTCTAGACATATTCAAACCAGAAAATCATGTATATATCTACCCCTAACCCTAAACTCTGTCTTATGAAGTCAAGCATGCATGAAGAGAAGTGGTTTTGGTTTCAAACATGGAAATTTCGAAAAACCCTCCCAAGAGCTACATTTTGGAGTGAGTAAGAAGGATATATAGATGCTTAATTTTTCATATTCATGATTTAAACTTGTTTAAACCATGTTCAAACCTAGGATTTGACCAAGATTAAAATGGGCATAAAATTTTAAAAAAATCAAAAAATAAAAAACAAGTCACATAGTATTCTTATGTCATATAGTAAGCATTCAATTAAGTTGATAAACAAGGTCTAGACATATTCAAACCAGGAAAATCATGCATATATCCCCTAACCCTAGCTAAACTCTGTCTTATGAAGTCAAGCATGCATGAAGAGAAGTGGTTTTTGGTTTCAAACGTTTAAGCCAAAAGCCCCTTTTCAAATATTTCAAACTTATTCAAATTTGGTTCAAATATGAAAGACATACAAGTTATAGCACACATAGTGCATACATTTTCACACATACTGCACTAGATGCTAACCCTATAGTTTGAGGCCATTTGGGTGACCTAGGTCGAAAAAATTCTTGGATTAGAATCGTGTTGTTCGAACCCCGTAGTTGGATTTTTTTGAACCCTTGATCTGTAGAACTGGGCAAAACCCTAGTTTAACCTATTTAATTACAGATTCGTATATCGATTTTTCTACGAGTACTACCTTTTTATTATTATTATTACTATGCAGCACATGGGTGTTTGCCCGTCGAGTGAAACTCGGAGGAAGAGGGATCACTCGGAAGGAGAGAAGAAGGGAGAGAATTATGGTGTCTCCCCTTTTTCGGGTGATGATGTTGACTTTTGTGCAGGGTTTGTCAGTGAGCAGGGGTGCGAGCGAGCGAGCGAGGAGAGAGAGAGAGAGAGAGAGAGGATCGAGAAGGACCCACAGACTTCCAATACGCATCCTGATGCGTCTTCTCTTGACAAAGAAAATGGCTGGGAGTTTGCGTACCTATTGCACGTGACTTGTGCTCACTGAAGTGTGGGACCTCAAGCGTGGGCACCACACGTAAGTGACAGACCTGTTGGTGTAAAAACTCGGTTGATTATAATAGTGCATTAGAACAAAGTTTCCTATGGATTCAAGGGTAGGAAATCCAAGTTAACTCATTTACGTGTTAAACTTGTCTATATATTGGTCAAACCTAGGATTTGACCAAGATTCAAATGGGCAGAAAAATAAAAACAGAAAAATGAAAAACCAAATCACATAGTTTTCTTATGTCATATAGTAAGCATTAAAGTTGATAAACAAGGTGTAGACATATTCAAACCAGACAAATCATGTAGCTATACCCCCTAACCCCTAAACTCTGTCTTATGAAGTCAAGCATGCATGTGAAGAGAAGTGGTTTTGGGTTTCAAACATGGAAATTTCAAAAACCTCCCAAAAGCTTCATTTTAGAGTGTGAAATCCATGCTTCCCTTTTCATTTTCATGTTTTAAACTTGTTTAAATTATCTTGGTCAAACCTAGGATTTGACAAGATTCAAATGGGCATCAAAATTGAAAAAAAAATTGAAAAAAGAAAAACCAAAGCAAATAGTTTTCTTATGTCATATAGTAAGCATTAAAGTTGTTGATAAATAAGGTCCATACATATTCAAACCACACAAATCATGTATCTATACCCCCTAATTAACCCCTAAATTAATTAACTCTGTCTTATGAAGTCAAGCATGTGAAGAGAAGTGGTTTTGGGTTTCAAACATTGAAATTTTAAAAACCTCCCAAAAGCTTCATTTTAGAGTGACTAAGAAGGATACAGACTTCCCTTTTCATTTTTATGTTTTAAACTTGTTTAAATCTTGGTCAAACCAAGGATTTGACCAAGATTCAAATGGCCCTAAAAATTCAGAAAAAAATCAAAAGAATGAAAAACCAAAGCACATAGCATTCTTATGTCATATGTATATTAAGCATTCAAGTTGATAAACAAAGGTCTAGAGACATATATATTCAAACCAGAAAAATCATGTATATATCTACCCCTAAAACTCTAATTAAACTATGTTTTATGAAGTAAATCATGAAGAGAAGTGGTTTTGGGTTTCAAACATGGAAATTTCAAGAACCTCCCAAAAGCTTCATTTTAGAGTGACTAAGAAGGATCCAGAAGGACCCACAGACTTCCAATACGCATCCTGATGCGTCTTCTCTTGACAAAGAAGATGGTTGGGAGTTTGCGTACCTATTGCACGTGACTTGTGCTCACTGAAGTGTGGGACCTCACGCGTGGGCACCACACGTAAGTGACAGACATGTTGGTGTAAAAACTCGATTGATTATTATACTGCATTAGAACAAAGTTTCCTATGGATTCAAGGGTAGGAAATCCAAGTTAACTCATTTACGTGACATTATTATTTCCATGAAGCAAAGTTAACACATCTATCGATTGGTACATTTTTGAGTGACTAAGAAGGATCCATGCTTACTTATTCGTTTTCACGTGTTAAACTTGTCTAAATCTTGGTCAAACCTAGGATTTGACCAAGATTCAAATGGGCAGAAAAATAAAAAACAGAAAAATGAAAAACCAAATCACATAGTCATCTTATGTCATATAGTAAGCATTAAAGTTGATAAACAAGGTCTAGAAATATCAAACCATACAAATCATGTATCTACCCCCTAACCCCTAAACTATGTCTTATAAATTAAGTCAAGCATGAAGAGATGTGGTTTTGGGTTTCAAACATGGAAATATCAAAAACCTCCCAAAAACTTCATTTTAGTGTGACTAAGAAGGATACACGCTTCCCTTTTCATATTCATGTTCTAAGCTTGTTTAAATTATCTTGGTCAAACCTAGGATTTGACAAGATTCAAATGGGCATCAATATTGAAAAAAATCAAAAAAAAAGAAAAAACAAAGGAAATAGTTTTCTTATGTCTTATAGTAAGCATTAAAGTTGATAAACAAGGTCTAGACATATTCAAACTAGACAAATCATGTATCTATATATACCCCCTAACCCCTAAACTCTGTCTTATGAAGTCAAGCATGTGAAGAGGAAGTTGTTTTGGGTTGCAAACATGGAAATTTCAAAAACCTCCGAAAAACTTCATTTTAGAGTTTCTAAGAAGGATCCATGCTTAACTTTGCATATTCATATTTTAAACTTGTTTAAATCATTATCAAGCCTAGCATTTGACCAATATACAAATGGGTGGGCACAAAATTCAAAAAAATCAGAAAAATGAAAACAAATTAAAGCACATAGTCTTCATATGTCATATCGTATGAATTCAAGTTGATAAACGAGGTCTAGGTATATCCAAACCAGACAAATCATGTATCTATACCCCCTGTCGATCTTATGAAGTCTAGCATGAAGAGAGAAGTCGTTTTTGGTTTCAAAAATGGAAATTTCAAGAACATCCCAAAAGCTTCATTTTAGAGTGACTAAGAAGGATACATGCTTCCCTTTTCATTTTTATGTTTAAACTTGTTTAAATCTTGGTCAAACCTAGGATTTGACCAAGATTCAAATATATGGGCATAAAATTCAAAAAAAAACAGAAAAATTTAAAACCAAGGCACATAGTCTTCTTATGTCATATAGTAAACAATCAATTAATTAAGTTGATAAACCAGTTCTAGACATATTCAAACCAGGAAAATCATGTATCTACCCCCTAACGCCCTAGCTAAACTCTGTCTTATGAAGTCAAGCATGCATGAAGAGAAGTGGTTTTTGGTTTCAAACGTTTAAGCCAAAAGGTAAGCATGGATCCTCCTTAATTAGTCACTGTAAAATGAAGCTTTTGGGAGGTTTGTGAAATTTCCATGTTTGAAACCTAAAAGCACTTCTCTTCATGCTTGACTTCATAAGACAGAGTTTAGGGTTAGGGGGTGTAGATCGATACATGATTTGTCTGGTTTGAATATGTCCAAATCTTATTTATCAACTTTTGAATGCATGCTACTCTCTCAAAGAAAAACTTTTGAATGCTTACTATATATATGACATAAGAAGACTATATGCTTTTAAAATTCAAACATATGGTAAGCATTCTTATGTCATATAGTAAGCATTCAAGTTGATACACAAGCAAGGTTTGGACATATTCAAACCAGACAAATCATGTATCTACCCCCTAACCCCTAATTAAATTGTCTTATGAAGCAGTCTAGCATGAAGAGAAGTGGTTTTGGGTTTCAAACATGGAAATTTCAAAAACCTCCCAAAAACTTCATTTTAGAGTGACTAAGAAGGATATACAAGCTTCCCTTTTCATTTTCATGTTTTAAACTTGTTTAAATCTTGGTCAAACCTCTAGGATTTGACCAAAAGATTCAAATGGGCATAGAAATTCATAAAAAATCAAAAGAATGAAAAACCAAAGGACATAACATTCTTATGTCATATATATATAGTAATTAAGCATTCAAGTTGATAAACAAGGTCTAGACATATTCAAACAAGAAAATAATGTATATATCTACCCCTAACCCTAAACTCCGTCTTATGAAGTCAAGCATGCATGAAGGGAAGTGGTTTTTGGTTTCAAACATGGAAATTTCGAAAACCCTCCCAAGACCGAGCTACATTTTGGAGTGACTAAGAAGGATATATAGATGCTTAATTTTTCATATTCATGATTTAAACTTGTTTAAACCATGTTCAAACCTAGGATTTGACCAAGATTCAAATGGGCATAAAATTTTAAAAAAATAAAAAAATAAAAAAACAAGGCACATAGTATTCTTATGTCATATAGTAAGCATTCAATTAAGTTGATAAACAAGGTCTAGACATATTCAAACCAGGAAAATCATGCATCTACCCCCTAACCCTAGCTAAACTCTGTCTTATGAAGTCAAGCATGCACGAAGAGAAGTGGTTTTTGGTTTCCAACGTTTAAGCCAAAAGCCCATTTTCAAATATTTCAAACTTATTCAAATTTGGTTCAAATTTGAAAGACATACAAGTTATAGCACACATAGTGCATACATTTTCACACATACTGCACTAGATGCTAACCCTATAGTTTGAGGCCATTTGGGTGACCTAGGTCGAAAAAATTCTTGGATTAGAATCGTGTTGTTCGAACCCCGTAGTTGGATTTTTTTGAACCCTTGATCTGTAGAACTGGCCAAAACCCTAGTTTAACCTATTTAATTACAGATTCGTATATCGATTTTTCTACGAGTACTACCTTTTTATTATTATTATTACTATGCAGCACATGGGTGTTTGCCCGTCGAGTGAAACTCGGAGGAAGAGGGATCACTCGGAAGGAGAGAAGAAGGGAGAGAATTATGGTGTCTCCCCTTTTTCGGGTGATGATGTTGACTTTTGTGCAGGGTTTGTCAGTGAGCAGGAGGTGCGAGCGAGCGAGCGAGCGAGTCGAGCGAGGCCGAGAATGAGAGAGATTTGTTTTTTTGTGAGAGGGACAACCGAAGGATCTAGAAGGACCCACAGACTTCCAAACGCATCCTGATGCGTCTTCTCTTGACAAAGAAGATGGCTGGGAGTTTGCGTACCTATTGCACGTGACTTGTGCTCACTGAAGTGTGGGACCTCAAGCGTGGGCACCACACGTAAGTGACGGACCTGTTGGTGTAAAAACTCGGTTGATTATAATAGTGCATTAGAACAAAGTTTCCTATGGATTCAGGGGTAGGAAATCCAAGTTAACTCATTTACATGACATTATTATTTCCATGAAGCAAAGTTAACACATCTATCGATTGGTACATTTTTGAGTGACTAAGAAGGATCCAGGCTTACTTATTCGTTTTCACGTGTTAAACTTGTCTAAATCTTGGTCAAACCTAGGATTTGACCAAGATTCAAATGGGCAGAAAAATAAAATAAAAAACAGAAAAATGAAAAACCAAATCACATAGTCATCTTATGTCATATAGTAAGCATTAAAGTTGATAAACAAGGACTAGAAATATCAAACCATACAAATCATGTATCTACCCCTAACCCCTAAACTATGTCTTATAAATTAAGTCAAGCATGAAGAGATGTGGTTTTGGGTTTCAAACATGGAAATTTCAAAAACCTCCCAAAAACTACATTTTAGAGTGACTAAGAAGGATGCATGCTTCCCTTTTCATATTCATGTTTTAAGCTTGTTTAAATTATCTCAGTCAAACCTAGGATTTGACAAAGATTCAAATGGGCATCGAAAAAATCAGGAAAAAGAAAAACCAAAGCAAATAGTTTTCTTATGTCATATAGTAAGCCAATTAATTAAGTTGATAAACAAGGTCTAGACATATTCAAACTAGACAAATCATGTATCTATACCCCCTAACCCCTGAACTCTGTCTTATGAAGTCAAGCATATGAAGAGAAGTGGTTTTGGGTCGTTTCAAACATGGAAATTTGAAAAACCTCCCAAAAACTTCATTTTAGAGTGACAAAGAAGGATACATGCTTCCCTTTTCATATTCAGGTTTTAAGCTTGTTTAAATTATCTCAGTCAAACCTAGGATTTGACAAGATTCAAATGGGCATCAAAATTGAAAAAAATCAGGAAAAAGAAAAACCAAAGCAAATAGTTTTCTTATGTCATATATAGTAAGCCAATTAAGTTGATAAACAAGGTCTAGACATATTCAAACTAGACAAATCATGCATGCATCTATACCCCCTAACCCCTAAACTCCGTCTTATGAAGTCAAGCATATGAAGAGAAGTGGTTTTGCTCCCAAAAGCTTCATTTTAGAGTCACTAATAATAAGGATCCATGCTTACCTTTGCATTTTCATATTTTAATCTTGTTAAATCATTATCAAGCCTAGGATTTGACCAAGATACAAATGGGTGGGCACAAAATTCAAAAAAATCAGAATAATGAAAAACAAAAGCATGTAGTCTTTTTATGTCATATCGTATGCATTCAAGTTAAACGAGGTCTAGGTATATCCAAACCAGACAAATCATGTATCTACCCCATGTTGATCTTATGAAGTCTAGCATGAAGAGAAGTCGTTTTGGGTTTCAAACATGGAAATTTCAAGAACATCCCAAAAGCTTCATTTTAGAGTGACTAAGAAGGATACATGCTTCCCTTTTCATTTTCATGTTTTAAACTTGTTTAAATCTTGGTCAAACCTAGGATTTGACCAAGATTCAAATATATGAGCATAAAATTCAAAAAAAAACCAAAAATGAAAACCAAGGCACGTAGTCGTCTTATGTCATATAGTAAGCAATCAATTAAGTTGATAAACAAGGTCTAGACATATTCAAACCAGGAAATCATGTATCTACACCCCCTAACGTACCCTAGCTAAACTCGATCTGTCTTATGAAGTCAAGCATGCATGAAGAGAAGTGGTTTTTGGTTTCAAACGTTTAAGCCAAAAGGTAAGCATGGATCCTCCTTATATAGTCACTGTAAAATGAAGCTTTTGGGAGGTTTGTGAAATTTCCATGTTTGAAACCCAAAAGCACTTCTCTTCATGCTTGACTAAGAAGGATACATGCTTCCCTTTTTATTTTTATGTTTAAACTTGTTTAAATCTTGGTCAAACCTAGGATTTGTCCAAGATTCAAATATATGGGCGTAAAATTCAAAAAAAACAGAAAAATTTAAAACCAAGGCACATAGTCTTCTTATGTCATATAGTAAACAATCAATTAATTAAGTTGATAAACCAGGTCTAGACATATTCAAACCAGGAAAATCATGTATCTACCCCCTAACGCCCTAGCTAAACTATGTCTTATGAAGTCAAGCATGCATGAAGAGAAGTGGTTTTGGTTTCAAACATGGAAATTTCGAAAAAACCTCCCAAGAGCTACATTTTGGAGTGACTAAGAAGGATATATAGATGCTTAATTTTTCATATTCATGATTTAAACTTGTTTAAACCATGTTCAAACCTAGGATTTGACCAAGATTCAAATGGGCATACAATTTTAAAAAAATCAAAAAAATAAAAAACAATGCACATAGTATTATTATGTCATATAGTAAGCATTCAATTAAGTTGATAAAGTAGGTCTAGACATATTCAAACCAGGAAAATCATGCATCTATCCCCTAACCCTAGCTAAACTCTGTCTTATGAAGTCAAGCATGCATGAAGAGAAGTGGTTTTTGGTTTCAAACGTTTAAGCCAAAAGCCCCTTTTCAAATATTTCAAACTTATTCAAATTTGGTTCAAATATGAAAGACATACAAGTTATAGCACACATAGTGCATACATTTTCACACATACTGCACTAGATGCTAACCCTATAGTTTGAGGCCATTTGGGTGACCTAGGTCGAAAAAATTCTTGGATTAGAATCGTGTTGTTCGAACCCCGTAGTTGGATTTTTTTGAACCCTTGATCTGTAGAACTGGGCAAAACCCTAGTTTAACCTATTTAATTACAGATTCGTATATCGATTTTTCTACGAGTACTACCTTTTTATTATTATTATTACTATGCAGCACATGGGTGTTTGCCCGTCGAGTGAAACTCGGAGGAAGAGGGATCACTCGGAAGGAGAGAAGAAGGGAGAGAATTATGGTGTCTCCCCTTTTTCGGGTGATGATGTTGACTTTTGTGCAGGGTTTGTCAGTGAGCAGGAGGTGCGAGCGAGCGAGCGAGTCGAGCGAGGCCGAGAATGAGAGAGATTTGTTTTTTTTTGTGAGAGGGACGACCGAAGGAACCAGAAGGACCCACAGACTTCCAATACGCATCCTGATGCGTCTTCTCTTGACAAAGAAAATGGCTGGGAGTTTGCGTACCTATTGCACGTGACTTGTGCTCACTGAAGTGTGGGACCTCAAGCGTGGGCACCACACGTAAGTGACAGACCTGTTGGTGTAAAAACTCGGTTGATTATAATAGTGCATTAGAACAAAGTTTCCTATGGATTCAAGGGTAGGAAATCCAAGTTAACTCATTTACGTGTTAAACTTGTCTATATCTTGGTCAAACCTAGGATTTGACCAAGATTCAAATGGGCAGAAAAATAAAAACAGAAAAATGAAAAACCAAATCACATAGTCTTCTTATGTCATATAGTAAGCATTAAAGTTGATAAACAAGGTCTAGACATATTAAACCAGACAAATCATGTATCTATACCCCTAACCCCTAAACTCTGTCTTATGAAGTCAAGCATGTGAAGAGAAGTGGTTTTGGGTTTCAAACATGGAAATTTCAAAAAACTCCCAAAAACTACATTTTAGAGTGACTAAGAAGGATACATGCTCCCCTTTTCATATTCATGTTTTAAGCTTGTTTAAATTATCTTGGTCAAACCTAGGATTTGACAAGATTCAAATGGGCATCGAAATTGAAAAAAAAAGTCAGAAAAAAGAAAACCAAAGCAAATAGTTTTCTTATGTCATATAGTAAGCATTAAAGTTGATAAACAAGGTCTAGAAATATTCAAACTAGACAAATCATGTATCTATACCCCCTAACCCCTGAACTCTGTCTTATGAAGTCAAGCATATGAAGAGAAGTGGTTTTGGGTTTCAAACATGGAAATTTGAAAAACCTCCCAAAAACTTCATTTTAGAGTGACAAAGAAGGATACATGCTTCCCTTTTCATATTCATGTTTTAAGCTTGTTTAAATTATCTCGGTCAAACCTAGGATTTGACAAGATTCAAATGGGCATCAAAATTGAAAAAAATCAGGAAAAAGAAAAACCAAAGCAAATAGTTTTCTTATGTCATATAGTAAGCCAATTAAGTTGATAAACAAGGTCTAGACATATTCAAACTAGACAAATCGTGTATCTATACCCCCTAACCCCTAAACTCCGTCTTATGAAGTCAAGCATATGAAGAGAAGTGGTTTTGCTCCCAAAAGCTTCATTTTAGAGTGACTAAGAAGGATCCATGCTTACCTTTTGCATTTTCATATTTTAATCTTGTTAAATCATTATCAAGCCTAGGATTTGACCAAGATACAAATGGGTGGGCACAAAATTCAAAAAAATCAGAATAATGAAAAACAAAAGCACGTAGTCTTCTTATGTCATATCGTATGCATTCAAGTTAAACGAGGTCTAGGTATATCCAAACCAGACAAATCATGTATCTACCCCATGTTGATCTTATGAAGTCTAGCATGAAGAGAAGTCGTTTTGGGTTTCAAACATGGAAATTTCAAGAACATCCCAAAAGCTTCATTTTAGAGTGACTAAGAAGGATACATGCTTCCCTTTTCATTTTCTTGTTTAAATCTTGGTCAAACCTAGGATTTGACCAAGATTCAAATATATGAGCATAAAATTCAAAAAAAAACCAAGGCACGTAGTCTTCTTATGTCATATAGTAAGCAATCAATTAAGTTGATAAACAAGGTCTCTAGACATATTCAAACCAGGAAATCATGTATCTACACCCCCTAACGTACCCTAGCTAAACTCTGTCTTATGAAGTCAAGCATGCATGAAGAGAAGTGGTTTTTGGTTTCAAACGTTTAAGCCAAAAGGTAAGCATGGATCCTCCTTAGTCACTGTAAAATGAAGCTTTTGGGAGGTTTGTGAAATTTCCATGTTTGAAACCCAAAACCTCTTAAGACAGAGTTTATGGTTAGGTGTGTAGATACATGATTTTTCTTGTTTGAATATGTCTAGACCTTGTTTATCAACTTGAATTTTTTACTATATGATATAAGAAGGCTATATATATGTGCTTTGGTTTTTCATTTTTTGATTTCTTTTGAATTTTTATGCCTATTTAAATCTTGGTCAAATCCTAGGTTTAAACAAGTTTAAAACATGAAAATGAAACGGTAAGCATGAATCCCTTCCTTACTCACTCTAAAATGAAGGTGTACTTGAAAATTTTATGTTTGAAACCCAAAACCCCAGTTCTCTTCATATGTTTGACTTCATAAGACAGAGTTTAGGGTTAGGGGTAGATATGATACATGATATTTCTACTTTGAATATGTCTAGACCTTGTTTATCAACTTGAATGCTTACTATATGACATAAGAAGGCTATATATATGTGTGTGCTTTGGTTTTTCATTTTTTTTGAATTTTTCTGAATTTTTACTCCCATTTGAATCTTGGTCAAATCCTAGGTTTGACCAAGGTTAAAACAAGTTTAAAACATGGCAATGAAAAGGTAAGCATATGGATCATTCTTAGTCTCTCTAAAATGAAGCTTTTGGGAGGTTTTTGAAGTTTCCATGTTTGAAACCCAAAATCACTTCTCTTCATATGCTTGGCTTCATAAGACAAAGATTAGGGTTTAGGGGTAGATATATACATGTTTTGGGAGGTTTTTGAAATTTCCATGTTTGAAACCCAAATCCACTTCTCTTCATCCTTGACGTCTTCATAAGACAAAAGTATAGGGTTATATATATATATGCATGGGTAGATACATGCTTTTTTCTGGTTTTAATATGTATAGACCTTGTTTAAAATTATCAACTTAATTGAATGCTTACTATATATATGACATATATAAGAAGGCTATATATGTGTTTTGTTTTTTCATTTTTCATTTTTTCCTGATTTTTTATGCCCATTTGAATCTTGGTCAAATCCTAGGTTTGATCAAGATTTAAACAAGCAGTTTAAAAATGAAAATGAAAAGGTAAGCCTGGATCCTTCTTAGGGCTCCTTTGATTTAAAGGATAGGAAAAGTATAGGAATAGGAAAGGCATAGGATTGGAATGACACATGTCTACTTGAATCCTATAGAAAGATGAAGTGTGTTTGATTGTAGCAAAGGAATTTTTTCATGAGGTATGAGCCAATGTTTTTTCCTATAGGAATTACGCTACAAGATTCCTATAGGAATTTTTCCTATAGGATATGTTTCTATGAATCAAACAACATGTATAGGAAATTTTCCCATAGGAACCAAATCCTACACAATTCCTATGCAAATCCTATGAATCAAAGGAGCCCTTAGTCACTGTAAAATGAAGCTTTTGGGAGGTTTGTGAAATTTCCATGTTTGAAACCCAAAAGCACTTCTCTTCATGCTTGACTTCATAAGACAGAGTTTAGGGTTAGGGGGTGTAGATACGACATGATTTGTCTGGTTTGAATATGTACAAATCTTATTTATCAACTTTTGAATGCATGCTACTCTCTCAAAGAAAAACTTTTGAATGCTTACTATATGACATAAGAAGACTATATGCTTTTAAAATTCAAACATATGGTAAGCATTCTTATGTCATATAGTAAGCATTCAAGTTGATAAACAAGCAAGGTTTGGACATATCCAAACCAGACAAATCATGTATCTGCCCCCTGTCGATCTTATGAAGTCTAGCATGAAGAGAGAAGTCGTTTTTGGTTTCAAAAATGGAAATTTCAAGAACATCCAAAAAGCTTCATTTTAGAGTGACTAAGAAGGATACATGCTTCCCTTTTTATTTTTATGTTTAAACTTGTTTAAATCTTGGTCAAACCTAGGATTTGTCCAAGATTCAAATATATGGGCGTAAAAAAAAAAAACAGAAAAATTTAAAACCAAGGCACATAGTCTTCTTATGTCATATAGTAAACAATCAATTAATTAAGTTGATAAACCAGGTCTAGACATATTCAAACCAGGAAAATCATGTATCTACCCCCTAACGCCCTAGCTAAACTATGTCTTATGAAGTCAAGCATGCATGAAGAGAAGTGGTTTTGGTTTCAAACATGGAAATTTCGAAAAAACCTCCCAAGAGCTACATTTTGGAGTGACTAAGAAGGATATATAGATGCTTAATTTTTCATATTCATGATTTAAACTTGTTTAAACCATGTTCAAACCTAGGATTTGACCAAGATTCAAATGGGCATACAATTTTAAAAAAATCAAAAAAATAAAAAACAATGCACATAGTATTATTATGTCATATAGTAAGCATTCAATTAAGTTGATAAAGTAGGTCTAGACATATTCAAACCAGGAAAATCATGCATCTATCCCCTAACCCTAGCTAAACTCTGTCTTATGAAGTCAAGCATGCATGAAGAGAAGTGGTTTTTGGTTTCAAACGTTTAAGCCAAAAGCCCCTTTTCAAATATTTCAAACTTATTCAAATTTGGTTCAAATATGAAAGACATACAAGTTATAGCACACATAGTGCATACATTTTCACACATACTGCACTAGATGCTAACCCTATAGTTTGAGGCCATTTGGGTGACCTAGGTCGAAAAAATTCTTGGATTAGAATCGTGTTGTTCGAACCCCGTAGTTGGATTTTTTTGAACCCTTGATCTGTAGAACTGGGCAAAACCCTAGTTTAACCTATTTAATTACAGATTCGTATATCGATTTTTCTACGAGTACTACCTTTTTATTATTATTATTACTATGCAGCACATGGGTGTTTGCCCGTCGAGTGAAACTCGGAGGAAGAGGGATCACTCGGAAGGAGAGAAGAAGGGAGAGAATTATGGTGTCTCCCCTTTTTCGGGTGATGATGTTGACTTTTGTGCAGGGTTTGTCAGTGAGCAGGAGGTGCGAGCGAGCGAGTCGAGCGAGGCCGAGAATGAGAGAGATTTGTTTTTTTTTGTGAGAGGGACGACCGAAGGAACCAGAAGGACCCACAGACTTCCAATACGCATCCTGATGCGTCTTCTCTTGACAAAGAAAATGGCTGGGAGTTTGCGTACCTATTGCACGTGACTTGTGCTCACTGAAGTGTGGGACCTCAAGCGTGGGCACCACACGTAAGTGACAGACCTGTTGGTGTAAAAACTCGGTTGATTATAATAGTGCATTAGAACAAAGTTTCCTATGGATTCAAGGGTAGGAAATCCAAGTTAACTCATTTACGTGTTAAACTTGTCTATATCTTGGTCAAACCTAGGATTTGACCAAGATTCAAATGGGCAGAAAAATAAAAACAGAAAAATGAAAAACCAAATCACATAGTCTTCTTATGTCATATAGTAAGCATTAAAGTTGATAAACAAGGTCTAGACATATTAAACCAGACAAATCATGTATCTATACCCCTAACCCCTAAACTCTGTCTTATGAAGTCAAGCATGTGAAGAGAAGTGGTTTTGGGTTTCAAACATGGAAATTTCAAAAAACTCCCAAAAACTACATTTTAGAGTGACTAAGAAGGATACATGCTCCCCTTTTCATATTCATGTTTTAAGCTTGTTTAAATTATCTTGGTCAAACCTCAAGATTTGAAAAAAAAAAAAGTCAGAAAAAAGAAAACCAAAGCAAATAGTTTTCTTATGTCATATAGTAAGCATTAAAGTTGATAAACAAGGTCTAGAAATATTCAAACTAGACAAATCATGTATCTATACCCCCTAACCCCTGAACTCTGTCTTATGAAGTCAAGCATATGAAGAGAAGTGGTTTTGGGTTTCAAACATGGAAATTTGAAAAACCTCCCAAAAACTTCATTTTAGAGTGACAAAGAAGGATACATGCTTCCCTTTTCATATTCATGTTTTAAGCTTGTTTAAATTATCTCGGTCAAACCTAGGATTTGACAAGATTCAAATGGGCATCAAAATTGAAAAAAATCAGGAAAAAGAAAAACCAAAGCAAATAGTTTTCTTATGTCATATAGTAAGCCAATTAAGTTGATAAACAAGGTCTAGACATATTCAAACTAGACAAATCGTGTATCTATACCCCCTAACCCCTAAACTCCGTCTTATGAAGTCAAGCATATGAAGAGAAGTGGTTTTGCTCCCAAAAGCTTCATTTTAGAGTGACTAAGAAGGATCCATGCTTACCTTTTGCATTTTCATATTTTAATCTTGTTAAATCATTATCAAGCCTAGGATTTGACCAAGATACAAATGGGTGGGCACAAAATTCAAAAAAAACAGAATAATGAAAAACAAAAGCACGTAGTCTTCTTATGTCATATCGTATGCATTCAAGTTAAACGAGGTCTAGGTATATCCAAACCAGACAAATCATGTATCTACCCCATGTTGATCTTATGAAGTCTAGCATGAAGAGAAGTCGTTTTGGGTTTCAAACATGGAAATTTCAAGAACATCCCAAAAGCTTCATTTTAGAGTGACTAAGAAGGATACATGCTTCCCTTTTCATTTTCATGTTTAAACTTGTTTAAATCTTGGTCAAACCTAGGATTTGACCAAGATTCAAATATATGAGCATAAAATTCAAAAAAAAAACCAAGGCACGTAGTCTTCTTATGTCATATAGTAAGCAATCAATTAAGTTGATAAACAAGGTCTCTAGACATATTCAAACCAGGAAATCATGTATCTACACCCCCTAACGTACCCTAGCTAAACTCTGTCTTATGAAGTCAAGCATGCATGAAGAGAAGTGGTTTTTGGTTTCAAACGTTTAAGCCAAAAGGTAAGCATGGATCCTCCTTAGTCACTGTAAAATGAAGCTTTTGGGAGGTTTGTGAAATTTCCATGTTTGAAACCCAAAACCTCTTAAGACAGAGTTTATGGTTAGGTGTGTAGATACATGATTTTTCTTGTTTGAATATGTCTAGACCTTGTTTATCAACTTGAATTTTTTACTATATGATATAAGAAGGCTATATATATGTGCTTTGGTTTTTCATTTTTTGATTTCTTTTGAATTTTTATGCCTATTTAAATCTTGGTCAAATCCTAGGTTTAAACAAGTTTAAAACATGAAAATGAAACGGTAAGCATGAATCCCTTCCTTACTCACTCTAAAATGAAGGTGTACTTGAAAATTTTATGTTTGAAACCCAAAACCCCAGTTCTCTTCATATGTTTGACTTCATAAGACAGAGTTTAGGGTTAGGGGTAGATATGATACATGATATTTCTACTTTGAATATGTCTAGACCTTGTTTATCAACTTGAATGCTTACTATATGACATAAGAAGGCTATATATATATATGTGTGTGTGCTTTGGTTTTTCATTTTTTTTGAATTTTTCTGAATTTTTACTCCCATTTGAATCTTGGTCAAATCCTAGGTTTGACCAAGGTTAAAACAAGTTTAAAACATGGCAATGAAAAGGTAAGCATATGGATCATTCTTAGTCTCTCTAAAATGAAGCTTTTGGGAGGTTTTTGAAGTTTCCATGTTTGAAACCCAAAATCACTTCTCTTCATATGCTTGGCTTCATAAGACAAAGATTAGGGTTTAGGGGTAGATATATACATGTTTTGGGAGGTTTTTGAAATTTCCATGTTTGAAACCCAAATCCACTTCTCTTCATCCTTGACGTCTTCATAAGACAAAAGTATAGGGTTATATATATATATGCATGGGTAGATACATGCTTTTTTCTGGTTTTAATATGTATAGACCTTGTTTAAAATTATCAACTTAATTGAATGCTTACTATATATATGACATATATAAGAAGGCTATATATGTGTTTTGTTTTTTCATTTTTCATTTTTTCCTGATTTTTTATGCCCATTTGAATCTTGGTCAAATCCTAGGTTTGATCAAGATTTAAACAAGCAGTTTAAAAATGAAAATGAAAAGGTAAGCCTGGATCCTTCTTAGGGCTCCTTTGATTTAAAGGATAGGAAAAGTATAGGAATAGGAAAGGCATAGGATTGGAATGACACATGTCTACTTGAATCCTATAGAAAGATGAAGTGTGTTTGATTGTAGCAAAGGAATTTTTTCATGAGGTATGAGCCAATGTTTTTTCCTATAGGAATTACGCTACAAGATTCCTATAGGAATTTTTCCTATAGGATATGTTTCTATGAATCAAACAACATGTATAGGAAATTTTCCCATAGGAACCAAATCCTACACAATTCCTATGCAAATCCTATGAATCAAAGGAGCCCTTAGTCACTGTAAAATGAAGCTTTTGGGAGGTTTGTGAAATTTCCATGTTTGAAACCCAAAAGCACTTCTCTTCATGCTTGACTTCATAAGACAGAGTTTAGGGTTAGGGGGTGTAGATACGACATGATTTGTCTGGTTTGAATATGTACAAATCTTATTTATCAACTTTTGAATGCATGCTACTCTCTCAAAGAAAAACTTTTGAATGCTTACTATATGACATAAGAAGACTATATGCTTTTAAAATTCAAACATATGGTAAGCATTCTTATGTCATATAGTAAGCATTCAAGTTGATAAACAAGCAAGGTTTGGACATATCCAAACCAGACAAATCATGTATCTGCCCCCTGTCGATCTTATGAAGTCTAGCATGAAGAGAGAAGTCGTTTTTGGTTTCAAAAATGGAAATTTCAAGAACATCCAAAAAGCTTCATTTTAGAGTGACTAAGAAGGATACATGCTTCCCTTTTTATTTTTATGTTTAAACTTGTTTAAATCTTGGTCAAACCTAGGATTTGTCCAAGATTCAAATATATGGGCGTAAAATTCAAAAAAAACAGAAAAATTTAAAACCAAGGCACATAGTCTTCTTATGTCATATAGTAAACAATCAATTAATTAAGTTGATAAACCAGGTCTAGACATATTCAAACCAGGAAAATCATGTATCTACCCCCTAACGCCCTAGCTAAACTATGTCTTATGAAGTCAAGCATGCATGAAGAGAAGTGGTTTTGGTTTCAAACATGGAAATTTCGAAAAAACCTCCCAAGAGCTACATTTTGGAGTGACTAAGAAGGATATATAGATGCTTAATTTTTCATATTCATGATTTAAACTTGTTTAAACCATGTTCAAACCTAGGATTTGACCAAGATTCAAATGGGCATACAATTTTAAAAAAATCAAAAAAATAAAAAACAATGCACATAGTATTATTATGTCATATAGTAAGCATTCAATTAAGTTGATAAAGTAGGTCTAGACATATTCAAACCAGGAAAATCATGCATCTATCCCCTAACCCTAGCTAAACTCTGTCTTATGAAGTCAAGCATGCATGAAGAGAAGTGGTTTTTGGTTTCAAACGTTTAAGCCAAAAGCCCCTTTTCAAATATTTCAAACTTATTCAAATTTGGTTCAAATATGAAAGACATACAAGTTATAGCACACATAGTGCATACATTTTCACACATACTGCACTAGATGCTAACCCTATAGTTTGAGGCCATTTGGGTGACCTAGGTCGAAAAAATTCTTGGATTAGAATCGTGTTGTTCGAACCCCGTAGTTGGATTTTTTGAACCCTTGATCTGTAGAACTGGGCAAAACCCTAGTTTAACCTATTTAATTACAGATTCGTATATCGATTTTTCTACGAGTACTACCTTTTTATTATTATTATTACTATGCAGCACATGGGTGTTTGCCCGTCGAGTGAAACTCGGAGGAAGAGGGATCACTCGGAAGGAGAGAAGAAGGGAGAGAATTATGGTGTCTCCCCTTTTTGGTGATGTTGACTTTTTGCAGGGTTTGTCAGTGAGCAGGAGGTGCGAGGAGGAGCGAGCGAGCGAGTCGAGCGAGGCCGAGAATGAGAGAGATTTGTTTTTTTTGTGAGAGGGACGACCGAAGGAACCAGAAGGACCCACAGACTTCCAATACGCATCCTGATGCGTCTTCTCTTGACAAAGAAAATGGCTGGGAGTTTGCGTACCTATTGCACGTGACTTGTGCTCACTGAAGTGTGGGACCTCAAGCGTGGGCACCACACGTAAGTGACAGACCTGTTGGTGTAAAAACTCGGTTGATTATAATAGTGCATTAGAACAAAGTTTCCTATGGATTCAAGGGTAGGAAATCCAAGTTAACTCATTTACGTGTTAAACTTGTCTATATCTTGGTCAAACCTAGGATTTGACCAAGATTCAAATGGGCAGAAAAATAAAAACAGAAAAATGAAAAACCAAATCACATAGTCTTCTTATGTCATATAGTAAGCATTAAAGTTGATAAACAAGGTCTAGACATATTAAACCAGACAAATCATGTATCTATACCCCTAACCCCTAAACTCTGTCTTATGAAGTCAAGCATGTGAAGAGAAGTGGTTTTGGGTTTCAAACATGGAAATTTCAAAAAACTCCCAAAAACTACATTTTAGAGTGACTAAGAAGGATACATGCTCCCCTTTTCATATTCATGTTTTAAGCTTGTTTAAATTATCTTGGTCAAACCTAGGATTTGACAAGATTCAAATGGGCATCGAAATTGAAAAAAAAAGTCAGAAAAAAGAAAACCAAAGCAAATAGTTTTCTTATGTCATATAGTAAGCATTAAAGTTGATAAACAAGGTCTAGACATATTCAAACTAGACAAATCATGTATCTATACCCCCTAACCCCTGCCCTCTGTCTTATGAAGTCAAGCATATGAAGAGAAGTGGTTTTGGGTTTCAAACGTGGAAATTTGAAAAACCTCCCAAAAACTTCATTTTAGAGTGACAAAGAAGGATACATGCTTCCCTTTTCATATTCATGTTTTAAGCTTGTTTAAATTATCTCGGTCAAACCTAGGATTTGACAAGATTCAAATGGGCATCAAAATTGAAAAAAATCAGGAAAAAGAAAAACCAAAGCAAATAGTTTTCTTATGTCATATAGTAAGCCAATTAAGTTGATAAACAAGGTCTAGACATATTCAAACTAGACAAATCGTGTATCTATACCCCCTAACCCCTAAACTCCGTCTTATGAAGTCAAGCATATGAAGAGAAGTGGTTTTGCTCCCAAAAGCTTCATTTTAGAGTGACTAAGAAGGATCCATGCTTACCTTTGCATTTTCATATTTTAATCTTGTTTAAATCATTATCAGACCTAGGATTTGACCAAGATACAAATGGGTGGGCACAAAATTCAAAAAAAACAGAATAATGAAAAACAAAAGCACGTAGTCTTCTTATGTCATATCGTATGCATTCAAGTTAAACGAGGTCTAGGTATATCCAAACCAGAAAAATCATGTATCTACCCCCTGTTGATCTTATGAAGTCTAGCATGAAGAGAAGTCGTTTTGGGTTTCAAACATGGAAATTTCAAGAACATCCCAAAAGCTTCATTTTAGAGTGACTAAGAAGGATACATGCTTCCCTTTTCATTTTCATGTTTAAACTTGTTTAAATCTTGGTCAAACCTAGATTTGACCAAGATTCAAATATATGAGCATAAAATTCAAAAAAAAACAAAAAATGAAAACCAAGGCACGTAGTCTTCTTATGTCATATAGTAAGCAATCAATTAAGTTGATAAACAAGGTCTAGACATATTCAAACCAGGAAAATCATGTATCTACCCCCTAACCCTAGCTAAACTCTGTGTTATGAAGTCAAGCATGCATGAAGAGAAGTGGTTTTTGGTTTCAAACGTTTAAGCCAAAAGGTAAGCATGGATCCTCCTCAGTCACTGTAAAATGAAGCTTTTGGGAGGTTTGTGAAATTTCCATGTTTGAAACTCAAAACCACTTAAGACAGAGTTTATGGTTAGGTGTAGATACATGATTTTTCTTGTTTGAATATGTCTAGACCTTGTTTATCAACTTGAATTTTTTACTATATGATATAAGAAGGCTATATATGTGCTTTGGTTTTTCATTTTTTGATTTCTTTCGAATTTTTTATGCCTATTTAAATCTTGGTCAAATCCTAGGTTTAAACAAGTTTAAAACATGAAAATGAAACGGTAAGCATGAATCCTTCCTTACTCACTCTAAAATGAAGGTACTTGAAAATTTTATGTTTGAAACCCAAAACCCCAGTTCTCTTCATATGTTTGACTTCATAAGACAGAGTTTAGGGTTAGGGGTAGATATGATACATGATATTTCTGCTTTGAATATGTCTAGACCTTGTTTATCAACTTGAATGCTTACTATATGACATAAGAAGGCTATATATGTGTTTTGGTTTTCCATTTTTTTTGAATTTTTTTGAATTTTTACTCCCATTTGAATCTTGGTCAATTCCTAGGTTTGACCAAGGTTAAAACAAGTTTAAAACATGGCAATGAAAAGGTAAGCATGGATCCTTCTTAGTCACTCTAAAATGAAGCTTTTGGGAGGTTTTTGAAATTTCCATGTTTGAAACCCAAAATCACTTCTCTTCATGCTTGACTTCATAAGGCAGAGTTTAGGGTTAGGGGGTAGATACATGATTTGTTTGGTTTGAATATGTCTAGACCTTGTTTATCAACTTGAATGCTTACTATATGACATCAAAAGACTATGTTCTTTGGTTTTTTTCCGTTTTTTTTGAATTGTTATACCCATTTGAATCTTGGTCAAATCCTAGGTTTGACCAAGATTTAAACAAGTTAAGAAATTGAAAATGAAAAAGGTAAGCCTGGATCCTTCTTAGTCACTGTAGAATGAAGCTTTTGGGAGGTTTGTGAAATTTCCATGTTTGAAACCCAAAACCAGTTCTCTTCATATGTTTGACTTCATAAGACAGAGTTTTTATCAACTCGAGTGCTTAATATATGATATAAGAAGGCTATATATGTGCTTTGGTTTTTCATTTGTTGATTTTTTCCGAATTTTTATGCCCATTTAAATCTTGGTCAAATCCTAGGTTTAAACAAGTTTAAAACATGAAAAGAAAAGGTAAGAATGGATCCTTCTTAGTCATTCTAAAATGAATGAAGCTTTTGGGATGTTCTCACAAATCGATCTAGTCTACATGACTTTGATAAATTTTAATTAAGAAGCAGCAACTTAACAATAATTACCCAAAATCTAACAGCTGGTTCGACAACAACCTGGACGTTACGCTAAAATGAACTGCGAAAACAACGAACAGCACTTTTGTAGTACTGTACTCGGTACTCCGTACTTGCTCCAGATAATCCCCATTGCTTCACTACTACAGTAGTACTACCCTGGCTCGCATTCATTGTTTCCCCTGACTATTCAGAGCTTTGGACGTCCATCAGAGTTGTAGTCAGTAGTACAGTACTGCTAGCTCGATTAATGGCGTGCTATAAAATTCTATACTAGCCGACAGATGTCCATTCCTCGGGTTGCGCGCCAGAGCCTTCGAAGAGAAGGTAGCCGCTCTGTCCCGTTGATTTACGGTGGACGGACAGGATACTCCGGACCGCTCTCGATTCATTTGCTTCTGCTCCCGCGTCCTGACCCTTCGCGGACTGAGATCCAGTGACTTCACTAAGAGAAGTCACCATGCGACTTTACACACGTGAGCCACTCGATCAAGATCCAACGCTCGCGGTTGATCCAAATTTCGAACTTAAACTAAACTAATATTTTAAATGGACTGGAACTTTCCGAGAATACGTCTTAATGTAAAGTTTTTCTGTTTTTTTCTGAGCTACAAAATTTTAATTTCAAATTTTAGATCGACCATGTTCGTTGGATCTTAACCTGATGGCTCGTATAGGTAAAGTTCATGGTAACTTCTGTTGGGTAAAGTCACTGGATCTCAGTTCGCAAGGGAGCCCCCTCTCGGCCGTTGATTTAGGATGGGCGGACCAGGTTGCTCGAAGCGAGGGCAGGAGACGGTTGTCTGGTTTTAATAGGGGGGAGTACTTCTTCCATCCCCTTCTTGCTTCACTTCCAGTCTCCTTCCACTTCCAGCGATGCCTCCGAAGTCAAGGCCACCATCTCGCTTGAAGAAGCACCATCTAGTGTTGACCAAGGACGCGGAGAGTTCCCGCCGGCGGTCTATCCAGATGCTGGCCGCGAGAAAGGGCCCGCCAGAAAACGAAGGCCCTGCTTCGCGCTCGTCTCGGAACGGCGTCAGTCGTGCGGTCGAAGATTCCTGGTTGGTTTCCATCGCCATGTTTCTTGATTCTTCCTGGCCCGGAGGTCCCAACTCTTTATTCCGTATTAATCCTTTTTATACATATCTCAGTGCCCCACGACGCACCCTGACATCTTCTCATGACGACTTCAACCCCTGTCTCCTGCGCTTAGAGGTTACCACTGATTGGACATTTTCGTCTTCCTCTCGTCACTTTGTTTCGGTACTGATGATATTGCCATGCAGGAAGCATCGGCGTGTTTCAGAGATGAGCTTAAAACTCTCGTGGAACTCGCCTCCAACTTTCGCGATGATGTCGATACTTTGAAGGACGAGGTCACCGGCCGGGGCAAGCTGCATGATGTGAGGGTTCCATCAAGTGAGGAAACGAACTCTGTCATCAAGAAGCTCAAGGGCGAGAATTTGATGCTTAAGATCGAGTGCGGCTTTCTTCGCGAAGAAAACGTCGAGCTATCAAACAGGTGCGTTCAAGCTCTCAACGGGAGCCTCAACACCCAACATGATGCGGTGAAGAAGATGATGGATGACAGCATCTTGAAGAAAAACAATATGGTGGAGGACACGCGCGGGATGGTCGATCCAATCCAGGCACCGCAGAAGGAAGTCGATGCGCTCCGAGTCCAGCCACCTTTGCGTAGGTCGCCGAGGCGCCCTCGCGCAGGTCACTGAGGAGCGCACGTCGCCGAGTAGGCTGGGGGATAAGGAATTCCAACGAGAGAAGCGGAATCACCACCTGTCCTGATGGAGGGCCACTCCGCCAAGTAGGCTGGGGGAGAGAAACACTGCCTCTCATTGTTCTTTAGCTAGTCCTCCGATCCATATTACTTGATGTTAAAATGGATGTATCTACAACTGAAATATGTCTAGATACATATATTTTAGTATCACAAAGTAAGTATCAACGTTTATATTGCCCAAGTCTTATTATCCATCCCTAAGGTGGGTCGCTTTTGTAACTACTGATTGCAGATTCGACTCTTCTGCAGACCGAAAGATTTTTAGAGTGACTAAGAATGATTCATGCTTAGCTTTCCATTTTCATGTTTTAAACTTGTTTAAATCTTGCTCAAACCTAGGATTTGACCAAGATTCAAATGGGTTTAACAATTAAAAAAATCAGAAAAATGAAAAACCAAAGCACATAGTATTCTTATGTCATATAGTAAGCATTCAAGTTGATAAACAAGGTCTAGACATATTCAAAACACACAAAACATGTATCTACCTGATGACCCACAAGTATAGGGGGTGTATCGTAGTACTTTCGATAAATAAGAGTGTCGAACCCAACGAGGAGCAGAAGGTGTTGACAAGCAGTTTCGATGAAGGATTCACTGTAAATGCTCACAGACAAGTATTCAGGGGGTTTTGATATTGCAGATAAATAAAGTACAAGTAAATAAAATGCGAGAGAAATAATTGCAGCGAGTGGCCCAATCCTTTTTAGCACAAAGGACAAGCCGGTTTGTTTACTTATAATGACCAAACGTTCTGAGGACACACGGGGATTTTAGTCTAGTGCTTTCGCTACATACAGCTGATTAATCTTCATTGTTTTGATAAGTGTTGTGTGGGTGAACCTATGCTAATGCACCGTCCTTCCTAGGACTAATACATACTTGTGATTATACCCCTTGCAAGCATCCGCAACTACAAGAAAGTAATTAAGATAAATCTAACCACAGCCTTAAACTCTGAGATCCTGCGATCCCTCCTGCATCGATATACTAACGGGGGCTTAGGTTTCTGTCACTCCGGCAACCCCGCAATTAGCAACCGAATACAAGATGCACTCCCCTAGGCCCATAAATGGTGAAGTGTCGTGTAGTCGACGTTCACACGACACCACTAGAAGAATGACACCACAACTTAAATATCATAACATTGAATATTACTCAACCATAATTCACTACTAGCATTTAGACTTCACCCATGTCCTCAAGAACTAAACGAACTACTCACGAGACATCATATGGAATACAATCAGAGGTGATATGATGATGGATAACAATCTGAACATGAACCTTGGTTCAATGGTTTCACTCAATAGCATCTACAACAAGTATAGAATAACACCGGGAGAGTTTCCCCTATCAAACAATCAAGATCAAACCCAAATCGTTACAGCGGTGACGAGGTGCTGCGGTGGTGATGGCGGTGTAGATGGTGGAGACGATGGTGATGATGATGGAGATGATGTCCAGCTCGATGACGATGGCGATGGCGTCGATTTCCCCCTCCGGGAGGGAATTTCCCCGGCGGATTCCTGCCCGCCGGAGAGCTCTTTTCTCTCTGGTGCTCTCCGCCCCGCAGAGGCGGCTGTAACCCTCGTGAGGATCCCTCTGTGGCTTAGGTTTTCGGGACGAAGGAGTACGCGAAGAAAAGGAGGCGAAAAGGGTCGTGGGTCCCCCAGAGCATAGGGTGGCGCGGCCAGGCCTGGGCCGCGCCGCCCTATGGTCTGGGCCCACAGTGGCCCCTCTCTTCTTCCCCTTCTGGCTCCCTCCGTCATCTGGAAAAATAGGAATTTTCGTGAAATTCCCTTCCACAGTTGATCTTCCGAAATATTGCGTTCTGACGGTGCTTTTTCCAGCAGAATCCTGGCTCCGGTGCTTGATCCTCCAATGATGATGAAACATGCAAAATAGATGAAATAACATAAGTATTGTGTCCCAATATGAAATATATCAATGAATAACAGCAAATTATGATACAAAATAGTGATGCAAATTGGACGTATCAACTCCCCCAAGCTTAGACCTCGCTTGTCCCCAAGCGAAACTGAGCTCGAGAAACAAGACCACATGTTTATGGAGTGAAGAGTCGATAAATAAAATACGGACAAGAAGCATCATATTCATTCACACAAGACATTCTAATAAACAACTTCCTCATATAACTCATCTTGAAATAAGTAAAGAGAAATCACAAGTAAAGGTGCATAAGAAATCATAATTGGTGATGGCAAACTTTGTTCTTGGTCAGAGAACTACTAACGGATTGTACTTCTAAGCAAAGCTTTCATATTAGAATTTATAGCTGAGCCTTCATATTTAAGCATAACAATCTCTTCATAATCATTGATAACTTCAAAGTCATATTCATTCAGATAAAATTGGTACTAAACAAGAAAGTATAAAAGACATGATCAACTGAATCATAGCATAAATGATTGGTTCACAACAACTCAATTGCTTGCTTAGGATAGAGGGAAATAGGTATACTGACTCAACATAAAAGTAAAAGACAGGCCCTTCGCAGAGGGAAGCAGGGATTAAATCATGTGCTAGAGCTTTTCAAGTTTTGAAATCATATAAAGAGAATAAAAGTAAAATTTTGAGAGGTGTTTGTTGTTGTCAACGAATGGTAGCGGGCACTCTAACCCCCTTGCCAAACGAACCTTCCAAGAGCGGCTCCCATGAGGGACGGCATCTCTACCAGCAAGGTAGATCATCCCCCTTCTCTTTTGTTTACACATGTATTTTAGTTTTATTTAGGATGACACTCCCCCCAACCTTGGCTTTCTCAATCCATGGCTAACCGAATCCTCGGGTGCCTTCCAACATTCACATACCATGGAGGAGTGTCTATTGCAAAATTAAGTTGCTTACTGATGAATCAGAGCAAAACATGTGAAGAGAATTATTAATGAAAGTTATTAATTGGGGCTGGGAACCCCGTTGCCAGCTCTTATTGCAAAATTATTGGATAAGCGGATGTGCCACTAGTCCATTGGTGAAAGTTCGCCCAACAAGATTGAAAGATAAAACACCACATACTTCCTCATGAGCTATAAAACATTGACACAAATAAGAAGTAGTATAGTTTGAATAATTTAAAGGTAGCACATGAAGTATTTACTTGGAATGGCAGAAAATACCATGTAGTAGGTAGGTATGGTGGACACAAATGGCATAGGTTTGGTCTAAGGTTATGGATGTATGAGAAGCATTCCCTCTCGATACAGGTCTTTGGCTAGCAAGGTTTGATAGCAAGCATAAAGGTTGAGGGAAACAAACAAATATACATATGATAGAAACAATCATGCATCTTTCTCATAAGCACAAGCAATTTTAACTTAAGAATACTAAGCATAGAGATAATGGAGTAATGTATCTAAGTGTATTTCTCTCTTCTATTAAACATCAAGATGTTGTTGCTATTGACCAATGCTAAGTTTGCCAAAACCAAATAGATTTACTTAATGTTCCCAAAGTGATATCAATACTCATGTCAAGAGTAATCATATAATGGAGATTGCAAACTAAAATAAGGTGTGCAAAAAGTAAATGATAAGACTTCTCATTAATATTCCATAACGATAACTCACACCAACGGATACATAGATAACTAACTAAGAGAGATACTTCCACATTGCATACTATTCCATATGATAACTTCCCTACTCATGATATGACACTACTTGATAGTAAAAGATAAAGGTGGTGGTGATGTGATACCGCGGCACTCCCCCAAGCTTGGAACAAACCAAGGGGATGCCAATACCGATGATGAATTACTCCTTCGGTGATGGTGGTGATGAATTCCTGACAAGCTTCTCAATAAGCTCCTGGAGCTCGTCAATCCTGTATATGAGATTGCGAATCATCTCTGAATTGTGCTCGACGCGGTTAAGGAGTCTGTCCGACGGTGAGTCCCAACTCTTGGAGTTATTTCCCCACTCTTCAGCCTCAGGCTCCTTCTCTCCTGCAGTGTTAGAGCGATCTATATCCCACTGGCTAGGCAATGCTGCCTTGGGAGTCCCTTCAATTTGATTATTGAAAATTAGATTGTGGAAGGGTGATGAGTGCCTGATAGAGATGACTTTGGAGCTAGGTAATGACGTGGAACCGCTCCTCCAGTGCGAATTCTTGCGCTCTTGTTTGCGCTAAAAGGGTTGTCCACCACCTTGATGCTTGCGATAGTAGCACGCGGGTGCGTGCGCGAATCTTCATCCACCTCTTCTTCATCCTCTTCCTTGACGTCCTTGTCTTCCTCTTTCCGCCCAAGATCTCGATTATCTTCTTCCGGAAACTCCTTGCCCTTGTTCTTGGAGACCATGGCGCTTCTAAACTGAAAACAGATCTGGCAGAAAACAGCTCGAAACAAAACACGACGAGAAAACGATATTACGGACCTCCAGGGGTCCGGGGGATTATATAGCAAATATTTTTACGACAAAAGGAAGATTCCAGGTCGAAAACGAGTCGGAAAGGGGCAACGAGGCGGCCAGACCATAGGTCGGCGCGGCCAGGGTGGGGCCCGCGCCGGCCTATGGTGGCACGCCCTCGCGCGTCTTTTCCACTCCGTTTCGATTCCGTAATTTTTCATATTTTCCAAAAACAGCAGAAATAATGTTCGGAAAGGTAAACGCGGACTTTTTATTACCTATACTGTTACCTATTCAAAGTCCAGTTCTGGCGGACTGTCAATTTGTCCTTTGATGAAGGCCTCCGGTGTTTCCACTTGAATAATATCAACATCAACATTATAAGAATCGCCCGAGATATAATGCTTGAGTCTTTGTCCATTCACCACTTGTGTGGCATTGCCTTGGAGAGAGCTAATTTTAATTGCTCCTGAACGATACACCTCCTCAACAACATATGGTCCTTCCCACTTCGAGAGTAATTTCCCTGCAAAGAATCTGAGACGAGACCGATACAATAGAACTTGATCTCCAACATTAAATTCTCTTTTGATGATCCTTCTATCATGCCATTTCTTAACTTTTTCTTTAAAGAGTTTAGCATTTTCATAAGCTTCACTTCTCCATTCATCTAGAGAACTTAATTGCAACAACCTCTTATTACCGGCTAATTTAGGATCTTTATTTAATTCTCTAACAGCCCAATAAGCTTTGTGCTCTAGTTCTAGAGGTAAATGACAAGCTTTTCCATAAACCATTTTATAAGGTG
Source organism: Lolium multiflorum (assembly GCA_030979885.1). Lineage (NCBI taxonomy): Eukaryota > Viridiplantae > Streptophyta > Magnoliopsida > Poales > Poaceae > Lolium > Lolium multiflorum. Next base: position 57,375,800 of record CM061749.1, on the reverse strand, counting down.
ACATTCCCATAGGATTTTTATAAGCAGTTCTATAAGCCCATAACGCTTCTTTCAATTTGCTAGGCCAATTCTTTCTAGATTTATTAACAGTCTTACCCAAGATAGCTTTAATCTCTCTATTTGATAATTCTACTTGACCGCTAGTTTGAGGGTGATAAGCAGAAGCAATTCTATGATTAATACCATACTTAGCAAGAGTTTTTCTAAAACCTCCATGAATGAAATGAGAACCTCCATCAGTCATAATATATCTAGGTACTCCAAATCTAGGAAATATAATATCTACAAGCATTTTTATAGAGGTCTCACCATCAGCACTTTTTGTAGGTATAGCTTCTACCCATTTAGTAACATAATCAACAGCGACAAGTATATGAGTGTTACCGTCTGAAGAAGGGAAAGGTCCCATGAAGTCGAATCCCCAACAATCGAATGGTTCAATAACAAGAGTATAATTCATAGGCATTTCATTGCGTCTGGAGATATTACCAACTCTTTGACATTCATCACAAGATAAAATAAATTTCCTTGCATCTTTGAAGAGTGTTGGCCAATAAAAACCTGATTGTAGAACCTTTTGCGCGGTTCTATCTCCAGCGTGATGTCCTCCATAAACACTTCCATGACATTTATTCAATATCTCCTGTTGTTCATATTCAGGAACACATCTTCGCATAATACCATCCACTCCTTCTTTATATAAGTGTGGGTCATCCCAAAAATAATGCCTCAAGTCATAAAAGAATTTCCTCCTTTGCTGAGCTGAAAAGGTTGGAGGCAAATACTTCGAAACAATAAAGTTAGCATAATCTGCATACCAAGGGCTCTCTCGCGAGCTCACCTTTATTACAGCCAATTGTTCATTTGGAAAACTATCATTAACAGGAACAGGATCATAAGCAATATTTTCCAATCTAGACAAATTATCAGCAACAGGATTATCAGCACCTTTCCTATCTATAATATGTAAATCAAATTCTTGCAACAGAAGTACCCATCTAATAAGCCTTGGCTTAGCATCTTTCTTTGTCATAAGGTATCTAATTGCAGCATGATCAGTATGAATTGTAACTTTTGAATCAACAATATAGGGTCTAAACTTATCACAAGCAAAGACTACAGCTAACAATTCTTTTTCAGTTGTAGCATAATTTCTTTGAGCAGCATCAAGAGTCTTACTAGCATAATGAATAACATTTAATTTCTTATCTACCCGCTGTCCAAGAACAGCGCCTACGGCAAAATCACTAGCATCACACATAATTTCAAAAGGCAAATTCCAATCAGGAGGTTCAACTACAGGAGCAGTTGTTAAGGCTTTCTTTAGAGTTTCAAAAGCTTCCTTACAATCATCATCAAAAACAAAAGGTACATCTTTTTGAAGAAGATTAGTAAGAGGCTTTGAAATTTTAGAGAAATCTTTAATAAATCTCCTATAAAACCCAGCATGACCAAGAACACTACGAATACCTTTAACATCCCTCGGATAGGGCATCTTCTCAATTGCTTCAACTTTAGCTCTATCAACTTCAATACCTCTCTCAGAAATTTTATGTCCCAATACAATTCCTTCATTAACCATAAAGTGGCATTTCTCCCAATTAAGAACAAGGTTAGTTTCTTCACATCTCTGCAAAACTTTATCGAGGTTTCGCAGGCAATTATCAAAAGAATTCCCATAGACAGAAAAATCATCCATGAACACCTCTACAATACTTTCGCAAAAACCATGAAAAATAGCAGACATGCATCTTTGAAAAGTAGCAGGAGCATTACATAAACCAAAAGGCATACGCCTATAAGCATAAGTTCCATAAGGACAAGTAAAAGTGGTTTTCTCTTGATCTTTAGCTTTAACAGCAATTTGTGAAAACCCAGAATAACCATCAAGAAAGCAAAAATGAGTATTTTTAGACAACCTCTCTAACATTTGATCAATAAAGGGTAAAGGGTAATGATCTTTCTTAGTAACTTTATTAACTTTTCGAAAATCAATGCACATTCTATAACCTACAACTATTCTTTGAGGAATAAGCTCATCATTATCATTAGGCACAACAGTCATTCCTCCTTTCTTAGGAACACAATGCACAGGGCTAACCCATCTACTATCAGCAATAGGATATATAATACCAGCTTCAAGGAGTTTTAATACCTCATTCCTTACCACTTCCTTCATCTTCGGAATTAGACGACGTTGATGTTCAACAACAGGCTTTGCATCTTCTTCCATATTAATAGCATGTTGGCAAATAGAAGGAGAAATCCCTTTCAAATCATCAAGAGTATAGCCAATAGCTCCTCGGTGTTTCTTCAATATTTCCAATAACCTTTCTTCCTCAATCTCTGAAAGCTTAGAACTAATAATAACAGGATATATTTTCTTATCATCAATATGAGCATATTTAAGATTATCAGGTAAAGGCTTTAGATCAAAAACAGGATCTTCCTTCGGTGGTGGTGTTGTACCCAGATCTTCCACCGGTAAATCATGCTTGAGAATAGGTTGGCGACGAAAAATTTCCTCAAGCTCATCTCTTTCTTTCCTAAAAGCTTCACTTTCACTATTCTCCAAATGTTGCTGCAAAGGATTATTAGGAACAAGAACAATAGATGCACACTGCTCCATTTTAAAATCATTACTAGGCAAGTCAATTTTATAAGGAGTTTTGGTAAATTTAGAAAAGTTAAATTCATAAGGTTCACCAGCAAATCTAGTCAAAATTTTCTCTTTCTTACAATCTATAATAGCTCCACAAGTATTTAGAAAAGGTCTACCAAAAATGATAGGACAATGATCACTAGCAGCAGAACCAAGTACCAAAAAGTCAGCAGGATATTTAATCTTACCACATAGAACTTCCACATCTCGAACAATACCAATTGGAGAAATAGTTTCTCTATTAGCCAGATGAATAACCACATCAATATCTTCAAGTTCACAAGAACCAATTTCGTGCATAATCTCCGTGTAAAGTTCATAAGGTATAGCACTAACACTTGCACCAATATCACATAAACCATAATAGCAATGATCACCAATTCTAACAGATAGCATAGGAACACTAACTTGTTTGGGTTTATTAGGATGTGAAACAATATTAGAAGCATCTTCACAGAAAATAATATGACCATCCTCCACATTCTCAGTCACAAGATCTTTAACTATAGCAACAGCAGGTTCAATTTTAATTTGTTCTTCAGGTTCTTTAGGTTTCTTTTCACTTTTATTAACTGCACTAGATATGACAGAGTACTCCTTCATTTTAGCAGGGAAAGGAGTTTTTTCAATATAAGCTTCAGGAATAACATTATCAACAGTTTCAATCACTACACATTTGTTTACAGATGAATCAATTTTATCTTTATACGGTTCATGATACTTATCAAAATTCTTCTTAGGCAGTTCATAATGAGAGGCAAAAGCTCTATAAAGATTTGCAACAACTTGGGAATCAAGACCATATGTAGCACTCATATTACGAAATTTATCAGTATCCATAAAAGCTTCAATGCATTTATAATCATAAATTATACCTGATTCTCTATCTTTGTCATTCTCCCATCCTTCAGTATTTTCTTGGATCCGATCAAGAAGGTCCCTTTTAAACTCTTCATTCTTGCGTGTAAATGATCCAGAACAAGAAGTATCCAGCAAGGTCTTGTCTTGAAAAGAAAGTCTTGCATAGAAATTATCAATAATAACATTACCAGGAAGCTCATGAATGGGGCATTTGAGCATTAAAGACTTCAATCTCCCCCAAGCTTGGGCAATACTTTCTCCATCATGAGGCCAGAAATTATATATGCGGTTCCGATCTTTGTGAATTTCACTTGGAGGATAAAATTTGGAATAAAATAAAGGCACAATGTCCTCCCAATCAATAGAATCACCATTCTTCAGCAATTTATACCAGTGCGCCGCTTTACCAGACAGCGATATAGTGAATAGTTTCTTCCTAACTTCATTCATGGAAATACCTGCACATTTGAATAACCCGCATAATTCATGCAAAAATAGTAAATGATCACCAGGATGGACAGTTCCATCCCCTTCATAGCGGTTATCCATAACACGTTCAATAATTTTCGTAGGTATTTTATATGGTACTACTTCCTCACCTGGCGCTTCATCCACTACCGTTGCAGTAGTAGTAGATTTCCCAAATAGAAATTGAAGAGAAGATCTCTCCATAATGATTATAGCAGCAGGCAGAAATAAAATCAGCACAAACAGTAAAGGTTTTCCTTACCAATTCCACTTACCAATAGCGCTTCACTCCCCGGCAACGGCGCCAGAAAATAGTCTTGATGACCCACAAGTATAGGGGTGTATCGTAGTACTTTCGATAAATAAGAGTGTCGAACCCAACGAGGAGCAGAAGGTGTTGACAAGCAGTTTCGATGAAGGATTCACTGTAAATGCTCACAGACAAGTATTCAGGGGGTTTTGATATTGCAGATAAATAAAGTACAAGTAAATAAAATGCGAGAGAAATAATTGCAGCGAGTGGCCCAATCCTTTTTAGCACAAAGGACAAGCCGGTTTGTTTACTTATAATGACCAAACGTTCCTGAGGACACACGGGGATTTTAGTCTAGTGCTTTCGCTACATACAGCTGATTAATCTTCATTGTTTTGATAAGTGTTGTGTGGGTGAACCTATGCTAATGCACCGTCCTTCCTAGGACTAATACATACTTGTGATTATACCCCTTGCAAGCATCCGCAACTACAAGAAAGTAATTAAGATAAATCTAACCACAGCCTTAAACTCTGAGATCCTGCGATCCCTCCTGCATCGATATACTAACGGGGGCTTAGGTTTCTGTCACTCCGGCAACCCCGCAATTAGCAACCGAATACAAGATGCACTCCCCTAGGCCCATAAATGGTGAAGTGTCGTGTAGTCGACGTTCACACGACACCACTAGAAGAATGACACCACAACTTAAATATCATAACATTGAATATTACTCAACCATAATTCACTACTAGCATTTAGACTTCACCCATGTCCTCAAGAACTAAACGAACTACTCACGAGACATCATATGGAATACAATCAGAGGTGATATGATGATGGATAACAATCTGAACATGAACCTTGGTTCAATGGTTTCACTCAATAGCATCTACAACAAGTATAGAATAACACCGGGAGAGTTTCCCCTATCAAACAATCAAGATCAAACCCAAATCGTTACAGCGGTGACGAGGTGCTGCGGTGGTGATGGCGGTGTAGATGGTGGAGACGATGGTGATGATGATGGAGATGATGTCCAGCTCGATGACGATGGCGATGGCGTCGATTTCCCCCTCCGGGAGGGAATTTCCCCGGCGGATTCCTGCCCGCCGGAGAGCTCTTTTCTCTCTGGTGCTCTCCGCCCCGCAGAGGCGGCTGTAACCCTTCGTGAGGATCCCTCTGTGGCTTAGGTTTTCGGGACGAAGGAGTACGCGAAGAAAAGGAGGCGAAAGGGGTCGTGGGCCCCCCAGAGCATAGGGTGGCGCGGCCAGGGCCTGGGCCGCGCCGCCCTATGGTCTGGGCCCACAGTGGCCCCTCTCTTCTTCCCCTTCTGGCTCCCTCCGTCATCTGGAAAAATAGGAATTTTCGTGAAATTCCCTTCCACAGTTGATCTTCCGAAATATTGCGTTCTGACGGTGCTTTTTCCAGCAGAATCCTGGCTCCGGTGCTTGATCCTCCAATGATGATGAAACATGCAAAATAGATGAAATAACATAAGTATTGTGTCCCAATATGAAATATATCAATGAATAACAGCAAATTATGATACAAAATAGTGATGCAAATTGGACGTATCAACCCCCTAACCCTAAACTCTGTCTTATGAAGTTAAGTATGAGGAGAAGTGATTTTGGGTTTCAAACATGGAAATTTCACAAACCTCCCAAAAGCTTCATTTTAGAGTGACTAAGAAGGATCCATGCTTACCTTTTCATTGCCATTTTTTAAACTTGTTTTAACCTTGGTCAAACCTAGGATTTGACCAAGATTCAAACGGGCGTAAAATTCAAAAAAAATAAAAAAAATAAAAACCAAAGCACATATATAGCCTTCTTATGTCATATAGTAAGCATTCAAGTTGATAAACAAGGTCTAGACATATTCAAACCAGAAATATCATGTATCATATCTACCCCTAACCCTAAACTTTGTCTTATGAAGTCAAACATATGAAGAGAACTGGGGTTTTGTGTTTCAAACATAAAAATTTCAAGTACCTTCATTTTAGAGTGACTGAGAAAGGATTCATGCTTACCTTTTCATTGTCATGTTTTAAACTTGATTAAACCTTGGTCAAACCTAGGATTTGACCAATATTTAAATGGGCATAAAAAATTCGAAAAAATGAAAAAAATGGAAAACCAAAGCACATATATAGCCTTCTTATGTCATAAACATTCAAGTTGATAAACAAGGTCTAGACATATTCAAACAAGAAAAATCATGTATCTACGCCTAACCAAAAACTCTGTCTTAAGTGGTTTTGGGTTTCAAACATGGAAATTTCAAGAACATCCCAAAAGCTTCATTTTAGACTGACTAAGAAGGATACACACTTCCCATTTCATTTTCATGTTTTAAACTTGTTTAAATCTTGGTCAAACCTAGGATTTGACCAAGATTCAAATAAGTAAAAACATGAAAATGAAAAGGTAAGCATCGATCCTTATTAGTCGCTCTAAAATGAAGCTTTTGGGAGGTTTTTGAAATTTTCATGTTTGAAACCCAAAACCACTTCTCTTCATGCATGCTTGACTTCATAAGACATAGTTTAGGGTTAGGGGTAGATACATGATTTTTCTGGTTTGAACATGTCTAGACCTTGTTTATCAATTTGAATGCTTACTATATGACATAAGAAGGCTATGTGCTTTGGTTTTTCATTCTTACGATTTTTTTCTTAATTTTTATGCCCATTCGAATCTTGGTCAAATCCCAGGTTTGACCAAGATTTAAACAAGTTTAAAACATGACAATGAAAAGGTAATCAATCCTGGATCCTTCATAATTAATAAGTTAGTCTAATTAAAATGAAGCTTTTGGGAGGTTTTTGAAATTTTTGTGTTTGAAACCAAAAACCACTTCTCTTCATGCTTGACTTCATAAGATAGAGTTTAGGGTTAGGGGTAGATACATGATTTGTATTATTTGAATTGTCTTGACCTTATTTATCATCTTTTAAATGCTTACTATATATATGACATAAGAAGACTATGTGCTTTAGTTTTTCAATTTTCTGATTTTTTAATTTTATGCCCATTTGAATCTTGGTCAAATCCTAGGTTTGACAATGATTTAAACAAGTTTAAAATATGAAAATGAAAAGATAAGCATGGATCCTTCTTAGTCACTCTAAAATAAAGCTTTTGGGTGGTTTTTGAAATTTCCATGTTTGAAACCCAAAAGCACTTCTCTTCATGCTTGACTACATAAGACAGAGTTTAGGGTTAGGGGGTAGACACATGATTTTTCTTGTTTGAATATGTCTAGACCTTGTTTATCAACTTTAATGCTTACTATATGACATAAGAAAACTATGTGCTTTGTTTTTTCATTTTTTTATTTTTTTGGAATTTTGATGCACATTTGAATCTTGGTAAAATCCTAGGTTTGACCAAGATTTAAACAAGTATATAACATGAAAATGAAAAGGGAAGCATGTATCCTTCTTAGTCACTCTAAAATGAATTTTTTGGGAGTTTTTTGAAATTTCCATGTTTGAAACCCAAAACCATGCACTTCTCTTCATGCTTGACTTCATAAGATAGAGTTTAGGGGTTTGCGGATAGATACATGATTTGTCTAGTTTGAATAAGTCTAGACCTTGTTTATCAACTTTAATGCTTACTATATGACATAAGAAGACTATGTGCTTTCGTTTTTCATTTTTCTATTTTTTTTATTTTATGCCCATTTGAATCTTGGTCAAATCCTAGATTTAACCAGGATTTAAACAAGTTTAAAACATGAAAATGAAAAGGTAAGCCTTGATCCTTCTTAGTCACACTAAAATGAAGCTTTTGGGATGTTCTTGAAATTTCCATGTTTGAACCCAAAACGACTTCTCTTCATGCTAGACTTCATAAGACAGAGTTTAGGGGTTAGCGGGTAGATACATGACTTGTCTAGTTTGAATAAGACTAGACCTTGTTTATCAACTTTAATGCTTACTATATGACATAAGAAGACTATGTGCTTTGGTTTTTCATTTTTCTATATTTTTATTTTATGCCCATTTGAATCTTGGTCAAACCTATATTTGACCAGGATTTAAACAAGTTTAAAACATGAAAATGAAAAGGTAAGCCTTGATCCTTCTTAGTCACACTAAAATGAAGCTTTTGGGATGTTCTTGAAATTTCCATGTTTGAACCCAAAACGACTTCTCTTCATGCTAGACTTCATAAGACAGAGTTTAGGGGTTAGCGGGTAGATACATGACTTGTCTAGTTTGAATAAGACTAGACCTTGTTTATCAACTTTAATGCTTACTATATGACATAAGAAGACTATGTGCTTTGGTTTTTCATTTTTCTATATTTTTATTTTATGCCCATTTGAATCTTGGTCAAACCTATATTTGACCAGGATTTAAACAAGTTTAAAACATGAAAATGAAAAGGTAAGCCTTGATCCTTCTTAGTCACACTAAAATGAAGCTTTTGGGATGTTCTTGAAATTTCCATGTTTGAAACCCAAAACGACTTCTCTTCATGCTAGACTTCATAAGACAGAGTTTAAGGTTTAGGGTTATAGATACATGATTTGTCTGGTTTAAATATGTATAGACCTTGTTTATCAACTTGAATGCTTACTATATGGCATAAGAAAACTATGTGCTTTGGTTTTTCATTTTTCTGATTTTTTTAAATTTTGATGCCCATCGAATCTTGGTCAAATCCTAGGTTTGACCAAGATTTAAACAAGTTTAAAACATGAAAATGACCAGGGAAGCATGTATCCTTCTTAGTCACTCTAAAATGAATTTTTTGGGAGGTTTTTGAAATTTCCATGTTTGAAACCCAAAACCAGTTCTCTTCATGCTTGACTTCATAAGACAGAGTTTAGGGGTTAGGGGGTAGATACATAATTTGTATGGTTTGAATATGTCTAGACCTTGTTTATCAACTTTAATGCTTACTATATGACATAAGAACACTATGTGCTTTGGTTTTTCATTTTTCTGATTTTTAAATTTTAATGCCCATTTGAATCTTGGTCAAATCCTAGGTTTGACCAAGATTTAAACAAGTTTAAAACATGAAAATGAAAAGGGAAGCATGTATCCTTCTTAGTCACTCTAAAATGAAGTTTTTGGGAGGTTTTTGAAATTTCCATGTTTGAAACCCAAAACCACTTCTCTTCATGCTTGACTTCATAAGACAGAGTTTAGGGGTTAGGGAGTAGATACATGATTTGTATGGTTTGAATATGTGTAGACCTTGTTTATCACCTTTAATGCTTACTATATGACATAAGAAGACTATGTGCTTTGGTTTTTCATTTTTCTGATTTTTTTTTAATTTTCTGCCCATTTGAATCTTGGTCAAATCCTTGGTTTGACCAATATTTAGACAAGTTTAACACGTGAAAACGAACTGATAATCCCATTTGTTGACTCATTTAACTAGTTAATCCCATTTGTTGACTCTCTGTTGACCAGGCACTTGAGGTAAAACTGAGTATATTGCACTAGCCAGTATTAGTACTCAAGGGGAAAACCGAGCACACAAAAAATGCTACAGTATAAGACTCGAGAGTATATCTAAATTTCCAGGGTTAGACTCGAGTACGCGTGTTGCGGTGCAGAAGTGGAAGACGTGCAATTGTTGACGGGTACTGACGCGAGTCGCGGTGCAGAAGTCGAAGACGTGCAATTGTGGACGCGTGTCGCGTTGCAGAAGCCCAAGACGTGCAGACGTTAAATGGTGGACGCGTAGGACGCGGGTCGCATTAACCACCCCTCGCCTTTATAGACGCCTCCTCGCACTATCTCTGTCACTCTCACTCGCTCATGCAACGCCGCCTCTCACGTCCCATCATCTTCTCCAAAGCAAAAACCCTCTCCCTCTCTGCAGGCGAGATGGACATGGAGAATGCGAATCCCATCGTCCATGACGCCGTCGGCTCCAAGCGCGACGCCTCCCTCTTCGACGTCGTCCCCTCAAAGGCCGTCGCCGCCGCCGGTGGCGGTCGTATCCCGCCGGGATGGGACCCCTATGAGCCGGTGCCGTACATCTCGCCTCCGAACCCCTACGACACCTTCATGGACGACCCATGGAACGAGGTAACTATGGTTTGCTCCCTTTTTTCTTCGCCCATTCCTTTTTGAACCCTATTTTTGCTGGTTCCCTAGTAACTATTAGTGCCGATCTGTAGATGGTTGAGTATTGGGTTAATATTTGCGCCGATTTTATTCCATTTTGCTTTGATCCCTTCTTGATTTCGTTTAAGATTTGGAGTTCGGCCGTTCGGTTAATTTATGCAAGTAATAATGGGATCTCAATCAGTTAATTTATGGGATCTCAGTCAGTTATTTTATGCAGGAATCAAAAGATATCAACCGTTTAATTTTGCAAATATTCTGGAATCTGTTCAAAATCAGATCTGGAATCTGTTTCTTTGCCTATGATGAATCGTTGGGCACAAATTTTTACAGAGTGGGTTCAGCGAACCATTGCTGTGTACAAATCTGTTGTGCATGAGCTATGGTTCGCTAACACCATCCCTGTAGACATATAATCGTGTCCACTCTAACTGAGGCTGGCTCTGTTTTTCCTTACTTTGTTATCATGCACGTTAGTCATCGTTGCATCTCATTCACTAATAGTTCCCGTTTGATATGGATCAGCTGTCTGGCAGCGACGTCGGCAGCGACGACGAGCACCATGACGTCAAGACTCGCCAGGTGCTGCGGAGGCTGCAGGTCGGCCAGTACGTCTCCTACTTCGCCAAGGGTGTCTACAGGTGCCCCTTCTGCACTAGGAGGCTCGGCCGCACTGACTTCAACTGCCTCCTCACGCATGCCGAGAACATCGGCAACACCAACCCCAAGGTCGGCGCGTCGGTGAACCCCCACTCCTTCCGCGCCAAGCACATGGCGCTCGGCATGCACCTCCGCAGCATCCAGCGGGTGGAGATCTCCGCCGGGCGCATGCCTCCGCTCAAGCCCAAGGCTCCCAAGGGGAGCAACAAGTGGAGGCAGATGGGGTAGGCGGAGTCCCGGACGTGTGCTGCTGCTGCTGCAAAGCAGCTTCTATTTTGTTGTTAGCTAGGGATCCCTTGTTGTTATGTTGTTAGTATGATGGTGTTGTGAAGAACCTCGAACCTGTTGGCTGCTGTGTATGCAGCTTATTATCTAGGGAGGGATCCCTATTATCTATCCCTATTCTACTGGAGTATATTTTGTTGGCCCTACTTTGTTTTCTCGATTTACTATTACTGCGAATTTGTCGTACGGAGTACATTACCCTGGAGATTTGCTTCTAGATTTAACTACATACATATGGACCAGAGGGAGTACTAGATTTGCTGCCATATTGGGCAAACAACGAGGGCCAAAAGGCACAAATAATTGAAGAAAGACAGAAATGCAAGCTTCTCTAGATTTGATACTAATTTGGTTAATAAAGACAAAGAGACAGAGGGGGAAAAGGTGCTCTTAAAAATGCCAATTCGCGCCGAGAGAGACAGAACCCAGCTCCTGCTCACGTACAACCAAACGCGGTCTCGTCCTGTCCCACGCGGTCCCTTTCTACTAGCCCCACACGTCAGCACGGAACGGTCAACTAAACTGGAATCCTCCCGTCTGAGCTCCTTCTGCGGGTTACAAATAAGGGCTTGGCGAAAACTGAGGAAAAACATAAGGCAATCTTATTGACTAATATAGCTGTTTAATTAATAAAAGGATTAGCTACAACGTGCTCAGTTTGCCCATTTATTAAGGTATAAGACTGGCAGGAGAGAAAGTAATCGCTAGTTTCCTCATTTTGCCCCTGCATGCTCGCACGATTAAAGCTCCTTCCGCACGCGCTGGACTCCTCGTTTCCTTAAACCTCCTCGTTTCTCGGGATAGACCAACAGTTTTTCAGGATCTTGGGGTTTTTTTTTTGACAATCAATACCTGATTCAAGACGGCGCAGAGTGCCAGAGTGCATGGCACGGAACTCTTCATCGGTGGCATGCCATGGGCATGTCACCGGATGCATGATTTTTTTCGCAATGTTTTAAATTTGAATTTAGGCCGCATGTCACACGGTGACATGCAAAAGGTGCATGTCACCTGGTGGTGGTAGGCAACTACCCTTATTTACGGCGGCGTAGGCGACTGGACGCCGCGTGGCCAGCCGCTGCCTCGTGGCCGCCTCGGTTTCCACGCGGGAGACCATTAAACGCCGACGACCAACCTTCCCGCGTCACGGTTAGCGACTATGACTATAAGGGCAAAACGCTAAACTCTCTCGTTCCATTCACTTTCTTCCTCTCTCCACCTAACAAACATTTGTTCGTCGCTCTCTCCTCCAGCAATGTCTTCAAAATTCAGGTCGTCGGCGGTCAAGTACGCGGAGAAAAAACGCCGGCTCGAAATTTCGAGAGACGCTTCCAGAAACCAAGTGGGCTCGCCGTCGCCGCCGCCGCCGCCGAAACGCGTCCGTGCTGTGCTCACCGGGTTAGTTTCCTTCGCCATGTACTTTCGTTTCTTTCGTCGCTCTCTCCTCCAGCAATTAATGTGTTCAAACTTCAGGTCGCCGGCGGTCAAGTACGCGGATAAAAAACGCCGGCTCGAAATTTCGAGAGACGGTTCCAGAAACCAAGTGGGCTCGCCGTCGCCGCCGCTGCCGCCGCCGCCGAAACGCGTCCGTGCTGTGCTCACCGGGTTAGTTTCCTTCGCCATGTACTTTCGTTTCTTCTTGCCCGGGCTCAAGCTCTTTAAGAGTCTCTATGGTTATACATCTTAAAGGGTTGGAAGTTCCAACGACGCCCCTACTGCACCAACTTCCACGACCAAGGAATCATCGTCGTCCGATGATTTCAACCCGGCCCTACCCCGGCGAAATGAGGTAGCACCAAGCACTGTGTAGTTATCTTCTTCTTCTTCTTCTTCTTCTTCTTCTTCCTTTGCGCTTACTTGCTACCGATGATTTCGCCCTGAAGGAAGCGGCGCCGACTATCGACACCACTGTCGCCATCTTGATGGAAAAAAACGAGGAGCTCAGCTTAGAGTGTGATCGCCTCCGAGACGATTTGGCTGCCAAGAAGAAGAATTCGAAAACTCTTGTGGAGCTCATTTGCAGCCTTCGAAATGAGCGCGATATGTTGAAGAACGAGCTGATTAAGCAGAAAGCATCAGCGGAGAAAGCCAGCAGCATACTCAAGACTGTGTGCCTCGACAGAGACAAGTCTGATATAGAGTACAAAATCCTTCTTCAGGATAAAGTACAGCTCCAAAAGTTGAACCTTGAATATGCTGACATCGCCATCCTTGCCCTTCTCGAGAGGCAGAAGGCACAAGATAAGTTGATGCACCTGATGTTGGAGAGCTGCAGTGAAAGAGAAGAGACATTGAAAGAAGTGAGCAGTTTGGTGGGATACATGAGTGACGTCGGGCGAACTTCGCAGAATCCGCCCCGGCTGAGCTCAAATTCCAGCGGAACCAGCTTTCAGCAATGCATGTTAGGCGCACCTACAACTTCTACTCATTGATTAGAGGTCGCACGACATGGCATTTTCCCTCGAAATAGTAGTACTGTACTAATAGTTGTACTACTTAATATGTACCTTTTTGTAAAGTAATTTCTTACATGTATTAGAAACTACCCCTCTCGTTTCTGGATGCACCCGGGACATTGTCATCCGGCCCTCTTCTGGACAAACCCCCTCGGGAAGGGCGGTATATTTTGCACATTTCGCTACTAGTACTTCTAATTCCACCGCTTATTTTTCTAATCCGTTAAATCGTTAATTGGATGACCAACTGATGGAAGCTGCGATAGATTAGACCAACAAGTGGTGAATTGTGCAAAAGATATGTCCGTGTTTTATGCAAAAGAGTGATATGGGGATCTGGTGGAATCTTGAATTTCCTCTTCAGTGGTAGGCATGCTTCACTTATAGCTGGAGTACATTGCGGACCTGGTGCATTTCGTCAGTACCGATCAGCTATTTTTGCTTATCCGGGAAGAAAAGGTAGTACTAGCCTTTTCTGTGAGATGTCTTTTCAGTGCTACGGAGTTGTCTGTTCACTGCTTGCTTTGTCTGTCGGTGACTTTGCCAAGCTGACTTTGCCATGACTTTGGGTGACTGATATGTGGACCACAGTTGTAAGTGACTCAAAGTCACTGACTTTGGGGACTCGTGAATGCTTCGTATATTTCTGACGGTTTCTGAATTATGTACTCCGTACAACTTTTGTAATATTGGTCAAACTAGTTTTGACCAGGGTTTGTGTAGGGTGTTTTTTTTTGGTTGGTCCAAATGGTGTTGTGTGGTCCAAATGTGATGTATCATCACACCACCATGTGCCCCCCTCCCCCCACCCCACCCCTAGGTTTTGGTAATGCCATTCTGATACATGCTTCTTAGAAGGAGTACATTTTTTCCGTTAGGGCATGACAATTTTGAAAAATTCAAAAAAAAATGGGAAGACAGAATGGTAACATCATTTTCCATGTGATGATGCACCCCTGTGCCAAATTTTGGTTCATTTTAAGAATGTAAGGTGACAAATTACTCGAGGAAGCTAGTTGGAGTAGACGGGCATGATCGGATTGGCATAGGCGATTTATTTTTTGAAGGATGTTATTTTTCATAGACAATATCTGACACAAAAAATAAAATGTTAAGGTCTCATATTATTCTGAATGATTTTGAATTACTTATGACGTTTGGAAGTATTGGTATACATGAGTCCCACATGAAGTTAAATGGTCCAAAAAAAAGTTTCGTACACGTCTCCCAGAAAGTGGAAAGTCGAGTACATGCATGACTTCACGCGTCCACTACTGGATACAGGGAGTCGGAGGCTATAACATAATCGGCCTCATCATCTCTCGCGAGCTCGTCCTCTCCACTCCCCCAACTTGCCTCCCCCACACTGTGAAAACCCCCATCCACTCACCGCACCTCTGAGGCATCGACTTTCCCGTTTCCAACCACAACAGCATGAAGATAGGTATTGCATACGAGGCGGAGCAATAGGCGACCGCCCACGCAGAGGATGCCTCTACGGTAGTGGCCGTCGTGGTGGGTGAGGCTTCACCGGGCACCCAAGCCGCTCGTCTCCTCTGCTTGTCGGATTCTTCGACCTCGGTCGAAATGGGCATCCTGGCCGTCACGACGGGTGAGGCTTCACCGGGCACCCATGCCGCTCGTCTCCTCTGCTTGTCTGGTTCTTCGACCTCGGTCGAAACGGGCGTCCTGGCCGTCGAGCAGAAGGTGGATACCAACGTTGTTTATCCCGCCGAAGATGTGCACGGCGTTGCAGGCCACCACGGCGAGGTCTTCCTAGGCCCGATGCTGGACGCGAACCTCGACCCCTTCGACGATTTCGGCCCAAACGTTCAGTTCCAGGAGGATGTTGAGGGTGATGACGAGGAGGTACTTCTCTTTTACCGAAACTGTCCCAACCCTCTTTGTGTCATATTGCTGTTCACATGGTTTGCACGAGCCTGGTTCTTGATTGATTTGATATCCTACCTTGTTCTTGTAGATGTAATTGATTCTACGATTCGTAAGATCAGATTCTAGTTTAATTTCGACTAATCTGCCATGTAGTCATATAATCAATTTATGTGTTCATACTTAGTGGACTTGCAATTGTTGTGGCTAATGTTCATGGTTGTTCATAGGGTTTCTCATGATTTATTACGATTTCTTCTGCCATTTACTTGTTCTACACATTTAATTTTAGGGTTTCTAAGGTTTGATTATGTTAGTGGAGTATTTATTCGATCTGTCATAAAAAACCTGATTATGTAGTACTTAATAATTCATAGGAGTATTCTGATGACATGGACAACAACAAGGTGCGCAGGGACCGGAAAAGCCGCTATGTTCTCAAGCGGCTGAAGGGTGGTGAAATTCGTTTCCGCATGCGCGGGGAGCTATTTTGCCCATTATGTGGCAAATTTCTCTAGAAGGACATCCACAGCCTGATCCAACATGCGATGGGTGTAGGCCTAAGTACATAGGGGGAAACACCGCCCTGCAACCAAGGCCAAGTACGCATCATATGGCCTCTTCCTCCAGAATTACGTCTTGCCTAGCTTGCTCCACGTCAACGCCCCTGCTGCTGGCCCTCATGCTCCTGGTCATGTTTAAAGTTCATATGTGTAATCTTAATCCCTTTGGAAGTTCAGCATTAAACTCTACTAGTACAACCGTGGTGGTCTTGTGATGTAGTACTCTTTTGATGCATTTGTGATGTAGTAGTACTTTTTTTTGAAATGATATAGTACTATCTAAGAAAAGTACTCCCTCCGATTCACATTCATTTCACATCAAGAAATATGGATCAGAGCGAGGGAGTAAATTAAACATGGCATCTCGTGCATGAAGCTTGACATATCGATCAGGTTGGCTAGAATAGCAATACAATGTTGCTCATTAGGCAAATGCATGCCATGTACGATAGTATACATCCAGTAAAGAAGTCTATACTGACATAAAAAAACTACTTTGGGGATGAGAGTCAATTGGGGCATCTACAATATAGAAAATCTTGCTCGTAGATGATTTTGGCTAAGAGGGTTTTACTCACATTACACGTGCCACTTTCCTTGTCTGCAAAACAAGTTCCAATAAAGGGAGAGGAAAGAAGAGGGTATTGTGGGCGAGATTGAACACCTTTTTTATGTGTTAATCTGAGGCCTCGTTTAGATGAGGATTTCGACTTATGCCTAACAGCTCAACACATCCACAAATAACTCTGCTTGCGCACACCACCGTTCATTAAAAATAACAATATTAGCTCGCAAGATTAAGAACAAAGTGAATTTAAGTAACTTGGTAAGCTTTTCAAGCAATATATTCAGAGAAAGAGCACACATGTTCGGCTCAAAATAATCATAAGAGAAGAACAATAAATCTAAGACACCACATGGATTCATACCTTGAGTCGACGCTGGCTCGTAGAAGGGCGGACGCGCCTCGAGGATGCCGGGGACGTCTCCACCTCGGTCTCACATGTGACTGCTTATCGGCGGGTGGTGCGCCGCGCCATGTAGAAGATCTATCAAGAGATGAGAGCCCGATGACGCTACCGACGCCTCAACCTTGATAGCACCGACTTGTTGCTCCGCACCGAGATGCGCCACGTGCAAGATTTAGCGGATGCACTAATTTTAGAGATATGTCATGATCATTGTAACAAATTTCAACGTGATGATGATTTGATCTTGTACTCGGCCTTGAACATAAGAACTAGTACAATCTCACCTTTTTTTTATCATTATCCTTTGCGAGATTTAGCGGTTGCGCCAAATTCAGAGAAATATCATGATCATGGTAACACAATTTTCAATATAATGATGATTTGATGTTGCACTCGACCTTGAACATAAGTACTAGTACGGTCTCACAAATTTGTATCATTATACTTTGCAAGTTTTAGTGGATGCGCCCATTTTCAGAGGTAGATCATGATCATGGTAAGTTGGTAACAAATTTTCAACGTGATGATGATTTGATTTTGCACTCGGCCTTGAACAGAGGTACTAGTACGGTCTCACAATTTTTTATCATTATACTTGGACGGTGGCCAAATTCAAAATCTCATAGCGGCAAAACTTCCCGCCCACAAAATACAAAAATTTCACACGCTTCCAAATTCCCATTCTACCCCTGTGGAGATGGCAGCAAAGTCGGTTGGTGGGGGGGTCTGCCCGTCATTTTTTGGATCACCACCTCCCTAGCCCGGAAACCCTCCCAAAAAAAATTCATTTCCCTCAGACCACCCACCGGAACTTCCCAAGTCCCTCTCTCCCACCTCCACGACCACCGCACCGGAACATCCCCGCCGGACTTCCCTGGCCTACCCGAGGCCTCGCGATCCTCGTCATCCGGCTGCCTGCCGGAGCCGCTTCATCGACGCCGTCATCAACCGGACCGGATCATCCCCGCCGAACCTCGAAACCATATGCTCATCCAGCAGTCTACCGCAGTCGCTTCAGCTGCGGTATCGTCCACCCCGCCGGAGCCGCTTCGCCGGATCCGTCGTCCACCGCATCGGATCTTGCTCACCGACACCGCTGTGCATGAACCGGATCTGCTTCACCGGCGCAGTGCATGATCTAAACTCTTCTACTGTCGCTTTTCTATTGCTTGCCTGCAAGTTCTTGTTTAATCTTGGGGGAACCTGTTTGTGCTAACGACGCGCCATTACGTTTTTGCAGATGAGATGAGTAACCATGAAGTGTAATGGCCGTCTCTCCAACCCCAAGTAGCACATGTAGCGTACTTCATCACCGGATCTATCAACCCCAGGAAGATCTGCTGTGACTCCCACAGAGTGCTTCTCCTAATGTAAGTCCCTTGTTTTAGCGCCATGTTCTGGGTTCAGATTCTTGTTTGTCTGAAGCTCTTTTAGTTCATTCCTAGCTATGACCGTAACACGTTGCTATTTTCTACTTCATTGCTAACTTTAAGCGATTGAACATTTTGGTTTGCATTCCCTGCTCTGTAGATGTAGCCATCATAACTTCTATCTTGCTCAGTCGTTGTTACAAAAATTATAGGTATTATAGTAACATCCTGCTATTATTTAGTTCATGGCCAATTTTAAGTAATTGCACATGTTGGTTCGCATTCCCTGCTCTATAGCTTTTGGCATCGTAACTTCTATATTTGGTTTACATTCCCTGCTCTGTAGATCTAGCCATCATAACTTTATCTTGCTCAGTCGTTGTTACAAAAATTATGGCCTGCTACTATGTTGTTTGTGCCAATTTTTTACTCCATGAACATGTTGGCTTGCATTCCCTGTACTACAGGTGATGCCATTGTTTTGTATCTAGTTCATTGTAAGCTAACAAAGTAAGGACTTAGTTTGGCATGCTATCACTCTGCTATCTAGCCTGTAGTACAAATAAACTTGTCATACTACTAGATAATAATTTTGCGTGCCATCTTGTTCTTCAAAAGCTGCATTATTGACTTGTTTCTCTGACTTGGCATGACGCTCACATATGGAAAGCTGAACATATTGGTTTGCATTCCCTCTTATACAAGTTCACAGGTGATCCCACTATATTCTGTATCTGGTCCATCCTAAGCTCCAGCATCAACTATCCTCTATGTGTTGCTCATTACAAGTTTATATCCCGAAACATCTTGATTTGCATCCCCTTCACTATAAGTTCAGGAGTATTATTTAGTTCACGGCCAAAATGAAGTAATTGCACTTGGCACATGTTGGTTCACATTCCCTCCTCTTTAGCTTTTGCCATCGTAACTTCTATTTTTTGGTTTACATTCCCTGCTCTGTAGATGTAGCCATCATAACTTCATCTTGCTCAGTCGTTGTTACAAAATTTATAGCCTGCTACTATGTTGTTCATGCCAATTTTGTACTCCCTGAACATGTTGGTTTGCATGGGACTCGACAGTAGTAAGTCTGCTGTTTCATTCTAACATGCTCTGTTATATTGGCTGTTGGTATGCGGCATGCACTCTTTGTTTGCTTATTGTGCGCATTACAATGATCTTGTTATAACGACGAAATGATGAGTTCCAAATTCTTTGGCAAACAATATTGTAGTGTCTTTGCCTTTCCATTGTTGTTGTCTTAACTTGTAATGTCTTTGTTTCAGATATAGGTGCTGCATGGACAACTTAAAAGATTGCCGGATCGCTTCATTGTATTGCTAGGTTTAATTACCATTCAATTTCTCTGGGTTCTGTAATATTTTTTCAATGCCTTGCAGCTGATGTAATATTTAGTTAGTTTTTATAGTTCTTTCGCGCATTTTTTCTTTGGTGCTTGTGGTAAGTGAGGCTATCCGACAGAAATCAATGCTGCGTAAATATTCTCAGTATCTAAATCACGAATTCCCATCCCTTAAACGGCCCAATTAAGCGAAATCACATATGTGCCTGCCCGCAAAATCCTAAAGCGCATATTATGCCGGCATATAAACAGCAACTAAACGGGCTGGCCCACTTACTTCTTGGGCCAGCCCATTTGATTTACGGTGGACCCCACACACTAATTGGGCTGGCCCACTTGCTTTAAGGTGGACCCCACCAACTACTGGGCCGGCCCACTAATTAGTTGGGCCAGCCCATTTGCTTTTTTGGAGGACCCCACATAATAAATGGGCCGGCCCTTTAAGAGGAAAGTGGGACCCACCTGTGTTTTTGGCCCGGGGCCGGCCCACTTGCTATATGGTGGACCCCACATACTAGTTGGGCCGGCCCTTTAACAGGAAAGTGGGGCCCACCTGTGCTTATTGGGCCCACTATCTTGTTGGGCCGGCCCACTTGCTCTATGGTGGTCCCACATGGTAAATGGGCCGGCCCTTTAAGTGGAAGGTGGGACCCACCTGTGTTTTTGGCCCGGCCCACTATTTTGTTGGGCCGGCCCATTTTGTATGGTGGACCCCACATACCAAATGGGCCGGCCCATTAACAGGAATGTGGGACCCACCTGTGTTTTTGGCCCGGCCCACTATCTTGGTGGGCCACTTGCTATATGGTGGGCCCCACATACTAAATGGCCGGCCCTTTAAGGAAAGTGGGGCCCACCTGTGTTTTTGGCCCGGCCCACTATTTTGGTGGGCCGGCCCACTTGCTATATGGTGGACCCCACAAACTAAATGGGCCGATCCTTTAACTGGAAAGTGGGACCCACCTGTGTTTTTGGCCCGGCCCACTAGCTTGTTGGGCCGGCCCACTTATATATGGTGGACCCCACACACTAAATGGGCCGGCCTTTTAACGGAAAGTGGGACCCACTGTGTTTTGGCCCGGCCCACTTGCTTCTTGGGCCGGCCCAGTTGCTGTAAGGTGGACCCCACATGTTAAATGGGCCGGCCCATTTAAGTTTTGACCAGTCAACCTTAGAGGTTAGGCCCGGCCCACTTAACTAATGGACCAGCCCAGCTATATAGTTGACCGGTCAAACTATGTCATCTGGCCCGGCCCGCTTAAGACGTGGCAGGCCTCGTGTGGGCCTACCATCTACCACGGGGTTTCAGCCGGTTAACGCCGTTAACTGGCAGTTAACGGCGTCTGCCACGTGTCAGTTTGCATGACGTCAGCAGTCAACGGGCTCCCGGAAACACTTCCGCAACGGTCCGATTTTCCGTGGCGGAAGGGCGCCCAAGCGCGACGGACCGAAAAAATCGTCGTTGGACTTTGCCTGACGCAGTTTCGACAACGGAACCCATATCGTCGGGTTAGGCCCATAGGCGACGAAAAATGCCCCTTAGTTGACGATTTTGGGACGTTGTCTATCAGAACTTTTCTTGTAGTGAGAAGGCACCTCGACAGCAGCACAGGGACGCCATTGCTGGGATTCCCTCAGCTTCGCCGCAGCCGCACGAGCCCTTCTGTGGCGAGACTTGCTCCCGGTCATGGTGGCGAAGTAGTATTCCAAGAGGTAAACAAAGTGGTGAACTGAGGAAGACGGCAAGAGCAAAGGTTAGTCCTTAAATTTGGCCTCCCCGTCTCCTCGGCACCTCGCGAGTAGTAATACTGGTCAAAGAGCAAACTTCAAGGCAGAGACTTGGTGGGCCATTCATCTCCAACTATACTTCCTCCGATCCGAATGATACCAAATTTTTGAATGACAAATCACCCAAAACAGTATTCCAAGAGTATATGTAAGCTTTCATTTTGGAGTGACTAAGAGCATCCACAACGTGTAGCCAAAAGTGGTTCCATATTTGATTTTTGGCTTTTGGAACTAGTTCCATACATTGTAGAGGTAGTTCCAAAACCAGAAAAACAGGCAACCGGAGCAAGTAGGTGCTCCGATGCCAAATTTCACTTTTGGCATTTGGAACTAGTTCCCTACATTGTGAGAGTAGTTCCATATTGGCTTTATGTGTTGTTTTAGCTTGATGGCGGGACCCACGTTATAAATATTTGGAACCACTACATTGTGGAGCTATTGCTATATTTCACACCAAAGCCAAATTCACCATCGTATCAGATTTGGCAATAGCAACATTGTGGATGCGCTAAGAAGGATGCAGGCTTACCTTTTCATTTTCATGTTATAAACTTGTTTAAATATTGGTTAAACCTAGGATTTGACCAAGATCAAATGGGCATAAAAATTCAGAAAAAATCAAAAAGATGAAAATCAAAGCACATAGTATTATTATGTCATATAGTAAGCATTCAAGTTGATAAACAAGGTCTAAACAACAAACCAGACAAATCATGTATCTACCCCCTAACCCTAAACTTTGTCTTATGAAGTCAAGCATGAAGAGAAGTGGTTTTGGGTTTCAAACATGGAAATTTCAAAAAACTCCCAAAAGCTTCTCATTTTAGAGTGACTAAGAAGGATTCAGGCTCACCTTTTCATTTTCATGTTTTAAACTTGTTCAAATCTTGGTCAAACTTAGGATTTGACCAAGATTCAAATGGGCATAAAAATTGGGAGGAAGGGTATGAATTACAATTCAAAAAAAACAAGGTAACTTAAATACTTGGATGACTCATATTAGTGTTCTTGACATTCTGTAAAATTATCAGATTTTTCGAAGAAGTTTGATTTTTTGGACAAAATTTTACCAATTTCTAGACAGAACAGAAAATGTCAGCCTTTTTATGCAAATCTGCACATAAATGGCTCAAATTAAAATAGTATACTCGTTTCAGTGTTTTTGATTTCCTATAAAAAAATAGATTTTCCTGAGAAGTTCTAATTTTTGCCAGAATTTGAAAATTTTGGATTTCTTGTGTGCCCGAAACACCCAAAAGTCGCTCCAAACCTGAGCACAGGTTTATTTTGGTCAATACGAAAGTATAAACTGAAATACGACTATTTATTGAACCGTTTTCATGTTGTATTGTTGAAAATGGCATAGAAGGGGGTATTGAGAATTGAGAGTGGCATAAACACAACTTCAGTTTTTGGAATGGCATAAACACAACTTGTGAATTGAGGAGTGGCATAGAACCAATTAACCCTAGAACCAATTAACCCCACCAAAAATGGATGATGCATGTCTCCTTCACCAAAACAGCAATACCTGTCTGAAACAAGTACATGAACACAAATACACCACCATAATAATAATACTAGGTGACTCAACGACTCAACATTGACTCGACTCAGACACAACTTGATATAGTAAGCACTCAAGTTGATAAACAAAGTCTAGACATATTCAAACCAGAAAAATCATGCATGTATCTCTACCCCTAACCCTAAACTTTGTCTTAATTATGAAGTCAAGCACGAAGAGAAGTCGTTTTGGGTTTCAAACATGGACATTTCAAAAACCCTCCCAAAAGCTTCATTGTGGTGTGACGTACTAAGAAGGATACATGCTTACATTTTCAACAACCCCCCTAAAAGCTTCATTATAGAGTGACTAAGAAAGGATCCAGTCTGGCGGGCTTACCTTTTATTTTCTTGTTTTAAACTTGTTCAAATCTCGGTCAAACCTAGGATTTGACCAAGATTCAAAATGTGCATCAAAATTTAAAAAAATTAAAAACCAAATTAAAGCACATAGTGTTCTTATGTCATATAGTAAGCATTAAAGTTGATAAACAAGGTCTAGACACATATTCAAACAAGACAAATCATGTATCTATACCCCTAACCCCTAAACTCTATCTTATGAAGTCAACAACATGAAGAGAAGTGGTTTTGGGTTTCAAACATGGAAATTTCAAAAACCTCCCAAAAGCTTCATTTTAGAGTGACTAATATATATAAGAAGGATCCATGCCTGCTTACCACCTTTTCATTTTCATATTTTAAACTTGTTTAAATCCGTGTCAAATTAAACCAAGGATTTGACCAAAAGATTCAAATGGGCATAAAATTTTAAAAAAAATCAGAAAAATGAAAAACAAAAGCATATAGTCTTCTTATGTCATATAGTAAGCATTCAAGTTGATAAACAAGGTTTGGACATGCATATTCAAACCTAGGCAAATCATGTATCTATCCCCTAGCCCCTAAACTCTATCTTATGAAGTCAAGCATGAAGAGAAGTGGTTTTGGGTTTCAAACATGAAAATTTCAAGAACATCCCAAAAACTTCATTTTAGAGTGACTAAGAAAGGATACAGGCTTCCCCTTTTCATTTTCATGTTTTATACTTGTTTAAATCTTGGTCAAACCTAGGATTTGACAAAGATTCAAATGTGCATCTATCAAAATAAAAAAATCAGAAAAATTAAAAACCAAAGCACATAGTTTTCTTATGTCATATAGTTAGCATTAAAGTTGATATAAACAAGGTCTAGATATATTCAAACAAGAAAAATCATGTATCTACCCCTAACCCTAAACTCTGTCTTATGTAGTCAAGCATGAAGAGAAGTGGTTTTGGGTTTCAAACTTGGAAATTTCAAGAACCCCCCAAAAGCTTCATTTTAGAGTGACTAAAGGATCCAGGTCGGGCTTACCTTTTATTTTCATGTTTTAAAATTGTTCAAATCTTGGTCAAACCGTACCTAGGATTTGATCAAGATTCAAATGGGCATAAAATTTCAAAAAAAATGAAAAACCAAAGCATATAGCCTTCTTATGTCATATAGTAAGCACTCAAGTTGGTAAACAAGGTCTAGACATATTCAAACCAGAAAAATCATGTTTCTACCCCTAGCCCTAAACTTTGTCTTATGAAGTCAAGCACGAAGAGAAGTCGTTTTGGATTTCAAACATGGAAATTTCAAAAACCTTCCCAAAAGCTTCATTTTGGAGTGACTAAGAAGGATACAGGCTTACCTTTTCATTTTCATGTTTTAAACTTGTTTAAATATTGGTTAAGCCTAGGATTTGACCAAGATCAAATGGGCATAAAAATTCAGAAAAAATCAAAAAAATGAAAACCAAAGCACATAGTATTATTATGTCATATAGTAAGCATTCAAGTTGATAAACAAGGTCTAAACAACAAACTAGACAAATCATGTATCTACCCCCTAACCCTAAACTCTGTCTTATGAAGTCAAGCATGAAGAGAAGTGGTTTTGGGTTTCAAACATGGAAATTTCAAAAAACTCCCAAAAGCTTCTCATTTTTGAGTGACTAAGAAGGATTCAGGCTTACCTTTTCATTTTCATGTTTTAAACTTGTTCAAATCTTGGTCAAACTTAGGATTTGACCAAGATTCAAATGGGCATAAAAATTGGGAGGAAGGGTATGAATTACAATTCAAAAAAACAAGGTAACTTAAATACTTGGATGCCCCAAAGATGTGTGGAAGCCCAGAACAATGGCAAAACATGTGCGCACGCTGCATCCAATTCAAGTAGAACACATAGTAGGCATCGATAGTTTGACCTAAATTTGAAATCAAAGAGAAGGTGGTTAGAAAAAATCGAAATTGGCAAAGCAAAGCATGAAATCATAAATTTGTGATGCACTATAGCTATGAAAAGTATCAAACAATGCATACCAAAATGATTTTTTAGAGGAATACTAGTTCAACTTATTTTAATTTTATATTAGTAGCCCAAAATCGAACTAGTAGTTGGATATTTTTGAACTTGATCTGTAGTAGTGGGCAAAACCCTAGTTTAACCTATTTAATCATAGATTCGTAGGTCGATTTTTCTACTTTTTTATTATTACTATGCAGCACATGTGTGTTTGCCCGTCGAGTGAAACTCGGAGGAAGAAGGGATCACTCGGAAGGAGAGAAGAAGGGAGAGAATTATGGTGTCTCCCCTTTTTCGGGTGATGATGTTGACTTTTGTGCAGGGTTTGTCAGTGAGCAGGAGCGAGCGAGCGAGCGAGCGAGTCGAGCGAGGCCGAGAATGAGAGAGATTTGTTTTTTTTGTGAGAGGGACAACCGAAGGATCCAGAAGGACCCACATACTTCCAATACGCATCCTGATGCGTCTTCTCTTGACAAAGAAAATGGCTGGGAGTTTGCGTACCTATTGCACGTGACTTGTGCTCACTGAAGTGTGGGACCTCACGCATGGGCACCACACGTAAGTGACAGACCTGTTGATGTAAAAACTCGGTTGATTATTATACTACTACATTTATACAAAGTTTCCTATGGATTCAAGGGTACGAAAGCCAAGTTAAATCATTTACATGACATTATTTTTTCCATGAAGCCAAGTTAACTCATTTATCAATTGGTACATTTTGGAGTGACTAAGAAGGATCCAGGCTTACTTTTTCATTTTCATGTTTTAAACATGTTTAAATCTTGGTCAAACCTATGACTTGACCAAGATTCAAATGGGCATAAAAATTCAAAAAAAAGAAAAACAAAAGCACACCGTCTTCCTATGTCATATATCAAGGTGATAAACAAGGTCTGCCATATTCAAACCACAAAAATCATGTATCTACCCCCTAACCCTAAACAAGGATCCAGGCTTACCCTTTTCATTTTCATGTTTTTAAACTTGTTCAAATCTTGGTCAAACTTAGGATTTGACGAAGATTCAAATGGGCGTAAAAATACTTAGAAAAATCATGTACGTATCTACCCCAAACCCTAAACTCTATCTTACGAAGCCAAGCATGAAGAGAAGTGGTTTTGGGTTTCAAACATGGAAATTTCAAAAACCTCCCAAAAGCTTCATTTTAGAGTGACTAAGAAGGATCCATGCTTACCTTTTATTTTCATGTTTTAAACATGTTCAAATCTTGGTCAAACCGTACGTACCTAGGATTTGACCAAGATTCAAATGGGCATAAAAATTCAAAAAAAAAGAAAAACCAAAGCACATAGCCTAGCTTCTTATATATGCCATATAGTAAGCACTCAAGCTAGTTGATAAACAAAGTCTAGACATATTCAAACCAGAAAAATCATGTATCTACCCCTAACCCTAAACTTTGTCTTAATTATGAAGTCAAGCACGAAGAGAAGTCGTTTTGGGTTTCAAACATGGACATTTCAAAAACCCTCCCAAAAGCTTCATTGTGGTGTGACGTACTAAGAAGGATACATGCTTACATTTTCAACAACCCCCCTAAAAGCTTCATTATAGAGTGACTAAGAAAGGATCCAGTCTGGCGGGCTTACCTTTTATTTTCTTGTTTTAAACTTGTTCAAATCTCGGTCAAACCTAGGATTTGACCAAGATTCAAAATGTGCATCAAAATTTAAAAAAATTAAAAACCAAATTAAAGCACATAGTGTTCTTATGTCATATAGTAAGCATTAAAGTTGATAAACAAGGTCTAGACACATATTCAAACAAGACAAATCATGTATCTATACCCCTAACCCCTAAACTCTATCTTATGAAGTCAACAACATGAAGAGAAGTGGTTTTGGGTTTCAAACATGGAAATTTCAAAAACCTCCCAAAAGCTTCATTTTAGAGTGACTAATATATATAAGAAGGATCCATGCCTGCTTACCACCTTTTCATTTTCATATTTTAAACTTGTTTAAATCCGTGTCAAATTAAACCAAGGATTTGACCAAAAGATTCAAATGGGCATAAAATTTTAAAAAAAATCAGAAAAATGAAAAACAAAAGCATATAGTCTTCTTATGTCATATAGTAAGCATTCAAGTTGATAAACAAGGTTTGGACATGCATATTCAAACCTAGGCAAATCATGTATCTATCCCCTAGCCCCTAAACTCTATCTTATGAAGTCAAGCATGAAGAGAAGTGGTTTTGGGTTTCAAACATGAAAATTTCAAGAACATCCCAAAAACTTCATTTTAGAGTGACTAAGAAAGGATACAGGCTTCCCCTTTTCATTTTCATGTTTTATACTTGTTTAAATCTTGGTCAAACCTAGGATTTGACAAAGATTCAAATGTGCATCAAAATAAAAAATCAGAAAAATTAAAAACCAAAGCACATAGTTTTCTTATGTCATATAGTTAGCATTAAAGTTGATATAAACAAGGTCTAGATATATTCAAACAAGAAAAATCATGTATCTACCCCTAACCCTAAACTCTGTCTTATGTAGTCAAGCATGAAGAGAAGTGGTTTTGGGTTTCAAACTTGGAAATTTCAAGAACCCCCCAAAAGCTTCATTTTAGAGTGACTAAAGGATCCAGGTCGGGCTTACCTTTTATTTTCATGTTTTAAAATTGTTCAAATCTTGGTCAAACCGTACCTAGGATTTGATCAAGATTCAAATGGGCATAAAATTTCAAAAAAAATGAAAAACCAAAGCATATAGCCTTCTTATGTCATATAGTAAGCACTCAAGTTGGTAAACAAGGTCTAGACATATTCAAACCAGAAAAATCATGTTTCTACCCCTAGCCCTAAACTTTGTCTTATGAAGTCAAGCACGAAGAGAAGTCGTTTTGGATTTCAAACATGGAAATTTCAAAAACCTTCCCAAAAGCTTCATTTTGGAGTGACTAAGAAGGATACAGGCTTACCTTTTCATTTTCATGTTTTAAACTTGTTTAAATATTGGTTAAGCCTAGGATTTGACCAAGATCAAATGGGCATAAAAATTCAGAAAAAATCAAAAAAAATGAAAACCGAAGCACATAGTATTATTATGTCATATAGTAAGCATTCAAGTTGATAAACAAGGTCTAAACAACAAACTAGACAAATCATGTATCTACCCCCTAACCCTAAACTCTGTCTTATGAAGTCAAGCATGAAGAGAAGTGGTTTTGGGTTTCAAACATGGAAATTTCAAAAAACTCCCAAAAGCTTCTCATTTTTGAGTGACTAAGAAGGATTCAGGCTTACCTTTTCATTTTCATGTTTTAAACTTGTTCAAATCTTGGTCAAACTTAGGATTTGACCAAGATTCAAATGGGCATAAAAATTGGGAGGAAGGGTATGAATTACAATTCAAAAAAACAAGGTAACTTAAATACTTGGATGCCCCAAAGATGTGTGGAAGCCCAGAACAATGGCAAAACATGTGCGCACGCTGCATCCAATTCAAGTAGAACACATAGTAGGCATCGATAGTTTGACCTAAATTTGAAATCAAAGAGAAGGTGGTTAGAAAAAATCGAAATTGGCAAAGCAAAGCATGAAATCATAAATTTGTGATGCACTATAGCTATGAAAAGTATCAAACAATGCATACCAAAATGATTTTTTAGAGGAATACTAGTTCAACTTATTTTAATTTTATATTAGTAGCCCAAAATCGAACTAGTAGTTGGATATTTTTGAACTTGATCTGTAGTAGTGGGCAAAACCCTAGTTTAACCTATTTAATCATAGATTCGTAGGTCGATTTTTCTACTTTTTTATTATTACTATGCAGCACATGTGTGTTTGCCCGTCGAGTGAAACTCGGAGGAAGAAGGGATCACTCGGAAGGAGAGAAGAAGGGAGAGAATTATGGTGTCTCCCCTTTTTCGGGTGATGATGTTGACTTTTGTGCAGGGTTTGTCAGTGAGCAGGGGCGAGCGAGCGAGCGAGTCGAGCGAGGCCGAGAATGAGAGAGATTTGTTTTTTTTGTGAGAGGGACAACCGAAGGATCCAGAAGGACCCACATACTTCCAATACGCATCCTGATGCGTCTTCTCTTGACAAAGAAAATGGCTGGGAGTTTGCGTACCTATTGCACGTGACTTGTGCTCACTGAAGTGTGGGACCTCACGCATGGGCACCACACGTAAGTGACAGACCTGTTGATGTAAAAACTCGGTTGATTATTATACTACTACATTTATACAAAGTTTCCTATGGATTCAAGGGTACGAAAGCCAAGTTAAATCATTTACATGACATTATTTTTTCCATGAAGCCAAGTTAACTCATTTATCAATTGGTACATTTTGGAGTGACTAAGAAGGATCCAGGCTTACTTTTTCATTTTCATGTTTTAAACATGTTTAAATCTTGGTCAAACCTATGACTTGACCAAGATTCAAATGGGCATAAAAATTCAAAAAAAAGAAAAACAAAAGCACACCGTCTTCCTATGTCATATATCAAGGTGATAAACAAGGTCTGCCATATTCAAACCACAAAAATCATGTATCTACCCCCTAACCCTAAACAAGGATCCAGGCTTACCCTTTTCATTTTCATGTTTTTAAACTTGTTCAAATCTTGGTCAAACTTAGGATTTGACGAAGATTCAAATGGGCGTAAAAATACTTAGAAAAATCATGTACGTATCTACCCCAAACCCTAAACTCTATCTTACGAAGCCAAGCATGAAGAGAAGTGGTTTTGGGTTTCAAACATGGAAATTTCAAAAACCTCCCAAAAGCTTCATTTTAGAGTGACTAAGAAGGATCCATGCTTACCTTTTATTTTCATGTTTTAAACATGTTCAAATCTTGGTCAAACCGTACGTACCTAGGATTTGACCAAGATTCAAATGGGCATAAAAATTCAAAAAAAATGAAAAACCAAAGCACATAGCCTAGCTTCTTATATATGCCATATAGTAAGCACTCAAGCTAGTTGATAAACAAAGTCTAGACATATTCAAACCAGAAAAATCATGTATCTACCCCTAACCCTAAACTTTGTCTTAATTATGAAGTCAAGCACGAAGAGAAGTCGTTTTGGGTTTCAAACATGGACATTTCAAAAACCCTCCCAAAAGCTTCATTGTGGTGTGACGTACTAAGAAGGATACATGCTTACATTTTCAACAACCCCCCTAAAAGCTTCATTATAGAGTGACTAAGAAAGGATCCAGTCTGGCGGGCTTACCTTTTATTTTCTTGTTTTAAACTTGTTCAAATCTCGGTCAAACCTAGGATTTGACCAAGATTCAAAATGTGCATCAAAATTTAAAAAAATTAAAAACCAAATTAAAGCACATAGTGTTCTTATGTCATATAGTAAGCATTAAAGTTGATAAACAAGGTCTAGACACATATTCAAACAAGACAAATCATGTATCTATACCCCTAACCCCTAAACTCTATCTTATGAAGTCAACAACATGAAGAGAAGTGGTTTTGGGTTTCAAACATGAAGAGAAGTGGTTTTGGGTTTCAAACATGGAAATTTCAAAAACCTCCCAAAAGCTTCATTTTAGAGTGACTAATATATATAAGAAGGATCCATGCCTGCTTACCACCTTTTCATTTTCATATTTTAAACTTGTTTAAATCCGTGTCAAATTAAACCAAGGATTTGACCAAAAGATTCAAATGGGCATAAAATTTTTAAAAAAATCAGAAAAATGAAAAACAAAAGCATATAGTCTTCTTATGTCATATAGTAAGCATTCAAGTTGATAAACAAGGTTTGGACATGCATATTCAAACCTAGGCAAATCATGTATCTATCCCCTAGCCCCTAAACTCTATCTTATGAAGTCAAGCATGAAGAGAAGTGGTTTTGGGTTTCAAACATGAAAATTTCAAGAACATCCCAAAAACTTCATTTTAGAGTGACTAAGAAAGGATACAGGCTTCCCCTTTTCATTTTCATGTTTTATACTTGTTTAAATCTTGGTCAAACCTAGGATTTGACAAAGATTCAAATGTGCATCAAAATAAAAAATCAGAAAAATTAAAAACCAAAGCACATAGTTTTCTTATGTCATATAGTTAGCATTAAAGTTGATATAAACAAGGTCTAGATATATTCAAACAAGAAAAATCATGTATCTACCCCTAACCCTAAACTCTGTCTTATGTAGTCAAGCATGAAGAGAAGTGGTTTTGGGTTTCAAACTTGGAAATTTCAAGAACCCCCCAAAAGCTTCATTTTAGAGTGACTAAAGGATCCAGGTCGGGCTTACCTTTTATTTTCATGTTTTAAAATTGTTCAAATCTTGGTCAAACCGTACCTAGGATTTGATCAAGATTCAAATGGGCATAAAATTTCAAAAAAAATGAAAAACCAAAGCATATAGCCTTCTTATGTCATATAGTAAGCACTCAAGTTGGTAAACAAGGTCTAGACATATTCAAACCAGAAAAATCATGTTTCTACCCCTAGCCCTAAACTTTGTCTTATGAAGTCAAGCACGAAGAGAAGTCGTTTTGGATTTCAAACATGGAAATTTCAAAAACCTTCCCAAAAGCTTCATTTTGGAGTGACTAAGAAGGATACAGGCTTACCTTTTCATTTTCATGTTTTAAACTTGTTTAAATATTGGTTAAGCCTAGGATTTGACCAAGATCAAATGGGCATAAAAATTCAGAAAAAATCAAAAAAAATGAAAACCGAAGCACATAGTATTATTATGTCATATAGTAAGCATTCAAGTTGATAAACAAGGTCTAAACAACAAACTAGACAAATCATGTATCTACCCCCTAACCCTAAACTCTGTCTTATGAAGTCAAGCATGAAGAGAAGTGGTTTTGGGTTTCAAACATGGAAATTTCAAAAAACTCCCAAAAGCTTCTCATTTTTGAGTGACTAAGAAGGATTCAGGCTTACCTTTTCATTTTCATGTTTTAAACTTGTTCAAATCTTGGTCAAACTTAGGATTTGACCAAGATTCAAATGGGCATAAAAATTGGGAGGAAGGGTATGAATTACAATTCAAAAAAACAAGGTAACTTAAATACTTGGATGCCCCAAAGATGTGTGGAAGCCCAGAACAATGGCAAAACATGTGCGCACGCTGCATCCAATTCAAGTAGAACACATAGTAGGCATCGATAGTTTGACCTAAATTTGAAATCAAAGAGAAGGTGGTTAGAAAAAATCGAAATTGGCAAAGCAAAGCATGAAATCATAAATTTGTGATGCACTATAGCTATGAAAAGTATCAAACAATGCATACCAAAATGATTTTTTAGAGGAATACTAGTTCAACTTATTTTAATTTTATATTAGTAGCCCAAAATCGAACTAGTAGTTGGATATTTTTGAACTTGATCTGTAGTAGTGGGCAAAACCCTAGTTTAACCTATTTAATCATAGATTCGTAGGTCGATTTTTCTACTTTTTTATTATTACTATGCAGCACATGTGTGTTTGCCCGTCGAGTGAAACTCGGAGGAAGAAGGGATCACTCGGAAGGAGAGAAGAAGGGAGAGAATTATGGTGTCTCCCCTTTTTCGGGTGATGATGTTGACTTTTGTGCAGGGTTTGTCAGTGAGCAGGAGCGAGCGAGCGAGCGAGTCGAGCGAGGCCGAGAATGAGAGAGATTTGTTTTTTTTGTGAGAGGGACAACCGAAGGATCCAGAAGGACCCACATACTTCCAATACGCATCCTGATGCGTCTTCTCTTGACAAAGAAAATGGCTGGGAGTTTGCGTACCTATTGCACGTGACTTGTGCTCACTGAAGTGTGGGACCTCACGCATGGGCACCACACGTAAGTGACAGACCTGTTGATGTAAAAACTCGGTTGATTATTATACTACTACATTTATACAAAGTTTCCTATGGATTCAAGGGTACGAAAGCCAAGTTAAATCATTTACATGACATTATTTTTTCCATGAAGCCAAGTTAACTCATTTATCAATTGGTACATTTTGGAGTGACTAAGAAGGATCCAGGCTTACTTTTTCATTTTCATGTTTTAAACATGTTTAAATCTTGGTCAAACCTATGACTTGACCAAGATTCAAATGGGCATAAAAATTCAAAAAAAAGAAAAACAAAAGCACACCGTCTTCCTATGTCATATATCAAGGTGATAAACAAGGTCTGCCATATTCAAACCACAAAAATCATGTATCTACCCCCTAACCCTAAACAAGGATCCAGGCTTACCCTTTTCATTTTCATGTTTTTAAACTTGTTCAAATCTTGGTCAAACTTAGGATTTGACGAAGATTCAAATGGGCGTAAAAATACTTAGAAAAATCATGTACGTATCTACCCCAAACCCTAAACTCTATCTTACGAAGCCAAGCATGAAGAGAAGTGGTTTTGGGTTTCAAACATGGAAATTTCAAAAACCTCCCAAAAGCTTCATTTTAGAGTGACTAAGAAGGATCCATGCTTACCTTTTATTTTCATGTTTTAAACATGTTCAAATCTTGGTCAAACCGTACGTACCTAGGATTTGACCAAGATTCAAATGGGCATAAAAATTCAAAAAAAAAAAAAACCAAAGCACATAGCCTAGCTTCTTATATATGCCATATATTAAACACTCAAGCTAGTTGATAAACAAAGTCTAGACATATTCAAACCAGAAAAATCATGTATCTATGATACGTCTCCGACGTATCGATAATTTCTTATGTTCCATGCCACATTATTGATGATATCTACATGTTTTATGCACACTTTATGTCATATTCGTGCATTTTCTGGAACTAACCTATTAACAAGATGCCGAAGTGCCAGTTCCTGTTTTCTGCTGTTTTTAGTTTCAGAAATCCTAGTAACGAAATATTCTCGGAATCGGACGAAATCAATGCCCAGGTTCCTATTTTTCCCGGAACCATCCAGAACACCCGAGAGCCGCCAGAGCCCTGGGGGCCCCACACCCCTGCGCGCGGGGGGGGCCGCGCCGCCCTATGGTGTGGTGGCCCCAGGCCCCCTCCGAGGCTCCCCTTTCGCCTATTTAAAGGTCCCTGACCTAAAACCTCGATACGAAGAAGCCACGGTACGCGAAACCTTCCAGAGCCGCCGCCATCGCGAAGCCAAGATCTGGGGGACAGGAGTCTCTGTTCCGGCACCCTGCCGGACGGGGAAGTGCCCCCGGAAGGCTTCTCCATCGACACCGCTGCCATCTCCACCGCCATCTTCATCACCGCTGCTGCTCCCATGAGAGGGAGTAGTTCTCCATCGAGGCTCGGGGCTGTACCGGTAGCTATGTGGTTCATCTCTCTCTATGTACTTCAATACAATAATCTCATGAGCTGCCTTACATGATTGAGATTCATATGATGATGCTTGTAATCTAGATGTCATTATGCTAGTCAAGTGAGTTTTACTTATGTGATCTCCGGAGACTCCTTGTCCCACGTGTGTAAAGGTGACAGTGTGTGCACCGTGTGGGTCTCTTAGGCTATATTTCACAGAATACTTATTCACTGTTATGAATGGCATAGTGAAGTGCTTATTTATATCTCTTTATGATTGCAATGTGTTTTGTATCACAATTTATCTATGTGCTACTCTAGTGATGTTATTAAAGTAGTTTTATTCCTCCTACACGGTGTAATGGTGACAGTGTGTGCACTCGTGTTAGTACTTGGTTTATGCTATGATCATGATCTCTTGTAGATTGCGAAGTTAACTATTGCTATGATAGTATTGATGTGTATTATTCCTCCTACATAAGCGTGAAGGTGACAGTGTGCATGCTATGTTAGTACTTGGTTTAGTCGTTTCGATCTTTCATGCACTCTAAGGTTATTTAAATATGAACATTGAATTGTGGAGCTTGTTAACTCCGGCATTGAGGGTTCGTGTAATCCTACGCAATGTGTTCATCATCCAACAAGAGAGTGTAGAGTATGCATTTATCTATTCTGTTATGTGATCAATGTTGAGAGTGTCCACTAGTGAAAGTCTAATCCCTAGGCCTTGTTCCTAAATACTGCTATCGCTGCTTGTTACTGTTTTACTGAGTTACTACTGCTGTGTTACTACTGCTTGTTTACTTCCTACAATATTACTACCATCAACTGCACGCCAGCAAGCACTTTTCTGGCGCCATACTACTACTCATATTCATTCATACCACTTGTATTTCACTATCTCTTCGCCGAACTAGTGCACCTATTAGGTGTGTTGGGGACACAAGAGACTTCTTGCTTTGTGGTTGCAGGGTTGCATGAGAGGGATATCTTTGACCTCTTCCTCCCTGAGTTCGATAAACCTTGGGTAATCCACTTAAGGGAAACTTGCTGCTGTTCTACAAACCTCTGCTCTTGGAGGCCCAACACTGTCTACAAGAATAGAAGCACCCGTAGACATCAAGCACTTTTCTGGCGCCGTTGCCGGGGAGGAAAGGTAAAAGGCACTCATACTTCGGTTCCAGGTAACAGTACTTTTCTGGCGCCATTGTGTGTGTGCTCGAAGCTATTTCCTTTAGACTCTGCAATTGCGACATTTGGTTTCTTGTTTACACTAGTTAGGCATAATGGACAACAATGACCTTTTTATTCTATTTCCTGATTTAAGACATGGATGGTTTGATGCGAAAATTAAAAAACCCATGGAACATATTAATATGAATGCTTTGAACACTATTGTTGCTAATGCTATGGAAAATTCTAAGCTTGGGGAAGCTGGCTTTGATGAGCATGATATTTTTAGTCCCCCAAGCATTGAGGAGAAAATTTACTTTGATGATACTTTGCCTCCTATTTATGATGATTATAATGATAGTAGTCTTTTGTTACCACCTGTTATGGAGGATAAATTTGATTATGATTACAATATACCTCCTATATTTGATAGCTACTTTGTTGAATTTGCTCCCACTACAATTAATAAGAATGACTATGCTTATGTTGGGAGTAGTAATTATTTTATGCATGAGACTCATGATAAGAATGCTTTATGTGATAGTTATATTGTTGAGTTTGCTCATGATGCTACTGAAAGTTATTATGAGAGAGGAAAATATGGTTGTAGAAATTTTCATGTTACTAAAACACCTCTCTATGTGCTGAAATTTTTGAAGCTACACTTGTTTTATCTTCCTATGCTTGTTACTTTGCTCTTCATGAACTTGTTTATTTACAAGATTCCTATGCATAGGAAGCATGTTAGACTTAAATGTGTTTTGAATTTGCCTCTTGATGCTCTCTTTTGCTTCATTGTCTATTTTCATGAGAGCATCATCATTAAAACTGCTGAGCCCATCTTCATGGCTATAAAGAAAGAACTTCTTGGGAGATAACCCATATGTTTTTTTACTACAGTACTTTGTTTTATATTTGTGTCTTGGAAGTTGTTTACTACTGTAGCAACCTCTCCTTATCATGTTTTTGTGCCAAGTAAAGTTTCTATGTTAAAGTTGATGTTATATTTGGGATCGCTGCGCAGAAACAACATTGTTGTATGTCACGAATCTGGGCACAGGTCTCTGTAGAAAATTTTAAAAATCTGCCAATTTACGAGCGTGATCCTCAGATATGTACGCAACTTTCATTAGTTTTGAGTTTTTCCATTTGAGCAAGTCTGGTGCCATCTTTAAATTCGTCTTTACGGACTGTTCTGTTTTTGACAGATTCTGCCTTTTATTTCGCATTGCCTCTTTTGCTATGTTGGATTCATTTCTTTGATCCATTAATATCCAGTAGCTTTATGCAATGTCCAGAAGTGTAAAGAATGATTGTGTCACCTCTGAATATGTGAATTATTAATTGTGCACTAACCCTCTAATGAGTTTGCTTGAAGTTTGGTGTGAAGGAAGTTTTCAAGGGTCAAGAGAGGAGAATGATATACTATGATCAAGAGGAGTGAAAGCTCTAAGCTTGGGGATGCCCCCGTGGTTCATCCCTGCATATTTTAAGAAGACTCAAGCGTCTAAGCTTGGGGATGCCCAAGGCATCCCCTTCTTCATCGACAACATCATCAGGTTCCTCCCCTGAAACTATATTTTTATTCAATCACATCTTGTGTTCTTTACTTGGAGCGTCGGTTTGTTTTTGTTTTTGTTTTTGTTTGAATAAAATGGATCCTAGCATTCACTTTGTGGGAGAGAGACACGCTCCGCTGTTGCATATGGACAAATATGTCCTTAGGCTTTACTCATAATGTTCAAGGCGAAGTTTCTTCTTCGTTAAATTGTTATATGGTTGGAATTGAAAAATGCTACATGTAGTAATTGGTAAAATGTCTTGGATAATGTGATACTTGGCAATTGTTGTGCTCATGTTTAAGCTCTTGCATCATATGCTTTGCACCCATTAATGAAGAAATACATAGAGCTTGCTAAAATTTGATTTGCATATTTGGTCTCTCTAAGGTCTAGATAATTCTAGTATTGAGTTTTGAACAACAAGGAAGACGGTGTAGAGTCTTATAATGTTTACAATATGTCTTTTATGTGAGTTTTGCTGCACCGGTTCATCCTTGAGTTTGCTTCAAATAACCTTGCTAGCCTAAACCTTGTATCGAGAGGGAATACTTCTCATGCATCCAAAATCCTTGAGCCAACCACTATGCCATTTGTGTCCACCATACCTACCTACTACATGGTATTTTTCCGCCATTCCAAAGTAAATTGCTTGAGTGCTACCTTTAAACAATTCAAAATTTATCACCTCTTATTTGTGTCAATGTTTTATAGCTCATGAGGAAGTATGTGGTGTTTTATCTTTCGATCTTGTCATTTACTTTTGACAGACTTTCACAATGGACTAGTGGCTTCATCCGCTTATCCAATAATTTTGCAAAAAGAGCTGGCAATGAGGTTCCCAGCCTCAATTAATTAACTTGCATTAATAATTCTCTTCACATGTTTTGCTCTGATTCATCAGTAAGCAACTTAATTTTGCAAATAGACACTCCTCCATGGTATGTGAATGTTGGAAGGCACCCGAGGATTCGGTTAGCCATGGCTTGTGTAAGCAAAAGGTTGGGAGGAGTGTCATCCATAAATAAAGAAAAACTAAACTAAAGTACATGTGTAAACAAAAGAGAAGAGGGATGATCTACCTTGCTGGTAGAGATAACGTCCTTCATGGGAGCCGCTCTTGAAAGTCTGGTTGATGAGGGGGTTAGAGTACCCGCTACCATTCGTTGACAACAACAAACACCTCTCAAAACTTTACTTTTATACTCTCTTTATGTTTTCAAAATAAAAGCTCTAGCACAAATACAGCAATCGATGCTTTCCTCTTTGAAGGACCATTCTTTTACTTTTATTGTTGAGTCAGTTTACCTATCTCCCTCCACCTTAAGAAGCAAACACTTGTGTGAACTGTGCATTGATTCCTACATACTTGCATATTGCACTTGTTATATTACTCTATGTTGACAATATCCATGAGATATACATGTTATAAGTTGAAAGCAACCGCTGAAACTTAATCTTCCTTTATGTTGCTTCAATACCTTTACTTTGAATTATTGCTTTATGAGTTAACTCTTATGCAAGACTTATTGATGCTTGTCTTGAAGTACTATTCATGAAAAGTCTTTGCTTTATGATTCACTTGTTTACTCATGTCATTACCATTGTTTTGATCGCTGCATTCATTACATATGTTTACAAATAGTATGATCAAGGTTATGATGGCATGTCACTTCAGAAATTATCTTTGTTATCGTTTTACCTGCTCGGGACGAGCAGAACTAAGCTTGGGGATGCTGATACGTCTCCGACGTATCGATAATTTCTTATGTTCCATGCCACATTATTGATGATATCTACATGTTTTATGCACACTTTATGTCATATTCGTGCATTTTCTGGAACTAACCTATTAACAAGATGCCGAAGTGCCAGTTCCTGTTTCCTGTTTTTGGTTTCAGAAATCCTAGTAACGAAATATTCTCGGAATCGGACGAAATCAACGCCCAGGTTCCTATTTTTCCCGGAACCATCCAGAACACCCGAGAGCCGCCAGAGGGAAGCCCTGGGGGCCCCACACCACACCCTGGCGCGGCCCGAGGGGGGGCGCGCCGCCTATGGTGTGGTGGCCCCGCCCCCTCCGAGGCTCCCCTTTCGCCTATTTAAAGGTCCCCGACCTAAAACCTCGATACGAAGAAGCCAGGTACGCGAAACCTTCCAGAGCCGCCGCCATCGAAGCCAAGATGGGGGACAGAGTCTCGTTCCGGCACCCTGCCGGACGGGAAGTGCCCCGGAAGGCTTCTCCATCGACACCGCTGCCATCTCCACCGCCATCTTCATCACCGCTGCTGCTCCCATGAAGAGGGAGTAGTTCTCCATCGAGGCTCGGGGCTGTACCGGTAGCTATGTGGTTCATCTCTCTCTATGTACTTCAATACAATAATCTCATGAGCTGCCTTACATGATTGAGATTCATATGATGATGCTTGTAATCTAGATGTCATTATGCTAGTCAAGTGAGTTTTACTTATGTGATCTCCGGAGACTCCTTGTCCCACGTGTGTAAAGGTGACAGTGTGTGCACCGTGTGGGTCTCTTAGGCTATATTTCACAGAATACTTATTCACTATTATGAATGGCATAGTGAAGTGCTTATTTATATCTCTTTATGATTGCAATGTGTTTTGTATCACAATTTATCTATGTGCTACTCTAGTGATGTTATTAAAGTAGTTTTATTCCTCCTACACGGTGTAATGGTGACAGTGTGTGCACTCGTGTTAGTACTTGGTTT
This sequence comes from Lolium multiflorum, assembly GCA_030979885.1. Lineage (NCBI taxonomy): Eukaryota > Viridiplantae > Streptophyta > Magnoliopsida > Poales > Poaceae > Lolium > Lolium multiflorum. The sequence goes on along the minus strand of CM061749.1, from coordinate 57,335,497 downwards.
ATGCTATGATCATGATCTCTTGTAGATTGCGAAGTTAACTATTGCTATGATAGTATTGATGTGTATTATTCCTCCTACATAAGCGTGAAGGTGACAGTGTGCATGCTATGTTAGTACTTGGTTTAGTCGTTTCGATCTTTCATGCACTCTAAGGTTATTTAAATATGAACATTGAATTGTGGAGCTTGTTAACTCCGGCATTGAGGGTTCGTGTAATCCTACGCAATGTGTTCATCATCCAACAAGAGAGTGTAGAGTATGCATTTATCTATTCTGTTATGTGATCAATGTTGAGAGTGTCCACTAGTGAAAGTCTAATCCCTAGGCCTTGTTCCTAAATACTGCTATCGCTGCTTGTTACTGTTTTACTGTGTTACTACTGCTTGTTTACTTCCTACAATATTACTACCATCAACTGCACGCCAGCAAGCACTTTCTGGCGCCGTACTACTACTCATATTCATTCATACCACTTGTATTTCACTATCTCTTCGCCGAACTAGTACACCTATTAGGTGTGTTGGGGACACAAGAGACTTCTTGCTTTGTGGTTGCAGGGTTGCATGAGAGGGATATCTTTGACCTCTTCCTCCCTGAGTTCGATAAACCTTGGGTAATCCACTTAAGGGAAACTTGCTGCTGTTCTACAAACCTCTGCTCTTGGAGGCCCAACACTGTCTACAAGAATAGAAGCACCCGTAGACATCAATCTACCCCTAACCCTAAACTTTGTCTTAATTATGAAGTCAAGCACGAAGAGAAGTCGTTTTGGGTTTCAAACATGGACATTTCAAAAACCCTCCCAAAAGCTTCATTGTGGTGTGACGTACTAAGAAGGATACATGCTTACATTTTCAACAACCCCCCTAAAAGCTTCATTATAGAGTGACTAAGAAAGGATCCAGTCTGGCGGGCTTACCTTTTATTTTCTTGTTTTAAACTTGTTCAAATCTCGGTCAAACCTAGGATTTGACCAAGATTCAAAATGTGCATCAAAATTTAAAAAATTTAAAAACCAAATTAAAGCACATAGTGTTCTTATGTCATATAGTAAGCATTAAAGTTGATAAACAAGGTCTAGACACATATTCAAACAAGACAAATCATGTATCTATACCCCTAACCCCTAAACTCTATCTTATGAAGTCAACAACATGAAGAGAAGTGGTTTTGGGTTTCAAACATGGAAATTTCAAAAACCTCCCAAAAGCTTCATTTTAGAGTGACTAATATATATAAGAAGGATCCATGCCTGCTTACCACCTTTTCATTTTCATATTTTAAACTTGTTTAAATCCGTGTCAAATTAAACCAAGGATTTGACCAAAAGATTCAAATGGGCATAAAATTTTAAAAAAAATCAGAAAAATGAAAAACAAAAGCATATAGTCTTCTTATGTCATATAGTAAGCATTCAAGTTGATAAACAAGGTTTGGACATGCATATTCAAACCTAGGCAAATCATGTATCTATCCCCTAGCCCCTAAACTCTATCTTATGAAGTCAAGCATGAAGAGAAGTGGTTTTGGGTTTCAAACATGAAAATTTCAAGAACATCCCAAAAACTTCATTTTAGAGTGACTAAGAAAGGATACAGGCTTCCCTTTTCATTTTCATGTTTTATACTTGTTTAAATCTTGGTCAAACCTAGGATTTGACAAAGATTCAAATGTGCATCAAAATAAAAAATCAGAAAAATTAAAAACCAAAGCACATAGTTTTCTTATGTCATATAGTTAGCATTAAAGTTGATATAAACAAGGTCTAGATATATTCAAACAAGAAAAATCATGTATCTACCCCTAACCCTAAACTCTGTCTTATGTAGTCAAGCATGAAGAGAAGTGGTTTTGGGTTTCAAACTTGGAAATTTCAAGAACCCCCAAAAGCTTCATTTTAGAGTGACTAAAGGATCCAGGTCGGGCTTACCTTTTATTTTCATGTTTTAAAATTGTTCAAATCTTGGTCAAACCGTACCTAGGATTTGATCAAGATTCAAATGGGCATAAAATTTCAAAAAAAATGAAAAACCAAAGCATATAGCCTTCTTATGTCATATAGTAAGCACTCAAGTTGGTAAACAAGGTCTAGACATATTCAAACCAGAAAAATCATGTTTCTACCCCTAGCCCTAAACTTTGTCTTATGAAGTCAAGCACGAAGAGAAGTCGTTTTGGATTTCAAACATGGAAATTTCAAAAACCTTCCCAAAAGCTTCATTTTGGAGTGACTAAGAAGGATACAGGCTTACCTTTTCATTTTCATGTTTTAAACTTGTTTAAATATTGGTTAAGCCTAGGATTTGACCAAGATCAAATGGGCATAAAAATTCAGAAAAAATCAAAAAAAATGAAAACCGAAGCACATAGTATTATTATGTCATATAGTAAGCATTCAAGTTGATAAACAAGGTCTAAACAACAAACTAGACAAATCATGTATCTACCCCCTAACCCTAAACTCTGTCTTATGAAGTCAAGCATGAAGAGAAGTGGTTTTGGGTTTCAAACATGGAAATTTCAAAAACTCCCAAAAGCTTCTCATTTTTGAGTGACTAAGAAGGATTCAGGCTTACCTTTTCATTTTCATGTTTTAAACTTGTTCAAATCTTGGTCAAACTTAGGATTTGACCAAGATTCAAATGGGCATAAAAATTGGGAGGAAGGGTATGAATTACAATTCAAAAAAACAAGGTAACTTAAATACTTGGATGCCCCAAAGATGTGTGGAAGCCCAGAACAATGGCAAAACATGTGCGCACGCTGCATCCAATTCAAGTAGAACACATAGTAGGCATCGATAGTTTGACCTAAATTTGAAATCAAAGAGAAGGTGGTTAGAAAAAATCGAAATTGGCAAAGCAAAGCATGAAATCATAAATTTGTGATGCACTATAGCTATGAAAAGTATCAAACAATGCATACCAAAATGATTTTTTAGAGGAATACTAGTTCAACTTATTTTAATTTTATATTAGTAGCCCAAAATCGAACTAGTAGTTGGATATTTTTGAACTTGATCTGTAGTAGTGGGCAAAACCCTAGTTTAACCTATTTAATCATAGATTCGTAGGTCGATTTTTCTACTTTTTTATTATTACTATGCAGCACATGTGTGTTTGCCCGTCGAGTGAAACTCGGAGGAAGAAGGGATCACTCGGAAGGAGAGAAGAAGGGAGAGAATTATGGTGTCTCCCCTTTTTCGGGTGATGATGTTGACTTTTGTGCAGGGTTTGTCAGTGAGCAGGAGCGAGCGAGCGAGTCGAGCGAGGCCGAGAATGAGAGAGATTTGTTTTTTTTTGTGAGAGGGACAACCGAAGGATCCAGAAGGACCCACATACTTCCAATACGCATCCTGATGCGTCTTCTCTTGACAAAGAAAATGGCTGGGAGTTTGCGTACCTATTGCACGTGACTTGTGCTCACTGAAGTGTGGGACCTCACGCATGGGCACCACACGTAAGTGACAGACCTGTTGATGTAAAAACTCGGTTGATTATTATACTACTACATTTATACAAAGTTTCCTATGGATTCAAGGGTACGAAAGCCAAGTTAAATCATTTACATGACATTATTTTTTCCATGAAGCCAAGTTAACTCATTTATCAATTGGTACATTTTGGAGTGACTAAGAAGGATCCAGGCTTACTTTTTCATTTTCATGTTTTAAACATGTTTAAATCTTGGTCAAACCTATGACTTGACCAAGATTCAAATGGGCATAAAAATTCAAAAAAAAGAAAAACAAAAGCACACCGTCTTCCTATGTCATATATCAAGGTGATAAACAGAGGTGGGCCGCGATCAAGATGGACTTGAAGATATACATATAGAAGAGATATGTGAATCGGCCTTGTTTACCAAGTTTGGGCTAGTTAGCCCGTGTATCTTTATAGTAGGTTACGTAGAAGTTAGAATTTATCTCGTGCACGGTTTGGTGCACGCCCACGTTAGAAAGTCCCCTGGACTATAAATATGTATCTAGGGTTTATGGAATAAACAACAACCAACGTTCACCACAAACCAATCTCGGCGCATCGCCAACCCCTTCGTCTCGAGGGTTTCTCCGGTAAGCACCATGCTGCCTAGATCGCATCTCGCGATCTAGGCAGCACGAGCCTGCCTACGTTGTTCATGCGTTGCTCGTACTGAAGCCTTTTTGATGGCGAGCAACGTAGTTATCATAGATGTGTTAGGGTTAGCATTGTTCTTAGTATCATATGCTGTCGTAGTGCAACCCTTGCGCATCTAGCCGTCCTTGTACCTCATCATGGGTGCAGGGGCGGCACCCCGCTTGATCATTATTTAGTAGATCTGATCCGTTACGGTTGCTCCTTGATTCATCAAGGATTAGTTTAACATCCGCAATAGTTAGGCCTTACAAAGGGTTGGAGGATCCAGCGGCGCGTAGGGTGTAGTTTGCTGGCCCTAGACAGGACGTTCCGAGGATCAACCTAGTGTTGGTTTTTAGGCCTTGTCTAGGATTGGCTTACGATCACTGTGCGTGAGCGCGAGGCCCAATCGTGAGTAGGATGATCCGATTATGCGGTGAAAACCCTAAATCGTCGTGGATCTCATATGCTTTATCTTGATCAAGCAGGACCACCATATATTCGGCCACCTTGGACGAATCATGGGTGGATCGGCTCCATGAGCCGATTCACAGGATAACCTGAGAGCCGATCGAGGCTCGTATTTAATGTGTACGTGTGTGCCCTGCAGGAAACTAAGCGAGGCATCATCCACACCTTCCTGACCAGGTATAGGTCAGGTGGCACGCCCTTGCAATTTGCATCGGCGCGCGACCAGGAGGCTTTGCGGGCCGTCGCTCTGAGGGACTGGGGCCAGCCGCAGCCCTAGTTGTTCCCGGCTCTACGGTGTTGACCAGTCACTGCCCGCCGGTGGGTTTCTGACGTCAACACATTCTGGCACGCCCGGTGGGACAATCCTCAACATCAACCACATCGCCGTCTACATCGGAGATGGCGGAAGAAACTCCGGTCACTTACGAGGAGCTCAATGGCGAGCTCAAGAAGAAGTATGACGAGGTCAAAGCCTTCCTCGAAGCCGACCTCATCGGCTCTTTCCACAGGACCCGCTCCCATGGCATCAGATGGAAGGGGTTCTCACCTGAAGGCGCGCTTGATGGAGTGGACCTATCCACCCCGTCAGAAGAACGCACCAGGTCGCTGCGTCAGGAGATCAACTTCATGGTGGCTCATTCTCTGCACCGCCATTCTGAGAGCCTGGTGAATACGTTGGAGCGCGTCGCTCTGCGCGTGATCCAGGAGATCATGAGCCATCAGTACTCTCCGTCAGGACCAGCTCTAGGGACTCACCAAGGAGAAGTGCCACTCCAGTCCCGTCCACCGCTGCCGTTCGCGTTGGCAGCGCCCGAAGCGCCGAACTCATCGGCCTACGTCGTCTACAAGATTGGTGGTGACCCCAGTGACTACCAATTCCTACATGACGCGCCCAAGGAGATCCCGCACGGATACGCATGTGCATACGTGCCAGACTGCAGCACCTGGGCACTCTCGAACCAGGTTGCAACAGCGGGGACTTCTGGAACAACAGGAGGAACGTCGGAGGCAGACCCCGAGAAGCAGACGTGGCTAGCTAAATACGCCACCCCGACAAAACTCCAGAGCCCAGCTCCTGCAGTTGGCTCAGAACCGGAAAAACAAGCATGGCTGGTTAAGTACGCCACCCCGGCGAATCTTCAAGGTTCGGCACCTTCAGCCATCACCGCGGATCAGATTTGTACGATTCTGAAAGATCAGTTCGGCATGATGCCGAAAAGGAAGACGGTCGGCTATACCAAGCCGTACCCCAACGAGTACGAATTGATCCCGCTACCACCCAAATATCGGCTCCCGGACTTCACAAAGTTCAGCGGATCAGATGGTTCCAGCTCCATCGAGCATGTGAGCCGATATTTGGCGCAGCTGGGCATGATCTCAGCGTCAGACGAGCTGCGTGTGAGGTACTTCTCACAGTCCCTCACAGGATCGGCTTTCGGTTGGTACACGTCGCTGCCACCGAACTCAGTCCAGACTTGGAAGCAGTTGGAAGAACGGTTCCATGAGCAATATCACTCAGAGGCTTCCGAGGCTGGCATTGCCGATTTGGCACAAGTACGACAGAAGCGCGGGGAAACAGTGTCGGAATACATCCAGCGCTTCAGGACCGTTAGGAACCGATGCTATTCGGTTCACGTAAGCGAAAAAGAAGCAGTCGAGTTGGCGGTGGTGGGTCTATCATCATCGATCAAGGACGTGGCCTCCCAAGCGGACTACCCTTCATTAGCACACATGGTGCAGAAGCTGTCAGCGTATGAACAGCGCCACCCAGATGTCTACCAGGACAAATTCAAGCGCGTGGTTACCATGGTTGACGCAGGCGAAGATGAAGGTGCTACGGGAGAACAAGAGGTCGCAGTGGCTGAGTGGACTCGAGCGGCAGGCCCAGTAACCTGCAAATGGGTGAAGCCACCAGGGCCTCCAAGAGGGTTCGACTTCGACGTGACGAAAACCGAGCAGATTTTCGATCTCTTACTCGCGGAGAAGCATATAAAGATACCCGAAGGCCACAAAGTTCCCACGGTGCAAGAGCTGAACGGAAAGCCATACTGCAAGTGGCATAACACGTTCACCCACACCACTAACGACTGCAGGGTGTGGCGTCAGCAGATCCAAATGGCGATAGAAAATGGGCGACTAATTTTTAACCAGTACGCCATGAAGGTCGACACACACCCCTTCCCCGCCGTCAACATGGTGGAGTTTACCCACCTCGGAGGGTGCCAGCCAGATTTCTCAGCCAACATCAACATGGTAGAGCTTGGACACCCCTCTGAGAAGGGCGGGGATGAGGGCAGCTGCTCTCATAGCAAAGACACAGAGGAGGCCGCTCCATGCGATCGGCTCCGTCAAGATGGCAAGCGCTACGTCACAGAGGGAGAAGTGAAGAACATAAGATATCAACGACCCCTCTCTGATCACCTCCTCAACAAGTATGTGAGTCGGTATGACCAACGCCGGCGACACGGCGACGATGATGAAAGAGATCGTCTGGCCAGAAACGACAGAAGGCATCGTCGGCATAATCACGATGAGGAGCGACAGGAGCGCCACGCCAGGGAGCAAGACGACACGGGCAGGCATTGGGACTGCCCCTTCTTCAGACACTGCTGGGATTCAGGAATGAGCCGATTACCAACAATCGGCAACTGCCCAGAATGCAACCAGAAAAAGAAGGAGGCAGCCAACGTGTCTGTGTTCGAGCGCTTAGGGCCTCTCCCACCACAAAACAGACGTGCTGAGACCCCTCGGTTGGAAGATCTCGAGGATTCGGAAGACGAGGGGGAAGACGAAGAAGACAGGTACCACCGTCCAAGGTGGTGCCCTGATGGTCTCAGCCATTCACAAAAGCGCAGGGTTCAGCGATTGCGCGGTCTGGAGGAAGCCGAAAGGTTATACTTGCATACGCTGAGGAAGGCACGACCTGATCTGGCTGCGAAAGTCCAGAGGACCCTGGATGAGGAGGGACTGCCGCAAAGAAAAGAGTGGCGCCCCAAGCAAAGGAAAGCCGATGATGAAACATCGGCTGGCACAAACATGGTGCTCGTTCGTCCGGCGAAGTGTAGAGCTCCACGATTACACGATGCACCCGAGGTGGACAACAGCAAGCGCACCAACGTGATAAAGTCAGAGATTGGGCTGGTTTTATCCACCGGCCTGGACGAGTAGCAAGACTACGTCAATAAGCAAACGTGGCGAGGCTGATCCTTGCGATCGGCCCTCCAAAAATTTATGAAGGGACATTACAAAACCTTCACCGAGCAAGCAACGTGGAGGCCGATTCCAGCAATCGGCCAAAATTATCCTCACCATCTATTTTGCCTGGGATCAACGTTTGACCCAACAGGGACTACCTGAAGAGCCGATACCATCAATTCTCTTGACAGAATCGGCTCGGGGGGCACCTAGATGGATAAAACATGAGGATATGAGATAATACTATCAAGTATGGGGGCCGATACACAAATCGGCCTAAAAAATTTAAATTTTACAGCCGATGCAAGGGCATCGACTTTAGAATTGAGAAGTAGCCGATGCAGCCATCGACTCTAGTGGAATTATGCGATGTTTATCGAGTCTCCACCAAATTCAGGCCAGCGGTGGTGCCTTCTGTTGCTTCGAGGGAATAAAACAATGGAAATTTCTTCAGCTGCTTCGAGCCGATCTGGGTTCCTGAACCTTTTTGTCGAGGATTTCCAATCTTTGGGGCTAGTTCAGCTGGTTATCTGTCGAGGAAAAGGGATCTCGCTCGAGTAAGGCAGCAGGCCTGGTGGATACTCTGTTTTGCTCTGTTTAAAGAGCCGATTGGGATACCATCGGCTGATCCTTCATTGCAACCTTCTTCACAAATGATGAGTACTGAAGAGGATTATTGGGTTTGGTTGGAAAAGTTCAAAGGTTTTCCTGAAGATCCTGCATTTTCTGCCAGATTTAGAAAATCATCAGTTGAAGAAGGGAAGGGCGAATTTCAAAGGACCGATGCGGTGCTATCGGCTCATTACGCATTGGCAAAGGGGACGAATCGGCAAGGTCAGTAGAAGAGGGAATCGGCTCAATTAAACTCAGAAGAAATCGGCAAAATCAAATTGGGGAAAAGTTCTTCATTAATAGGCGAGATTTCTTACATAAAGAGCTAATTGCTCTCAAAAGGAAATACTAGGGGATACATTGCCCCATCTACTACTGCTGGCCCTATTCTAGAGGTCCTATCTACGGGCCATCACTGCCCTCGTCGTCGCCGTCGTCGCTGCGTCGGCGCTGCTCCCGGCGGGCTCGTCGTCGCTCCAATGGCCGCCGACCGGGCCCTCGTTGTCTTCATCTTCTTCGTCAGCGTCGTCCTCGTCGCTGTCGAAGTCGCTAAGGTTGCCCGGCCAAGGGCAGAACCGCTTGGCCGGCGGCTCGTCGGAGGAGCTGTCGTCGTCGTCCTCCTCCTCCTCATCCTCCTCCTTCACCCCCTCGGAGGAGGTGAAGTCATCCCAGGAGAAGCGATCGTCATCGCTCTCCTCCTCCGATTCCCCGTTGGCGAGGAAGCGGAGGTCGCTCTCCCCGTCCGTCGAGGACTGGTCGTCCTCGGACCAGATGGAGAAGTCATGGTCTGACTCCTCCCCGGCCGCAATGGCGCGGCGGATGTTGGCCGCGTGGACCTCCGCCGGGTTGTGCTCCGGCGTCGGCTCGCGAGACGAAGAGGACTGGGTGGAAAGATCCGATGAGGCAGAGGAGGAAGAAGACATGGTGGCACAGGAGGGCTTTTGGAGTGCTAATGCGAAGGAGATGCAGGAATAAACTGTTCGATGCGGTTAAATAAAAGGGGATATAGTGGAAGTTCAATGCCACAGCAGTTTCCGAGGAAGTGGTGCCTAAAACTGCCAAATCACGCGGAGAAGTTGAGAAGGCGGGCATCATCATGAAGAAAACTGCGACGGTTCTGCCACGACATGACCCTTCGAAGAATGCATATGGTTTTGCAATTATCATTATCAAAACCAGGGGGGCATGTGTTATCACCAGAATTTGACCAAGCCAGAGGTGGGCCGCGATCAAGATGGACTTGAAGATATACATATAGAAGAGATATGTGAATCGGCCTTGTTTACCAAGTTTGGGCTAGTTAGCCCGTGTATCTTTATAGTAGGTTACGTAGAAGTTAGAATTTATCTCGTGCACGGTTTGGTGCACGCCCACATTAGAAAGTCCCTGGACTATAAATATGTATCTAGGGTTTATGGAATAAACAACAACCAACGTTCACCACAAACCAATCTCGGCGCATCGCCAACCCCTTCGTCTCGAGGGTTTCTCCGGTAAGCACCATGCTGCCTAGATCGCATCTCGCGATCTAGGCAGCACGAGCCTGCCTACGTTGTTCATGCGTTGCTCGTACTGAAGCCTTTTTGATGGCGAGCAACGTAGTTATCATAGATGTGTTAGGGTTAGCATTGTTCTTAGTATCATATGCTGTCGTAGTGCAACCCTTGCGCATCTAGCCGTCCTTGTACCTCATCATGGGTGCAGGGGCGGCACCCCGCTTGATCATTATTTAGTAGATCTGATCCGTTACGGTTGCTCCTTGATTCATCAAGGATTAGTTTAACATCCGCAATAGTTAGGCCTTACAAAGGGTTGGAGGATCCAGCGGCGCGTAGGGTGTAGTTTGCTGGCCCTAGACAGGACGTTCCGAGGATCAACCTAGTGTTGGTTTTTAGGCCTTGTCTAGGATTGGCTTACGATCACTGTGCGTGAGCGCGAGGCCCAATCGTGAGTAGGATGATCCGATTATGCGGTGAAAACCCTAAATCGTCGTGGATCTCATATGCTTTATCTTGATCAAGCAGGACCACCATATATTCGGCCACCTTGGACGAATCATGGGTGGATCGGCTCCATGAGCCGATTCACAGGATAACCTGAGAGCCGATCGAGGCTCGTATTTAATGTGTACGTGTGTGCCCTGCAGGAAACTAAGCGAGGCATCATCCACACCTTCCTGACCAGGTATAGGTCAGGTGGCACGCCCTTGCAATTTGCATCGGCGCGCGACCAGGAGGCTTTGCGGGCCGTCGCTCTGAGGGACTGGGGCCAGCCGCAGCCCTAGTTGTTCCCGGCTCTACGGTGTTGACCAGTCACTGCCCGCCGGTGGGTTTCCGACATGTCATATATCAAGGTGATAAACAAGGTCTGCCATATTCAAACCACAAAAATCATGTATCTACCCCCTAACCCTAAACAAGGATCCAGGCTTACCCTTTTCATTTTCATGTTTTTAAACTTGTTCAAATCTTGGTCAAACTTAGGATTTGACGAAGATTCAAATGGGCGTAAAAATACTTAGAAAAATCATGTACGTATCTACCCCAAACCCTAAACTCTATCTTACGAAGCCAAGCATGAAGAGAAGTGGTTTTGGGTTTCAAACATGGAAATTTCAAAAACCTCCCAAAAGCTTCATTTTAGAGTGACTAAGAAGGATCCATGCTTACCTTTTATTTTCATGTTTTAAACATGTTCAAATCTTGGTCAAACCGTACGTACCTAGGATTTGACCAAGATTCAAATGGGCATAAAAATTCAAAAAAAAACCAAAAACATAGCCTAGCTTCTTATATATGCCATATAGTAAGCACTCAAGCTAGTTGATAAACAAAGTCTAGACATATTCAAACCAGAAAAATCATGTATCTACCCCTAACCCTAAACTTTGTCTTAATTATGAAGTCAAGCACGAAGAGAAGTCGTTTTGGGTTTCAAACATGGACATTTCAAAAACCCTCCCAAAAGCTTCATTGTGGTGTGACGTACTAAGAAGGATACATGCTTACATTTTCAACAACCCCCCTAAAAGCTTCATTATAGAGTGACTAAGAAAGGATCCAGTCTGGCGGGCTTACCTTTTATTTTCTTGTTTTAAACTTGTTCAAATCTCGGTCAAACCTAGGATTTGACCAAGATTCAAAATGTGCATCAAAATTTAAAAAAATTAAAAACCAAATTAAAGCACATAGTGTTCTTATGTCATATAGTAAGCATTAAAGTTGATAAACAAGGTCTAGACACATATTCAAACAAGACAAATCATGTATCTATACCCCTAACCCCTAAACTCTATCTTATGAAGTCAACAACATGAAGAGAAGTGGTTTTGGGTTTCAAACATGGAAATTTCAAAAACCTCCCAAAAGCTTCATTTTAGAGTGACTAATATATATAAGAAGGATCCATGCCTGCTTACCACCTTTTCATTTTCATATTTTAAACTTGTTTAAATCCGTGTCAAATTAAACCAAGGATTTGACCAAAAGATTCAAATGGGCATAAAATTTAAAAAAAATCAGAAAAATGAAAAACAAAAGCATATAGTCTTCTTATGTCATATAGTAAGCATTCAAGTTGATAAACAAGGTTTGGACATGCATATTCAAACCTAGGCAAATCATGTATCTATCCCCTAGCCCCTAAACTCTATCTTATGAAGTCAAGCATGAAGAGAAGTGGTTTTGGGTTTCAAACATGAAAATTTCAAAAACATCCCAAAAACTTCATTTTAGAGTGACTAAGAAGGATACAGGCTTCCCCTTTTCATTTTCATGTTTTATACTTGTTTAAATCTTGGTCAAACCTAGGATTTGACAAAGATTCAAATGTGCATCAAAATAAAAAAATCAGAAAAATTAAAAACCAAAGCACATAGTTTTCTTATGTCATATAGTTAGCATTAAAGTTGATATAAACAAGGTCTAGATATATTCAAACAAGAAAAATCATGTATCTACCCCTAACCCTAAACTCTGTCTTATGTAGTCAAGCATGAAGAGAAGTGGTTTTGGGTTTCAAACTTGGAAATTTCAAGAACCCCCAAAAGCTTCATTTTAGAGTGACTAAAGGATCCAGGTCGGGCTTACCTTTTATTTTCATGTTTTAAAATTGTTCAAATCTTGGTCAAACCGTACCTAGGATTTGATCAAGATTCAAATGGGCATAAAATTTCAAAAAAAATGAAAAACCAAAGCATATAGCCTTCTTATGTCATATAGTAAGCACTCAAGTTGGTAAACAAGGTCTAGACATATTCAAACCAGAAAAATCATGTTTCTACCCCTAGCCCTAAACTTTGTCTTATGAAGTCAAGCACGAAGAGAAGTCGTTTTGGATTTCAAACATGGAAATTTCAAAAACCTTCCCAAAAGCTTCATTTTGGAGTGACTAAGAAGGATACAGGCTTACCTTTTCATTTTCATGTTTTAAACTTGTTTAAATATTGGTTAAGCCTAGGATTTGACCAAGATCAAATGGGCATAAAAATTCAGAAAAAATCAAAAAAATGAAAACCAAAGCACATAGTATTATTATGTCATATAGTAAGCATTCAAGTTTATAAACAAGGTCTAGACAACAAACTAGACAAATCATGTATCTACCCCTAACCCTAAACTCTGTCTTATGAAGTCAAGCATGAAGAGAAGTGGTTTTGGGTTTCAAACTTGGAAATTTCAAGAACCCCCCAAAAGCTTCATTTTAGATTGACTAAGAAGGATCCATGCTTACCTTTTCATTTTCATGTTTTAAACTTGTTTACATCTTGGTCATAGCTAGTGTATTTGACCAAGATTCAAATGGGCATAAAATTAAAAAAACAAAAAAAAATGAAAAACCAAAGTACATAGTCTTCTTATGTCATATAGTAAGCATTCAAGCTGATAAACAAGGTCTAGACATATTCAAACCAAACAAATCATGTATCTACCCCCTAACCCCTAAACTTTATCTTATGAAGCCAAGCATGAAGAGAAGTGGTTCTTGGTTTCAAACATGGAAATATCAAAAACCTCCCAAAAGCTTCATTTTAGAGTGACTAAGAAGTATCCATGCTTACCTTTTCATTTTCATATTTTAAACTTGTTTAAATCATTGTCAAACCTAGGATTTGACCAAGATACAAATATGGGCACAAAACCCTCTTAGCCAAAATCAACTACGAGCAAGATTTTCTGTATTGTAGATGCCCCAATTGACTCTCATCCCCAATGTAGTCTTTTTTATGTCAGTATAGACTTCTTTACTGGATGTATACTATCGTACATGGCATGCATTTGCCTAATGAGCAGCATTGTTTAGCCGTTCTAGCCAACCCGATCAATCTGTCAAGCTTCATGCACGAGATGCCATGTTTATGGCCCTTTTGTTGTGGCTTTTTTTGGCTTTTGGCTTTGGCAAAAGCCAAAAAAAGCACGTAAATAGGTGCTTTTTTGGGCTTTTGGATTTTGGAAGCCAAGAACAAAGATTCTATTCTTTTGGCTTCCAAAATCCAAAAGCCCAAAAAGCACCTATTTAGGTGTTTTTTTGGCTTTTGCCAAAGCCCAAAATAAGCCACAACAAAAGGGTAATTTACTCCCTCGCTCCGGTGATCCGATCCATATTTCTTGGTGCTAAAAAGAATGTGAATCGGAGGGAGTACTTTTCTTAGATAGTACTATATCATTTCAAAAAAAAGTACTACTACATCACAAATGCATCAAAAGAGTACTACTGTACATCACAAGACCACGACAGTTGTATAGTATAGAGTTTAATGCTGAACTTTAAACAGGACCAGGAGCATCAGGGCCAGCAGCAGGGGCGTTGACCGGCAACAAACCAGGCAAAAGACGTAAGGAAGAGGCCATATGCTGCGTGCTTGGCCTTGATTGCAGGGTGGTGATTCTTCGCCGCTCGCCATGTATTCACGCCGTACCAGTTCCGCGTCGCCCGCGAGCGGATCGAAGCGATCCCGCGCGCCGGACACGCTCGAGGAGGCGTGGCGGCTCCAGTGCAAGCAGTCCGCCGCCGGGAGTCGGCGCGCGGCGTGCAGGTACAGAGGCTCCCTGTACATGCCGTCGTCGCTCCGCGAGTTCGCCCCGGGCGGGCTCTGGTACAAGGCGGATCCGCCGCTCAAACCGATGAGCGGCCCCGTCTTCAACAAATGGCGCGCCGACCGGGAGAGGAACCGCCGGTCGAAGGCGGCGTGGGAGGCGAGCACCAGCGGCGGATTCGCGCCGCCAGCCGGCGAGGAGGCGGAGGAGGCGGAGGAAGGGGAAGACCCCCTCTTCTTGAAGGCGCTGGCCGCGTCCCTCAAGGACGATGCCGACAAGAAGAGGGCGGAGGAAGAAGACAAGGCGGCGGCCATCGCCGCCGTGAAGGAGAAGGAGGCGCGGGATGCGGAGGAGAACGCGACCATCATCTTCCTCGACGACTAGATAGGTTAGAAGTCGCGATAAGGATCGCGCAATTCTGTATGTATGATCCGTATGTATGATCAACTATGAATTATGAACAATGAACTATCAAACCAAACCACATAGTTTTTTTATGTCATATAGTAAGAATTCAAGTTGATAAAACAAGGTCTAGACATATTCAAACTAGACAAATCACGTATATCTACCCCTAACCCTAAACTCTGTCTTATGAAGTAAAGCATGAAGAGAACTGGTTTTGGGTTTCAAACATGGAAATTTCAAAAACCTTCCCAAAAGCTTCATTTTGGAGTGACTAAGAAGGATGCAGGCTTACCTTTTCATTTTCATGTCTTAAACATGTTTAAATCTTGGTTAAACCTAGGATTTGACCAAGATCAAATGTGCAAAAAAATCAGAAAAAATCAAAAAAATGAAAACTAAAGCACATAGTATTCTTATGTCATATAGTAAGCATTCAAGTTGATAAACAAGGTCTAAACATATTCAAACCAGACAAATCATGTATCTACCCACTAACCCTAAATTCTGTCTTATGAAGTCGATCAAGCATGAAGAGAAGTGGTTTTGGGTTTCAAACATGGAAATTTCAAAAACCTCCCAAAAGCTTCATTTTAGAGTTACTAAGAAGGATCCATGCTTACCTTTTATTTTCATGTTTTAAACATGTTCAAATCTTGGTCAAACCGTACCTAGGATTTGACCAAGATTCAAATGGGTATAAAAATTCAAAAAAACTGAAAAACCAAAGCACATAGCCTTCTTATGTCATATATAGTAAGCACTCAAGTTGGTAAACAAGGTCTAGAGATATTCAAACCAGAAAAATCTTGTATCTACCCCTAACCCTAAACTTTGTCTTATGAAGTCAAGCACGAAGAGAAGTCGTTTTGGGTTTCAAACATGGAAATTTCAAAAACCTTCCCAAAAGCCTCATTTTGGAGTGACTAAGAAGGATGCAGGCTTACCTTTTCATTTTCATGTTTTAAACTTGTTTAAACCTTGGTTAAACCTAGGATTTGACCAAGATCAAATGGGCATAAAAATTCAGAAAAAATCAAAAAATGAAAACCAAAGCACATAGTATTCTTATGTCATATATTAAGCATTCAAGTTGATAAACAAGGTCAAGACATATTCAAACCAGACAAATCATGTATCTACCCTAACCCTAAACTCTGTCTTATGAAGTCAAGCATGAAGAGACGTGGTTTTGGGTTTCAAACATGGAAATTTCAAGAACCCCCCAAAAGCTTCAATTTAGAGTGACTAAGAAGGATCCAGGTCGAGCTTACCTTTTATTTTTATGTTTTAAACTTGTTCAAATCTTGGTCAAACCTAGGATTTGACCAAGATTCAAATGGGTATAAAAAAATGAAAAACCAAAGCACATAGCCTTCTTATGTCATATAATAAGCACTCAAGTTGATAAACAAGGTCTAGACATATTCAAACCAGAAAAATCATGTATCTACCCCTAACCCTAAACTTTGTCTTATGAAGTCAAGCACGAAGAGAAGTCGTTTTGGGTTTCAAACATGGAAATTTCAAAAACCTTCCCAAAAACTTCATTTTGGAGTGACTAAGAAGGATGCAGGCTTACCTTTTCATTTTCATATTTTAAACATGTTTAAATCTTGGTCAAACCTATGATTTGACCAAGATTCAAATGGGCATAAAAATACTTAGAAAAATCATGTACGTATCTACCCCTAACCCTAAAATCTATCTTACGAAGTCAAGCATGAAGAGAAGTGGTTTTGGGTTTCAAACACATGGAAATTTCAAAAACCTCCCAAAAGCTTCATTTCAGAGTGACTAAGAAGGATCCAGACCGGGCTTACATTTTATTTTCATATTTTAAACTTGTTCAAATCTTGGTCAAACCGTACCTAGGAATTGACCAAGATTCAAAAAAAAATGAAAAACCAAAGCACATAGCCTTCTTATGTCATATAGTAAGCACTCAAGTTGATAAACAAGGTCTAGTCATATTCAAACCAGAAAAATCATGTATCTACCCCTAAGCCTGAACTTTGTCTTATGAAGTCAATCACGAAGAGAAGTCGTTTTGGGTTTCAAACATGGAAATTTCAAATACCTTCCCAAAAGCTTAATTTTGGAGTGACTAAGAAGGATGCAGGCTTACCTTTTCATTTTCATGTTTTAAACATGTTTAAATAAGGATGCGTGATTCTGAAACCTCATACACATTGTTGCAAAAGTAATTACATCACCTAAACAATACTACCAGTTCATAATTCTAAACTTATGTACAATCTTGGAAACATATAACGCCAGCCTAGTTCACCAATTATCATCATCCCTCTTGATGCGCTTGCCGGTGCCGCTTGTACCTGCCTCCCATGGGTTGGCAGTCCAAGTTCTGCACTCGTTCGCACTTCGTGTGTCGGGAATCCTTGTTGGAGCTTCCCAACCAGATACAGGCCCTGCCCTTGCTAGCTCACCACATCCAGCCGTTGCCCTAGCTTGCTCACCGTGTGAACCGCCATCCCACGGAGACCCCGAAGGTATGCTCGCACGGCAAGTTTTCCCTCAGAAAGAAACCAAGGTTTAATCGAACCAGGAGGAGCCAAGAAGCACGTTGAAGGTTGATGGTGGCGAAATGTGATGCGGCGCAACAACAGGGATTCCGGCGCCAACGTGGAACCTGCACAACAAAACCAAAGTACTTTGCCCCAACGAAACAGTGAGGTTGTCAATCTCACCGGCTTGCTGTAACAAAGGATTAAACGTATCGAGTGGAAGATGTTTGCAAAACATAAACACAATTGCAGTAGATTGTATGCTATGTAAAGAATAGGACCGGGGTCCACAGTTCACTAGAGGTGTCTCTCCCATAAGATAAAAGCATGTTGGGTGAACAAATTATAGTCGGGCAATTGACAAATAGAGAAAGGCATAACAATGCATATACATGATATGATAAATATAGTGAGATTTAATCCGGGCATTACGACAAAGTACATAGACCGCCATCCAACTGCATCTATGCCTAAAAAGTCCACCTTCAGGTTATCATCCGAACCCCATTCAGTATTAAGTTGCTAAGCAACAGACAATTGCATTAAGTATGGTGCGTAATGTAATCGACAACTACATCCTTAGACATAGCATCAATGTTTTATCCCTAGTGGCAACAGCACATCACAACCTTAGAACCTACTGTCACGATCCCAGGTGTCAATGAAGGCATGAACCCACTATCGAGCATAAATACTCCCTCTTGGAGTTAAGAGCAAAAACTTGGCCAGAGCCTCTACTAATAACGGAGAGCATGCAAGATCATAAACAACACATAAACAATAGATTGATAATCACCATAACATAGTATTCTCTATCCATCGGATCCCGACAAACACAACATATAGTATTACAGATAGATGATCTTGATCATGTTAGGCAGCTCACAAGATCCAACAATGAAGCACAACAAGGAGAAGACGACCATCTAGCTACTGCTATGGACCCATGGTCCAGGGGTGAACTACTCACTCATCACTCCGGAGGCGATCATGGCGATGAAGAGTCCTCCGGGAGATGAATCCCCTCTCCGGCAGTGCGATCTCCTGAATCCCCGAGATGGGATTCGCGGCGGCGTCTCTGGAAGGTTTTCCGTATCGTGGCTCTCGGTCGGGGGTTTGCGACGGAGGCTTTAAGTAGGCGGAAGGGTAGGTCGGGGGCCACACGAGGGCCCCACACCCTAGGTCGGCGCGGCGGGGGCCAGGCGCTGCCCTATGGTGTCGGCGCCTCGTGGCCCCACTTCCTTCCCTCTTCGGTCTTCTGGAAGCTCCGTGCAAAATAGGACCCTGGGCGAAGATTTCGTCCAATTCCGAGAATATTTCCTTACTAGGATTTCTGAAACCAAAAACAGCAGAAAACAACAACTGGCTCTTCGGCATCTTGTTAATAGGTTAGTTCCAGAAAATGCATAAATATGACATATAATGTGCATAAAAAATGTAGGTATCATCAATAAAGTGGCATGGAACATAAGAAATTATCGATACGTTGGAGACGTATCAGCATCCCCAAGCTTAGTTCTGCTCGTCCCGAGCAGGTAAAACGATAACAAAGATAATTTCAAGTGACATGCCATCATAATCTTGATCATACTATTTGTAAACATATGTAATGAATGCAGCGATCAAAACAAAGGTAATGACATGAGTAAACAACTGAATCATAAAGCAAAGACTTTTCATGAATAGTACTTCAAGACAAGCATCAATAAGTCTTGCATAAGAGTTAACTCATAAAGCAATAAATCAAAGTAAAGGTATTGAAGCAACACAAAGGAAGATTAAGTTTCAGCGGTTGCTTTCAACTTATAACATGTATATCTCATGGATATTGTCAACATAAAGTAGTATAACAAGTGCAATATGCAAGTATGTAGGAATCAATGCACAGTTCACACAAGTGTTTGCTTCTTAAGGTGGAAGGAGATAGGTAAACTGACTCAACAATAAAAGTAAAAGAATGGTCCTTCAAAGAGGAAAGCATCGATTGCTGTATTTGTGCTAGAGCTTTTATTTTGAAAACATGAAACAATTTTGTCAACGGTAGTAATAAAGCATATGAGTTATGTAAATTATATCTTACAAGTTGCAAGCCTCATGCATAGTATACTAATAGTGCCCGCACCTCGTCCTACTTAGCTTGGACTACCGGATCTTTGCATGCCATGTTTCAACCAAGTGTCACAAAGGGGTACCTCCATGCCGCCTGTACAAAGGTCTAAGGAGAATGCTCGCATTTTGGATTTCTCACTTTTGATTATTCTCAACTTAGACATCCATACCGGGACAACATGGACAACAGATAATGGACTCCTCTTAAATGCATAAGCATGTAGCAATGATTATTATTCTCATATGAGATTGAGGATATATGTCCAAACTGAAACTTCCACCATGATTCATGGCTTTAGTTAGCGGCCCAATGTTCTTCTCTAACAATTTTGCATGCTCCAACCACTAAAATGATAGATCCTTCAGACAAGACGGACATGCATAGCAACTCACATGATATTCAACAATAGTTGATGGCGTTCCCCAGAAGCATGGTTATCGCACAACAAGCAACTTAATAAAAGATAAAGTGCATAAGTACATATTCAATACTACGATAGTTTTTAAGGCTATTTTGTCCCATGAGCTATATATTGCAAAGGTGGATGATGGAATTTTAAAGGTAGCACTCAAGCAATTTACTTTGGAATGGCGAAGAAATACCATGTAGTAGGTAGGTATGGTGGACACAAATGGCATAGTGGTTGGCTCAAGGATTTTGGATGCATGAGAAGTATTCCCTCTCGATACAAGGTTTAGGCTAGCAAGGTTATTTGAAGCAAACTCAAGGATGAACCGGTGCAGCAAAACTCACATAAAAGACATATTGTAAACATTATAAGACTCTACACTGTCTTCCTTGTTGTTCAAAACTCAATACTAGATATTATCTAGACCTTAGAGAGACCAAATATGCAAATCAGATTTTAGCAAGCTCTATGTATTTCTTCATTAATGGGTGCAAAGCATATGATGCAAGAGCTTAAACATGAGCACAACAATTGCCAAGTATCACATTATCCAAGACATTTTAGAATTACTACATGTAGCATTTTCCAATTCCAACCATATAACAATTTTAACGAAGAAGAAACTTCGCCTTGAACATTATGAGTAAAGCCTAAGGACATATGTGTCCATATGCAACAGCGGAGCGTGTCTCTCTCCCACAAAGTGAATGCTAGGATCCATTTTATTCAAACAAAAACAAAAACAAAAACAAACCGACGCTCCAAGTAAAGAACACAAGATGTGATTGAATAAAAATATAGTTTCAGGGGAGGAACCTGATGATGTTGTCGATGAAGAAGGGGATGCCTTGGGCATCCCCAAGCTTAGACGCTTGAGTCTTCTTAAAATATGCAGGGGTGAACCACGGGGGCATCCCCAAGCTTAGAGCTTTCACTCCTCTTGATCATAGTATATCATTCTCCTCTCTTGACCCTTGAAAACTTCCTTCACACCAAACTTCAAGCAAACTCATTAGAGGGTTAGTGCACAATTAATAATTCACATGTTCAGAGGTGGCACAATCATTCTTTACACTTCTGGACATTGCATAAAGCTACTGGACATTAATGGATCAAAGAAATAAATCCAACATAGCAAAAGAGGCAATGCGAAATAAAAGGCAGAATCTGTCAAAAACAGAACAGTCCGTAAAGACGAATTTAAAGCTGGCACCAGACTTGCTCAAATGGAAAAACTCAAAACTAATGAAAGTTGCGTACATATCTGAGGATCACGCTCGTAAATTGGCAACAGACAGCAATGCTGTTTCTGCGCAGCGATCCCAAATATAACATCAACTTTGACATAGAAACTTTACTTGGCACAAAAACATGATAAGGAGAGGTTGCTACAGTAGTAAACAACTTCCAAGACTCAACAAAACAAAAAATTGCTGTAGTAAAAACATGGGTTGTCTCCCATAAGCGCTTTTCTTTAACGCCTTTCAGCTAGGCGCAGAAAGAATCAAGTAACATCGAGAGTAGAAGCATCAACATTATAACTTGTTCTAATAATAGAATCAAAAGGCAACTTCATTCTCTTTCTAGGGAAGTGTTCCATACCTTTCTTGAGAGGAAATTGATATTTAATATTACCTTCCCTCATATCAATAACAGCACCAACGGTTCGAAGAAAAGGTCTTCCCAACACAATAGGACAAGATGCATTGCATTCGATATCCAAGACAACAAAATCAACGGGGACAAGGTTATTGTTAACCGTAATATGCACATTATCAATCCTCCCCAAAGGTTTCTTTTTAACATTATCGGCAAGATTAACATCCAAATAACAATTCTTCAATGGTGGCAAGTCAAGCATATCATAAATCTTTTTAGGCATAACAGAAATACTTGCACCAAGATCACATAAAGCATTACATTCAAAGTCATTGAATTTCATTTTAATGATGGGCTCCCAACCATCTTCTAACTTTCTAGGAATAGAAGTTTCAAGTTTTAGTTTCTCTTCTCTAGCTTTTATGAGAGCATTTGTAATATGTTTTGTAAAGGCTAAATTTATAGCACTAGCATTAGGACTTTTAGCAAGTTTTTGTAAGAACTTTATAACTTTAGAGATGTGGCAATCATCAAAATCTAAATCATTATGAGCTACAGCAATGGGATCATTGTTCCCAAGGTTGGAAAAAATTTCAGCAGTTTTATCACAAGCAGTTTCAGCAGTTTTAGCAATTTCAGGCAGTTTTGTACGCTTTGCACTAGGAGTAGAAACATTGCCAACACCAATTATTTTACCATTGATAGTAGGAGGTGCAGCAACATGTGAAGAATTAACATTACTAGTGGTGGTAATAGTCCAAACTTTAGCTATATTATTCTCTTTAGCTAGTTTTTCATTTTCTTCTCTATCCCACCTAGCACGCAATTCAGCCATTAATCTTATATTCTCATTAATTCTAACTTGGATGGCATTTGCTGTAGTAGTAATCTTACTATCAATATCATCAGGTTTAGCAGCCATTTTATTAATTAAAGAGGATTGTGATGCGGACATGTATGAGATTCGGGTTTCAGCATTTGAAATTTTAGTTTGCAGACCAGAAATCTCCCTATTCAAGTTTTCAAGTTGATTTCCTATATTTTTCAACAAGGTAGATTGTTCATTCATAGTTTTAGTAAACAATTGATTTTGCTCATATTGTGATTGCATAAAGTTTTTAGTGGATCTTTCAATTTCTAGCATCCTTTCCTCATATCTACCATAATCATTACCACTAGCAGGATATGGCCTATAGTTATTACCAGAGTTGTTCCTATAAGCATTGTTGTTGAAATTATTATTTTTAATGAAATTCACATCAACATTTTCTTCTTGAGCAACCAATGAAGCTAAAGGAACATTATTTGGATCAACATTAGATCTACCATTCACAAGCATAGACATAATCACATCAATCTTATCACTCAAGGAAGAGGTTTCCTCAACAGAATTTACCTTCTTACCTTGTGGAGCTCTTTCCGTGTGCCATTCAGAGTAATTTATCATCATATCATCAAGAAGTTTTGTAGCCGCCCCCAATGTGATGGACATAAAGGTACCTCCAGCAGCTGAATCCAATAAATTCCGCGAAGAAAAATTTAGTCCTGCATAGAAGGTTTGGATGATCATCCAAGTAGTCAGTCCATGGGTTGGGCAATTCTTTACCAAAGTTTTCATTCTCTCCCATGCTTGAGCAACATGTTCAGTATCTAATTGCTTAAAATTCATTATGCTACTTCTCAAAGATATAATTTTAGCGGGAGGATAATATCTACCAATAAAAGCATCCTTGCATTTAGTCCATGAATCAATACTATTCTTAGGCAAAGATAGCAACCAATCTTTAGCTCTTCCTCTTAATGAGAAAGGAAACACTTTCAATTTAATAATATCACCATCTACATCCTTATACTTTTGCATTTCACAAAGTTCAACAAAATTATTGAGATGGGCAGCAGCATCATCAGAACTAACACCAGAAAATTGATCTCTCATGACAAGATTTAGTAAAGCAGGTTTAATTTCAAAGAATTCTGCTGTAGTAGCAGGTGGAGCAATAGGTGTGCATAGGAAATCATTATTATTTGCATTTGTGAAGTCACACAACTTAGTATTTTCAGGGGTATTCATTTTAGCAACGGTAAATAAAACAAACTAGATAAAGTAAATGCAAGTAACTAATTTTTTGTGTTTTTGATATAGAGAGCAAGACAATAAATAAAGTAAAACTAGCAACTAATTTTTTTTGTATTTTGTTTAGGTGCAGCAAACAAAGTAGTAAATAAAATAAAGCAAGACAAAAACAAAGTAAAGAGATTGAGAAGTGGAGACTCCCCTTGCAGCGTGTCTTGATCTCCCGGCAACGGCGCCAGAAAACAGGCTTGATGCGTAGATGTACACGTCCGTTGGGAACCCCAAGAGGAAGGTATGATGCGCGAGTGGCAAGTTTTCCCTCAGAAGAAACCAAGGTTTAATCGAACCAGGAGGAGCCAAGAAGCACGTTGAAGGTTGATGGTGGCGAAATGTGATGCGGCGCAACAACAGGGATTCCGGCGCCAACGTGGAACCTGCACAACAAAACCAAAGTACTTTGCCCCAACGAAACAGTGAGGTTGTCAAACTCACCGGCTTGCTGTAACAAAGAATTAAACGTATCGAGTGGAAGATGTTTGCAAAGAAAACAGTAAACACAATTGCAGTAGATTGTATGCTATGTAAAGAATAGGACCGGGGTCCCAAGTTCACTAGAGGTGTCTCTCCCATAAGATAAAAGCATGTTGGGTGAACAAATTACGGTCGGGCAATTGACAAATAGAGAAAGGCATAACAATGCATATACATGATATGATAAATATAGTGAGATTTAATCCGGGCATTACGACAAAGTACATAGACCGCCATCCAACTGCATCTATGCCTAAAAAGTCCACCTTCAGGTTATCATCCGAACCCCATTCAGTATTAAGTTGCTAAGCAACAGACAATTGCATTAAGTATGGTGCGTAATGTAATCGACAACTACATCCTTAGACATAGCATCAATGTTTTATCCCTAGTGGCAACAGCACATCACAACCTTAGAACCTACTGTCACGATCCCAGGTGTCAATGAAGGCATGAACCCACTATCGAGCATAAATACTCCCTCTTGGAGTTAAGAGCAAAAACTTGGCCAGAGCCTCTACTAATAACGGAGAGCATGCAAGATCATAAACAACACATAAACAATAGATTGATAATCACCATAACATAGTATTCTCTATCCATCGGATCCCGACAAACACAACATATAGTATTACAGATAGATGATCTTGATCATGTTAGGCAGCTCACAAGATCCAACAATGAAGCACAACAAGGAGAAGACGACCATCTAGCTACTGCTATGGACCCATGGTCCAGGGGTGAACTACTCACTCATCACTCCGGAGGCGATCATGGCGATGAAGAGTCCTCCGGGAGATGAATCCCCTCTCCGGCAGGGTGCCGGAGGCGATCTCCTGAATCCCCCGAGATGGGATTCGCGGCGGCGGCGTCTCTGGAAGGTTTTCCGTATCGTGGCTCTCGGTACTGGGGGTTTCGCGACGGAGGCTTTAAGTAGGCGGAAGGGTAGGTGGGGGGCCACACGAGGGCCCCACACCCTAGGTCGGCGCGGCCAGGGGGGCCGCGCCGCCCTATGGTGTCGGCGCCTCGTGGCCCCACTTCCTTCCCTCTTCGGTCTTCTGGAAGCTCCGTGCAAAAATAGGACCCTGGGCGAAGATTTCGTCCAATTCCGAGAATATTTCCTTACTAGGATTTCTGAAACCAAAAACAGCAGAAAACAGCAACGGCTCTTCGGCATCTTGTTAATAGGTTAGTTCCAGAAAATGCATAAATATGACATATAATGTGCATAAAACATGTAGGTATCATCAATAAAGTGGCATGGAACATAAGAAATTATCGATACGTTGGAGACGTATCACTCACCATGTGAACCGCCATCCCACGGAGACCCCGAAGTAGGCTCGCACGGGTCCTTTATCCATGGTGGCATTTTCTTCGGATCAAATGGTATGTTGTGCCTAAAGCAATAAGATACAAATTCCCAGTAGGTTGTCCCGACACACTGCTTCTTCTCGTCGCGCCAGGCAGGGGGAAGAGCGGCCAACCTAGCCGCTTCCTTGCAATCCGGGCAAACCACTTCCCTTGGAATTGGTTGTGCTTGACGCTGCCCATCATTGATTTTTTTGAGTCGCCTGTACAACTCAAAACTGACATACCCATCAATCGCAGCATACCTCAAGTTTACTTCAGGCAATGGCATGCACTCCCATTGATCGTGGCTGCTAGTAGGGAACTTGGTCTTCATGTCTTTGTAAGATGGGTCAATGATGGCGGCTGCCAAATCACCCATGCCAGTCCTATTGCCAGGACCATTGAAATTGATCATATCCTGAATGTCAATCCAATTATGTTTAGGAATTTTAATGCCATCTCTAGCAAACCTGCTAGAGTCACCCCTGATGTCAACAGTTGTGAAACAAATTCCTTTATGTTGAAGGAATTCTTGCAGTGCCAGATTATCAGGACTCCTGCATGTTAACACAAATCAATCTTGTAAGATCGTATATGCTGAAATAGTACACATATTTTTCTTCCAGTAAACTGTATACTTGTTGCAGTGAAACAATGATTTTGCATCAGTGATACACATCAAAATAACATGAATTATTGTTGCGACTATATGATCTAATTATTTAAGTGTCAAGTTAAGATTCAGTTACTATATGTTAATATCTTGACATCCATGCCGATTATCGGTGAGTATGAGTACATGAAATTTGTGCAAATTTTGAGTACCAAAATCATGAAACTAGATATCGTGGTCAATCCAAAAAAATTATACAAGTATGTTGGATATTACGTTCCAGACCACATTTTTCATACAAGTTAGTTTGTTCGTGTTTTCATACAAGTTAGAACCTAGTCTATGTCGAAATAAAAAAGCAGATCCAAGATAAAGGAAGAGTTTCTATATTAAAAAACAAAAGGATAAAGGAAGGCATGTGAAGAACATACCTGCAGAAATGGTACACCAGGACGTGGTCGTCCATGGCCAACTGAACGACGGCGGTACTTACTTGGTCCGCAGTGTATTCTAGGTCGAGGCCGACGAACCTGGACCTGTCCTCTAGTAGCTTTTGTTCGTACATCTTGAGGGTGTGCTCGAGAACGGAAGGGTCATTCGTGTAGACCACGTTCACCTTGGTCGTCCCATGGGGAACGACGCTCCTCTTTAGCGTAAACAGGCCGCCGTCGGCCATGGCAGCGCTGAAGCACGTCGAACTGATCGGAGGGATTGAGGGGGAGGGAGGGAGAGCAACTGCAAACAATGGGGTTTTTTGGAACTTGCCGAAATGCAGGGGAGAACGAACCGCCAGGGGTTGTTTAGTGGGGACAGATGGGAATAATACTGCGATGAGGTTGAGGAATTAACTCCAACCGCCATTTAAATCTAGTACTCCCTATAGTCAGTTGATAGGAAATGGACGGGCAAGATTGATTCTAGGGAGGCGAATCCCAGTATTTTCCCAATTTATTTGAGTTGTAATATAACCATCGTTAATACTTGAATTGAAAAATATTTACAAAATTAATTTATTATATACTACATGATGAGATAATCCAACAAACCATGGAAATGCATGGCCATCCAACCATGTCACCCTCTTGTGAAAATTGTATAGGTGGTAGTGTGCGCAATACACGCGGTAGCCACTTCACAAATACATCCTTTTAATTTTGCCCCCCTTAATTCGGCCAATAAAAATGAAAAGACTTTATGTGGAAAACCAAAAAAACTGTATTTGGCAAAGTATAGTCGAAAATAAGAAGTTTTTCATTGATCTCTTAAAAAAGGGGTCATGATTCGAAAGTTCGCCATGCATGGTTCTTGCGGTAACCAAGCTAGCTCACCCATGTGGCAAGAAGCGAATCAATGTCCAACATGCATGGTTCCAAAAATATATATTTACAGAATGATTCTGCTTCTCAAGAATATTTGCATGCCATCATGTTTGTTATTTTTCCTAGATAAAAGTAGTAATTGGTGACTTCGTGATTGCCTTGCTTGCTGATTTCAATAAGTTTGAACCTCATTTTGGCTTTATTTCAAATTTAGGCAAAAACTTCTTGGCAATCGACTTTGTGAGCTACTATACTTGGATGCAACCCACATTTTCGTTGGCTAATGTTTTCTGATTCCACAACAATAGGGCACATCCCTATATCATCCCAAATTTTGAATTCTTTTTAGTTTGGTTGATGACCACCATTCATATCCGAACTTAATTAATTGGAGTACACATGATGGTTTCATGGTAAGCTAGTTTGACAAATTAGCCTTCGAAATGGCGATTCGCCTACCATGCATGCATGTTTGGCCTACCCGTGAAATTTTGATTTGTGGTATTGTGCACACACGTACTGCACATGATAGCGAATAAACAAAACACATATTCGGACCCCTTTGGCCAGCAAGGGCATGTTTGGTTCCTAGCCACAATTTGTCAAGAAGCCAAAATTTGGCAGCCATGCATATAGTTTATTTGGCATGTGTTTGGTTTTTGCCACAATTTGGCTTATCACACTTCATTGCATGTATATATGGTCCATTTGTCATAGACTCAACTTTTTTTTACAAAGTTTTGACAAAGTTTGGCTTTAATATTTTAAGCCACAATTTGGTGGCTAGCCATACTAGCTTTTTTTTTGGCTAACCACACTTTGGCTTTGGAAAAATGTGGCTACCAAACATGGGTCCTAATAAAAAGAAAACAACACACTAATGTGTGGTAAACCAAAAATCCCTACTTTGCAAAGTTGCATATGTGCAAAAGGGGGGCAATGCATGCATTATTCAGAAGTTGATTGTGGTTTTCGTAGTGTAACCAATTAATTAAGCTTACATATGGGAAGAGGCTAGCGAGGCGAACTCAAGCAGCTATGGTTCCAATGTTGTCAAGTTTGAAGTGGACACTGCATGAAGCTTGCTCAAATTAATGGGTAGAAAGCCAAAAGCAGTCCATATTTATTCTATATGTGTGTGAATAATAACTCTTCACCCCAAACCTCTATGTATGATAGGGTTTTATATTTTTTACTTGTTAGTAGTAAGTACATGTCATGTGATGGCTCCATGCACATGTTTCACAACTTTTTTTTGATTTGTTTCTACCTCATTTGGTTGGTTTCAAATTTGCTCAAACTTCCTATGCGCGCTATGTTGTACTATTGGGACCCATGTTTGGGCTTTGTTTGTGGTACCACACTTGCAGGGTACCTCCAAGTATTTTATTCCCAAAAATTATGAATTCTAATTAAATGGTGAACTATAAACTGATCATCTAAAGTTGGAAAATAAAATCCATATATAGCTACACATCTAGATATGTGTATAAGGTAGACAAACTGCATTGCCACACATGCCTTATATAAGTTTGTTTTTTCTAGCGGAGTGGATTCCCTAATCACCCCACGGTTGTGACATTGTCAATGTTGTCATGATAAATAACATTGCGAGACTTTCCATCTTATTCTTTTTTGTAGAAATGATTGTCCCATTATGGCAAACGTCCCCATTCGTTTTTCAAATTAAGTAAACGTTATAGGATGAAAATTCATTGAAGTGACAAATTTTCTAGATTTCTAACTATTTTAGCTCATTCAAACAAGTTTGCAATAGGCCGACCTGTTGTCCAGTGACAATTTTAGAGTACAATTTGATCAACATCACAAAAAAGTGCTTTTAAGGCTCGTAAGTAGTATCATACATGCCATGTTGGCAAAAATCTAATGTGTCACATCAATTATGAGGTGAGAGATGAGAGTAGTATTATAACACATAAACCTAGAAAACTTAGAAAACTTCATGACAAATACATCATGTACACACATTTGCATTGAGATTCTACAAAACTTTAAATATGACATAAGTATGAACCATATTATGATACTATGCATTGTGGAGGTAGTATCACAAACTAGTAGTGTATGATACTACGTACTACGTACTTCCCATTGTGACTAGTCTTAATCACTCTGACCTCGCCGTCTCGCCGTCTTACTATAGTACATACTACACCCCCACTCCGTCTCTCATACATCGCCCCACTCGTTTCCCACTCCGTCTCTCATACAGCGGCTGCGCCTGTAGATATCTTCGAGGATCTGGGCGATTTTGACCCGCTTTTCGGCGCTCGCCGTTTCAAGGTGAAGACCCCAATCTTAGCATGCATGTTGGACCAATTAGGAGTACAAAATTATGTTCTAAATGTTGCTCAAACTTTCCATACAACTAATATATAACTTATACTACGTAGGTTACACCATCGAAATAGGTATGACCAGTTGAGAAATGGGAACAATAACTTGGAACCTTTCTTACTATCGAGTGGGACGTGTGATATTGGTGTGACCCTGCTTTTTTCTTCTTCTACATAATGGCTACATGATGGTTCTAGAAAGAAGTGTATGCTGTTGTGGTATCTCTTGACGCGAATCCCTCTAATCACAAGCGTTAGATTTTGGAAACCAACGGTTAGTACTGCTGTTACATCTCTAGTTCAAAACTGGTGCATTTTGTATGTTGTTGTAGTAGTCTAGTAGATAGATTCAGATGCATGGTCAGGAGTGCAAACATTTCGCAACTAGTTGATCCCTCATCTTATTGTCGGATGTCACATTTCGAGTTTGTAAAAAAATGTAAATTCAAATCATAGTCACGGGTTATGTTGTATCTTTCGCACATCTAAACATTTGTTTCAAAAGGTGACCATATGTGAGCTGTGGAAAAAAGAAAAGACCAAAGTGAATAATATTCCTTAACTATTCACATATCATTTGTCTTTTTTGTGCAAGCTAGAATTTTTTTTACATACTCATCTGTGACCTGTGGAGCAATACACAACATAATATGTGTCCCAGTTTTGTTTTTCTTCATATTTTTTAAAAGTGCAGAAGTGTGATATCCGATAATAGGATGCGAGTGCAACTAGTTGCAAATGAGATGCTAATGCATGCTGATATGATACTACCTCTGTCCATAAATAGATGTATGTCTTTTGTCGTGGCCCCATCCTACTTCTGCATTTTCTTTACGGCCATTTTTGAGTAGTTGCGACCTGGACGTGATCGGACTAGTCGATACTCGATAGTAGTCGTAGTACTGTACAACTTCTGCATGTGGCGTCAGCCTCTAGAGTAGTAGTACTAGCTAACGGATAGATTATATCTGGAGAAACTGACATGGCCATTGATATGACAAGACTATACCCGGATTCGGACGCATTGTAGTGACTCCATCAATGTTCCGCTATGATGGTCTATTTTACTGCTACACCAGATTGTCGACGCAGAGGATTCCTTGGCTTCCGCGCAAGACCCTTCCCAAAGAAGGCATCTGCTCTGGCCCGTTGATTCTATGTGGACGGTTCCAGATTGCTTTATGTGTTTTTGTACAGTATCAGATACTAGGTTTTCCTTCCCTCCATATTAGGGGTTGTTTGGTTTAGGGGATAGGTTTATGGGATGAGAGTATCCCCAACCACCTGGCTAGGATAGCCAATTTTTGTTGTTTGGTTGTGTAGGAATTGAGTGTAGGACGAGAGGTGGGTAGTGGTATAGATTTTTTTTTGTTTGCTCGAAATGTTAGGGGTGGCTATAAGATGGTGAGATTATCTCTACACACATCAAATATACCACACCTCCTATTTTTATAGCCCAAAAAAATACATAACCGGTGGTATGTGAATTGATCTGGGTAAAAATATTACACAACCGTACAAATATTCAAATCCTATAGTCAAATCCTACATAACTCCTATAGTCAAATCCTACATAACTCCTATACAAATTGTACGAATCAAAGGATATGATTTTCCCCCTATATAGCTTGTTTGATTTGAAGAATTGAATCCTCCAAAATTTCTATGTATTGTTTTCTTATACTAGTACAACCCTATAGGATTTCTAATAAGAGGTTAGACCTCTTGGAAAAATTCATATGCATCTGTGACAACTATGCTATGCACTCTCAATCTCTATAGAAATTTCCTTTGTCTTTCCGATGATACCATCACACACCTAGCTCTACCAATTCCTGTAGATTTCTTTCCCGTAGGATTCAAGGAGGCATATGTCATAGCGATTCTCCATTATTCTATCATATGAATCTAACATGCCCTCTCAGTTTGAGTGATGCAAAGTGGCCACTATAAGATTTATTTAGTCAGATTAATTGGTCATGCATACACTAGTTGTTTTCTATCTTTCCTACACATGTCAATTAGCGAAATTTATAAGTAAAATCCTAAAATTCAAATAAATTGCTGAAAATTGGAAATAATATTACAGTTGTAGCAAATTACTAAATCGATCCAGAAAATATGTACATGGCTTCAGTAGTCCGTAAATGATGTCCTTGGAGTAGTTTGTGAGTTAAAGAACGTCCATTTCGTCAAACTGACATGGCCTTTGATTTGACAAGAGAACACTAATATTTTGGACCTGAATCAGAGTGGTAAAGGCGTACAGCTCGATCAATGCAATGGTATGATGGCTATGCAGCTATACCTATATAGGAGTAGACTACTAGTAGACTTTGGGACACAGAGATTTGGCTTCCGCGGCCGACCCCGAACAAGATTCTTTTACATTGCCCATCTTTTCACTGACATTGAATCGCTGAAACTTGGGGTCCGCCTGTGGCAGGACCAGCCTGTCAATGGCCCAAAGTCTTATGTGCTCCCGCCCTTTGATTTTGGATGGACGGACAAGATTGCCCAGTCCCATCCCTGTCCTGTTCGTTCCAGTTTTCATCCTCCTCCCCGGGGAACCCTCCCCGGAGAGCTCTACACCGACCCCTTCTATCCCCACCTGCTTGTCCCTTCCTTCTTCCTCCAGCGATTCATCCATCGTTCAACAAGTTGTCTAAGAAGAACATGAAGAAGTGTAAGAAGAGGAAGGAGGCGTTGTTGTCTGAGACTAAATCCGCGGTGAAATCCATCCCGCTGAAAGTCCTGCAAACTCCGACTTTGAAAGTGTACCAGCGGCGCCGGCGGACAGGCATGTCTGCGCTTCCATCGCAAGCTCAGTCTGCGCTTCCATCGCAAGCTCAGTCTGCTTCGGGCTTGTTGGGTCAGGGCAGAGTAATCCAGCAAGAGTCCTGGTAGGTTTTTATCGCCATGTGCTTTCTTTGCCCCCATGAACGCAGATTACAGCAAGGCAAACAGATCCAACTATTTTTTTACCCGGGAGAACCAGCTATTTGACCGTCTTTCTTCCAGGGCCGCCCGTTCAAGTGTCGCCCTTCCTACCGATGCCGAGAAATCGACCGTGTTTCGCCAAGATGGTGGGTACGAAGCTCCCCGGTATGTTTCCATCGCCATGCCGAAGTTTCTCTGCCTTCTGGCTGGCTAGCGGATCAAACAATTTAACCGTCTTTCTTCCATGGCGGCTGGTTTCAGCGCCATTCCTACCCAAGTTGAGAAATCGCTCGTTTCTCGCCAACCTGGTGGGTACGAAGCTCCTGGGTATGTTTCCATCGCCATGCCGGATTTTCGTTGAGTCCTTGCTGGCAGGCGGTGCCAACTAAACCGGCTATCATCTTCCAGGGCCGACGGTTCCAGGCTCGTGCTTTCTACCGCAGGATCCACTTCGTACTTAGCTATCGAGGACCCGTTGTTTGATGAGCACTTGTTAGCTCTCAAGAGCATTAATAATGTATGCACTATATAATATATATCCATTGCTTTTTTTTCTTCCTCTTCATCTCCGTACTGCATGAGGGCTTCTTTAATTCGTAGGACTTCTATAAGAATTGTGTAGCATTTAGATCCTATGGGTTTTTTTCCTACATTAGTTGTTTGATTTATAGAAATATATCCTATGTTTGTTCCTTTTTTCGAAATGGGGGACATATCACAGCCTCTGCATCAAAATGATGTATATGGCTGCTTTATTGCTTTCTTCAGTTCATACACAAATTATGACAACTTCTCACGGATCAGCTAGAGTCGACACAAAGATCCACCAACGAAACATAGAAAACAGCGGGTGCCAAAAAGGCAAAAACACATCAGTAAGTAATTCTATGAGGAAACTGCCAGCCACCCTGGCTGTAAAAATCCCGTGCGGCTGTCTCTAGTCAGTTGCACCCAGACTCCATGATATCCTGCTGATCCTCGGGCTGGAGATAAGAAACATACGGATCTAGTGAATAATCATAGGGATAACCTGCAAGAAGGGATGAGATTTGGGTTTATTAAACACGACTTCATTTTGTACATTCCAAATAGCCCATAAAATAGCGCATACACCCTCTCTAATGTATACAAAATCCTATGCTTTTCCTAATCTTATGATTTTCATATCCTGTGAATGAAAAAGGATCCCTGATTCGTTCCTGGTGAATTTTTCCATGCAGGAAGGGATTATGAGATTAAAGGGCCACAACACCACCCTTCAGAACAGAAACCTCAAACTCTTGCATAGGTTTGGTATCATGAATGCAGAATCAGAGACGAATGCCCAGTCTCCGGGAGAGGAGCAGCCAGTGCGCGTGTGTGCATCTTCGGCCGTGTATGTTTCCATTGCCGTGCCGCAGTTTCATCGCCTCCTTGCTGGCTGCCAGATCCAACTACGATAATTTCTTATGTTCCATGCTATGATGATACCTACATGTTTTATACACATTATATGTCATATTTATGCGTTTTCCGGAACTAACCTATTAAGATGATGGCAGTCCAGTTTGTTTTTTGTTTCCTTTCAGAAACTGTATTCATTGGGAATTTCAACGCAGGTTCCTATTTTCCGAAGCATCCAGAACAGGAGCCGCCAGAGGGCCCCAGGCCCAGATGATAGGTGGCGCCAGGGCTGGGCCCGCGCCACCCTATGGTGTGGTCGCCCTTCGACGCTGCCCTTTCGCCTATATAAAGCCCCTGCATCGAAAACCCTTACGGAGGAAGCCACGTACGCGAAACCTTCCAGAGCCGCCGCCATCGCGAAGCCAAGATCTGGGGGACAGGAGTCTCTGTTCCGGCACCTGCCGGACGGGGAAGTGCCCCGGAAGGCTTCTCCATCGACACCGCTGCCATCTCCACCGCCATCTTCATCAACGCTGCTGCTCCCATGAGGAGGGAGTAGTTCTCCATCGAGGCTCGGGACCGGTAGCTATGTGGTTCATCTCTCTCCTATGTACTTCAATACAATAATCTCATGAGCTGCCTTACATGATTGAGATTCATATGAGGATGCTTGTAATCTAGATGTCATTATGCTAGTCAAGTGAGTTTTACTTATGTGATCTCCGGAGACTCCTTGTCCCACGTGTGTAAAGGTGACAGTGTGTGCACCGTGTGGGTCTCTTAGGCTATATTTCACAGAATACTTATTCACTGTTATGAATGGCATAGTGAAGTGCTTATTTATATCTCTTTATGATTGCAATGTGTTTTGTATCACAATTTATCTATGTGCTACTCTAGTGATGTTATTAAAGTAGTTTTATTCCTCCTGCACGATGTAATGGTGACAGTGTGTGCATCCGTGTTAGTACTTGGCGTAGGCTATGATTATGATCTCTTGTAGATTATGAAGTTAACTATTGCTATGATGGTATTGATGTGATCTATTCCTCCTAACTGGCGTGAAGGTGACAGTGTGCATGCTATGTTAGTACTTGGTTTAGTAGTGTCGATCTTTCTTGCACTCTAAGGTTATTTAAATATGAACATCTAATTGTGGAGCTTGTTAACTCCGGCATTGAGGGTTCGTGTAATCCTACGCAATGTGTTCATCATCCAACAAGAGAGTGTAGAGTATGCATTTATCTATTCTGTTATGTGATCAATGTTGAGAGTGTCCACTAGTGAAAGTCTAATCCCTAGGCCTTGTTCCTAAATACTGCTATCGCTGCTTGTTTACTGTTTTACTGAATTACTACTGCTGCATTACTACTGCTTGTTTACTTCCTACAATATTACTACCATCAACTGCACAGCGCTATTTTCTGGCGCCGTACTACTCATATTCATTCATACCACTTGTATTTCACTATCTCTTCGCCGAACTAGTACACCTATTAGGTGTGTTGGGGACACAAGAGACTTCTTGCTTTGTGATTACAGGGTTGCTTGAGAGGGATATCTTTGACCTCTTCCTCCCTGAGTTCGATAAACCTTGGGTGATCCACTTAAGGGAAACTTGCTACTGTTCTACAAACCTCTGCTCTTGGAGGCCCAACACTGTCTACAAGAATAGAAGCACCCGTAGACATCAAGCACTTTTCTGGCGCCGTTGCCGGGGAGGAAAGGTAAAAGGCACTCATACTCCGGTTCCAGGTAACAGTACTTTTCTGGCGCCATTGTGTGTGTGCTCGAAGCTATTTCCTTTAGACTCTGCAATTGCGACATTTGGTTTCTTGTTTACACTAGTTAGGCATAATGGACAACAATGACCTTTTTATTCTATTTCCTGATTTAAGACATGGATGGTTTGATGCGAAAATTAAAAAACCCATGGAACATATTAATATGAATGCTTTGAACACTATTGTTGCTAATGCTATGGAAAATTCTAAGCTTGGGGAAGCTGGTTTTGGTGAGCATGATATTTTTAGTCCCCCAAGCATTGAGGAGAAAATTTACTTTGATGATACTTTGCCTCCTATATTTGATGATGAGAATAATAATGATAGCTACTTTGTTGAATTTGCTCCCACTACAATTAATAAGAATGACTATGCCTATGTTGGGAGTAGTAATTATTTTATGCATGAGACTCATGATAAGAATGCTTTATGTGATAGTTATATTGTTGAGTTTGCTCATGTTGCTACTGAAAGTTATTATGAGAGAGGAAAATATGGTTGTAAAAATTTTCATGTTACTAAAACACCTCTCTATGTGCTGAAATTTTTGAAGCTACACTTGTTTTATCTTCCTATGCTTGTTACTTTGCTCTTCATGAACTTGTTTATTTACAAGATTCCTATGCATAGGAAGCATGTTAGGCTTAAATGTGTTTTGAAATTGCTTCTTGATGTTCTCTTTTGCTTCATTGTCTATTTTCATGAGAGCATCATTAAAACTGCTGAGCCCATCTTAATGGCTATAAAGAAAGAACTTTTTGGGAGATAACCCATGTGTTTATTTTACTACAGCAATTTTTGTTTTGTTGAGTCTTGGAAGTTGTTTACTACTGTAGCAACCTCTCCTTATCTTAGTTTTGTGTTTTGTTGTGCCAAGTGAAGCCTCTAATCGAAGGTTGATACTAGATTTGGATTTCTGCGCAGAAACAGATTTCTATCTGTCACGAATCTGGGCTGTTTTCTCTGTAGGTAACTCAGAAAAATATGCCAATTTACGTGAGTGATCCTCAGATATGTACGCAACTTTCATTAGTTTTGAGTTTTTCCGTTTGAGCAAGTCTGGTGCCATTTCAAAATTCGTCTTTACGGACTGTTCTGTTTTTAACAGATTCTGCCTTTTATTTCGCATTGCCGCTTTTGTTAAGTTGAATGAGTTTCTTTGTTCCATTAACTTTCAGAAGTTATGTGCAATGTCCAGAAGTGTTAAGAATGATTGTGTCACCTCTGAACATGTGAATTTTTGATTATGCACTAACCCTCTAATGAGTTTGCTTGAAGTTTGGTGTGGCAGAAGTTTTCAAGGGTCAATAGAAGAGGGTGATATAATGTGATCGAGAAGAGTGAAAGGTCTAAGCTTGGGGATGCCCCGGTGGTTCATCCCTGCATATTTTAAGAAGACTCAAGCATCTAAGCTTGGGGATGCCCAAGGCATCCCCTTCTTCATCGACAACTTATCAGGTTTCTTCTAGTGAAACTATATTTTTATTCGGTCACATCTTATGTACTTTACTTGGAGCGTCTGTTTGTTTTTATTTTTGTTTTGTTTGAATAAGTTCATCCTTGTGTGGGAGAGAGACACGCTCCGCTGGTTCGTATGAACACATGTGTTCTTAGCTCATAATATTCATGGCGAAGTTTCCTCTTCGTTAAATTGTTATATGGTTGGATTTGAAAAATGCTACATGTAGTAATTGGTAAAATGTCTTGGATAATGTGATACTTGGCAATTGTTGTGCTCATGTTTAAGCTCTTGCATCATATACTTTGCACCTATTAGTGAAGAAATACATAGAGCTTGCTAAAATTTGGTTTGCATATTTGGTCTCTCTAAGGTCTAGATAATTTCTAGTATTGAGTTTTGAACAACAAGGAAGACGGTGTAAAGTCTTATAATGTTTACAATATGTCTTTTATGTGAGTTTTGCTGCACCGGTTCATCCTTGAGTTTGCTTCAAATAACCTTGCTAGCCTAAACCTTGTATCGAGAGGGAATACTTCTCATGCATCCAAATACTTGAGCCAATATTCATGCCATTTGTGTCCACCATACCTACCTACTACATGGTATTTCTCCGCCATTCCAAAGTAAATTGCTTGAGTGCTACCTTTAAACAATTCAAAATTTATCACCTCTTATTTGTGTCAATGTTTTATAGCTCATGAGGAAGTATGTGGTGTTTATCTTTCAATCTTGTTAGGCAACTTTCACCAATGGACTAGTGGCTTCATCCGCTTATCCAATAATTTTGCAAAAAGAGCTGGCAATGGGATTCCCAGTCCCAAATTAATTAACAAAAATAGACACTCCTCCATGGTATGTGATTGTTGGACGGCACCCGAAGGATTCGGTTAGCCATGGCTTGAGAAAGCAAAGGTGGGGAGGAGTGTCATCTAAATAAAACTAAAATAAAAAGGCACTCCTTCATGGTATGAGATTGTTGGAAGGCACCCGAGGATTCGGTTAGCCATGGTTTGTGAAAGAAAGGTTGGAAGGAGTGCCACCCAAAAATAAAATAAAATGGGAGCCGCTCTTTGAAGGTTTGTCTGGCAAGGGGGTTAGAGTACCCGCTACCATTCGTTGACAACAACAAACACCTCTCAAAACTTTACTTTTATACTCTCTTGATGTTTTCAAAATAAAAGCTCTAGCACAAATATAGCAATCGATGCTTTCCATCTGCGAAGGGCCATTCTTTTACTTTTTATGTTGAGTCAGTTCACCCATTTCTCTCCACCTCAAGAAGCAAACACTTGTGTGAACTGTGCATTGATTCCTACATACTTGCATATTGCACTTGTTATATTACTCTATGTTGACAATATCCATGAGATATACATGTTATAAGTTGAAAGCAACCGCTGAAACTTAATCTTCCTTTGTGTTGCTTCAATACCTTTACTTTGATTTATTGCTTTATGAGTTAACTCTTATGCAAGACTTATTGATGCTTGTCTTGAAGTACTATTCATGAAAAGTCTTTGCTTTATGATTCAGTTGTTTACTCATGTCATTACCATTGTTTTGATCGCTGCATTCATTACATATGTTTACAAATAGTATGATCAAGATTATGATGGCATGCTTCAGAAATTATCTTTGTTATCGTTTTACCTGCTCGGGACGAGCAGAACTAAGCTTGGGGATGCTGATACGTCTCCAACGTATCGATAATTTCTTATGTTCCATGCTACTTTATTGATGATACCTACATGTTTTATACACATTATATGTCATATTTATGCGTTTTCGGAACTAACCTATTAACAAGATGCGAAGTGCCGGTTCTGTTTTCTGCTGTTTTTGGTTTCAGAAATCCTAGTAACGAAATATTCTCGGAATTGGACGAAATCAACGCCCAGGTTCCTATTTTGCCCGAGAACACCCGAGAGCCGCCAGAGGGGGCCCTGTGGGCCCAGATGATAGGGTGGCGCGGCCAGGGCTGGGCCCGCGCCACCCTATGGTGTGGTCGCCCCTTCGCCCCTCCGACGCTGCCCTTTCGCCTATATAAAGCCCCGCATCGAAAACCCTTACGGAGGAAGCCACGGTACGCGAAACCTTCCGAGCCGCCGCCATCGCGAAGCCAAGATCGGGGGACAGGAGTCTCTGTTCCGGCACCCTGCCGGACGGGGAAGTGCCCCCGGAAGGCTTCTCCATCGACACCGCTGCCATCTCCACCGCCATCTTCATCAACGCTGCTGCTCCCATGAGGAGGGAGTAGTTCTCCATCGAGGCTCGGGGCTGTACCGGTAGCTATGTGGTTCATCTCTCTCCTATGTACTTCAATACAATAATCTCATGAGCTGCCTTACATGATTGAGATTCATATGATGATGCTTGTAATCTAGATGTCATTATGCTAGTCAAGTGAGTTTTACTTATGTGATCTCCGGAGACTCCTTGTCCCACGTGTGTAAAGGTGACAGTGTGTGCACCGTGTGGGTCTCTTAGGCTATATTTCACAGAATACTTATTCACTGTTATGAATGGCATAGTGAAGTGCTTATTTATATCTCTTTATGATTGCAATGTGTTTTGTATCACAATTTATCTATGTGCTACTCTAGTGATGTTATTAAAGTAGTTTTATTCCTCCTGCACGATGTAATGGTGACAGTGTGTGCATCCGTGTTAGTACTTGGCGTAGGCTATGATTATGATCTCTTGTAGATTATGAAGTTAACTATTGCTATGATGGTATTGATGTGATCTATTCCTCCTAACTGGCGTGAAGGTGACAGTGTGCATGCTATGTTAGTACTTGGTTTAGTAGTGTCGATCTTTCTTGCACTCTAAGGTTATTTAAATATGAACATCTAATTGTGGAGCTTGTTAACTCCGGCATTGAGGGTTCGTGTAATCCTACGCAATGTGTTCATCATCCAACAAGAGAGTGTAGAGTATGCATTTATCTATTCTGTTATGTGATCAATGTTGAGAGTGTCCACTAGTGAAAGTCTAATCCCTAGGCCTTGTTCCTAAATACTGCTATCGCTGCTTGTTTACTGTTTTACTGAATTACTACTGCTGCGTTACTACTGCTTGTTTACTTCCTACAATATTACTACCATCAACTGCACGCCAGCAAGCTATTTTCTGGCGCCGTACTACTGCTCATATTCATTCATACCACTTGTATTTCACTATCTCTTCGCCGAACTAGTACACCTATTAGGTGTGTTGGGGACACAAGAGACTTCTTGCTTTGTGATTGCAGGGTTGCTTGAGAGGGATATCTTTGACCTCTTCCTCCCTGAGTTCGATAAACCTTGGGTGTCCACTTCGGCCGTGTATGTTTCCATTGCCGTGCCGCAGTTTCATCGCCTCCTTGCTGGCTGCCAGATCCAACTACTTAAATGTCTTTCTTCCAGGGATGGCGGTTCCATCGTTGAAGAGGTTCCTATGGACAAGGACTTTGCAGCTCTCAGGCATATTGAAGAGGTTGGCACTCCATTTGTTTATTTCTCCCCCCTCATCTGCACTCTGCATACTTCATTGCTGTTGAATTTGCAATGCAGGATGTGATAACACGATTCTCCGCGAAACTGGACCAGATCAAGGGCCACAACACCATCCTTCATAAGAAAATCCGCCACCTCGTGGGCAGGTGCATTTTAAATCGTGCCATATCGAAGGAGAATGCCCGTTCCGTGCAATCTTCTTTTGATAAACGGTACTCAGACGTTCTCGCGGAGTGTAAGAAGTTGAAGAAGGAAGTCGAGGAACTACGCGCCCAGCCACCGATGAGTGTGGTCACTGACAAGGCTGGTCAGTGTGATTGCAACTGTGACTGTGAAAGTTTTCAACAGGAAGTGGAGTTGCATGCTGAACATGCGCAATATTTCGAGACGAAGTACTTGAAAGTTCGCACAGAGTGCGATAAGTTGAAGAAGGAAGTCGAGTGTCTCCGCTCCCAGCAGCCAACTATTGCGACATCAGGAGACCAGGGTGTGCTAATTGCAGCCAGAATTTTGGAATCGATGAAAAGTTGAATTTGGCTTTGTTGTGCAATATAGCAAGACCTGTTCCTCCTCTGCCTTCGTCTTTTGGCATAATTGCTTTGTCTTCAGTATTGACTCCTGAATGCTTCGTATATTTCTGACGGTTTCTGAATTATGTACAACTTTTGTAATATTGGTCAAACTAGTTTTGACCAGGGTTTGTGTAGGGTGGTTGAATTTTTTTGGTTGGTCCAAATTGTGTTGTGTGGTCCAAATGTGATGTATCATCACACCACCATGTGCCCCGCCACCCCCAGGTTTTGGTAATGCCATTCTGATACATGCTTCATAGAAGGAACATACATTTTTTCCGTTAGGGCATGACAATTTTGAAAAATTCAAACAAAAATGGGAAGAGAGAATGGTAACATCATTTTCCATGTGATGCCCCTGTGCCAAATTTTGGTTCATTTTAAGAATGTAAGGTGACAAATTACTCGAGGAAGCTAGTTGGAGTAGACGGGCATGACCGGATTGGCATAGGGGATTTATTTTTTGAAGGATGTTATTTTTCATGGACAATATCTGACACAAACAATAAAATGTTAAGGTCTCATATTATTCTGAATGATTGTGAATTACTTATGACGTTTGGAAGTATTGGTATACGTGAGAATCGAGTACATGCACGACTTCACGCGTCCACAACTAATCGGCCTCATCGTCTCTCGCGTCCACAACTAATGCCATTCTGATACAGAGAGTCAGAGGCTATAAAATAATCGGCCTCATCGTCTCTCGCGAGCTCGTCCTCTCCCCTCCCATCAACTCACCGCACCTCCGAGGCATCGACTTCCTCGTTTCCAACCGCAGCAGCATGAAGACAGGTCTTGCGTACGAGGCGGAGCAATCGGCGGCCGCTCGCGCAGAGGATGCCTCTGCGGTAGTGGCCGTCGCGGCGGGTGAGGCTTCACCGGGTACCCAGGCCGCTCGTCTCCTCTGCTTGTCTGATTCTTCGACCTCGGTCGAAACGGGCGTCCTGGCCGTCGAGGAGAAGGTGGATAGCAACGCCGTTGCTCCCGCCGAAGATCTGCAAGGCGTTGCAGGCCACCACGGCGAGGTCTTCCTAGACCCGGTGCTGGACGCGGACCTCGACCCCTTCGACGATTTCGGCCCAAACGTTCAGTTCCAGGAGGATGTCGAGGGTGACGACGAGGAGGTACTGCTCTTTTACCGAAACTGTCCCGATCCTTTTTGTGTCATATTACTGTTCACGTGGTTTGCACGAACCTGGTTCTTGATTGATTTGATCTCCTACCTTGTTCTTGTAGACGTACTTGATTCTACGGTTCGTACGGTCAGATTCTAGTTTAATTTCGACTAATCTGCCATGTAGTTGGCTTGATTTGTCATATAATTAATTTATGTGTTCATACTTAGTGGACTTGCAATTGTTGTGGCTTATGTTCATTGCTGTTCATAGGGTTTTCTCGTGATTTAGTATGATTTCTTCTGCCATTTACTTGTTCTACACATTTAATTTTAGGGTTTCTAAGGTTTGCTTATGATAGTGCAGTATTTATTCGATCTGTCATTAAGCACCTGATTATTATGTACTTTATAATTCACAGGAATATTCTGATGACATGGACGACAACAAGGAGCGCAGGGACCAGAAGAGCCGCTACGTTCTGAAGCGGCTGAAGGGTGGTGAAATTCGTTTCCGCAAGCGCGGGGAGCTATTTTGCCCATTCTGTGGCAAAATCCTCCAGAAGGACATCCGCAGCCTGATCCAGCATGCGACGGGTGTAGGCCTAAGTACATCGGGGAAGCACCGCCCTGCAACCAAGGCCAAGCACGCAGCATATGGCCTCTTCCTCCAGAATTACGTCTTGCCTGGCTTGTTCCCAGTCAACGCCCCTGCTGCTGGCCCTCATGCTCCTGGTCCTGTTTAAAGTTCATATGTGTAATCTTATTCCCTTTGGAAGTTCAGCATTAAACTCTACTAGTACAACCGTGGTGGTCTTGTGATGGTAGTACTCTTTTGATGCATTTGTGATGTAGTAGTACTAGTATTTTTTTTTGAAATGGTATAGTACTACTAGTATCTAAGAAAAGTACTCCCTTCGATTCACATTCATTTTACACCAAGAAATATGGATCGGAGTGAGGGAGTAAATTAAACATGGCATCTCGTGCATGAAGCTTGACATATCGATCAGGTTGGCTAGAATGGCAATACAATGCTGCTCATTAGGCAAATGCATGCCATGTAAAGAAGTCTATACTGACATAAAAAAAAGACTACATTGGGGATTAGAGTCAATTGGGGCATCTACAATACAGAAAATCTTGCTTGTAGCTGATTTTGGCTAAGAGGGTTTTACTCACATTACACGTGCCACTTTCCTTGTCTGCAAAACAAGTTCCAATAAAGGAAGAGGAAAGAA
Organism: Lolium multiflorum; assembly: GCA_030979885.1. Classification (NCBI taxonomy): domain Eukaryota; kingdom Viridiplantae; phylum Streptophyta; class Magnoliopsida; order Poales; family Poaceae; genus Lolium; species Lolium multiflorum. The sequence goes on along the minus strand of CM061749.1, from coordinate 57,291,778 downwards.
AAGGACATTGTGGGCGAGATTGAACACCTTTTTTATGTGTTAAGCTGAGGCCTCGTTAAGCTGAGGATTTCGACTTAGGCCTAACAGCTCAGCACACCCACAAATAAATCTCCTTGCGCGCACCACTGTCAGCAAAAATAACAGAATTAGCACGCAAGATTAAGAACGAAGTGAATTTAATTAACTTGGTTAGCTTTTCAAGCAATATATTCAGAGAAAGAGCACACATGTTCGGCTCGAAATAATCGTAAGAGAAGAACAATAAATCTAAGGCACCCCACTTCATCGGAAGAAGGGGCGCGACAACGCATGGATTCATACCTTGAGTCGACGCTGGCTCATAGAAGGGCGGCCGCGCCTCGAGGATGCCGGCGACGTCTCCACCTCGGTATCACATGTGACTGCTTCTCGACGGGCGGTGCGCCGCGCCATGTAGAAGATCTATCAAAAAAGGAGAGCCCGATGACGCTACCGACGCCTCAACCTTGATAGCACCGGCCTGTTGCTCCGCACTGAGATGCGCCACATGCAAGATTTAGCGGATGCGCCAATTTAAGAGATATGTCATGATCGTTGTAACAAATTTCACCGTGATGATGATTTGATCCTGCACTCGGCCTTGAACACAAGTACTAGTACAGTCTCACAATTTTTTTATCATTATACTTTGCGAGATTTAGCGGATGCGCCAATTTTAGAGATATGTCATGATCGTTGTAACAAATTTCAACGTGATGATGATTTGATCCTGCACTCGGCCTTGAACATAAGTACTAGTACATTCTCACAATTTTTTATCATTATACTTTGCGAGATTTAGCGGATGCGCCAAATTCAGAGATAGATCATGATCATGGTAACACACTTTTCAATGTAATGATGATTTGATGTTGCACTCGACCTTGAACATAAGTCCTAGTACGGTCTCACAATTTTGTATCATTATACTTTGCAAGTTTTAGAGGATGCGCCCATTTTCAGAGGTAGATCATGATCATGGTAACAAATTTTAAACGTGATGATGATTTGATGTTGCACTCGACCATGAACAGAAGTACTACTACTGTCTCACAATTTCTTTATCATTATACTTTGCCAGATTTAGCGGATGCGCCAAATTTAGAGATAGATCATGATCATGGTAACAAATTTTCAACGTGATGATGATTTGATGTTGCACTCGGGCTTGAACAGAAGTACTAGTACGGTCACTAATTTTTTTAGCATTATACTTTGCAACGAATGCACCAATTTCAGGTGCATGTCACCAGATCTGTGTCCGATGATGATCATGGTAGTAACCGATGTTCAACTTGATGATGATTTGATTTTACAGTCGGCCTTGAACAGAGGTACTAGTACGGTCTCACAATTTTTTATCATTATACTTGTACCTTAGCGAAATTCAAAATCTCATAGCGGCAAAACTTCCCGCCCACAAAATACAAAAATTTCACACGCTTCCAAATTCCGATTCTACCCCTGTGGAGATGACAGCAAAGTCGGTTGGTGGGGGGGTCTGGCCGTCATTTTTTGGATCACCACCTCCCTAGCCCCGGATACCCTCCCAAAAAAATTCATTTCCCTCAGACCACCCACCGGAACTTCTCAAGTCCCTCTCTCTACCACCTCCACGACCACCGCACCGGAACATCCCCGCCGGACTTCCCTGGCCTACCCGAGCCCTCGCGATCCTCGTCATCCGGCTGCCTGCCGGAGCCGCTTCATCGACGCCATCATCAACCGGACCGGATCATCCCCGCCGAACCTCGAAACCATATGCTCATCCAGCAGTCTACCGCAGTCGCTTCAGCTGCGGCATCGTCCACCCCACCGGAGCCGCTTCGCCGGATCCGTCGTCCACCGCATCGGATCTTGCTCACCGACACCGCTGTGCATGAACCGGATCTGCTTCACCGCCGTGCATGATCTAAACTCTTCTACTGTCGCTTTTCTATTGCTTGCCTGCAAGTTCTTGTTTAATCTTGGGGGAACCTGTTTGTGCTAACGACGCGCCGTTACGTTTTTGCAGATGAGATGAGTAACCATGAAGTGTAATGGCCGTCTCTCCAACCCCAAGTAGCACATGTAGCGTACTTCATCACCGGATCTATCAACCCCAGGAAGATCTGCTGTGACTCCCACAGAGTGCTTCTCCTAATGTAAGTCCCTTGTTTTAGCGCCATGTTCTGGGTTCAGATGCTTGTTTGTCTGAAGCTCTTTTAGTTCATTCCTAGCTATGACCGTAACACGTTGCTATTTTCTACTTCATTGCTAACTTTAAGCGATTGAACATTTTGGTTTGCATTCCCTGCTCTGTAGATGTAGCCATCATAACTTCTATCTTGCTCAGTCGTTGTTACAAAAATTATAGGTATTATAGTAACATCCTGCTATTATTTAGTTCATGGCCAATTTTAAGTAATTGCACATGTTGGTTCGCATTCCCTGCTCTATAGCTTTTGGCATCGTAACTTCTATATTTGGTTTACATTCCCTGCTCTGTAGATCTAGCCATCATAACTTTATCTTGCTCAGTCGTTGTTACAAAAATTATGGCCTGCTACTATGTTGTTTGTGCCAATTTTTTACTCCATGAACATGTTGGCTTGCATTCCCTGTACTACAGGTGATGCCATTGTTTTGTATCTAGTTCATTGTAAGCTAACAAAGTAAGGACTTAGTTTGGCATGCTATCACTCTGCTATCTAGCCTGTAGTACAAATAAACTTGTCATACTACTAGATAATAATTTTGCGTGCCATCTTGTTCTTCAAAAGCTGCATTATTGACTTGTTTCTCTGACTTGGCATGACGCTCACATATGGAAAGCTGAACATATTGGTTTGCATTCCCTCTTATACAAGTTCACAGGTGATCCCACTATATTCTGTATCTGGTCCATCCTAAGCTCCAGCATTAACTATCCTCTATGTGTTGCTCATTACAAGTTTATATCCCGAAACATCTTGATTTGCATCCCCTTCACTATAAGTTCAGGAGTATTATTTAGTTCACGGCCAAAATGAAGTAATTGCACTTGGCACATGTTGGTTCACATTCCCTCCTCTTTAGCTTTTGCCATCGTAACTTCTATTTTTGGTTTACATTCCCTGCTCTGTAGATGTAGCCATCATAACTTCATCTTGCTCAGTCGTTGTTACAAAATTTATAGCCTGCTACTATGTTGTTCATGCCAATTTTGTACTCCCTGAACATGTTGGTTTGCATGGGACTCGACAGTAGTAAGTCTGTTGTTTCATTCTAACATGCTCTGTTATATTGGCTGTTGGTATGCGGCATGCACTCTTTGTTTGCTTATTGTGCGCATTACAATGATCTTGTTATAACGACGAAATGATGAGTTCCAAATTCTTTGGCAAACAATATTGTAGTGTCTTTGCCTTTCCATTGTTGTTGTCTTAACTTGTAATGTCTTTGTTTCAGATATAGGTGCTGCATGGACAACTTAAAAGATTGCCGGATCGCTTCATTGTATTGCTAGGTTTAATTACCATTCAATTTCTCTGGGTTCTGTAATATTTTTTCAATGCCTTGCAGCTGATGTAATATTTAGTTAGTTTTTATAGTTCTTTCGCGCATTTTTTCTTTGGTGCTTGTGGTAAGTGAGGCTATCCGACAGAAATCAATGCTGCGTAAATATTCTCAGTATCTAAATCACGAATTCCCATCCCTTAAACGACCCAATTAAGCGAAATCACATATGTGCCCGCAAAATCCTAAAGCGCATATTATGCGGCATATAAACAACAACTAAACGGGCTGGCCCACTTACTTCTTGGGCCAGCCCATTTGATTTACGGTGGACCCCACACTAATTGGGCTGGCCCACTTGCTTTAAGGTGGACCCCACCCACTACTGGGCCGGCCCACTAATTAGTTGGGCCAGCCCATTTGCTTTTTGGTGGACCCCACATACTAAATGGGCCGGCCCTTTAACAGGAAAGTGGGACCCACCTGTGTTTTGGCCGCCCACTATCTTGTTGGGCGGCCCACTTGCAATATGGTGGACCCCACATACTAATTGGCCGGCCCTTTAACGGAAAGTGGGGCCACAGTGCTGGCCGACCCACTATCTTGTTGGGCCGGCCCACTTGCTATATGGTGGTCCCACATGGTAAACGGCGGCCCTTTAATAGGAAGGTGGGACCACTGTGTTTTGGCCGACCACTATCTTGTTGGGCCCCCTTTCTATATGGTGGACCCACATACCAAATGGCCGGCCCATTAACGGGAATGTGGGACCCACGTGTTTTTGGCCACTATCTTGGTGGGCCGGCCACCCTATATGGTGGACCCCACATACTAAATGGGTCGGCCCTTTAACAGGAAGGTGGGACCCGTGTGTTTTGGCCCGGCCCACTATTTTGTTGGGCCGGCCCACTTGCTATATGGTGGACCCCACATACTAAATGGCGGCCCTTTGGGATAGTGGGACCCACTGTGTTTTGGCAGCCCGCTAGCTTGTTGGGCGGCCACTTATATGGTGGACCCCACACACTAAATGGGCCGGCCTTTTAACGGAAAGTGGGACCCACCTGTGTTTTGGCCGCCCACTTGCTTGGCGGCCCCGTTCTGTAAGGTGGACCCCACATGTTAAATGGGCCGGCCCATTTAAGTTTTGACCATCAACATTAGAGGTTAGGCCCGGCCCACGTAACTAATGGACCAGCCCAGCTATATAGTTGACCGGTCAAACTATGTCATCTGGCCCGGCCCGCTTAAGACGTGGCAGGCCTTGTGTGGGCCTACCATCTACCACGGGGTTTCAGCCGGTTAACGCCGTTAACGCCGATTAACGGCGTCGCCACGTGTCGGTTGCATGACGTCAGCAGTCAACGGGCTCCCGGCGCAGGCAACGGTCCGATTTTCCGTGGCGGAAGGGCGCCCAAGCGCGACGGACCAAAAAATCGTCGTTGGACTTTGCCTGACGCAGTTTCGACAACAGAACCCATATCGTCGGGTTAGGCCCATAGGCGACGAAAAATACCCCTTAGTGGACGATTTTGGGACGTTGTCTATCAGAACTTTTCTTGTAGTGCATCTTAGGAATTAGACGACGCTGATGTTCAACAACAGGTTTTGCATCATCTTCCATGTTGATGGCATGTTGGCAAATAGAGGGAGAAATCCCCTTCAAGTCATCAAGAGTGTAGCCAATAGCTCCTCGGTGTTTCTTCAATATTTCCAATAACCTTTCTTCTTCAAAATCTGAAAGCTTAGCACTAATAATAACAGGATATGTTTTCTTATCATCAATATAAGCATACTTAAGATTATCAGGTAATGGTTTCAAATCAAATACAGGATCTTCCTTTGGTGGTGGTGTTACACCTAGATCTTCAACCGGTAAGTCATGTTTAAGAATGGGTTGACGAAGGAAAATTTCATCAAGCTCATCCCTTTCTTCCCTAAATACTTCACTCTCATGATCCTCCAAATGTTGCTGCAAAGGATTATTAGGAGCAAGAGCAATAGATGCACACTGTTCAACTCTAAAATCATCATTAGGCAAATCAGCTTTATAAGGAGTTTTGGCAAATTTAGAGAAGTTAAACTCATAAGATTCACCAGCAAATTTAGTAACAATTTTCTCCTTCTTGCAATCTATAACAGCTCCACAAGTATTTAGAAAAGGTCTACCAAAAATAATAGGACAAGACTTACTAGCAGCAGAACCAAGTACCAAAAAGTCAGCAGGATATTTAATCTTACCACATAGAACTTCCACATCTCGAACAATACCAATAGGAGAGATAGTTTCTCTATTAGCTAGCCGAATAACCACATCAATATCTTCAAGTTCACAAGAACCAATTTCATGCATGATTTCCGTGTAAAGCTCATAAGGAATGGCACTAATACTTGCACCAATGTCGCATAAACCATAATAACAATGATCACCAATTCTAACAGAGAGCATAGGAACACTGGCTTTCCTAGACTTATTAGGATGCGAAACAATATTAGAAGCATCTTCACAGAAAATGATATGACCATCTTCTACATTTTCAGTCACAAGATCTTTAACTATTGCAATAGCAGGTTCAACCTTTATTTGCTCCTCAGGTTCTATAGGTTTCTTTGCACTTTTATTAACTACACTAGTTATAACAGAATACTCCTTCATTTTAGCAGGGAAAGGAGTTTTTTCAATATAAGCTTCAGGAAGAACATGATCAACAGTTTTAATTTCAATACATTTACCTATAGGTGAATCAGTTTTATCTTTATAAGGTTCATGATACTTATCAAAATTCTTCCTAGGCAATTCAAAATGAGAGGCAAAAGCTTTATAAAAATTTGCAACAACTTGAGAGTCAAGACCATATGTAGCACTCATATTACGAAATTTATCAGTATCCATAAAAGTTTCAATGCATTCATAATCATAATTTATACCTGACACTCTACCTTTGTCATTCTCCCATCCTTCAGTATTTTCTTGGATCCGATCAAGAAGGTCCCATTTAAACTCTTCTTTATTGCGTGTGAATGATCCAGAACAAGTAGTATCCAGCAAGGTTTTATCTTGAAAAGAAAGTCTTGCATAGAAATTATCAATGATGATATTACCAGGAAGCTCATGAATGGGGCATTTGAGCATTAAAGACTTCAATCTCCCCCATGCTTGGGCAATACTCTCTCCATCATGAGGCCAGAAATTATATATGCGGTTTCGGTCTTTGTGAATTTCACTTGGAGGATAGAATTTAGAATAAAATAGAGGCACAATATCCTTCCAATCAAGAGAATGCCCATCCTTCAGCAGTTTATACCAATGCGCCGCTTTACCAGACAGCGACATAGCGAATAATTTCTTCCTAACTTCATCCATTGAAATACCTGCACACTTGAATAACCCGCATAATTCATGTAAAAACAGTAAATGATCTCCAGGATGAACAGTTCCATCCCCTTCATAGCGGTTATCCACAACACGTTCAATAATTTTCATAGGTATTTTATACGGAATTACTTCCTCACCTGGCGCCTCATCCACTACCTTTGCAGTAGTAGTAGATTTCCCAAATAGAAATTCAAGAGAGGATCTCTCCATAATGACTTATAGCAGCAGGCAGAAACAAAATCAGCACGTACAGTAAAAGTTTCCTTACCAATTCCACTTACCAATAGCGCTTCACTCCCCGGCAACGGCGCCAGAAAATAGTCTTGATGACCCACAAGTATAGGGGTGTATCGTAGTACTTTCGATAAATAAGAGTGTCGAACCCAACGAGGAGCAGAAGGTGTTGACAAGCAGTTTCGATGAAGGATTCACTGTAAATGCTCACAGACAAGTTTTCAGGGGGTTTTGATATAGCAGATAAATAAAGTACAAGTAAGTAAAATGCGAGAGTAATAATTGCAGCGAGTGGCCCAATCCTTTTTAGCACAAAGGACAAGCCGGTTTGTTTACTTATAATGACCAAACGTTCTTGAGGACACACGGGGATTTAGTCTAGTGCTTTCGCTTCATATAGTTGATTAATCTTCATTGTTTTGATAAGTGTTGTGTGGGTGAACCTATGCTAATGCACCGCCCTTCCTAGGACTAATACATACTTGTGATTAAACCCCTTGCAAGCATCCGCAAATACAAGAAAGTAATTAAGATAAATCTAACCACAGCCTTAAACTCTGAGATCCTGCTATCCCTCCTGCATCGATATACCAACGGGGGTTCAGGTTGCTGTCACTCCGGCAACCCCACAATTAGCAAACGAATACAAGATGTACTCCCCTAGGCCCATAAAGGTGAAGTATCATGTAGTCGATGTTCACATGACACCACTAGAAGAATAACACCACAACTTAAATATCAAACCATTAAATATTACTCAACATAGTTCACTACTAACATTTAGACTTCACCCATGTCCTCAAGAACTAAACGAACTACTCACAAGACATCATATGGAATCAGATGATATGATGATGATGGATAACAATCTGAACATAAACCTTGATCCAATGGTTTCACTCAATAGCATCAATAACAAGTAGTAATCAATACCGGGAGAGTTTCCCCTATGAAATACTCAAGATTCAACCCTAGATGTTACAGCGGAGACGAGGTGCAGCGGTGGAGATGGCGGTGTCGATGGTGGAGATGATGATGATGATGATCCCAATGAAGTCCAGCTCGATGACGGTGACGATGGCGACGATTTCCCCCTCCGGGAGGGAATTTCCCCGGCGGATTCCTGCCCGCCGGAGAGCTCTTTTCTCTCTGGTGTTTCTCCGCCCCGCAGAGGCGGCTGTGTCTATTCTCGCTTATCCCCCGTGCCTTAGGTTTTCGGGTAGATGAAGTACGCGAAAGAGAGGAGGCCGAGAGGGGCTGTGGGCCCCCTCCCCACAAGGCGGCGCGGCCAGGGCAGGGCCCGCTCCGGCCTATGGGAGGGCCATGGCGGCACTCCTCGGATCCTCCTTTTGGCTGGCTCATTCTTCTGGAAAAATAAGATCTTCGGTGTAATTTCCGTCAATTGTTGATCTACAGAAATATTGCATCCTGACGGTGCTTTTTCCAGCAGAATCCTGACTCCGGTGAATGATTCTCCAATAATCATGAAACATGCAAAATAGGTGAAATAACATAAGTATCATCTCTAAATATGAAATATATCAATGAATAACAGTAAATTATGATACTCCCTCCGTTCCTTTCTATAGTGCCTATTGTTTTTTGGCACAGAAATTAGCGCAAGCAAATTTATTGACACAAAACCCCCCAGCGCTATTTGAGAGAAAAAAGGCTGAAACAGATCGGAGATGATCTGCTCCCTACACCTACTCCTTCCTAATCTCACGTGATCTGTATTTGCTATTTCCTTAACAGACGCGTGCGTGATCTACTCCTTCCTAATCTCACGTCCAGATTTTCTCTACGTGATTGCATACCAGATTTTCTCTACGTGAACAGATTCGTTCCAGATTTTCTGGACGAAACAAATCAGTGGAAGGGGTTATTTGCAAAAAAAAGCACAGATTTCCTCTTATATTCTGAAACAATTGCGAAAAAACAATAGGCATTATAGAAAGGAACGGAGGGAGTATAAAATAGTGATGCAAAATGGACGTATCAGGCCGTCAAGCCCACGCGGCCCCTTATACCCTTTTTGTGACACCCCTTATCCGTGTTTTTAAGGGACAAGAAATACGGGATCTGATTGAGTTTCTCTTAGTCGTACTGTCAAATTTGTGTGCTAACAACAAGGTCATCACAAGTTTTTAGTATATACCACCTCATCAAAATATACAAGCCATAAAATGTTTTTAAGCCCTACCATCAACAAAAATATACATCTATACTATTATATTGCATTTGGTCGTAGGTCGTACAACGCGTTTGGTGAAGGAGATTCAGATCATCCGGACTGTCAAATTTAATCTCACAGTCCACACTTTATTGATCTAATTAGGAAGCAATTTCATGCACGGTATCAATCAATCTCGCATGCGCAATAAAATACCTGCCAAAATTCTTTGATGCATTTCTGCGTTATCATGGCCGTCAAATCATACTCAACAACACCCCCTGGACGTGCGATGGCCTATTGAGGAGTACTTTGTTCCCCCTCCTGCTAGCAATATCATTAAGTCGGGATCGATTTAAATCTTTTTTCTTTCCTATTCTTTCGAATGCAATCAAATAGTAGCCCCAATCAAATCTATAGTTCGAACGAACCTTGTTATCAAAACAGAAACGAATTAATCACCAAACCCACATGCCTCACCCTTCCTGGCGCAGCCTGGGACACAAGGTCGTTGCCCTTCTTTTGCGTCATCGAAGATGCTAATATGTTTATACGCCATGTCTCTCTTCATCCACACGTCCGCATGAAGATCACTACAAGAAAAGTTCTGATAGACAACGTCCCAAAATCGTCCACTAAGGGCCATTTTTCGTCGCCTATGGGCCTAACCCGACGATATGGGTTCTGTTGTCGAAACTGCGTCAGGCAAAGTCCTACCACATTTTTCGGTCCGTCGCGTTTGGCGGCCACGGAAAATCGGACCGTTGCGGGTGTTTTCGAGCCCGTTGATCGCGCGTCATGCAAGCGACACGTGGCGGATGCCGTTAGCCCGATTAACGTTAGCTGAAACCCATGGTACATGGTAGGCCCACACGAGGCTGCCACGCATATGCCCTGGCCCATTTAGTTTGCGGGCGGGCCAGCTGACTTAGTTTGACCGGTCAACTATATAGCTGGGCTGGTCCATTAGGTACGTGGGCCGGGCCTAACCTCTAAGATTGAATGGTCAAAATTTAAATGGGCCGGCCCACTAAGCATATGGGCCGGGCCGAATGCACTCGTTTGACCGGTCAACAGGCAAAAGGGCCGTCAAGCCCACGCGGCCCCTTATACCCTTTTATTTACACCCCTTATCCGTGTTTTTAAGGGGCAAGAAATACGGGATCTGATTGAGTTTCTCTTAGTCGTACTGTCAAATTTGTGTGCTAACAACAAGGTCATCACAAGTTTTTAGTTTATACCACCTCATCAAAATATACAAGCCATAAAATGTTTTTAAGCCCTACCATCAACCAAAATATACATCATCATGTCACCAATATCGCCACCATGCACCCCCATAGATCTACAAAGTCTGTTAGTACTTGGCCAGGTATGTCCCAAGCCTGAGAATCATGTGTGGCGGCACTATGCCGACAAAGCTAGTACCCCGAGCCTTGTTGTCAACTAGGTGGCTGAGAGTCGCCATGGGTGACTCCTCGGTGAAGCCAACAATGTCCATGGTGGCATATGCGATGTCCTTGACTATGCGATGTCTTTGACAACACTAGTTATGTTGGAGAATGCCATGAGGGTCGTTATACACCTAAGTAGAGCTAACGTCCTCCACAGTTCTCCAACGACACCTTCGCAACGGTACTTAGATGGACCTCGTTGAAGCCTTTGTTAGTTCGGACGCCGGTCTTGATCATGGCGAGGGTGGGTCGCTGGAAACGGCCGAACCAGATGACCTAGTCTGAAGATGCTTTAAGATTCATGTTGGCCTCAATGTATACAGTTGTCGAAGACGACAACGCCCGATCAAGCCAAATTATTCTTATAGTTCTGGCTAAACCTCATTGGAGCTATCAAACACGCCATAAGGGCATGTTCAATGACAGGCGCTTAACTGACGCTAGGGTGGGGAAATTATGGAAACTAATCCTAGCGTCTACCGGCGTAGTACATTGCTTCAACACAGGACCACCAGCTTGAGACGCTTGTTTGGTTAACTGAACCACTACGATATTCTTTGCCTTAGGCTAAATTTTAGCGAGCAGAGTTTTGCAGCGATGCCTTAAATCAAACGCCTCTAGGCTACCATGTAACTGACAATCAGCCAGGAAATAGATCCTAGCGCCTGATCTTGGCGCCCCGCGCTGTACATGCCCTAAGGGGAGAGATTCTTTTGCGCAGGTTCTCAATTAGCCTGTGATGGCGGTTCTGTACATGCCCTAAGGGGAGAGATTCTTTTGCGCCTGTGATGGCGGTTCGCTGTATGGTGCACGCCTGGCTTTTATTGTGTAGAGGGAATCATGGATAAAGAATATTGTGAAGGACGCTGAGAGTACTAATTTGTCAAATTACTGATCAAGCATTTATAAAGAAAATTGTCAAGCCTGCAGAAAAAACATCCTTCTGATACTTTCGGTTACCAAAAAAGGCTTAAAACAGTGTCATGTGTGTGACAAACCTTCTCCAGACTGTGGCTGCGGTGAGCAGGCCAGCCTTTAGAGATACAAGTTCAATCCCGCCAATGTCCCACCCGCAGTTCGTTTGCAAATTTCTAATTTAAATTGTTCAGTGGGGGATTGACAGGATCCCGATTGACACCTTGCCAGCTTTGCCCTCCCAACAAATTTGACTACTATGGCAACGAGGAACAAATAGCAATGTGTGCCTGAAAACTTTGGAGCGATAAACAGTTAAACAGGACTTATAAAGTTCTAAAAAAAATAACACTAGGGAACTACTCTAAACCTGGAGTACTACTACACAACAGTTCAGTAGAGGATGAGTAGCAGAGCGTGACTAATGTTTTTGTCTTCTCCAGCTCATTGACAACTTCCATCTTTGTGTTGCTTAGGCCCATATCAACGATTTGATTTCTCTCACTGCCACTCTAAGATGCACTTTTCCTCTTGGTGTCTTACAAACAGGAAATAGTAAAGCTGCTTGAGTAACTTGGGGAATTTAACTTAAAAGGTTTGGTGCTGCCAAAGTATGCATGCAGTCACAAAGAAACATTGCATTGCAAGGAACATAGGTATGTTCCTCTCTGGCACCCTCCTCTTCAATTTCCTTAGTCTTCACATTATGGGCTTGGGTGTAGCACACGCAGGGTACACAAAAGGTTTCCGGGGAACCAGGTACTTACGTCTTATCCTGCGCTCCCTACTGGTCTCCTGTAAAAGAGGGAGGGGCAAACATGTAATTAGAACAAGCATGTTGAACGCACACAACAGGAAATAAATCAACATACATCCTCATCAGAGTCGCTCCACGCATCCGGATCTTCAAGTATCTCCTCTGCGCCCACATGACCACCACTGTATGCATCAGCATTGTTGGGGTGCTTCACCTCATTTGGACAACATTTGCAGTAGCCTTTATTAAAAAGGGGAGAAAGAGGGTTAATTAGTTGCTATTGAACATACAAACTGTATTTCACAGTATTCAACTTAAGGCAAGAATAAGAATACCATTATCAGTGGTCTCAACCATGCAAAAACAGCTGACAACCCACTGTCCATGTGTCATTCCTTCTTGTTTTGTATTCTTTAGTTCAACAAAGAATTGTTTGTCAAACCAGCAATCCAAGCCATCAACACCTTTAAACTTTGCAGTGAAATTCAAGTGGCGGTACCACTCCTCTTCCTCATGAAATGACTCATGTTGTGTAACATCTTTCAGTTCATATGCACGATCCTGAAATAAGAAGCATAGATGGGATAAGGAACTGCCATATGAACACAATGAAGTGTAGCGGCACAAGTACAGGTGTGAAAAATGGAGAACATACCCCCACAAGATTGTGATCCTCGTTATACTGGTCCACCACAGCGCAAACCAATCTGCACACATGCTCATGTCCTTTCTGAAATATATATGACCTTGTACGTCTCTTCATTGTGCCATCAGGCCAAAAAAGACACCGTCGTATACCCATCTCCTGTTGAGAAACACCAGCTTGCTCCAAGCACCTAGATTAGATAAGAGCATCTCCATAAGATTTAATAGATTGTACTTCTTAGAAAGTGGAGAATACAAAGTGATACATGTATTTATATCAAAAGCTGAATATTGTTTCGCCCAAGCGCACGTAGTTAAGTGATACCATGTATTTATGTCAAATCAAAAAAAAAACTGAACAAGTTGTTGATACAACAAAAAAGATGCAGCCACTATCTCATTTTCATATATGGGGCTAGTGTTCTCTTACTGCGCTATTGTGACCAGTTGATGGGACTAATTGCTCTCACTATGACCATCATACATGAGAAGAGAACTGCCTTGCTACAAAATTAATTCAGAAAAAGATGCAACATAAAACTACAAGACGATCTATTTGTAATTAGTTAATTTCTGCAATCCTTATAATTTATACACTATGTCAATAACTCACAAACTGTCATAAACATATTTTACCATCTATAACTGGCCACAAAAACTAATATACAAATTAATGTTTTTTTCGAAATAGATATACAAATTAATGTAGGCCAGGTTTTTAATCAACTTGTTAGCTTCTCTATAAACCAAAGTAGGGGCATTTGTTTTTTTCATTGATTTTTTTCTGTACGAACTGTGGTTAACTTTTGTTGCCTACATGAGAGAAGAACGTGGCTCTTCCGCTCTGCTCGAATATACCAAAAAAAAAGGGATATACTAAGAAATGAACTCTAAAAAACAAACTTGAGAAACCTTACATTTTTGGAACCCGGCGGACATGAAGATATTGATCAATAGCCTCTTCAGCTTGCTCAATGCTCTGAAATGGGCCGCCCACATCAGGATAAGTGTGGAATGATTCTCCACGATCAACCCTGATGTAAAATTCCATACCCCAATCACATTGTAGCCGGGAGAAAATGGGGGACTCAGGAGGAGTTACTGCCTCTGCCTGTTGACAGATCGAGCAGGTGGCATCCAGTATTGTAGTCTCGACCACGTCCTTGGAGGACGAGTCACCTGGTTGTTGCAGCGGGGCGTCCTCATGACTGAAGTGGAACAAGCAGTTGACTCGTTAAGTAGAGAAACAATTTATCGTATGTAAGGAGATGAATAGACAATCTTTACTATAACTAATAGTTGCTACACAAAAATTATCTTATCTACAGCCAACTAGATAGGTAAAGCCGGGAACTTTTTTTTTTTTTTTGCTTTCTTCTAAGAAAAATGTTGAGAGGAAAAATGCTGAGAGAGGCAAGATGTTGGGCATACCCATGTGGGGAGGAGGCGCAGGGACGGCTCAAGCTAGCACAGACTGCCTTGACGATTTGCTCGATGCTTCTGAACCGCGCGGCAGGAAAAGGGTACGACTGGCCGGAGTACCACCCATCGGTAAGGTCGACGAATACCAATGGCCCTTGGCCGCAGATTGTAGTGGCCATGACTTGTCCGCCAACGATTCCAGGTATGCTCGGGCAAGGATCGCTCACCGTGTAGTTCCCTCGCAAATCGATGGACACAAGGACCGACCTCTGGCTATCGACGGGAACCATGATGTGCACTGGCAAGTTGTCGAAGCCCCGATTGCCATGGCCGGCAGCTATGGACAGTGGCCCGAGGAGGCCGAAGGGGGTTGGAGGCGAGATTGGCATGGGGATTAGCTAGGGTTTCAGTCCTTGAGGGATTGGCGACGCCGAGGGGATTCTTCTTCTTTTTTATTTTGTTGAGCAGAAGGGGATTCGTCTTCTAGACTGACTCGTGGTCGGTGCCAAAACCTTCCTTTTAGGCCCGTTGGATCTTGATGGCCCTCCACGGCGCTATAACGCTCAGCAAGCCGACCACGATAGCAGGCCCAACAGGCCCGGCAGCTACCGTTCGGTATCTTCCAATCCAACTCCCTCCATATCGGGGGTGCTGTATGCCGAGCTGGTCGGCGCGGAAGCGGTCGCCGCACACCCCGCGCGCCCAGATTACTAACTGGGCGAAGCCTAACATCAGGTAAGCCGGGTTTTTTTTTGTTTCTTTTTTTTTTTTTTTTTTTAAAGAATCTTTTTAAAAATCTGAACATTTGTAAAATTTTAAAAATCAAATTAAAAATAAATCACTTTTTAAAATCTGAACATTTTCAGATTTGAACAAAAAAGTATTTTTTTATGAACAATTGAATTTGAACATTTCTGAATTTGAAAAAATTTATATTTGAACAATTTTCGAATCTGGACAATTTTCATATTAGAATAATTTTCAAATTTGAACAAATTTTGAATATGAACGATTTTCATATTTGAACAATTTTTTAATTTAAACAGTTTTCAAATTTGAACAGTTTTCGAATTTTAGTAATTCTCAAATTTGATGTTTTTCGAATTTAAACATTTTTCGAATATAGGTTTTTCTAATTTGAACAAAAGAAAGAATAAACAGAAAGAAAAGAAAATAAAACAGAAAACAGGAAAAAAAAAGAGAAAACAAAAGCGAAAAATGTTAAATGGGCCAGGCCCAATACCGACCGGGGTGTGCGGCAACCCGCATCGGCACCGACCTGGTCGGTGTATAGGACTGGCCCTCCATATCCGTTTAGGCGTTCAGTTTTAAAGGTGTTTGGGTTAGTTTTGGAGTGTTTTTTTATCTTCTAAGTATTTACTAGTAGCCTGATAGCTTCTGGTGGTTCTATTTGCAGTTCCTAGGGTTAGTTATCTCAACTCCGAAAACACACCTGTTTGGGAATGCCATGAGTATGTTGTCTTTGGATTTTGGTAACTAGCCAACTGAAAACGAGTATTAGTCTATGTTTAAAATGTTTGGCTTATACTATTATTTTCTGGTTTTCTGAGTACATTGCTTGATTTCAGCCATAGCTAACTCAACTTCAACCATGAGATGAGCTATGGAGTACTTCTGCATCTTTGTGTGTCAGCAATATTTTTATTATAGATCAGTCTCACTTGTGCATGTATATTTTTCCTGATAAGCACTCTCCTAGTTTTGTGCACTGAAGTGTGAATGGGTGAATGAGACATGAATACAATATCCCTGTAATTTACAGCATGTTTGGAAGTTCTGAATGTATATACCCCTGTAATTTACAGCCTGTGGTCATTCTATCTTTTTCTTTTGGAGTGTCATTTTATTTATGATGCATTTTTTGTGTATGGTATGCTCCACAAAAAGGGACCTGCCGCCGCCGACCTGGATCTCCTGCCGCCTCCCCTCCTCTCCATCGAAGCTGGAGTCAATCGTGAGTAACATCCACCCCACCGCATCCTCTCCCTGTACTTCTAGATGCTAGGTTATGCCTTTTTAATAAATGCACGCGATAGCAAGAAGGCGTCAGAAGTCATAGCAAGTTAGTATTTTTATAAATGTCAATGTGAGTTCTTTTTCGATAATAAAGAATGACGATGTAAATTGGTCACTGGATACTCTTCGTTATGAGCTATTGAGAAACAAAATGTCTCTCATTTTTAAGGATGTGGAATCTAATTTTTGTGATCAGAACATTGTATGTAAATCAATATTGCCATGGATTTGCCTTTTCTTGTTGATAACCTTGTGAATTAGCCTTGATGACCTTAGTGCAATCTAGTTCATAATCTGTTGGTATTTGTTCTGATGTCTGCTGCATGTCAGCAGCCTTATAAAATAGAACAAGCAACAGTTGAGTTCATCACATAGGAATATTGTAGTGGTGTATTGCAATAAATAGAGTAGGACAACTAAGATTATAGAAGTAGATAATGTATTATTTATTATGCGATCAATGTTGAGAGTGTCCACTAGTGAAAGTATGATCCCTAGGCATCCCCACTCGTTTGGGCTCCCCACGCCCAAATCCGGCGAAATTTTCGTCCGGATTGGAGGAAGATTTGGCGTGGGGAGGCCCATTTTCCCAGCCGCGAGCCCAGGATGGATGCAACGTAATACGACGAATTCAGACAAAATAGGCGAATTCGTTCAAACATAAGCGAAATTTAATGATATTTAACATATAGAGGCGAGTTCGTACATAAATAGGCCGAATTCGTACATATATTTGAATTCGGCGATTGGCAAACTAAACTAAAACTAAAAGCGGCCTCCTACATGCCGAAATGGCGGTAGAAGGTCGTGTAGTCGCCCTCGTCGTCGTCGTCGGCCCAGGCGGCGTCGTCCTGGGCGGCGGCGCCTCGTACTGGCTGCTGGCCGGCGTCACCGGCGCGTGGAGCGGCGGCCGGTAGATGTCGTCGTCGCTGCTCTCCTCGAGCTTGATCACCTCCCTGGGCGCGGCGTTCGAGGGCGGCGATGCGGCGGCGCGGGCGGCGAGTTGTCGCGCGGCGGCAGATCAACATCCACGCTGCTGCTCCGCCTCTGGCGCTCCAGTCGCGCTGGACCACTCGGCGCGGCGTCGATGGGGAGGCGTTGTCGGCGGGCACCAGGTCCTTCGGCGACACGGCGATCGCCCCGCCGCGGCGTCCTCGCGCTTCGCCTCCTCATCGGCGAGCTGGTTGGCGGCGGCGCGGCGGTCTCATTCTTCGCTGTCTTCCTCTTCCGCCGCGTTGCGGCGAGGAGGCTGGTCGTGGATGACGAGCGCGCGGCTGCTGCGCCTGGTCGGCGGTGGAGACGTCGGCTCCTTCTTCACGGTGGTGGCGGCCACTCTTCTTGGCGGTGGCGCGTCGACCCGCCGGACCGTCGTTCGCCATTCTGGTTCCTTCGAGTTGGGGATGATTTGGGGGAAGACGAGCGAGGAGGTGAATGCGAGGCAGCCCGGGTAGTTCGGCGATAAATAGCGGTAGCGCATGAAACCGAGGCGACGGCATTAACTCGCCGCGTGGAAGCTACGCGTCCGGCGAATCTGACCGGCGGCGAGCTTTTACAGCGCGGAGACGATGCGATGAGGACGACGATCGGTGTCTCTCGCCGACAAGTTGGGGCCACCAGACGCGCGGGAACGTTTCGCGCGCTTTCGTTTCGTCCGGAGTCCCCGAGCGCTCCCCGGGGGGCCGGGGGTGGCGTGGGCTCGCCGGATGGATGAAGGGCCAAATCCGGACGACGAGGGGGCGCGGCGGCAATTACGCCGTCGGATGGAAAATCGGGGGGCTTCGACGGGGGCACGAGTGGAGATGCTCTAATCCCTTTGGTTTGCTTTCTCCTGCCCAAACTCTAGAAGGAAAATGTGATTTGAGACACAACCAACTGATCAGTCTCGTCCTGCGCGTGTACTCTTTAAGATCATAGTGAGTACTCCATATTTAATTAGTTGGTCAGACGGTTCGGACATAGTGTTGGATGTGGTGAAAATGTGCAATTTGCATCCGTGCTTTAGCTCACGATTCGGACATCATGTTGGATGCTTTAACTCTACTGTTCTCTGGACATGATGCTTTGCTTCTCACCTCTGGTGTTAGTGTACATTATCTAAAAAAATGATTGTGAGCTGATTAGATAGTTCTTGTTTGAACATTATTATGAGTCATGTGTATCTGCTGCAGTGTTTGGAGTTTGAACAAAATATTTCTGATTTGCCTTTATTGTCTTGTCCCTGTTATTTCTGATCTGTGCAAAAAATGTCTTGATGGATTCCATGTCTTATTGCAAGAAGCAATAATTAATTATAAAATGAGGTATACTTGCTTTCTTGTTACTTGCATTTGAAATCTAATCACATCCTGTTGTAGAAATACTATTGAAACTGAACCTTCACTACAAGAAAAGTTCCGATCTTCAACGTCAAATTTTCGTCAGGTATGGTCAACCCGACGATATGGGTTATGTGGTCTATATTGCATCAGGTAAAGGCCTACCGCGGATTTTTTGGTCCGTCGCGTTTGGGCGCCCTTTGGTCATGGAAAATCGGACCGTTGCGGAAAGAGTTTGGGAGCCCGTTTGACTGACGTCATGCAACGACATGTGGCAGACGTCGTTAACTTAACCGGCTAAAACCCTAGATGGTAGGCCCACACAAGGCTGCACGCCAGCAGTCGGCCCATTTAGGTTGCGGGCCAGGCTAGCTGATTTAGTTTGACCGGTCAACTATATAACTGGGTTGGGCTAGTAGGTACGTGGGCCGAGCCTAACTTCTAAGGTTGACTGGTCAAAACTTAAATGGGCCGGCCCACTATGCACGTGGGTCGGGCCGAATGCCTTCATTTGACCAGTCAAAAGGATGAGTGGGCCGGCCCACTAAACAAGTGGGTCGGGCCAAATGTCTTCGTTTGACCGGTCAACAAATAAATGGGCTGGCTCAATAGTCATGTGGGCCGGGCCGAATGTCTTTGTTTGTGGACAAACAGTGACCTAATAAGAATGTGGCAGTAGAATGTTTTTGTTTGACCCGTCAACAGGATAAACGGGCCGGCCCAATAATCACGTGGGGGCCACTTTCCTGTTATTGGGCCGGTCCAGCTAGTAAGTGGGGTCCAACTTAAAGCAAGTGGGCTGGCCCAATAAGTAAGTGGGTCGGCCCAAAAAATAAAAGTGGAACCCACTTAAAATAAGCGGGCTGGTCCATTAAGTAAGTGCTAGGGTCCTGGTCGTTTGACTAGTCAACTTGCATGGGGACCAGGTTAGGCTTATGAAGGCTCACTAAATTTCATGATGCTAAACTAATTACGAAAGCAATTAAAATTAAAAGCTGATATCAATGATATACCCAATTAGATACACATTGTAGCATTGTGTCCAAAATGAAATAATTAGGAAAATTACAAGGCAATTAATGTGCCCGAATAAAAAAATTACATATAATCATAGAGGGCTTCTATTAGCATCATCAATAACACGTTGACATTTGGCAATCGCCTTGATTGAATCTTGTGTACTCTTTGTCAACATATCAGCTACAGATCTTAAAGCAGCAATACCATGTCTTTTATAAAGTACAGCCTTGAGATATTTACTGTTTGATGAAAGAAATGGTCTAGGTTGACGGCTATGAGAGGATGCATCAGAAGAGAGATCAGAACTTTTTGTGGGTCTGCTTCATCAGAACTGCATTCTGATAATAATGCAAAAAGAGTTAAACGATGAACTATGCAAACATGTATTAAGCATTGTCGATATGAGATAGTCACAAGTACTAAGCACAGACTTACATTATATCGTTGCATAGGCTCACCCCGGAACCTTTTTTGCGCTCTATCTTCTACTAAGGACTTCTTCATTACAACTGCATTCTAGTAATATTGCAAACATAGTTACAACAGTGAACTATTCAAACATTTATTATGCAATGTAGATATAAGATAATAACAAGTTGCATAAATAAGACAATGTATGGAACTTGTACTAAGCACAGACTTACATCATAATGTTGCACTAGGGTCTTTTTTGGCGACTATCTTCTAATGATGACTGCTTCATTAAAACTGCATTCTGGTAATATTGCAATCTGTAGATGGATGAGTATTGGGCTAATATTTGCGCCGATTTTATTCCATTTTGTTTTGATCACTTCTTGATTTCGTTTAAGATTTGGGGTTCGGCTGTTCGGTTAATTTATGCAAGTAATAATGGGATCTCAATCAGTTAATTTATGCAAGTAATCATGGGATCTCAATCAGTTATTTTATGCACGAATCAAAAGATATCAACCGTTTAATTTTGCAAATAATCTGGAATGTGTTCAAGTTCAGATCTGGAATCTGTTTCTTTGCCTATGATGAATCGTTGGGCACAAATTTTTACAGGGAGGGTTCAGCGAACCATTGCTGTGTACAAATCTGTTGTGCATGAGCTTTGGTTCGCTAACACGTCCATGTAGATATATAACCATGTCTACTCTAACTGAGGTTGGCTCTGTTTTTCCTAACTTTGTTATCATGCACGTTAGTCATCATTGCAACTCATTCACTCATAGTTTCTGTTTGATATGGATCAGGTGTCTGGCAGCAACGTCGACAGCGACGACGAGGACCGGACACCAAGACTCGCCAGGTGCTGCGGAGGCTGCAGGTCGGCCAGTACATCTCCTACTTCGCCAAGGTGTCTACAGGTGCCCCTTCTGCACTAGGAGGCTCGGCCGCACTGACTTCAACTGCCTCCTCACGCATGCCGAGAACATCGGCAACACCTTCCCCAAGGTCGGCACGACGGTGAACGTCCACTCCTTCCGCGCCAAGCACAGGGCGCTCGGCATGCACCTCCGCAGCTTGCAGCGGGTGGAGATCTCCGCCGGGCGCATGCCTCCGCTCAAGCCCAAGGCTCCCAAGGGGAGCAACAAGTGGAGGCAGAGGCAGATGGGGTAGGCGGAGTCCTGGACGTGTGCTGCTGCTGCAAAGCAGCTTCTATTTTGTTGTTAGCTAGGGATCCCTTGTTGTTATGTTGTTAGTATGATGGTGTTGTGAAGAACCTCGAACCTGTTACTATGTTGGCTGCTGTGTATGCAGCTTATTATCTAGGGAGGGATCCCTATTATCTATCCCTATTCTACTATATTTTGTTGGCCCTACTTTGTTTTCTCGATTTACTATGACTGTGTGAATTTATCGTACATTACCCTGGAGATTTGCTTCTAGATTTAACTACATACATATGGACCAGAGGGAGTACTAGATTTGCTGCCATATTGGGCAAACAACGAGGGCCAAAAGGCACAAATAATTGAAGAAAGACAGAAATGCAAGCTTCTCTAGATTTGATACTAATTTGGTGAAAAGGACAGAGAGAAAGAGGGGAAAAAGGTGCTCTTAATAATGCCAATTTGGGGCCGAGAGAGACAGAACCCAGCTCCTGCTCACGTGCAACCAAACGCGGTCTCGTCCTGTCCCACGCGGTCCCTTTCTACCAGCCCCACGCGACGCGGCCCCACACGACGCGGCCCCACACGGGCATGGAGCGGTCAACTAAACGGGAATCCTCCCGTCTGGCTCCTGCGCGGGTTTCAAACAAGGGCTTGGGGAAAACTGAGAAAAAACTAAGTAGCTGGGGAAAACTGAGTACAACTAAGGACCTAAGGGCACGAAAATAGAAATCCCAATAGGAAAAGAAATAGGGGACCAACCAAGTACCCATCTCAAAGCACACACTACAAGAAAAGTTGCCATGGCCGACGAAGTTGAAGTCGCGCCGTGGTTGCTGGTGTACCATGGCCGACGATTTTGGTCCCTCCGTGGTGCATGTCAAAACTTTTTTTTTCTCGTTTTTGAGGCCACCTAGCCCGACGAAAGCGGCCAAAACGTGGCGTATGGTGGCCCGGGACGTGGTGCATCTCGAAATCTCGGGTTCGCCGGCCGAGTCAACGCAAATCCGCACCGCCGAGGGATGTAGGGCCCAGATGGCAGCCTCTCTGGCATTGTTTTTTTTCTACATCGCGCCATCTCGTTCAACGTTCTCCGATCGAGCCGTTTACGATGCAGGATCATGGGTCCCGCATGTCATCCTCTATGAACCAAAATTCTTTCTATTCTTGGATTTTTTGACCCCCTGATTTCTGGCTACTTCCTTTTTCTTTTGATCCCTTGCCGCCTTGGAAACGTTGAGACCGCTGCTGCTAAATGGGACCCGCATGTCATCCTCTATGTGCAATCAACTTTCTTTTCTTGGAGTTTTTTGGCACCTCAAATTTGGTCACTTGCCTTTTTCTTTCGATCCCTGCCGCCTCTCAACGGTGATACAGCTGCTGCTACTTGGGACCATGTCATCCTCTATGTACTATAAAACTTTCTTTTCTGGATTATTTTTGGCACCTCAAATTTGGTCACTTGCCTTTTCTTTCGATCCCTGCCGCCTCTCAAACGGTGATACCGCTGCTGCTAATGGGACCCGCATGTCATCCTCTATGTACTATAAAACTTTCTTTTCTTGAATTATTTTTGGCACCTCATATTTGGTCACTTACCTTTTTCTTTCGATCCCTGCCGCCTCTCAAACGGTGATACAGCTGCTGCTAAATGGGACCCGCATGTCATCCTCTATGTACTATAAAACTTTCTTTTCTTGGATTTTTTTGGCACCTCATATTTGGTCACTTGACTTTTTCTTTCGATCACCTGCTGCCTCTCAAACGGTGATACCGCTGCTGCTAAATGGGACCATGTCATCCTCTATGTACTATAAAACTTTCTTTTCTTGGATTTTTTTGGCACCTCATATTTGGTCACTTGACTTTTTCTTTCGATCCCTGCTGCCTCTCAAACAGTGATACCGCTGCTGCTAAATGGGACCCGCATGTCATCCTCTATGTACTATAAAACTTTCTTTTCTTGAATTATTTTTGGCTCCTGATATTTTTTCACTTGCCTTTTTCTTTCGATCTCATGCCACGTTTGAAACGTTGAGGAACCTGCTGGCTCATGGGACCCGCATGTCATCCTCTATGTACTATAAAAGTTCATTTTCTTGGTTTTTTTCACCATCTGATTTTTGGCAATTTCTTTTTTCTTTTGATCCCCTGCCGCCTCTCAAACCGCTGTTGCTAAATGGGACCCGCATGTCATCCTCTATGTACTATAAAACTTTCTTTTCTTGAATTATTTTTGGCTCCTCATATTTGGTCACTTGCCTTTTTCTTTCGATCTCATGCCAAGTTTGAAACGTTGAGGAACCTGCTGGCTCATGGGACCCGCATGTCATCCTCTATGTACTATAAAAGTTTATTTTCTTTATTTTTTTCACCCTCTGATTTTTGGCTATTTCCTTTTTCTTTTGATCCCCTGCCGCCTTGGAAACGTATGGTAAGCTGCTGACTCATGGGACCCGCATGTCATCCTCTATGTACTATAAAACTTTCTTTTTTTGGATTATTTTTGGCACCTCATATTTGGTCACTTGACTTTTTCTTTCGATCCCCTGCCGCCTCTCAAACGGTGAGACCGCTGCAGCTAAATGGGACCCGCATGTCATCCTCTATGAGCAATCAACTTTCTTTTCTTGGAGTTTTTTTGGCACCTCATATTTGGTCACTTGCCTTTTTCTTTCGATCTCATGCCACGTTTGAAACGTTGAGTAAGCTGTTGGTTCAAGGGACCCGCATGTCATCCTCTATGTCCATCAAGTTTCTTTTCTTGGATTTTTTTCACCCCCTAATTACTAGCTACTTTCTTTTTCTTTTGATCTCAAGCCGCATTACAAACATTGAGACCGCTGCTGCAAAATGGGACCCACATGTCATCCTCTATGTACAATAAATCTTGGATTATTTTTGGCTCTGATATTTGGTCACTTGCCTTTTTCTTTCGATCTCATGCCGCCTTTGAAACGTTGAGTAAGCTGCTGGCTCATGGGTCCCGCATGTCATCCTCTACGAACAATAAAAGTTTCCTTTATTGGAGTTATTTTTGACCCCTAATTTCTGGCTATTTGCCTTTTTCTTTTGATCCCCTGCCCCCGTTGAAACGATGAGGACGTTGTTGGCAGGTCGGTCCCACATGTCATCCTCTATGAACAATAAAAGTTTCCTTTGGTGGATTTATTTTTGACCCCTAAATAATTTCTGGCTATTTCCTTTATTTTTCTTTTGATCCCCTGCCGCCTTGGAAACGTTTGAGAATGCTGCTGCCTCATGGGTCCCGCATGTCATCCTCTCAGAATGATAAATGTTTTCTTTTCTTGGATTTTGTTACCAACTGACTTTTGGTTTTTTATTTTATTTTCGATCCCCTGCCGCCTTTGAAACGTTGACGACGCTGCTGGCTCATGGGTCCCCGATGTCAGCCTCCCCGTACAAGAAACATGTGATATCTTGATTATTTCGCTCTGAGCTATTGCAAACGGATAAATTAAATCTTTATTTTTACATAAACAAACTTATATGTTGAGTGTCCTTGTTTTTTGTTTTTGCGAAGCATAGGACTTTCCTGTTTTTTTAGAAAAATCCGAACTTTCCTGTTTTGGAGTGGGCTGAAATTGTACGAGACAAAAGGCCCAGCAGGATAGTTCGAAGGCCCAGATGTCCAGATGCAGCCCAATTGAAATCTTTCTTTTCTTGGATTTTTTCACCCCCTGATTTCTGGCTACTTCATTTTTCTTTTGGTCCTGTGCCGCCTTGGAAACGTTGAGACCGCTGCTGCAAAATGGGACCCACATGTCATCCTCTATGTAACATAAAGTTTCTTTTCTTGGATTATTTTTGGCTCTTGATATTTGGTCACTTTCCTTTTTCTTTCGATCTCATGCCACGTTTGAAACGTTGAGGAACCTGCTGGCTCATGGGACCCGCATGTCATCCTCTATGTACAATAAAAGTTTCTTTTCTTGGATTTTTTTTCACCATCTGATTTTTGGCTATTGATCCCCTGCCGGCCTGCCGCCTTTGAAACGCTGAGTAAGCTGCAGGCTCATAGGTCCGACATGTCAGCCTGTATGAACGATAAAGCTTTCCTTTCTTGGAGTTTTTTTTACCCCCTAATTTCTGGCTATTTTCTTTTTCTTTTGATCTCAAGCCGCATTTGAAACGTTGAGACCGCTGCTGCTAAATGGGACCCGCATGTCATCCTCTATGTACAATAAAGTTTCTTTTTTTCTTGGATTATCTTTAGCTCCTGATATTTTGTCACTTGCGTTTTTCTTTCGATCTCATGCCGCCTTTGAAACGTTGAGTAAGCTGCTGAATCATGGGTCCCGCATGTCATCCTCTACGAACAATAAAAGTTTCCTTTTTTGGAGTTATTTTTGACCCCTAATGTCTGGCTATTTGCCTTTTTCTTTTGATCTCCTGCCCCCTTTGAAACGATGAGGATGCTGTTGGCACGTCGGTCCCACATGTCATCCTCTATGAACAATAAAAGTTTCTTTTGATGGATTTATTTTGAACCCCTAATTAATTTCTGGATATTTCCTTTTTTTTCTTTTGATCCCCTGCCGCCTTGGAATCGTTGAGGATGCTGCTGCCTCATGGGTCCCGCATGTCATCCTCTCAGAACGGTAAATGTTTCTTTTCTTGGATTTTGTTTACCAAATGATTTTTGGCTTATTTTATCGTTCGATCTCGTGCCGCCATTAAAACGTTGAGGACGCTGCTGGCTCAGAGGTCCCACATGTCAGCCTCTATGAACAATAAACCTTTCCTTTGTTTGATTTATTATTGACCCATAATTTCTGGCTATTTGCCTTTTTCTTTCGATCTCATGCCGCCTCTGAAACGTTGAGACGCTGCTGGCTCATGGGTCCCACATGTCAGCCTCTATGAACAGTCAAAGTTTCCTTTGTTTGATTTTTTTTACCCTAATTACTGGCTATTTGCCTTTTTTTTATCCCCTGCCGCCTTTGAAACTAAGAGGACGCTGCTGGCCCATGGGTCCCACATCTCAGCCTCTCTGAACGATAAACCTTTCCTTTCTTTTTTTTCGATCCCGTGCCGCCTTGGAAACGGTGAGACGGCTCCTGCAAAACGGGACCCATATGTCATCCTCTATGTACAATAAATTTCTTTCCTTGGATTATTTTTGGCACCTGATATATGGTCACTTGCCTTTTTTTCGATCCCCTGCCGCCTTTGAAACGTTGAGGACGCTGCTCGCTCGTGGGTCCCATATGTCAGCCTCTAGGAACAATAAACATTTCGTTTCTTGGATTTATTTTTGACCGCTGATTTCTGGCAACTTTGCTTTTTCTTTCGATCCCCTGCCGCCTTTGTTAAAGTTGAGGACGCTGCTGCAAAATGCGTCCCACATGTCAGCTTCTCTGTACGATAATTGTTTCCTCTCTTTGATTTTTTTTCCACTGCTGGCCAATGGGTCCCCGATGTCAGCCTCTATGTACAAGAAATATGTGAATTCTCGATATATTTTAAGCCGAGATATGTAGGATGCTTTTTTTTCGATCCCTTCTGTTTGTTTTTACCTTCAAATGTTGAGGGACGCTACTGGCAAATGGGTCCTGCTCTAGCATTCTCAACTGAAGGAAAAACTGAAATATTGCCTATTCATTTGTTTTTCGTACTCCATGCATCTAATCCATACTAATTGTTGATCCGGGTTTTAGTTCAACTTAATTAGATCAAATTTGATCTACGAGGGAGTATGTAATATATTTTGGGTTCACAACACTGCACTTGTTAACAACAATCTGATGAAGAGGTTTGTCATTTTTTTAAACTACAAATACACTCTAAGATCTTGCACACTAATAGAATAAATCTTGGAACTTTATATAATTAATGACAATTTTGAAATCGACTATATGAATATATCAAAATATAGAGCCCATGTAGATGCGCATACTGGCTATGCGCATTTAAAAAGAATCATAATCATAATTGATACGAAATAAAAATAACTTTATATGTAGAATCTCGGTTTCTAGAGGGCCAATCATAGGATATCCGTGTTTAAATTAGGAAGGGCCCCAATGGCATGAGTCGGAGGCCCATTAAGTGTTTTTGGAATGTTATCAGCGAAGTAAGCAGGCTGACAGCAATCACCATGTACATGGCCGGCGGCAGCCCAAAAGTACAAACAATTGGCCCATGCAGGGAAGGTAGTACTTTTTTTTATTGGGAAGGTTGTCTGGCTAACCCAAAAAAAAAGTGGTGCTACATGGGGTAATACTTGAACCCGGAATGAGATCGAGTGCCTTGATGAAGGCGAGGCACACATAAATAGTACTCCGTACCATGCCTTGCCCCTCCCTTTCAACCGTTGGATAAAAAATAATTAGACAGATGACTATTAACTAGTAACTGCTACAGTACCAACCAATGTACAGGACATGTGCTACAGTACGTCGTCCACAGTGCATGTGCTTTAGAACCATGAACAGTACATATGCTACATGCTACAGTACTTTGATCTTAGCTATCTATTTTCAATCCAACGGCCAAATCTACAAGTCACCGTACTGTTCATCTGTGCCTTGCTTATGTCAAGGCACTGGATCCTGGACACTTGAACCCATGATCGTTGCTGAGGGTTGCCTATTTGCGCATAATATGTTTTGTCAGCGGTCACTTCACTAGTTTGTGCAAAACATATCCAGCGCAGGATTCAAAAAAACATCACGTTTTTTTCTTTACGTAAACAACAAAACATCTCATGTTCATCACAATCCAGCCAACATAAGCACATAATAATTAATAGTACAACTAGAGAGCTGTACACATAAATAAGGTTTGTCAAGCTTCATGCACTAGCCAACGCAACCAAAAGTCCGAACTAATGGAAAGGGCTAGGCAATCCAATTATACATTTCAACATCCCCCCTCACATGTGACCACAATCCAGTAATGGTACCATCATGTTCACCACAATGCATCATTAAAGAGAGCAGTATACTATTATAGACCAGCTCTCTCTAAAGAACATTTGTAAGACAACTTAATACAGCTGTGATTGATATTGTTGCCCCAGCGATGGGTGATAACCTGAACACCATATAACCTTCTCACAGCAATTGTAACCAAATATGAGCACCTGCAATGATTTGGTGTCAAGCTTCTTGAAGGTCAGGAGGTATCCTACCTTCAAGTCATGTGCTTTGACAAACTCTGGCCATCCTTTGTCCATTAAAACATTGCCATCTTGTTGCTTCAGGTCCACAATCCAGGTGCATGCAGTGGACATCTTCAGGTTGATGGACTCTGGACACCCACCGTAAAACCAGGGTAGAACACGACTGGGGATGGAAATCACCTCTAACTCCGATGTACATAGTACCTTGCAGAAGCTGTCAGGGGTATTCTCCTCATCGATGCGCCCAAACACCTTGCACACTGGGGCTGGCTCTACAGATGTCTCCTTCCATGATAAGCTCTCTCCAAGCTTGAGCTTCTTGTTTGAACACTGCAAAAAAGAGGCCTCAATTAGATAATGCCTCTAGCTTCTGACCGTAATTCCAAGCAAATGCATAATAAAAGGCACCTAGCAAACTCAGCGGATCATTGTTCTTATCAAACACACAGTCTGAACAATAAGCTTCTGAATCTAGCTAGGCTGATATGTACAACCTTGTATCATCAAATTATTCAGCATAGTGTATCATTGTATCGCAGAAGCCAAATCGATATAAATAGTAGCTATGAGAATAGAAATCAAGCTAGCATGAGCCATGCATGCTTGCTGGCTATGTCTAGCATCAGAATAATGCATCTGCAGTTCATCATCCGCCAGTACAGATTGACCAAGCAAACAAAAAAAAATCAGCGTCGGCCTAAAGAGTCCACAAGCCAGACATGCATGCTCGGTGTCCTCATATGTGATCATCGGCCGTGGATTGACCAATAGCATATTTGAACGATTATTACTGCACACATTAGATCCAGTCCCAACATAGCTAGCATGGGTGCATGTGTAACCCGAGTCTTTACCAGAGGATTAATATATACACTGGCTGAGAGAAGTACTGTATATCAAACAATGCTAAGCAACCGGCAATACAGCTTAGATATAATAAAGATGTGACCGGCAACGCTAGTGATTCGGGGGAAACATACCGCCATTGCAGCCATGGACCGAGAGAATCGGGGATGCCGCGCCGCCTTAGTGGAGTTTTTAGATGCGACGTCGCCGCATCCGTAGAGGACGGAGTCCAAGCCGCGTAGTCCGAGCGGTGGTGGACGCCGGTGGTGTAGAGAGAGGACTCAGGGGAGATGGACGGCGAGGGATCTGGGGAGATCTGAAGTTCTGAACATGAGGGGGCTGTGAGAAACTGAGAATGATACATCAGCAATCAGCAAGGGAATAAATGCGCGTGTCCCCCGGTCAAAAAAAATGCGCGTGTCTAGGAGGAACGAAGCCAGGTACGCAGGAATCCACACACAAAACTTCACCCGGCGGGTCACTGGGCTTTATCAGTATCTGGTGGGGTCCGGACCTACAGACCAGTGAGACATGTCGTGTGGGTTATGATCCGTTCAGTGTGCACACAGAAATTGCATTCAGAGCTCAGGGCTTCAGGCTACGTTGTACTATACAGTAATATATCCATTTCTTTTGGTAAAATGAAAACGATACTCCATCTGATCCTCATTACATGATGATAAAATGGACGTCTCTACAACTAATATGTGTCTAGATACATCTATATGAGAGCGTCTGTGTTTGTACTGTGTATCTAAAAAAAATATGGATCGGAGGGAGCATTAAGAGGTGTCCAAAAAAAACTGCAAACAAACATGGATGTAAGCAGTTGAGTATTAAACCAGTGCGTGAAATACCTTTATATCTCGACCATGTAACAATGAATATGAGAAGTTTTTGGGGTTTGACCATCTGCACTTGTGTTTGCTACAATCAGATCAAAAAATTGGTCACTTTTACACTTTCTAAAATAAAATGTATTTTTCCCTGAGATTTTACAAGTTCGTACAAGATAGCATTGACTACATCTGGGATATATCACATTTACACTTACAAATCTATGAATATTTCAAAATATTGAGCTCCGTGTACCTACATATAATACAAATCATCAGACCGCACATTGAAACTACCGCAGCATATCACAGTAAATTAAAATAAAATAAAACAAGTCTAACATATACTATATTAGCTAATTAACAAAGTCTCATCACAGTGTATCTGATCCCCAGTTCAGCTTAATACAAAAACCAAGTTCAGCTTGAACATCAGCAGGGGAGTAACCCAGGTCCAAAAGCAGCATCTAGTTAATTCAATAAAATATTGAGGTTATTCTGATCCCCTCTTCCTAAAAACACTGCAGATCATGCATGCAACTAAGGGTGATCAGCACAAAATATTATCCTCTGGGTGGAGGTGTTACTGTCGTAGATCAACACATTCATCAAGGAAGTGTCTTTCACCTCGAAGACGAGAAGGTCATCAAGCTGCAGTTCATGCGCCTCTGCAAACCCGAACCAACCATCCTTCAAGACCAGTTCACCCTGGTACTCATCGATGTGCACATACCAGGCGCAGCCTACGCTGGTCTTGAGCTTGATAGGCCTGGGAAGAATCCCTTTCAGACATTGCTTGAATTCTCTGGGGATGACCAACATATACATGTCATCGTTGCCGTCCAGTTGCACATAGAAGCGCGAGGGCTGAGGAGGGTCCGCCGAGTGACCAACCCGTTTAGGGCGGCCTTTCCCTCGCCCTTTTAATATACAACGTTGAATTGCTGCATCACGCCTGCCCGTCACCTTTGGCTTTTTGGCTAGTGAATTTCTTTGAATTCTGAACTCGGGGCGGTGCAGAGGACATGTACAATCGACAGTCCTAAGACGTAGTTGCTCATTGACGTTGGAGCGAGTTTGCTTCTGCATCTAGTTAAGCACGGTATATATCAATCAACAGCATATAAATCAGAACGTAGCATACATGGAGAAAATGCATCTAGCTATCTCTTTAATTAGTTTGCACAAAATCTAGCAGCAGCAAGACAATTTGATTTTACAGGTACTGAGCAAGCTTTCAGACTTTCTGAAACAGGTAACATGGAGCATATATTTGTATGTTCAGACTGCGAAACCCTGCTCTGTGATGGATAATATTACTAAACATCTTTTTTTGCCAGAACTAGTACTTAACATCTACTGTTTCCCGTCATTAAAAAAAATTTGCAGAAGAATACTACGGTTTCCCGTCATTAAATTTTAAAGAAAAAAGAACTTGTTTAAGATCCCAACTATCATTGACTACTTACACCTGCATCCTAGTGAGTTCAGGACAACTTACAGCATCTTTTGGTGGTGCCGCCACCGGAGAAGACCGTGCCGCGGGGGTTGGGGTCGGCGCAGCCGGAGAAGCTGGTGCCGCCGCCAGGGAAATCAGTGCCGAGCCAGATGGTGCTTCCAGCGGAGAAGAAAGTACCGCGAGAGATGGAACCGACGCTGCCAAAGGGTAAGAAACGGATGTACTCGTAGATCCTTCTCTAGTCACGATCTGGATAGAAGAGACTGGACGTCCATCAAGCTGCTGGAGGATGCGGTGGATCAAATCGGCTGAGTTCAGGAAATATCGGTGATGTTCATCTGTGTCGGCGAAGCAGCTGCCGGTGGAAGGAGGAGGCGAGCCGTTCATGGCAGTCATTAGTGTAAAAGAGGAGAAGTGGGTGGGAGTATGGGTGGGAGAGAGAGGGTTCGGGACTGAAGTAATTGTAGTCTGCTCTCTCTTTTTTACAAGCATGCGTCCTCAGGCTGATATTTTTTTTAGATACGTACTCAGGCTGCTTTGTCAAACCAGGGCCTCAATGAAGCTAATAGCACGCTATAGCATATCTAGAGGGTCCACGCTTAGTAATTTTGCTCGCTGTGGCGCTATTTGCGAAACAGCATGCTATATCGCCCTAAAACTTCATAGCGTTAGCGCGCTATTTTTTTCAGGCAAGTTGCTTTCACTTTTTCGTGGTGATGAACTAATCTGTTGGTTCCACTTCTAAATCAGAAAATAATATCGCTAATGCTAATTTTTTTAATAAATAATTTATACTATGTTGTTGCCTTGTGAAATGTTGATGTTAGCCTTCTAATATACTTGAGATCTATTTCTATATGTGGTTATGTATGTATGATTCAGTCACTTTTGGACTATATATATCTATTCGTTCTAGTAAAATTATTTATTTTTAGGCTATATTTAGTATTATTTTGAAAATGCTATTTAAAATATACCACACTATTACCACGATATAGCGTCCATATCGTTTGAAGGTGGCTGCCGCTAATTCATTTAGCACGCTATTTTAAACCTTGGTTAAGACGCGTTTGGCGGCCTGCATCCAGGCTGGTGGGGAAATACCGTACCCAAGTGCTTAAAAGATTGCATCTTTTAGCTGGAAAACATTAGGGCATGTCCAACACAGGCGCTACTGCAAGGGCGCTAGGAATTATTTCCTCGTCGTTTGGCGGTTGGAGAGGCTAATCCCAGCGGTAGTCCTAGCGTCGACGCAAAAGAAAGCAGGGGCGTGAAACTCTTTTCACCTGTCCTAGCTAAAGCACCGGAACCAACAGGAAGTCAGTCTGTCATCAGCAATTAGCGCTGCAAGGAGAGTACCTGGAGGATTTTACAATCTTTTGACATTCATTTGTTCTCTATTAGCGCCATATAGTATATAGCATTGTAATGCCCTTATACTCCTCTCAACATTAAAAAAAAGGTGTGCATATACTAATAACAGTTGCTGAAATGAAACTAAAAATAAACAGACATGCACGGTTTACGAAGGATGGAAATACAGAGTTCATCACCATCCGTTTTAAATTATAAGATTAGATTACTTCAATGTGGGTTTACATACGCACTAAAATGAGTAAACAGACACACTGAAATGGGTCCAGGTATATAAGATTCAGAAAAAAGGAAGAGCATCTTAAGATACAGAACAGGTTACTAAATTGTTCAAACATATCGTACAAAAAAGATTATTTGCTCCAGAAAGATTCATGGCTCAGTTTAGGGTTGCATCAACATGCGGATATTTTTCAGACTAGGCTTAAACCACATTGTCGCCTGTCGGGGAAATCCCCAACCATCTTCTGGAAGGGTGATAACTCCCATGAGCTCATTTTCCCCTTGCTGCAGGTTACAACGACAAATACAACTAAATGCTGGTTCCCGAAATGCATAGTACGCGATGTACACACAATTTGACCTCATGAATGGAGTCAATGTTCCATCAGGAGCATTGCCATCATTTATCTTCAGGTTCAATGGATAATTCAGTCCAATGAACAGAGA
Organism: Lolium multiflorum; assembly: GCA_030979885.1. Classification (NCBI taxonomy): domain Eukaryota; kingdom Viridiplantae; phylum Streptophyta; class Magnoliopsida; order Poales; family Poaceae; genus Lolium; species Lolium multiflorum. The sequence goes on along the minus strand of CM061749.1, from coordinate 57,258,024 downwards.
GTGTGTGCCAAGGCTGTCAACTCGACTCCAATTGGGTCCAATCAGGGATAGATCTTTCTCAAAAACATGTATGACAGGGGCAGGACACTCCCGCAGGATAAGGCCATTACCATGATGCAGAACTTCTGCAGGCTCAAGGTGATCATTGCTACGTATATACCGATCTTCATGGATGATCATCAAGCGCTTGCCATCGGCTGATCGAGCTAAAAACCATCTGCCAGATGGTTCCTTCATCGGTGATGGGATCACGAATGGCGGGGCAAGGTGTGCATCTGCATTGTAAACGGAGACAACAAAAAATAGTGTTTGAATGGCTCGGGAAGACAATAATACCAGTAGCTGCAACTTCACATTTGTAGGATCAAATGGAGGATGCAGTCATTATACTTGTATAAAATCTCGAAGAAATAAAATTGTTCCCATTTGAGATGTATGTTAATTACACTCATATTCATTGATGGTAGATACATGTCTCAACCTTATCTGATCCATGATTGTAATGCTTTGAGTACATCGAATATTGAAATAAATTGAAAGTTTGCATGCATCAATTGATGAAGAGGCCAGGGCTAAGCTCCTTATTCATATTCTGACAAGAGCATGCAGTAACTAATTCAGGAATGCATTCATATACTGCAATAATCTGGTTTGGGTTGACAGATTAGTGCACAGCATATACTACTGTAATTCGTTTGTAGCAATGGTTCAGTCAGGTTAGGATAATTTAATGGTGCACAGTCATTTGAAAGGTGAAAAAAAGTCTTAGTGAGCAATTAGTTATTTCAGTTACAATATATCATGAATGGGCTTGATATTAAAATTTATTGCGAAGTATATCATATGGATTGAAGAATTACCAGCCTGTGATTGATCCCAGCAATATGTGGTGCCGGTCCACCCATCCACCGCAACAATAAAGCCGTTGTGCTCGATGGCATCACTGTAATCTACACCCCAACTAGCAAGAGAGAATAACCTCCACTCCTGGCTACCATTAGCCAGGTAAGCGAGTCCAGAATTGAATAGAGCGATGAGCTTGTAATCTGAGTAATGTCCAGCTTTTGTGGGCACTTCGCAAATTACAATCTTCAACAAAAACATGGCACGCCCATACGTCATGTACCTTTCAGGAGGCAAGTCGGGGAAGCCAATCCATTCCTCCCGAAAAATGTTGCAAGTTTCCGACGATGGTAGGGAGATTTCTTGGTGCGTGTAGATGTTCGCGAGGAACCAGTTCCCACCACTGTCCACGCCGGCGATCCAGTCGCCATTCATGCCAACCCAGAATCTATTGTCCATGAACGGCAGGATGGCTGTGCGCCGAGGATGGTCGAGGGGCACAACGTGGTACACCGTGTGGTGCGCACTACTATCATCATAGTGCCAATGGGCAGAATCGGGCATCAGCAAGCAGGGTCCATCCCAATGGTGTAGATTCATGTTGTCGGCGACATGGCGGCACAGCGTTTTGGAGCATGCGGCCAGCCGGACGTCGACTGTAACGTCCAGACTCTGGGCAATGAGATTGAACAGCTCGGCGGGGAGCTTCCCCCAGTCGCCATCCAGCTGGTCGTCGTTCGATGCCGCCATGGAGACGAGATGGATTTAAAAGGGCGGATGCAAGTATGTGTGATTGGAGTTTTGTAGGAGAGTCGAGCGGGAAGGAGGAGTGCTGCGGTTCTGCGGAGGGGTGAGGAGAGAAAGCTATGCAAATGGGAGATCTAGAGGATGAAAAAACTTCTAGCAGCGGTTGGCGAGTGGAGAACGATGATGGAAGTGGAGAGCCAAGGATGGAAACGATGGACATGAAGAGTAGGAGTGGATATGACTTTTTTTATTCTTCAGCAGCTGCATCGAGGCGCCGAGTAAAACTTCGGCTAGGATAGCACGCCACTACGTCCTGGTGCAGTTACTGTCCCGTCAAATCAGTTTGACCACAGAAATGGTTTCTTTATTACAGTATAACTTAATTTTTTCGAACAATATATACTAGTACTCCATTTAATATAATCACTCCGATTCATATTACTTGTCAAATGATATGGATGAATCTAGAACTAAAATGTGTCTAGATATATCTATATTATAGTCAACTAATATGAATCCGAGTTTGTTTGGTTCAAAGGATTTCTAAAGGTATCTTGTACGGAGTAGGATTTTTACACATAGGGATTTTTCCTATAGAGCTTGCTTGATTCAAAGGATTGAGAACCCTCCAAAATACCTATGGATTGCTTTCTCTACAATCCTATCTCTCGGTAATATTGCTATGTGTCTATAACAACTATGAAATGAACTCAATCTCAATAGAAATTTCCTTTGTCTTTCCTAATCAAACAACTAGTTATTTTATGTCTTCGTTTACAAATTAAGATAATTTTTAGGTTATAGGTAATCGTCGAGCTTATGTGATCATCTTTTATGATCAAACTTACTTGATCAGCCGCGGAGGCGCAAAGGAGCAGTGGTGTGCATTAATACGGCCGCATGGGGAAGGCACAGCTAGCGACGATGAGACGTATCGCCAGCATTGGCCTAGGGAACCGTCGCCACCATTAATAAAAGCTATCCCTTTGGGCACCATGTCTCCCACTACTCGTGTCACGCGCGCATGTGGGTTACGGATGGATGGGCTGGGGAAGCCGGACAGAAAACATGACAACCAGGGGGAAAATGAATAAAAATAATACAAAGTCGAAAATATTTCGAAAAATAAACTTTGTACTTCGTAAGAAACTCCATGCGTTTAGCAAATGCGAAGGCAATATGTAGAAACACGTCTAGACCACGTCTAGAACCACTTCCCAAAGCTTAAGGATTATATTGATTTTTAGAAAGTCAAACTATGTTAAGTTTGACTAAGTTTTTACCAAAAGCATTAATATGCAAGATACAAAATCAATATTATTAGATAGAAAATAAATTATATTTTCATATGGTGTCTACAAAATATTATATGTGCTGATAGATTCTTCTAAGAGTTTGGTCGAACTTTACTTGGTTTGACTTTTCAAGAAAAATATACAAAGCTTTAAGCATTGGAACGGAGGTATTTTTCGAAGCACCTACTTGTCTTTAGAAGACAAAAGAAAACATGGAGTAAGGTTGTTTTTTGTGCAAAAGTTTACGTCAAAATCTGGTTATTTGTGTAAAAAGAATCTCAAATTGTGTTATGTGCAAAAACTGCACCAAGAAGTGGTGGTATGTGCAATTTCCTCCATCACACAAAAGGCAAGCCATTGATACATATATAATTGTGAATAATTACAAAAGTAGTAGGCAGCTAATAAGCGCACATGATTAAACTGCTATGCGAGATCTTCAGCCACCAGAAGTCGTTCCCGCGCCTCTCTAGCATTGAAAATCACGCGTTCTGCGACTTCCATCAAAGAGACAAGCTGAGCTTTGATCCGTTCTCCCAGATGAATGGCCTCGTCACAACTCCTACGAGCACAGGCCGTGATCTCATCCACTTCTAGGAAAGACACCGCCTGCCTGTACCGAAATATCTTGATCCCTAACTCTCTGTTCTCCTCCCGCATGCTGGCAAGATCCAACTTCATCCTCCGACAAGATAAGCAAGGGGAGTGATCCTGCCAAAGGTAACAACAAACATATCGAGCGTTACCGGCAAACGAAGGGCACAAATTGGCTGATTAACGAATATGGTCACTAACATGTAGGACAGACTTAAGTGGTGTCTACATGTCAGTGACTCGAAGTACCCAAAAACCAGCAACCCAAAGTCAGCTAGTAATATTAACCTCCGTCTTCAGCTCCTTCATCCTCTTGAACGGCGGGGAAGCTGGCAACTTATCTTCTTCTACGACCTCTCGCTGGAACCTGACGTCGAAGGATGAGAGATCCTGCGAACGGATGTGCTGCGCCTGCGCGTGCGATTCCCCAGGGCGCTTCTGGCGTAACTCGGAGTTCTCCGCGCCGAGATGCGGAAGTTCCGCTCCCGGGGCCTTGTTGACCCTAAGCCGAGATAGCTCCTGTGTAAGCCGACGAAAAATGTTCAAAATGTTACAGATCAGGCATATCATTACCAGTGCAAACGAGGTAAGTGAATCTCCGGGATCTCGCCCAAAGACCGCGGTTGGTCCAATGCCACCACATCTTCTCCGAGATTGACTAACTCCTTTACATCATCTTCTCCGACATTGACTATCTCCTTTACATCATCTTCTGCTCCGAGCTTGACCATCTCCTTTACATCATCTTCTCCTGCGAGCTTGATCATCTGCCTCACATCATCTTCTCCGGCGATATCGACCCTCTCCTGCGGAAGATAACAGATATAAGTCCGAGTATTACCAGCAAAACGAAGGTAATTAAAAGAGGCGTAGTAACCCTTGTGTCCTGGCTAATCAACGGCGGGGACGCTGAGCCCGCATCGTCTCCTCCGAGATCTCCCTTCGCAGGCAGGATTGTTAGAGACAGTGTACTTCTGGTAGTAGTATTTATGCGTGGGGCGCCAGGGGGTCGAGAAGCTAGGACTGCATCTTCTCCTCCGAGCTCTTCCTTGGTAGACATGACAAATGAAACGAGGTGTGGGGGGCGTAAAAGGTATAAAATGGCGGACGGCCGCCCCGCCTCGGCCCTCCAAGGCTTAATTTTTTTGCCTTACTAAACTAAAAACCCTATTTTGCGTCTCACACGGACTGCCCTCAGAGGGCTGCAGGGTCCCATATGCGTGCAGGTCCCACACTTTAGTGAGCACAAATCATATGCGGTAGGTAGGCAAACTTCCAACAATCTTCTTTGTCAAGTGAAGACACGTCGTCAAGACTCTCTCTCTCTCTCCCCCCTTTTGTCATTGAAAAAAAAAGAATATTAGACGGGCGCGTAGCCTGCACTGCAGGGGGGCGATTTTGACAAAAGTAATCCTTTTGGCGAAGAAAAACACAGAAAGCCACACAAAAAGGTTAGTCCAGTGAAATAGATTGCTCAGAGGGTCAGTCCGTAATTTTCTTTGCCAAAAGGGTTATTTCTGTCAAAATCGCCGCACTGCAGGTTTGCAGCACTGAAAAACCTTGCGTGCCAGTCAACATCACTTCCCGGATAGGGGGAAAATATCTAGTGATACCATCCCTTACATGATACCATGATACCACTTCATAATATTTGAATTCTAAGTGTCGAAAAATTTAGAAAAAAAACCTTGTGATGCTACCCTAAATTTGTGGGACCCCAAAAAACTTGCAAATCAAGCCAAAGAAACACGATCCCCCCCCCCCCCATGATTTTGACCTAAATTTGAAATCAAGCCAAAGGTGGTTCAAAAACGGCAATCGGAAATCATGGATTGTTCATCATTTTTCTATATAGCTAGGGAAAATAGCAGACATGCCATACCAATGTTTTAGAAAAGAGCCCTTCAAAAAAGTGTGGCAACATATATGTTGGAATTCGACCATCTTAATTTCTTCCCACGTGTGAGCTTTGGTACTACTACTACACAAGAACCATGTCAAACTTTTGAATCATGGCCCATTTTATGTATATATTTGCAACTTTTCATGCACGCATGAAAACTTTGCAAAATATGTGCATTTTGGGTTGTCGCACATAAATGTGTGTTTACTTGTCTGCCACCAATTAATCCAATTCTCATTTGTGGGGAAACATGACACGAGATGGCCATTTCCAAAGTTTCATGAATTATCTCAAAGTGAATCCATATATGTACAATTTTTGGGGGCTAAATTTCATGTTTTAAACCTAGCTAGTATTTGACCAAGATTCAAATGGGCATAAAATTCAAAAAAAAACAGAAAAATGAAAAACCAAAGCACATAGCCTTCTTATGTCATATAGTAAGAATTCAAGTTGATAAACAAGGTCTAGACATATTCAAACTAGAAAAATCATGTATCTACCCCTAACACTCTAAACTCTGTCTTATGAAGTCAAGCATGAAGAGAAGTGGTTTTGGGTTTCAAACATGGAAATTTCAAAAACCTCCCAAAAGCTTCATTTTAGAGTGACTAAGAAGGATCCATGCTTACCTTTTAATTTTTAGATTTTAAACTTGTTTAAATCTTTGTGAAACCTAGGATTTGACCAAGATTCAAATGGGCATAAAAAATCAGGAAAAAGCCAAAAGAATGATAAACCAAAGCACATAGCATTCTTATGTCATACAGTAAGCATTCAAGTTGATTAACAAGGTCTAGACATATTCAAACTAGAAAATCATGTATATATCTGTCCCTAACCTTAAACTCTGTCTTATATATGAAGTCAATCATGAAGAGAAGTGGTTTGGGTTTCAAACATGAAAATTTCAAGAACATCCCAAAAGCCGCTTCATTTTAGAGTGACTAAGAAGGATCCAGGCTTACCTTTTCGTTTTCATATTATATACTTGTTTAAATCCAGGTCAAACATAGGATTTGACCAAGATTCAAATGGGCATAAAATAAAAAAATAGAAGAATGAAAAACAAAAGCACATAGTCTTCGTATGTCATATAGTAAGCTTTCAAGTTGATAAACAAGGTTTAGACATGTTCAAACCAGACAAATCATGTATCTAGCCCCTAACCATAAACTCGGTCGATCTTATGAAGTCTAGCATGAAGAGAAGTCGTATTGGTTTAAAACATGAAAATTTCAAGAACCACCCAAAATCTTCAAATGGGCATAAAATTCAAAAAAACCAGAAAAATGAAAAACCAAAGCACATAGCCTTCTTATGTCATATAGTAAGAATTCAAGTTGATAAACAAGGTCTAGACATATTCAAACTAGACAAATCATGTATCTACCCCTAACACTCTAAACTCTGTCTTATGAAGTCAAGCATGAAGAGAAGTGGTTTTTGGGTTTCAAACATGGAAATTTCAAAAACCTCCCAAAAGCTTCATTTTAGAGTGACTAAGAAGGATCCATGCTTACCTTTTAATTTTTAGATTTTAAACTTGTTTAAATCTTTGTGAAACCTAGGATTTGACCAAGATTCAAATGGGCATAAAAATTCAGGAAAAAACCAAAAGATTGATAAACCAAAGCACATAGCATTCTTATGTCATACAGTAAGCATTCAAGTTGATTAACAAGGTCTAGACATATTCAAACTAGAAAATCATGTATATATCTGTCCCTAACCTTAAACTCTGTCTTATATATGAAGTCAATCATGAAGAGAAGTGGTTTGGGTTTCAAACATGAAAATTTCAAGAACATCCCAAAAGCCGCTTCATTTTAGAGTGACTAAGAAGGATCCATGCTTACCTTTTCGTTTTCATATTATATACTTGTTTAAATCCAGGTCAAACATAGGATTTGACCAAGATTCAAATGGGCATAAAATAAAATAAAATAGAAGAATGAAAAACAAAAGCACATAGTCTTCGTATGTCATATAGTAAGCTTTCAAGTTGATAAACAAGGTTTAGACATGTTCAAACCAGACAAATCATGTATCTACCCCCTAACCATAAACTCGATCGATCTTATGAAGTCTAGCCTGAAGAGAAGTCGTATTGGTTTCAAACATGAAAATTTCAAGAACCTCCCAAAATCTTCAAATGGGCATAATATTCAAAAAAACCAGAAAAATGAAAAACCAAAGCACATAGCCTTCTTATGTCATATAGTAAGAATTCAAGTTGATAAACAAGGTCTAGACATATTCAAACTAGACAAATCATGTATCTACCCCTAACACTCTAAACTCTGTCTTATGAAGTCAAGCATGAAGAGAAGTGGTTTTGGGTTTCAAACATGGAAATTTCAAAAACCTCCCAAAAGCTTCATTTTAGAGTGACTAAGAAGGATCCATGCTTACCTTTTAATTTTCAGATTTTAAACTTGTTTAAATCTTTGTGAAACCTAGGATTTGACCAAGATTCAAATGGGCATAAAAATTCAGGAAAAAACCAAAAGAATGATAAACCAAAGCACATAGCATTCTTATGTCATATAGTAAGCATTCAAGTTGATAAATAAGGTCTAGACATATTCAAACTAGAAAATCATGTATATATCTGCCCCTAACCCTAAACTCTGTCTTATATATGAAGCAATCATGAAGAGAAGTGGTTTTGGGTTTCAAACATGAAAATTTCAAGAACATCCCAAAAGTCGCTTCATTTTAGAGTGACTAAGAAGGATCCAGGCTTACCTTTTCGTTTTCATATTTTATACTTGTTTAAATCCAGGTCAAACATAGGATTTGACCAAGATTCAAATGGGCATAAAATAAAAAAATAGAAGAATGAAAAACAAAAGCACATAGTCTTCTTATGTCATATAGTAAGCCTTGCAAGTTGGTAAACAAGGTTTAGACATGTTCAAACCAGACAAATCATGTATCTAGCCCCTAACCATAAACTCGGTCGATCTTATGAAGTCTAGCATGAAGAGAAGTCGTATTGGTTTCAAACATGAAAATTTCAAGAACCACCCAAAATCTTCAAATGGGCATATAACATTCAAAAAACTAGAAAAATGAAAAACCAAAGCACATATATAGCCTTCTTATGTCATATAGTAAGCATTCAAGTTGATAAACAAGCATGTCTAGACATATTCAAACCCGACAAATCATGTATCTACCCCCTAACCCTAAACTCTGCATGTCTTATGAAGTCAACCATGAAGAGAAGTGGTTTTTGGGTTTCAAACATTGAGATTTCAAGAACCCCCCAAAAGCTTCATTTTAGAATGACTAGCTAGGAAGGATCCAGGCTTACCTTTTCATTTTCATGTTATAGACTTGTTTAAATCTTGGTCAAACCTAGGATTTGACCAAGATTCAAATGGGCATAAACATTCAAAAAAATCAAAAAATCAAAAACCAAAGCTAGCACATATAGTCTTCTTATGTCATATAGTAAGAATTGAAGTTGATAAACAAGGTCTAGACATATTCAAACTAGACAAATCATGTATCTACCCCCTAAAGCCCTAAACTAGCTTTGTCTTATGAAGTCAAGCATGAAGAGAAGTGTTTTTGGGTTTCAGACATGGAAATTTTGAAAACCTCCCAAAAACTTCATCTTAGAGTGACAAAGAAGGATCCAAGCTTACCTTTTCATTTTCATGTTTTAAGCTTGTTTAAATATTGGTCAAGCCTAGGATTTGACCAAGATTCAAATGGGCATAAAAATTCTGGAAAAATAAAAAAATAAAAAGCAAACATAGTCTTCTTACGTCATATATATCTATAGTAAGCATATTCAAGTAGATAAACAAGGTATAGACATATTCAAAACAGACAAATCTGTATCTACCCCCTAACCCTAAACTCGGTCTTATGATGCCTAGCATGAAGAGAAGTCGTTTTGGGTTTCAAACGTTTAAGCCAAAAGCCCCATTTCATATATTTCAAATTTGGTTCAAATTTGAAAGACATACAAGTTATAGCACACATAGTGCATACATGTTCACACATTCTGCACTAGATGCTAATTAACCCTATAGTTTGAGGCCATTTGGATGAGGTCGAAAAAAATCTTGGATTAGAAATGGGGTTGTTCGAACCCCGTAGTTGGATTTTTTATGAACTTGATCTGTAGTACTGGGCAAAACCCTAGTTTAACGTATTTAATTATAGATTCGTAGGTTGATTTTTCTACCTTTTTATTATTATTACTATGCAGCACATGTGTGTTTGCCCGTCGAGTGAAACTCGGAGGAAGAGGGATCACTCGGAAGGAGAGAAGAAGGGAGAGCATTATGGTGTCTCCCCTTTTTCGGGTGATGATGTTGACTTTTGTGCAGGGTTTGTCAGTGAGCAGGAGGTGCGAGCGAGCGAGCGAGCGAGCGAGAGCGAGGCCGAGAATGAGAGAGATTTGTTTTTTTTTGTGAGAGGGACAACCGAAGGATCCAGAAGGACCCACAGATTTCCAAAACGCATCCTGATGCGTCTTCTCTTGACAAAGAAGATGGCTTGGAGTTTGCGTACCTACTGCACTTGACTTGTGCTCACTGAAGTGTGGGACCTCACGCATGGGCGCCACACGTAAGTGACAGACCTGTTGGCAATGTTGGTGTAAAAACTCGGTTGATTATTATAGTGCATTAGAACAAAGTTTCCTATGGATTCAACGGCAGGAAATCCAAGTTAACTCATTTACATGACATTATTTTTTCCATGAAGCAAAGTTAACACATCTATCAATTGGTACATTTTGGAGTGACTAAGAAGGATCCATGCTTATTCGTTTTCACGTGTTAAATTTGTTTAAATCTTGCTCAAACCTAGGATTTCACCAAGATTGAAATGGGCATGAAAATTCAAAAAAAAATGAAATACCAATGCACATAGTCTTCTTCTGTCATATAGTAAGCATTCAAGATGATAAACAAGGTCTAGACATATTCAAACCAGGCAAATCATGTATCTACTCCCTAACGACCCTAAACTCCGTCTTATGAAGTAAGGCATGAAGAGAAGTGGTTTTGGGTTTCAAACATGCAAATTTCAAAAACCCCCCAAAAGCTTCATTTTAGAGTGACTAAGAAGGATCGAGGCTTACCTTTTCATTTTCATGTTTTAAACTTGTTTAAATCTTGGTCAAACCTAGCTAGTATTTGACCAAGATTCAAATGGGCATGCATAAAATTCAAAAAAAATCAGAAAAATGAAAAACCAAAGCACATAGCCTTCTTATGTCATATAGTAAGAATTCAAGTTGATAAACAAGGTCTAGACGTATTCAAACTAGACAAATCATGTATCTACCCCTAACACTCTAAACTCTGTCTTATGAAGTCAATTAAGCATGAAGAGAAGTGGTTTTGGGTTTCAAACATGGAAATTTCAAAAACCTCCCAAAAGCTTCATTTTAGAGTGACTAAGAAGGATCCATGCTTACCTTTTAATTTTCAGATTTTAAACTTGTTTAAATCTTTGTGAAACCTAGGATTTGACCAAGATTCAAATGGGCATAAAAATTCAGGAAAAAACCAAAAGATTGATAAACCAAAGCACATAGCATTCTTATGTCATACAGTAAGCATTCAAGTTGATTAACAAGGTCTAGACATATTCAAACTAGAAAATCATGTATATATCTGTCCCTAACCTTAAACTCTGTCTTATATATGAAGTCAATCATGAAGAGAAGTGGTTTGGGTTTCAAACATGAAAATTTCAAGAACATCCCAAAAGCCGCTTCATTTTAGAGTGACTAAGAAGGATCCATGCTTACCTTTTCGTTTTCATATTATATACTTGTTTAAATCCAGGTCAAACATAGGATTTGACCAAGATTCAAATGGGCATAAAATAAAATAAAATAGAAGAATGAAAAACAAAAGCACATAGTCTTCGTATGTCATATAGTAAGCTTTCAAGTTGATAAACAAGGTTTAGACATGTTCAAACCAGACAAATCATGTATCTACCCCCTAACCATAAACTCGATCGATCTTATGAAGTCTAGCCTGAAGAGAAGTCGTATTGGTTTCAAACATGAAAATTTCAAGAACCTCCCAAAATCTTCAAATGGGCATAATATTCAAAAAAACCAGAAAAATGAAAAACCAAAGCACATAGCCTTCTTATGTCATATAGTAAGAATTCAAGTTGATAAACAAGGTCTAGACATATTCAAACTAGACAAATCATGTATCTACCCCTAACACTCTAAACTCTGTCTTATGAAGTCAAGCATGAAGAGAAGTGGTTTTTGGGTTTCAAACATGGAAATTTCAAAAACCTCCCAAAAGCTTCATTTTAGAGTGACTAAGAAGGATCCATGCTTACCTTTTAATTTTCAGATTTTAAACTTGTTTAAATCTTTGTGAAACCTAGGATTTGACCAAGATTCAAATGGGCATAAAAATTCAGGAAAAAACCAAAAGAATGATAAACCAAAGCACATAGCATTCTTATGTCATATAGTAAGCATTCAAGTTGATAAATAAGGTCTAGACATATTCAAACTAGAAAATCATGTATATATCTGCCCCTAACCCTAAACTCTGTCTTATATATGAAGCAATCATGAAGAGAAGTGGTTTTGGGTTTCAAACATGAAAATTTCAAGAACATCCCAAAAGTCGCTTCATTTTAGAGTGACTAAGAAGGATCCAGGCTTACCTTTTCGTTTTCATATTTTATACTTGTTTAAATCCAGGTCAAACATAGGATTTGACCAAGATTCAAATGGGCATAAAATAAAAAAATAGAAGAATGAAAAACAAAAGCACATAGTCTTCTTATGTCATATAGTAAGCCTTGCAAGTTGGTAAACAAGGTTTAGACATGTTCAAACCAGACAAATCATGTATCTAGCCCCTAACCATAAACTCGGTCGATCTTATGAAGTCTAGCATGAAGAGAAGTCGTATTGGTTTCAAACATGAAAATTTCAAGAACCACCCAAAATCTTCAAATGGGCATATAACATTCAAAAAACTAGAAAAATGAAAAACCAAAGCACATATATAGCCTTCTTATGTCATATAGTAAGCATTCAAGTTGATAAACAAGCATGTCTAGACATATTCAAACCCGACAAATCATGTATCTACCCCTAACCCTAAACTCTGCATGTCTTATGAAGTCAACCATGAAGAGAAGTGGTTTTGGGTTTCAAACATTGAGATTTCAAGAACCCCCCAAAAGCTTCATTTTAGAATGACTAGCTAGGAAGGATCCAGGCTTACCTTTTCATTTTCATGTTATAGACTTGTTTAAATCTTGGTCAAACCTAGGATTTGACCAAGATTCAAATGGGCATAAACATTCAAAAAAATCAAAAAATCAAAAACCAAAGCTAGCACATATAGTCTTCTTATGTCATATAGTAAGAATTGAAGTTGATAAACAAGGTCTAGACATATTCAAACTAGACAAATCATGTATCTACCCCCTAAAGCCCTAAACTAGCTTTGTCTTATGAAGTCAAGCATGAAGAGAAGTGTTTTTGGGTTTCAGACATGGAAATTTTGAAAACCTCCCAAAAACTTCATCTTAGAGTGACAAAGAAGGATCCAAGCTTACCTTTTCATTTTCATGTTTTAAGCTTGTTTAAATATTGGTCAAGCCTAGGATTTGACCAAGATTCAAATGGGCATAAAAATTCTGGAAAAATAAAAAAAAAACCAAAGCACATAGTCTTCTTACGTCATATATATCTATAGTAAGCATATTCAAGTAGATAAACAAGGTATAGACATATTCAAAACAGACAAATCCTGTATCTACCCCCTAACCCTAAACTCGGTCTTATGATGCCTAGCATGAAGAGAAGTCGTTTTGGGTTTCAAACGTTTAAGCCAAAAGCCCCATTTCATATATTTCAAATTTGGTTCAAATTTGAAAGACATACAAGTTATAGCACACATAGTGCATACATGTTCACACATTCTGCACTAGATGCTAATTAACCCTATAGTTTGAGGCCATTTGGATGAGGTCGAAAAAATCTTGGATTAGAAATGGGGTTGTTCGAACCCCGTAGTTGGATTTTTTATGAACTTGATCTGTAGTACTGGGCAAAACCCTAGTTTAACGTATTTAATTATAGATTCGTAGGTTGATTTTTCTACCTTTTTATTATTATTACTATGCAGCACATGTGTGTTTGCCCGTCGAGTGAAACTCGGAGGAAGAGGGATCACTCGGAAGGAGAGAAGAAGGGAGAGCATTATGGTGTCTCCCCTTTTTCGGGTGATGATGTTGACTTTTGTGCAGGGTTTGTCAGTGAGCAGGAGGTGCGAGCGAGCGAGCGAGCGAGTCGAGCGAGGCCGAGAATGAGAGAGATTTGTTTTTTTGTGAGAGGGACAACCGAAGGATCCAGAAGGACCCACAGATTTCCAAAACGCATCCTGATGCGTCTTCTCTTGACAAAGAAGATGGCTTGGAGTTTGCGTACCTACTGCACTTGACTTGTGCTCACTGAAGTGTGGGACCTCACGCATGGGCGCCACACGTAAGTGACAGACCTGTTGGCAATGTTGGTGTAAAAACTCGGTTGATTATTATAGTGCATTAGAACAAAGTTTCCTATGGATTCAACGGCAGGAAATCCAAGTTAACTCATTTACATGACATTATTTTTTCCATGAAGCAAAGTTAACACATCTATCAATTGGTACATTTTGGAGTGACTAAGAAGGATCCATGCTTATTCGTTTTCACGTGTTAAATTTGTTTAAATCTTGCTCAAACCTAGGATTTCACCAAGATTGAAATGGGCATGAAAATTCAAAAAAAAATGAAATACCAATGCACATAGTCTTCTTCTGTCATATAGTAAGCATTCAAGATGATAAACAAGGTCTAGACATATTCAAACCAGGCAAATCATGTATCTACTCCCTAACGACCCTAAACTCCGTCTTATGAAGTAAGGCATGAAGAGAAGTGGTTTTGGGTTTCAAACATGCAAATTTCAAAAACCCCCCAAAAGCTTCATTTTAGAGTGACTAAGAAGGATCGAGGCTTACCTTTTCATTTTCATGTTTTAAACTTGTTTAAATCTTGGTCAAACCTAGCTAGTATTTGACCAAGATTCAAATGGGCATGCATAAAATTCAAAAAAAATCAGAAAAATGAAAAACCAAAGCACATAGCCTTCTTATGTCATATAGTAAGAATTCAAGTTGATAAACAAGGTCTAGACGTATTCAAACTAGACAAATCATGTATCTACCCCTAACACTCTAAACTCTGTCTTATGAAGTCAATTAAGCATGAAGAGAAGTGGTTTTGGGTTTCAAACATGGAAATTTCAAAAACCTCCCAAAAGCTTCATTTTAGAGTGACTAAGAAGGATCCATGCTTACCTTTTAATTTTCAGATTTTAAACTTGTTTAAATCTTTGTGAAACCTAGGATTTGACCAAGATTCAAATGGGCATAAAAATTCAGGAAAAAACCAAAAGATTGATAAACCAAAGCACATAGCATTCTTATGTCATACAGTAAGCATTCAAGTTGATTAACAAGGTCTAGACATATTCAAACTAGAAAATCATGTATATATCTGTCCCTAACCTTAAACTCTGTCTTATATATGAAGTCAATCATGAAGAGAAGTGGTTTGGGTTTCAAACATGAAAATTTCAAGAACATCCCAAAAGCCGCTTCATTTTAGAGTGACTAAGAAGGATCCATGCTTACCTTTTCGTTTTCATATTATATACTTGTTTAAATCCAGGTCAAACATAGGATTTGACCAAGATTCAAATGGGCATAAAATAAAATAAAATAGAAGAATGAAAAACAAAAGCACATAGTCTTCGTATGTCATATAGTAAGCTTTCAAGTTGATAAACAAGGTTTAGACATGTTCAAACCAGACAAATCATGTATCTACCCCCTAACCATAAACTCGATCGATCTTATGAAGTCTAGCCTGAAGAGAAGTCGTATTGGTTTCAAACATGAAAATTTCAAGAACCTCCCAAAATCTTCAAATGGGCATAATATTCAAAAAAACCAGAAAAATGAAAAACCAAAGCACATAGCCTTCTTATGTCATATAGTAAGAATTCAAGTTGATAAACAAGGTCTAGACATATTCAAACTAGACAAATCATGTATCTACCCCTAACACTCTAAACTCTGTCTTATGAAGTCAAGCATGAAGAGAAGTGGTTTTGGGTTTCAAACATGGAAATTTCAAAAACCTCCCAAAAGCTTCATTTTAGAGTGACTAAGAAGGATCCATGCTTACCTTTTAATTTTCAGATTTTAAACTTGTTTAAATCTTTGTGAAACCTAGGATTTGACCAAGATTCAAATGGGCATAAAAATTCAGGAAAAAACCAAAAGAATGATAAACCAAAGCACATAGCATTCTTATGTCATATAGTAAGCATTCAAGTTGATAAATAAGGTCTAGACATATTCAAACTAGAAAATCATGTATATATCTGCCCCTAACCCTAAACTCTGTCTTATATATGAAGCAATCATGAAGAGAAGTGGTTTTGGGTTTCAAACATGAAAATTTCAAGAACATCCCAAAAGTCGCTTCATTTTAGAGTGACTAAGAAGGATCCAGGCTTACCTTTTCGTTTTCATATTTTATACTTGTTTAAATCCAGGTCAAACATAGGATTTGACCAAGATTCAAATGGGCATAAAATAAAAAAATAGAAGAATGAAAAACAAAAGCACATAGTCTTCTTATGTCATATAGTAAGCCTTGCAAGTTGGTAAACAAGGTTTAGACATGTTCAAACCAGACAAATCATGTATCTAGCCCCTAACCATAAACTCGGTCGATCTTATGAAGTCTAGCATGAAGAGAAGTCGTATTGGTTTCAAACATGAAAATTTCAAGAACCACCCAAAATCTTCAAATGGGCATATAACATTCAAAAAACTAGAAAAATGAAAAACCAAAGCACATATATAGCCTTCTTATGTCATATAGTAAGCATTCAAGTTGATAAACAAGCATGTCTAGACATATTCAAACCCGACAAATCATGTATCTACCCCTAACCCTAAACTCTGCATGTCTTATGAAGTCAACCATGAAGAGAAGTGGTTTTTGGGTTTCAAACATTGAGATTTCAAGAACCCCCCAAAAGCTTCATTTTAGAATGACTAGCTAGGAAGGATCCAGGCTTACCTTTTCATTTTCATGTTATAGACTTGTTTAAATCTTGGTCAAACCTAGGATTTGACCAAGATTCAAATGGGCATAAACATTCAAAAAAATCAAAAAATCAAAAACCAAAGCTAGCACATATAGTCTTCTTATGTCATATAGTAAGAATTGAAGTTGATAAACAAGGTCTAGACATATTCAAACTAGACAAATCATGTATCTACCCCCTAAAGCCCTAAACTAGCTTTGTCTTATGAAGTCAAGCATGAAGAGAAGTGTTTTTGGGTTTCAGACATGGAAATTTTGAAAACCTCCCAAAAACTTCATCTTAGAGTGACAAAGAAGGATCCAAGCTTACCTTTTCATTTTCATGTTTTAAGCTTGTTTAAATATTGGTCAAGCCTAGGATTTGACCAAGATTCAAATGGGCATAAAAATTCTGGAAAAATAAAAAAAAAAAAACCAAAGCACATAGTCTTCTTACGTCATATATATCTATAGTAAGCATATTCAAGTAGATAAACAAGGTATAGACATATTCAAAACAGACAAATCCTGTATCTACCCCCTAACCCTAAACTCGGTCTTATGATGCCTAGCATGAAGAGAAGTCGTTTTGGGTTTCAAACGTTTAAGCCAAAAGCCCCATTTCATATATTTCAAATTTGGTTCAAATTTGAAAGACATACAAGTTATAGCACACATAGTGCATACATGTTCACACATTCTGCACTAGATGCTAATTAACCCTATAGTTTGAGGCCATTTGGATGAGGTCGAAAAAAATCTTGGATTAGAAATGGGGTTGTTCGAACCCCGTAGTTGGATTTTTTATGAACTTGATCTGTAGTACTGGGCAAAACCCTAGTTTAACGTATTTAATTATAGATTCGTAGGTTGATTTTTCTACCTTTTTATTATTATTACTATGCAGCACATGTGTGTTTGCCCGTCGAGTGAAACTCGGAGGAAGAGGGATCACTCGGAAGGAGAGAAGAAGGGAGAGCATTATGGTGTCTCCCCTTTTTCGGGTGATGATGTTGACTTTTGTGCAGGGTTTGTCAGTGAGCAGGAGGTGCGAGCGAGCGAGCGAGCGAGTCGAGAGGCCGAGAATGAGAGAGATTTGTTTTTTTGTGAGAGGGACAACCGAAGGATCCAGAAGGACCCACAGATTTCCAAAACGCATCCTGATGCGTCTTCTCTTGACAAAGAAGATGGCTTGGAGTTTGCGTACCTACTGCACTTGACTTGTGCTCACTGAAGTGTGGGACCTCACGCATGGGCGCCACACGTAAGTGACAGACCTGTTGGCAATGTTGGTGTAAAAACTCGGTTGATTATTATAGTGCATTAGAACAAAGTTTCCTATGGATTCAACGGTAGGAAATCCAAGTTAACTCATTTACATGACATTATTTTTTCCATGAAGCAAAGTTAACACATCTATCAATTGGTACATTTTGGAGTGACTAAGAAGGATCCATGCTTATTCGTTTTCACGTGTTAAATTTGTTTAAATCTTGCTCAAACCTAGGATTTCACCAAGATTGAAATGGGCATGAAAATTCAAAAAAAAATGAAATACCAATGCACATAGTCTTCTTCTGTCATATAGTAAGCATTCAAGATGATAAACAAGGTCTAGACATATTCAAACCAGGCAAATCATGTATCTACTCCCTAACGACCCTAAACTCCGTCTTATGAAGTAAGGCATGAAGAGAAGTGGTTTTGGGTTTCAAACATGCAAATTTCAAAAACCCCCCAAAAGCTTCATTTTAGAGTGACTAAGAAGGATCGAGGCTTACCTTTTCATTTTCATGTTTTAAACTTGTTTAAATCTTGGTCAAACCTAGCTAGTATTTGACCAAGATTCAAATGGGCATGCATAAAATTCAAAAAAAATCAGAAAAATGAAAAACCAAAGCACATAGCCTTCTTATGTCATATAGTAAGAATTCAAGTTGATAAACAAGGTCTAGACGTATTCAAACTAGACAAATCATGTATCTACCCCTAACACTCTAAACTCTGTCTTATGAAGTCAATTAAGCATGAAGAGAAGTGGTTTTGGGTTTCAAACATGGAAATTTCAAAAACCTCCCAAAAGCTTCATTTTAGAGTGACTAAGAAGGATCCATGCTTACCTTTTAATTTTCAGATTTTAAACTTGTTTAAATCTTTGTGAAACCTAGGATTTGACCAAGATTCAAATGGGCATAAAAATTCAGGAAAAAACCAAAAGATTGATAAACCAAAGCACATAGCATTCTTATGTCATACAGTAAGCATTCAAGTTGATTAACAAGGTCTAGACATATTCAAACTAGAAAATCATGTATATATCTGTCCCTAACCTTAAACTCTGTCTTATATATGAAGTCAATCATGAAGAGAAGTGGTTTGGGTTTCAAACATGAAAATTTCAAGAACATCCCAAAAGCCGCTTCATTTTAGAGTGACTAAGAAGGATCCATGCTTACCTTTTCGTTTTCATATTATATACTTGTTTAAATCCAGGTCAAACATAGGATTTGACCAAGATTCAAATGGGCATAAAATAAAATAAAATAGAAGAATGAAAAACAAAAGCACATAGTCTTCGTATGTCATATAGTAAGCTTTCAAGTTGATAAACAAGGTTTAGACATGTTCAAACCAGACAAATCATGTATCTACCCCCTAACCATAAACTCGATCGATCTTATGAAGTCTAGCCTGAAGAGAAGTCGTATTGGTTTCAAACATGAAAATTTCAAGAACCTCCCAAAATCTTCAAATGGGCATAATATTCAAAAAAACCAGAAAAATGAAAAACCAAAGCACATAGCCTTCTTATGTCATATAGTAAGAATTCAAGTTGATAAACAAGGTCTAGACATATTCAAACTAGACAAATCATGTATCTACCCCTAACACTCTAAACTCTGTCTTATGAAGTCAAGCATGAAGAGAAGTGGTTTTGGGTTTCAAACATGGAAATTTCAAAAACCTCCCAAAAGCTTCATTTTAGAGTGACTAAGAAGGATCCATGCTTACCTTTTAATTTTCAGATTTTAAACTTGTTTAAATCTTTGTGAAACCTAGGATTTGACCAAGATTCAAATGGGCATAAAAATTCAGGAAAAAACCAAAAGAATGATAAACCAAAGCACATAGCATTCTTATGTCATATAGTAAGCATTCAAGTTGATAAATAAGGTCTAGACATATTCAAACTAGAAAATCATGTATATATCTGCCCCTAACCCTAAACTCTGTCTTATATATGAAGCAATCATGAAGAGAAGTGGTTTTGGGTTTCAAACATGAAAATTTCAAGAACATCCCAAAAGTCGCTTCATTTTAGAGTGACTAAGAAGGATCCAGGCTTACCTTTTCGTTTTCATATTTTATACTTGTTTAAATCCAGGTCAAACATAGGATTTGACCAAGATTCAAATGGGCATAAAATAAAAAAAATAGAAGAATGAAAAACAAAAGCACATAGTCTTCTTATGTCATATAGTAAGCCTTGCAAGTTGGTAAACAAGGTTTAGACATGTTCAAACCAGACAAATCATGTATCTAGCCCCTAACCATAAACTCGGTCGATCTTATGAAGTCTAGCATGAAGAGAAGTCGTATTGGTTTCAAACATGAAAATTTCAAGAACCACCCAAAATCTTCAAATGGGCATATAACATTCAAAAAACTAGAAAAATGAAAAACCAAAGCACATATATAGCCTTCTTATGTCATATAGTAAGCATTCAAGTTGATAAACAAGCATGTCTAGACATATTCAAACCCGACAAATCATGTATCTACCCCCTAACCCTAAACTCTGCATGTCTTATGAAGTCAACCATGAAGAGAAGTGGTTTTTGGGTTTCAAACATTGAGATTTCAAGAACCCCCCAAAAGCTTCATTTTAGAATGACTAGCTAGGAAGGATCCAGGCTTACCTTTTCATTTTCATGTTATAGACTTGTTTAAATCTTGGTCAAACCTAGGATTTGACCAAGATTCAAATGGGCATAAACATTCAAAAAAATCAAAAAATCAAAAACCAAAGCTAGCACATATAGTCTTCTTATGTCATATAGTAAGAATTGAAGTTGATAAACAAGGTCTAGACATATTCAAACTAGACAAATCATGTATCTACCCCCTAAAGCCCTAAACTAGCTTTGTCTTATGAAGTCAAGCATGAAGAGAAGTGTTTTTGGGTTTCAGACATGGAAATTTTGAAAACCTCCCAAAAACTTCATCTTAGAGTGACAAAGAAGGATCCAAGCTTACCTTTTCATTTTCATGTTTTAAGCTTGTTTAAATATTGGTCAAGCCTAGGATTTGACCAAGATTCAAATGGGCATAAAAATTCTGGAAAAATAAAAAAAATAAAAACCAAAGCACATAGTCTTCTTACGTCATATATATCTATAGTAAGCATATTCAAGTAGATAAACAAGGTATAGACATATTCAAAACAGACAAATCCTGTATCTACCCCCTAACCCTAAACTCGGTCTTATGATGCCTAGCATGAAGAGAAGTCGTTTTGGGTTTCAAACGTTTAAGCCAAAAGCCCCATTTCATATATTTCAAATTTGGTTCAAATTTGAAAGACATACAAGTTATAGCACACATAGTGCATACATGTTCACACATTCTGCACTAGATGCTAATTAACCCTATAGTTTGAGGCCATTTGGATGAGGTCGAAAAAAATCTTGGATTAGAAATGGGGTTGTTCGAACCCCGTAGTTGGATTTTTTATGAACTTGATCTGTAGTACTGGGCAAAACCCTAGTTTAACGTATTTAATTATAGATTCGTAGGTTGATTTTTCTACCTTTTTATTATTATTACTATGCAGCACATGTGTGTTTGCCCGTCGAGTGAAACTCGGAGGAAGAGGGATCACTCGGAAGGAGAGAAGAAGGGAGAGCATTATGGTGTCTCCCCTTTTTCGGGTGATGATGTTGACTTTTGTGCAGGGTTTGTCAGTGAGCAGGAGGTGCGAGCGAGCGAGCGAGTCGAGCGAGGCCGAGAATGAGAGAGATTTGTTTTTTTTTGTGAGAGGGACAACCGAAGGATCCAGAAGGACCCACAGATTTCCAAAACGCATCCTGATGCGTCTTCTCTTGACAAAGAAGATGGCTTGGAGTTTGCGTACCTACTGCACTTGACTTGTGCTCACTGAAGTGTGGGACCTCACGCATGGGCGCCACACGTAAGTGACAGACCTGTTGGCAATGTTGGTGTAAAAACTCGGTTGATTATTATAGTGCATTAGAACAAAGTTTCCTATGGATTCAACGGCAGGAAATCCAAGTTAACTCATTTACATGACATTATTTTTTCCATGAAGCAAAGTTAACACATCTATCAATTGGTACATTTTGGAGTGACTAAGAAGGATCCATGCTTATTCGTTTTCACGTGTTAAATTTGTTTAAATCTTGCTCAAACCTAGGATTTCACCAAGATTGAAATGGGCATGAAAATTCAAAAAAAAATGAAATACCAATGCACATAGTCTTCTTCTGTCATATAGTAAGCATTCAAGATGATAAACAAGGTCTAGACATATTCAAACCAGGCAAATCATGTATCTACTCCCTAACGACCCTAAACTCCGTCTTATGAAGTAAGGCATGAAGAGAAGTGGTTTTGGGTTTCAAACATGCAAATTTCAAAAACCCCCCAAAAGCTTCATTTTAGAGTGACTAAGAAGGATCGAGGCTTACCTTTTCATTTTCATGTTTTAAACTTGTTTAAATCTTGGTCAAACCTAGCTAGTATTTGACCAAGATTCAAATGGGCATGCATAAAATTCAAAAAAAATCAGAAAAATGAAAAACCAAAGCACATAGCCTTCTTATGTCATATAGTAAGAATTCAAGTTGATAAACAAGGTCTAGACGTATTCAAACTAGACAAATCATGTATCTACCCCTAACACTCTAAACTCTGTCTTATGAAGTCAATTAAGCATGAAGAGAAGTGGTTTTGGGTTTCAAACATGGAAATTTCAAAAACCTCCCAAAAGCTTCATTTTAGAGTGACTAAGAAGGATCCATGCTTACCTTTTAATTTTCAGATTTTAAACTTGTTTAAATCTTTGTGAAACCTAGGATTTGACCAAGATTCAAATGGGCATAAAAATTCAGGAAAAAACCAAAAGATTGATAAACCAAAGCACATAGCATTCTTATGTCATACAGTAAGCATTCAAGTTGATTAACAAGGTCTAGACATATTCAAACTAGAAAATCATGTATATATCTGTCCCTAACCTTAAACTCTGTCTTATATATGAAGTCAATCATGAAGAGAAGTGGTTTGGGTTTCAAACATGAAAATTTCAAGAACATCCCAAAAGCCGCTTCATTTTAGAGTGACTAAGAAGGATCCATGCTTACCTTTTCGTTTTCATATTATATACTTGTTTAAATCCAGGTCAAACATAGGATTTGACCAAGATTCAAATGGGCATAAAATAAAATAAAATAGAAGAATGAAAAACAAAAGCACATAGTCTTCGTATGTCATATAGTAAGCTTTCAAGTTGATAAACAAGGTTTAGACATGTTCAAACCAGACAAATCATGTATCTACCCCCTAACCATAAACTCGATCGATCTTATGAAGTCTAGCCTGAAGAGAAGTCGTATTGGTTTCAAACATGAAAATTTCAAGAACCTCCCAAAATCTTCAAATGGGCATAATATTCAAAAAAACCAGAAAAATGAAAAACCAAAGCACATAGCCTTCTTATGTCATATAGTAAGAATTCAAGTTGATAAACAAGGTCTAGACATATTCAAACTAGACAAATCATGTATCTACCCCTAACACTCTAAACTCTGTCTTATGAAGTCAAGCATGAAGAGAAGTGGTTTTGGGTTTCAAACATGGAAATTTCAAAAACCTCCCAAAAGCTTCATTTTAGAGTGACTAAGAAGGATCCATGCTTACCTTTTAATTTTCAGATTTTAAACTTGTTTAAATCTTTGTGAAACCTAGGATTTGACCAAGATTCAAATGGGCATAAAAATTCAGGAAAAAACCAAAAGAATGATAAACCAAAGCACATAGCATTCTTATGTCATATAGTAAGCATTCAAGTTGATAAATAAGGTCTAGACATATTCAAACTAGAAAATCATGTATATATCTGCCCCTAACCCTAAACTCTGTCTTATATATGAAGCAATCATGAAGAGAAGTGGTTTTGGGTTTCAAACATGAAAATTTCAAGAACATCCCAAAAGTCGCTTCATTTTAGAGTGACTAAGAAGGATCCAGGCTTACCTTTTCGTTTTCATATTTTATACTTGTTTAAATCCAGGTCAAACATAGGATTTGACCAAGATTCAAATGGGCATAAAATAAAAAAATAGAAGAATGAAAAACAAAAGCACATAGTCTTCTTATGTCATATAGTAAGCCTTGCAAGTTGGTAAACAAGGTTTAGACATGTTCAAACCAGACAAATCATGTATCTAGCCCCTAACCATAAACTCGGTCGATCTTATGAAGTCTAGCATGAAGAGAAGTCGTATTGGTTTCAAACATGAAAATTTCAAGAACCACCCAAAATCTTCAAATGGGCATATAACATTCAAAAAACTAGAAAAATGAAAAACCAAAGCACATATATAGCCTTCTTATGTCATATAGTAAGCATTCAAGTTGATAAACAAGCATGTCTAGACATATTCAAACCCGACAAATCATGTATCTACCCCCTAACCCTAAACTCTGCATGTCTTATGAAGTCAACCATGAAGAGAAGTGGTTTTTGGGTTTCAAACATTGAGATTTCAAGAACCCCCCAAAAGCTTCATTTTAGAATGACTAGCTAGGAAGGATCCAGGCTTACCTTTTCATTTTCATGTTATAGACTTGTTTAAATCTTGGTCAAACCTAGGATTTGACCAAGATTCAAATGGGCATAAACATTCAAAAAAATCAAAAAATCAAAAACCAAAGCTAGCACATATAGTCTTCTTATGTCATATAGTAAGAATTGAAGTTGATAAACAAGGTCTAGACATATTCAAACTAGACAAATCATGTATCTACCCCCTAAAGCCCTAAACTAGCTTTGTCTTATGAAGTCAAGCATGAAGAGAAGTGTTTTTGGGTTTCAGACATGGAAATTTTGAAAACCTCCCAAAAACTTCATCTTAGAGTGACAAAGAAGGATCCAAGCTTACCTTTTCATTTTCATGTTTTAAGCTTGTTTAAATATTGGTCAAGCCTAGGATTTGACCAAGATTCAAATGGGCATAAAAATTCTGGAAAAATAAAAAAAAACCAAAGCACATAGTCTTCTTACGTCATATATATCTATAGTAAGCATATTCAAGTAGATAAACAAGGTATAGACATATTCAAAACAGACAAATCATGTATCTACCCCCTAACCCTAAACTCGGTCTTATGATGCCTAGCATGAAGAGAAGTCGTTTTGGGTTTCAAACGTTTAAGCCAAAAGCCCCATTTCATATATTTCAAATTTGGTTCAAATTTGAAAGACATACAAGTTATAGCACACATAGTGCATACATGTTCACACATACTGCACTAGATGCTAATTAACCCTATAGTTTGAGGCCATTTGGATGAGGTCGAAAAAAATCTTGGATTAGAAATGGGGTTGTTCGAACCCCGTAGTTGGATTTTTTATGAACTTGATCTGTAGTACTGGGCAAAACCCTAGTTTAACGTATTTAATTATAGATTCGTAGGTTGATTTTTCTACCTTTTTATTATTATTACTATGCAGCACATGTGTGTTTGCCCGTCGAGTGAAACTCGGAGGAAGAGGGATCACTCGGAAGGAGAGAAGAAGGGAGAGCATTATGGTGTCTCCCCTTTTTCGGGTGATGATGTTGACTTTTGTGCAGGGTTTGTCAGTGAGCAGGAGGTGCGAGCGAGCGAGCGAGCGAGTCGAGCGAGGCCGAGAATGAGAGAGATTTGTTTTTTTTGTGAGAGGGACAACCGAAGGATCCAGAAGGACCCACAGATTTCCAAAACGCATCCTGATGCGTCTTCTCTTGACAAAGAAGATGGCTTGGAGTTTGCGTACCTACTGCACTTGACTTGTGCTCACTGAAGTGTGGGACCTCACGCATGGGCGCCACACGTAAGTGACAGACCTGTTGGCAATGTTGGTGTAAAAACTCGGTTGATTATTATAGTGCATTAGAACAAAGTTTCCTATGGATTCAACGGTAGGAAATCCAAGTTAACTCATTTACATGACATTATTTTTTCCATGAAGCAAAGTTAACACATCTATCAATTGGTACATTTTGGAGTGACTAAGAAGGATCCATGCTTATTCGTTTTCACGTGTTAAATTTGTTTAAATCTTGCTCAAACCTAGGATTTCACCAAGATTGAAATGGGCATGAAAATTCAAAAAAAAATGAAATACCAATGCACATAGTCTTCTTCTGTCATATAGTAAGCATTCAAGATGATAAACAAGGTCTAGACATATTCAAACCAGGCAAATCATGTATCTACTCCCTAACGACCCTAAACTCCGTCTTATGAAGTAAGGCATGAAGAGAAGTGGTTTTGGGTTTCAAACATGCAAATTTCAAAAACCCCCCAAAAGCTTCATTTTAGAGTGACTAAGAAGGATCGAGGCTTACCTTTTCATTTTCATGTTTTAAACTTGTTTAAATCTTGGTCAAACCTAGCTAGTATTTGACCAAGATTCAAATGGGCATGCATAAAATTCAAAAAAAATCAGAAAAATGAAAAACCAAAGCACATAGCCTTCTTATGTCATATAGTAAGAATTCAAGTTGATAAACAAGGTCTAGACGTATTCAAACTAGACAAATCATGTATCTACCCCTAACACTCTAAACTCTGTCTTATGAAGTCAATTAAGCATGAAGAGAAGTGGTTTTGGGTTTCAAACATGGAAATTTCAAAAACCTCCCAAAAGCTTCATTTTAGAGTGACTAAGAAGGATCCATGCTTACCTTTTAATTTTCAGATTTTAAACTTGTTTAAATCTTTGTGAAACCTAGGATTTGACCAAGATTCAAATGGGCATAAAAATTCAGGAAAAAACCAAAAGATTGATAAACCAAAGCACATAGCATTCTTATGTCATACAGTAAGCATTCAAGTTGATTAACAAGGTCTAGACATATTCAAACTAGAAAATCATGTATATATCTGTCCCTAACCTTAAACTCTGTCTTATATATGAAGTCAATCATGAAGAGAAGTGGTTTGGGTTTCAAACATGAAAATTTCAAGAACATCCCAAAAGCCGCTTCATTTTAGAGTGACTAAGAAGGATCCATGCTTACCTTTTCGTTTTCATATTATATACTTGTTTAAATCCAGGTCAAACATAGGATTTGACCAAGATTCAAATGGGCATAAAATAAAATAAAATAGAAGAATGAAAAACAAAAGCACATAGTCTTCGTATGTCATATAGTAAGCTTTCAAGTTGATAAACAAGGTTTAGACATGTTCAAACCAGACAAATCATGTATCTACCCCCTAACCATAAACTCGATCGATCTTATGAAGTCTAGCATGAAGAGAAGTCGTATTGGTTTCAAACATGAAAATTTCAAGAACCTCCCAAAATCTTCAAATGGGCATAATATTCAAAAAAACCAGAAAAATGAAAAACCAAAGCACATAGCCTTCTTATGTCATATAGTAAGAATTCAAGTTGATAAACAAGGTCTAGACATATTCAAACTAGACAAATCATGTATCTACCCCTAACACTCTAAACTCTGTCTTATGAAGTCAAGCATGAAGAGAAGTGGTTTTGGGTTTCAAACATGGAAATTTCAAAAACCTCCCAAAAGCTTCATTTTAGAGTGACTAAGAAGGATCCATGCTTACCTTTTAATTTTCAGATTTTAAACTTGTTTAAATCTTTGTGAAACCTAGGATTTGACCAAGATTCAAATGGGCATAAAAATTCAGGAAAAAACCAAAAGAATGATAAACCAAAGCACATAGCATTCTTATGTCATATAGTAAGCATTCAAGTTGATAAATAAGGTCTAGACATATTCAAACTAGAAAATCATGTATATATCTGCCCCTAACCCTAAACTCTGTCTTATATATGAAGCAATCATGAAGAGAAGTGGTTTTGGGTTTCAAACATGAAAATTTCAAGAACATCCCAAAAGTCGCTTCATTTTAGAGTGACTAAGAAGGATCCAGGCTTACCTTTTCGTTTTCATATTTTATACTTGTTTAAATCCAGGTCAAACATAGGATTTGACCAAGATTCAAATGGGCATAAAATAAAAAAATAGAAGAATGAAAAACAAAAGCACATAGTCTTCTTATGTCATATAGTAAGCCTTGCAAGTTGGTAAACAAGGTTTAGACATGTTCAAACCAGACAAATCATGTATCTAGCCCCTAACCATAAACTCGGTCGATCTTATGAAGTCTAGCATGAAGAGAAGTCGTATTGGTTTCAAACATGAAAATTTCAAGAACCACCCAAAATCTTCAAATGGGATCACTCGTGTGTTGGCCGTCGAGTGAAACTCGGAGGAAGAGGGATCACTCGGAAGGAGAGAAGAAGGGAGAGCATTATGGTGTCTCCCCTTTTTCGGGTGATGATGTTGACTTTTGTGCAGGGTTTGTCAGTGAGCAGGAGGTGCGAGCGAGCGAGCGAGTCGAGCGAGGCCGAGAATGAGAGAGATTTTTTTTTTGTGAGAGGGACAACCGAAGGATCCAGAAGGACCCACAGATTCCAAAACGCATCCTGATGCGTCTTCTCTTGACAAAGAAGATGGCTTGGAGTTTGCGTACCTACTGCACTTGACTTGTGCTCACTGAAGTGTGGGACCTCACGCATGGGCACCACACGTAAGTGACAGCCTGTTGGTGTAAAAACTCGGTTGATTATTATAGTGCATTAGAACAAAGTTTCCTATGGATTCAAGGGTAGGAAATCCAAGGCTTACCTTTTCATTTTCATGTTATAGACTTGTTTAAATCTTGGTCAAACCTAGGATTTGACCAAGATTCAAATGGGCATAAACATTCAGAAAAATCAAAAAAATCAAAAACCAAAGCACATGTAGTCTTCTTATGTCATATAGTAAGAATTGAAGCTGATAAACAAGGTCTAGACATATTCAAACCAGACAAATCGTGTATCTACACCTAACCCTAAACTATATCTAATGAAGTCAAGCATGATGAGAAATGGTTTTGGGTTTCAAACATGGAAATTTCAAAAACCTCCCAAAAGCTTCATTTTAGAGTGACTAAGAAGGATCCAGGCTTACCTTTTCATTTTCATGTTTTAAAATTATTTAAATCCTGGTCAAAACTAGGATTTGATCTTGATTCAAATGGGCATAAACATTCAGAAAAAAACAAAAAATCAAAAACCAAAGCACATATAGTCTTCTTATGTCATATAGTAAGAATTGAAGTTGATAAACAAGGTCTAGACATATTCAAACCAGACAAATCGTGTATCTACACCTAACCCTAAACTATATCTAATGAAGTCAAGCATGATGAGAAATGGTTTTGGGTTTCAAACATTGAGATTTCAAGAACCCCCCAAAAGCTTCATTTTAGAATGACTAAGAAGGATCCAGGCTTACCTTTTCATTTTCATGTTATAGACTTGTTTAAATCTTGGTCAAACCTAGGATTTGACCAAGATTCAAATGGGCATAAACATTCAGAAAAAATTAAAAAATCAAAAACCAAAGCACATATAGTCTTCTTATGTCATATAGTAAGAATTGAAGTTGATAAACAAGGTCTAGACATATTCAAACCAGACAAATCGTGTATCTACACCTAACCCTAAACTATATCTAATGAAGTCAAGCATGATGAGAAATGGTTTTGGGTTTCAAACATTGAGATTTCAAAAACCTCCCAAAAGCTTCATTTTAGAGTGACTAAGAAGGATGCTTACCTTTTCATTTTCATGTTTTAAACTTGTTTAAATCTTGGTCAAACCTAGGATTTGGCCAAGATTCAAGTTGATAAACATGGTCTAGACATATTCAAACTAGAAAATCATGTATCTACCCCTAGCCCTAACCCTAAACTCTGTCTTATGAAGTCAAACATGAAGAGAAGTGGTTTTGGGTTTCAAACATGCATGGAAATTTCGAAAACCTCCCAAAAACTTCATCTTAGAGTGACTAAGAAGGATCCATGATTACCTTTTCATTTTAATGTTTTAAACTTGTTTAAATCTTGGTCAAACCCTAGGATTTGGCCAAGATTCAAATGGGCATAAACATTCAGAAAGAACAAAAAATGAAAAACCAATGCACATGCATAGTCTTCTTAGGTCATATAGTAAGCATTCAAGTTGATAAACAAGCATGTCTAGACATATTCAAACCCGACAAATCATGTATCTACCCCATAACCCTAAACTCATCTGTCTTATGAAGTCAACCATGAAGAGAAGTGGTTTTGGGTTTCAAACATTGAGATTTCAAGAACCCCCCAAAAGCTTCATTTTAGAATGACTAAGAAGGATCCATGCTTACCTTTTCACTTTCATGTTTTAAACTTGTTTAAATCTTGGTCAAACCTAGGATTTGACCAAGATTCAAATGGGCATATATAAACATTCAGAAAAAACAAAAACCAAAAACCAAAGCACATATATATATAGCCTTCTTATGTCATATATATATATATATAGTAAGCATTCAAGTTGATGAACAAGGTCTAGACATATTCAAAACAGAAAAGGCATGTATCTACCCCTAACCCTTAACTTTGTCTTATGAAGTCAAGCATGAAGAGAAGTGGTTTCGGGTTTCAAACATGGAAATTTCTAAAACTTCCCAAAAGCTTAATTTTAGAGTGACTAGGAAGGATCCAGGCTTACCTTTTCATTTTCATGTTTTAAGTTTGTTTAAATCCTAGTCAAACCTAGGATTTGACCAAGATTCAAATGAGCATAAAAATTCAGAAAAAATCAAAAAAAATGAAAACCCAAAGCACATAGCCTTCTTACGTCATATATATAGTAATTAAGCATTCAGGTTGATAAACAAGGTCTAGACATATTCAAAACATACAAATCATGTACTCCGTATCTACCCCCAACCCTAAACTATGTTTTTGGGGGATTTCTTTGACGAAGTTATAACACCCCCACATTTCACATTGGAATTACTTTCAGTAAATCAGCATAAAGTCGTTTAAATGTGCGAAACTATCTTGAAAGTACTAAAACCGTAAAAGTTGGGAATTGGCACTAAAATATGGCGTAATTTATCTAAAAAATGTAGAGTTGCCAGTTTGACCCGTATCTTATATGTACACCATTCACAAAATAAACATATTTTGTCATCTAGAAAATGAAAAAAATATTTTTTATACCGAAAAGTTGAAAAGTCTAGTCATTAACATTGTTGGGAATGGCAAGATGCACCACCATGCCCAATTTGGGCACATTGTAACAAACTGTGCCACAAATATGGCCATAACTATATCATTTGGCTTGCAAACCATGAATCTTCATACACGATAGTCCGCTTTGTGAAGACATTTTGTTTTTCACTACCCTATCACATGTTTCTTATTTTCCCTGTCAACTAACACATACAAGCACACTCCATGTAGAAGGGTTTCATTTTTCAGGTTTTCTTCAGTTTCATTTATTTATTTCAAAACCAGGTCAAAATGTTTTACATGATTATCCTGCAAAGGGGTTGAATATTTCAGTACTATCGCTGGTTTCTATATATAGTAAGTAATATGTATATAAAAATTATTTATGGGGACTTGTAGGACCAAGTTATAACATATCTACAATTCAAATTTGAATTACTTTCAATAAATCAGCATAAAGTCATTTAAATGTGCGAAACTAGCTAGAAAGCACTAAAAACCGTAAATTTGGGATTTGTCATTAAAATATGGCGTAATTTATTTAAAAAATGTAGATGCGCCATTTTGACCCATATCTTTTCTACCCCATGCACAAAAAAACATATTTTATCATCTAGAAAATGAAAAACGATTTTTTATACCGAAAACTTGAAAAGTCTAGTCATCAACATTGTTAGAAATGGCAAGATGCACCACCATGCCCAATTAGGGAACACTATAACAAACAATGTTGTCCAGGGATAATCAAACTTGGTAATATGAACTATGAGATTGAACAAAACGTTATATTTGGTTTACCCTTTGAACCTCCTAACTTACCACAACATTGACTTCTTATTTTTATTTACAAATAGATATTTTAATATCCCATTGTTGTGCAATAATATATGTTTTTTATTATCTCAAATCAATTAGCATTTGATTTTAAAAAACTACCATAATAATTCATGAGAAAGCGTTGAACAAGTTTCAGAATGTAATTTTAGACTTGATAGTTGATATGACCAATAATAGACTTAAATTAAATTGGATTTCAAAGTTCAGATTTTATAAGCGAATATAGTTTCATGTTGCAGATTATGTATTAGCTTGAGGGGCACCCCTAGAATAAAGTAGGTCGGTCACTTACGTGTGGTCCCATGCGTGTAGGTCCCACACATCAGTGAGCACAAGTCACGTGCGGTAGGTAGGCAAACTCCCAGCAATCTTCTTTGTCAAGTAAAGACTCGTCGTCAAGACTCTCTCTCTCTCTCTCTCTCTCTCTCTCTCTCTCTCTCTCCCTTTTGTCGCTGAAAAAAAATGAATATTAGACGGGCGCGTAGCCTGCACTGCAGGTCTACATAACTGAAACCCTGTGTGCCAGTCAACATCACTCACCGAAAAAAGTGAAGCATTTCTTTTCACCATAAATAACAGCGGCCCCGTGAGGCACTGCTCTCCCTTTCTCTTAATTTCTCCTTCCGTGTGATCCCTCTTCCACCTTTTATCCTTTGCACGATCGAAACTCCACTTATTGTTGTCATTGTTGCACAAAACACTCACTTAACCTGTTCTTTTGCACATATCACCAACTCATGTATTTGTTGCACAAAGGTCTAAATCTGTCGCTAAGCTACTTTACTCTAAATCTGATGACCGGGACCTAGAAGGTAGTGATATCCCTTGTGTAGTGTGTTTTTTAGAACTCTAAAAGAATATGAAAATATTTTAGCAATTGAAATAATATAAATTAACTAATATGGGATCGATAGTCATGAAATATATTTTCTACTATCCGGCCAATATCAAGTGTCATGAAATATATTCATTGTAAACTTAGTGATAATCACTCGAGTTTGATATGAATGGCCTAGCTAGCTATGGGCATCTCCCACTATATATGTTGTCCACACGACCAAGCAACAAGCATCCATGAGGAAAGTTTCTTATGGGTGACTTTCATCTCTGCCGCAAAACACGCGCCGAAATTGTTGGCGCGTCCCATTTTCAAGCTACCCCAAAACCTGCGGTTTGCCCGTCGGCCTATAAACATCGGTCCACAGAGGATATTTCCCTGTAGAGCACAATTCGAACACCACATCTTTCTCATGCTTCTACCAGGCACACTCCCACGACGACGGCCGTGCCCCACCGCCCCTCCTCACCATCACTGCCTTCTCACCGGCCACCGTAGTGACCGACCACGTTTTACCGGCTCCCTTGCTGCCTAGCAAGCCGGATTAGCTTCCTCGACGCCGACGTTCACCGCGCCATATCTCCTCCGGATCTGCTTCCCCGACTCTGTAGTCCACCTCACCGGAGATCGAGATGGGCAAAAAACGCGGCCCCAAAGTCGACCACCCCCAACCAAAGAGTAAATCCGCCCGGGCCTCAGACGAAGGTTGATGAATACTTTACATGTCCGCTTTTGTTATATGCATTTGATTTCTTACACTAGTTTTCGTTGCTTTCTTGCAATGCATTCTTGCTGATATTAGATCAGTGTAGATAGTTGTTTGCCGCGTAGCTATATGAGATCTTAACCTTACATCTGCTGATCGAGAGGAAGATCGAGGTTATGTCCGCTTTCGTTATGCATTTCTTTTCCGAGAATCACTTCTGTGTGATATGTTTTGGGGGTTTGAAGTATGCATTTTACAAAGGTTATGATAGCAGTCAAGCTAGCAGAGCAATTTGTTGATAGTATTAAACTGCCTGTATTTTTTTTATCTCGGAACTCTGCTGATCGTAACCTTACATCTGCTGATGGAGAGGCAGAGCTTATGTCCGCTTTCGTTACGCATTTCTTTTCCAAATATCACTTCTGTGCGGTACTTTTTTGGGGTTTGAACGTCCCAAATTAGTTGTCCCAAATTTTTTTAAATATGAATGTATCTAGACATGTTTTAGTGTCTTGATGCATCCATATTTTAACAAACTTGAGACAACTAATTTAGGACGGAGGATAGTACATTACTACCTCCACCCCAAACCTGAAGGCTTATTTATAAAAGTCAAACCAAGTAAAGTTTGACCAAACTTTCAGAACAATCTATCAAGAAATATAATATTTTGTAGATACCGTACGAAAATATATTCGTTATCTATTTAATGATATTAAATTTGTATTTTGCATGTTAATGATTTTTGATAAAAACTTCGGGATGGTGGTAGTACGTATTACAAAGGTTATGATAGCAGTCAAGCTAGGAGAGCAATTTATTGATAGTATTAAACTGCCTGTATTTTTTTCTATTTGCAACTCTGTGTGCGCCATGTGGAATTGCATGCTCTAGCCAGTTCATCCAATGAGGTTTTATCACTTAACACCAGAAGTTCAGGATTTTTTTTATCACAGAACCACAACCCTAGAAATTTGTATCACAAAACACTAACATTTGGGGTAATTGTTTCGCAGAATACACGATCTCTGTTTGATAGCCCATTAGTGACCTCCGGCCACCGTCAGTTTAAGAGTGACCGCAGGAGAAAGACAATTAGACTTTATTTTGTGGTATTTGCTGTTAAACGCAAATACAAAGCTGTTTGTCAACACTAGTTGTTAAATCTTAAGTCCAGACAGTTCAAAATAAAATCTTATGTCCAGGGTAGTTGTATTGGTAAACATTATCAAAACCTTATGCTGGTACAGAATATATTACCCAAATCTCATGTTCTTGTGTGGTTATAATTTCTTGTGGATATTTGTCATATGGTAATTCATTTGTGTGTAGCATATGTAACAAGTGTGACTCATATTCTCATTTCC
The DNA here is from genome assembly GCA_030979885.1 of Lolium multiflorum. NCBI lineage: Eukaryota > Viridiplantae > Streptophyta > Magnoliopsida > Poales > Poaceae > Lolium > Lolium multiflorum. Next base: position 57,223,346 of record CM061749.1, on the reverse strand, counting down.
ACAGAGTGTCTACAAAATTTCACACCAAAATTCATTTGTTTGTAGCAAACATGCTCACGTACTGTAAATTGGTGTCACGCTGTAGGGTCATGCTCTTGTCAAGCCGACTAATGACAAATAATGTGTTATGTGAAATAATTTCCCCAAATGTTGGTGTTTTGTGATTAAAAATCCCCAACTTGTGGTGCTAAGTGATAAAACCACTCATTCAATAGACCGAGCCTTAGGCATGTATCATTAGATATTTTTTTAGGAAGGCTGCAAATATTTATTTTGAATACTGCGTTGCTACTTGCTAGGATTTGAACTCAGGACCTTGTAGGTCTGATACCATTTCGAATTGCATGCTCTAGCAAGTTCATCCAATAGATCGATCTGTTGGAATTTGGAAGACCCTAGGCAATTATATTAAGCACACGCCATTCCATATGGTTAACCATTGGCATGAAAATGACACTTATATGTGTTTGAGTCTATATGTGGATTGCTTAGCCCTTTCCATCAGTTCGGACTTTTGGTTGCGTTGGCTACTGCATGAAGCTTGACATCATACTTATCCTAAAAATTGTTGCTGCTGCCCTTTGTTGCCCAACATAAATTATTTTTGAGCCATAATTTGTTTGCCCTTTCCATCAGTCCGGACTTCCGGTTGCGTTGGCTAGTGCATGAAGCTTGACAATATGAACATCAATTATTTTTGAGCCATAGTTTGTTTGTCATTACACCTTTTGAGCAGTCTCACTGCTACTATTAATTTGTTCTTATATGCACAGTTCCATGATAAATCTCATCTGCATTTCTCGCCAATGCATGTTAGGTCTTCCACTCGAGAATGAGTACGAAGAGCAACGGAGGCAAACTATTCTGCATAATAGCCGAGTTGCAGCCTCGTTGGGCCTAACACTACATCCTTCTACAAGGTCTAGTGCAAAAACGCCACCCACCTCCCTCACAAAGGATACGGAACATTCCTCTGATTCAGAATTTGATCCTGCTGATTGTGATGGCGAGCTGACTCAGGAAGATGCCCTGGTCGACTATCGTCTGCAACACAACAAGGTGAGTTTTCTCTGTCCTGTCATCGAATTATTTGTCCCAACTTCCATTTGTTGTATCCCAGTCCTACCAAATATGTTACCCATGCCATGTTCAATCTCATTACTACAATTTTTCCTGCTTAGTTAACGCCTCATATATGTTTTGGCATATGTTGCCTGACTGTTTTTCCATTCCATCTGCATATCATCATCATATAATATTGTACATTGAAATATCATTTATGTGTGACAGGCATCTGCAGATTCGGGAAAGAACTTTTCAAGAACGAATAGGAGGAAGAACACTCAACAGGAACCTCAGGCTGATACCGGAGGATGGGTGACAGTGCGTAATAAAAAAAGAGTTAAGCCTGATGCTCGTGCTGCTCCTCCTATTACAAGGTCTAACAAGAGACTGACACGAGGTGGCGAACAGGCCAAGAATGATAACAGTAAAAGGTCTCGTAAAAACCACAAACCATCGAATCAGACAGAAGTAGCCCCAGCATGTACCAGCCCACACATTCCACAACCACCAGTTGCCAATACTGATTCTCAGCAACAATTGCCAACAGAACCAGTTTCCACAGCAAATTCTAGCCAAGAATTGGCACCATCAGGAGTGGTGGTAGGTAATAATGGCCAAGGACACATGATGCTAGTCCCAGATGATACAGCCTCAAATGTCCAAACAGTGCTGCCACAACACCAGCAAACTGGTGATGATCTCCCTCCGACCCTTAGTCCTGCGAAAGACAACTCCTCTCCCGATGATGAGACCCACGCCAAAAAAGGTAATACTTTTTTCAAGACTTGTAGTTTAATGCTCCCTTATGTATCTATATACCATGATAGCTTGATGTAATGCTTAACTTGGTAGGTTCGCCACGATCAATAAAAACGAGGGGGCCAACGGTAGGAAAAAAACTTGCAGCTAAGATTTCCGGAATGGGTTCAAGATTTCGCATCACATCTATTGTAGGTGGCAGAAGGCCACTTCATCCGCATGAATCTTCATATCTTGTATCACAGGTTGGCCATTTTATCAGGAATGAACTTCCTACCTTCCCATTGTGGAAGCAGCACGTTGACACCCCTTCACAGTTCGAGAGTTTAGTGCATAATTTACACGTAAGTCATGCTTCTCCTGGTAATGATAAATTATTCCACATTGATCTGTCCCATTTCTTGTAGCTTACTGTTGTTTCTATGCTATATAACTCACCAATCATTCCACCGTTGTGAGCAGTTAAGGTTTGAATTCGATGAGGATAATGAGGATGTAAAGTTTGTCATCGCTTCCATATTCAAAGAATTGTTGCGCCAGCACCGCTATAAGCTTAAGGCGACATACTTCACTGGCCAGATTACTGCCAATGTTCGAACAAAGTCTCCTGCACCCTGTATGACTGACGAGCAGTGGGGAGATCTTGTCAAGCATTGGTCTGATCCAAAGAATGTGGTATGGCTTATGAGGACCGTGAAACCAGATTAAATTCCGAATACTTATTTTGCGCCAGTGTCTCACTAGTCTCCTTTTGCAGACGTTGTCTAAAAGGAACCAGGCTAACCGCTTGAAACAACGTTTACCAAGCCGTACAGGATCTCGTCACTTGGTTGGGCATCTCTGGCAAAAAGTAATGCCCCGCTGGTCTGTACTGCTACATATGTTACTCGTAAATTGTGTAGAACTCCGTGTGCATGTTATATTTCCATCCTCCATTTCAACCACGTTATTTGATCTCCATATGATTGTACAAAAATGCAGAAAGTAGATCATGCAAACAACATGCAACCAGACAAAGAGATGACTCTGGCAGAGCAGTTCGAGGCATGCCAGAAGAACAAACATAATGTGATAGGAGAACTTGCAGAAAGTGTTATTGTAAGTCTTCTTTATGATTTAAATTTTTTAACTACACACTTGCCAATTTGTAGGAGCAATATGTCAATATGATCTTGTAGGCGTTTTTGTGAAAATGCATTTGATGTGTAATCAGGCATACCAACTTGTAGGATTAGAAGTAGTTCATACACATTAAATCTACCGTCTGCATGTTTCTCTGTAATAACTTTTATTTTTACACGACTCAAAACTTTTCAGGCAAATATGAAATTGGAGATGGCAAAACCCGGGAAAGATGGTATGGAAAAAACTCTAGAAGAATGTATGGAGACATTTACCATGGTACTTAAAAATAAAGATATCACCAAAAACACTTTCCTGCGAAATGCTGGGTTTTTGCAGTCCAAGTCCAAGTCCAAGTCCAAGTCTTTCTCTGCACAAGTTCTGGAGGAACAAATCCAAATAGAACGAGCTGCAGCAGATGTGTTAAGAAACCAAGTTGACATGTTGAGATCGAGATCAGAAGCATGTGATGCCCTACTGCAGGAGGCCAATCAAGTTTGTTATAATCTCTCAAAGACTAATAAAATGCCATAGATAATTGGAGATGAAAACACTGACATTGACATGTGAGTACCTTGGTATTGTGAAATGTTTACTGAGACTGAGGCACTGTTCCTATTTTGTTGGTGGATGCATTTATCTGCGGTTGGGATCAACTTGGTAGTTGTTCCTGTGGATGTTTTAGAAATTGGTTGCCTAGCCTTTTCAATCCGTTCGAACTTAAATGGTATTAGAGCCAAGGTCTCGAGTTTGAATTGTTGACGGTGTGGTTCAATTCATCCTTAAATTGTTGGTGCCCCATTGGCCCTTGTAAAGCTTCATGTGCCTACCTCCGAATCCAGTGTTGAATTTCTCTTGTCACACACGAGGATGGCTGTTAATGTGTATATAAGTGGGTTGCATAGCCCCTTTTATATAAGGTTGCAAGTTTCCTTTTTGTGTTGTGCCTTTGGGATTCAGCCTGCACTTCTGACTTTTGGTTGCGTTGGCTACTGCATAAGTTTAATATAGTTCCATGTGGTTTTTGTTGAGTTCTATAATAAGTGGATTGCCTAGCCCTTTCCATCATTTCGGACCTGTGGTGTGCTATTCTGTTTTCCACGTATTAGACCTCCTCTTCTTAACAAGACTCCATGAGTAGGAGGCACTATGATTTTTTTTGCGCATGAAATTACTCAATTAGATAGCTTAATCCCATTTGTTGACTCTCTGTTGATCAGCCACTTGAGGGTAAAACTGAGTATATTGCACTAGCCAGTATTTTTTTTATGAGGTAATGCACTAGCCAGTATTAGTACTCGAGGGGAAAACTGAGTGCAGATATTTTTCCAGTGTAAGGCTAACTGAGTACACGTAACGGTGCAGACGTGCAGTACCACGGACGCGTGTCGCGGTGCACAGCGGTTAGGCGGTGCGCGTGTTGAGACCAAACGTCTAGCTTTTTTGAGAAACTGCCGAGACCAACCGTCACGTTGCCAGAGCCCCCTCTCTCCCTCCCTCTGCACACAGTCTCATTCTCACTCACGCACGCAACCACGCCTCTCACGTCCCATCAACTTCTCCAAATCGAAGGAAAAAACACCAACCGCCCACGCGCGCTCCCTGCCGGCGATGGACAAGAAGAATGCGCCGGCGGCCGTCGCCTCCGTGAACTGGGCCTCTCTCTCGGCTGATGGACCACTTCACAAGATCGGCGAATGCTTACTGGCGAACGAGCAGTACGCTGACACCTACTCTGCTATGAGGCAAGTCTGTAGAAATTGGCGCTCAGGTTTACCTGAGCCCGACGTGCACCTGCACGAATGGATCATGCTAGACCACGGCCTTCCACGCGCTGCTGATTTCACCTTCCTCCACCTCCGCACATCCCGCTACGTCACCATCGATCTAACGGAAGTTCATGCAAGGTTCAAATTCCTCCATATCTATAGAGTTAATCTATTTTTATTTTCAATCGTAAACATCTTAGTGCTGAATGTTATCTTCATCAATATATTTTAGATACTACTTTGTCGGCTTTTGCCGTGGCGTCATCGTGCTTGCCCAGAAGAACCAGCCGCACAAGATACGGCTTCTGAACCCACTCACAAAGACATTGAATACTATGTTTGAGGCGCATATGCCAAACGTTATTCTGAAGTCAGTCGCTGTGATGAAGTCCCCGACTATGGTCTTCGTTTCCAAAGATTACCCGGCGGAAATTGCTTGGGTCGATGAGAGCACTCCAACTAAGGGTATAGATGAAGATTGGGGAGAAGGAAGATTTTCGATCGAGCACCATTGTCTGCGTTGCATTACCCCGTTCAATGGTGAATTGTATGCAATAGCTGTGAACAATTTTGAGTTCGGAAAATTAGTGTGCACCAACAATGTCCAGTTGGAGCAGCGTGCGAGCACTGTCAAAATGGATACACTATTTTCATTTCCAGAACTTGGAAATAACAAGTTCTACCTTGTGGAGTCGGATGGTGCTCTGCTGCTTGTGTTGTTGGACAACAAGCATTTGGAGGAAGGTCAACCATTGGTGTACCGTGTGGACACTGAGAGCCGCTCTCTCCATGCCGTCAATAACATTGGCAGTCGTGCCTTCTTCGTCCATTATATCCGGTGTATCTCCGTCGACACCAGAGTGCACCCGACACTTCGACCTGGCTGCATCTACTACACAGATTTTGGTTATATCAGAGAGTACTTTGATGATATAAAGGCCTGGGATGAGTGGCCAATACATGTGAATAGATTAGGAAACTACGGTATGAGAAATGAACAAAGGCCATACCGTTTGGAGGATGTATTGGCTGCACACTGCAGACGGAAGGAGTTCAATGAAAATTTCCTTCAATGGAGTGACGAAGAAATATATGCTGAATGAAGAACATATTCGTTCATCCTGGGGTATCCTAATCTTCATGTTGGCCATACATTGTGTCTTGTATTATTTTCAGATTAGTTTGTCGTGAACATTAACATTGTTATTGGCTGCTTTTGGCTCTTGTATGCAGTTTATGTAGTATTATATTAGTTTTCTGGATTTATTATGCTGCTGTGAATTTATCCTATACTAGCTTCTAGATTTGACTGATTTTGTTTGTAATGATGATGGCTTGATGTGGCTGCTGGCCTTAACTGCCGAAGCAGAGCAATTAGTACTTAACCAGGTGTACCGTCTTTATATTAGTATTATATTATATTACTTGACCATAGCCATATTCAAAATCAAATCTCAGTCGGGCGGCAAAATCTCCCGCCAATCTAGAAATATTTCAGGCGTGTTTTTGAATGGGATAAGAAGATAGAACACGATGATAGTAACCGATATTCAAGGTGATGATGATTTGATTTTGCACTCGGCCTTGAACAGAGGTACTAGTACGGTCTCACAATTTTTTATCATTATACTTGGACCTTAGCCAAATTCAAAATCTCATAGCGGCAAAACTTCCCGCCCACAAAATACAAAAAATTCACACGCTTTCAAATTCCCATTCTACCCTTGTGGAGATGACAGAAAGTCGGTTGGTGGGGGGGTCTGCCCGTCATTTTTTGGATCACCACCTCCCTAGCCCCGGAAACCCTCCCAAAAAAATTCATTTCCCTCAGACCACCCACCGGAACTTCCCAAGTCCCTCTCTCTACCACCTCCACGACCACCGCACCGGAACATCCCCGCCGGACTTCCCTGGCCTACCCGAGCCCTCGCGATCCTCGTCATCCGGCTGCCTGCCGGAGCCGCTTCATCGACGCCGTCATCAACCGGACCGGATCATCCCCGCCGAACCTCGAAACCATATGCTCATCCAGCAGCCTACCGCAGTCGCTTCAGCTGCGGCATCGTCCACCGCATCGGATCTTGCTCACCGACACCGATGTGCATGAACCGAATCTGCTTCACCGGCGCCGTGCATGATCTAAACTCTTCTACTGTCGCTTTTCTATTGCTTGCCTGCAAGTTCTTGTTTAATCTTGGGGGAACCTGTTTGTGCTCGCCGTTACGTCTTTGCAGATTAGATGAGTAACCATGAAGTTTAATGGCCGTCTCTCCAACCCCAAGGAGCACATGTAGTGTACTTCATCACCGGATCTATCAACCCCAGGAAGATCTGCTGTGATTCCCACAGAGTGCTTCTCCTAATGTAAGTCCCTTGTTTTAGCGCCATGTTCTGGGTTCAGATGCTTGTTTGTCTGAAGCTCTTTTAGTTCATTCCTAGCTATGACCGTAACACGTTGCTATTTTCTACTTCATTGCTAACTTTAAGCGATTGAACATTTTGGTTTGCATTCCCTGCTCTGTAGATGTAGCCATCATAACTTCTATCTTGCTCAGTCGTTGTTACAAAAATTATAGGTATTATAGTAACATCCTGCTATTATTTAGTTCATGGCCAATTTTAAGTAATTGCACATGTTGGTTCGCATTCCCTGCTCTATAGCTTTTGGCATCATAACTTCTATATTTGGTTTACATTCCCTGCTCTGTAGATCTAGCCATCATAACTTTATCTTACTCAGTCGTTGTTACAAAAATTATGGCCTGGGGTGTTGTTGCCAATTTTTTACTCCATGAACATGTTGGCTTGCATTCCCTGTACTACAGGTGATGCCATTGTTTTGTATCTAGTTCATTGTAAGCTAACAAAGTAAGGACTTAGTTTGGCATGCTATCACTCTGCTATCTAGCCTGTAGTACAAATAAACTTGTCATACTACTAGATAATAATTTTGCGTGCCATCTTGTTCTTCAAAAGCTGCATTATTGACTTGTTTCTCTGACTTGGCATGACGCTCACATATGGAAAGCTGAACATATTGGTTTGCATTCCCTCTTATACAAGTTCACAGGTGATCCCACTATATTCTGTATCTGGTCCATCCTAAGCTCCAGCATTAACTATCCTCCATGTGTTGCTCATTACAAGTTTATATCCCGAAACATCTTGATTTGCATCCCCTTCACTATAAGTTCAGGAGTATTATTTAGTTCACGGCCAAAATGAAGTAATTGCACTTGGCACATGTTGGTTCACATTCCCTCCTCTTTAGCTTTTGCCATCGTAACTTCTATTTTTGGTTTACATTCCCTGCTCTGTAGATGTAGCCATCATAACTTCATCTTGCTCAGTCGTTGTTACAAAATTTATAGCCTGCTACTATGTTGTTCATGCCAATTTTGTACTCCCTGAACATGTTGGTTTGCATGGGACTCGACAGTAGTAAGTCTGCTGTTTCATTCTAACATGCTCTGTTATATTGGTTGTTGGTATGCGGCATGCACTCTTTGTTTGCTTATTGTGCGCATTACAATGATCTTGTTATAACGACGAAATGATGAGTTCCAAATTCTTTGCCAAACAATATTGTAGTGTCTTTGCCTTTCCATTGTTGTTGTCTTAACTTGTAATGTCTTTGTTTCAGATATAGGTGCTGCATGGACAACTTAAAAGATTGTCGGATCGCTTCATTGTATTGCTAGGTTTAATTACCATTCAATTTCTCTGGGTTCTGTAATATTTTTTCAATGCCTTGCAGCTGATGTAATATTTAGTTAGTTTTTATAGTTCTTTCGTGCATTTTTTCTTTGGTGCTTGTGGTAAGTGAGGCTGTAAACAGAAATCAATCTTTGCGTAAATATTCTCGGTATCTAAATCACGGAATTCCCTTCCTTAAACGGCCCAATTAAGCGAAATCACATATGTGCCTGCCCGCAAAATCCTAAAGCGCATATTATGCCGGCATATAAACAGCAACTAAACGGGCTGGCCCACTTACTTCTTGGGCCAGCCCATTTGATTTACGGTGGACCCCACACACTAATTGGGCTGGCCCACTTGCTTTAAGGTGGACCCCCACCAACTACTGGGCCGGCCCACTAATTAGTTGGGCCAGCCCATTTGCTATATGGACCCCACATACTAAATGGGCCGGCCTTTTAAGAGGAAAGTGGGACCCACCTGTGTTTGGCCCGGCCCACTATCTTGTTGGGCCAGCCCCTTGCTATATGGTGGACCCCACATATCATAATGGGCCGGCCCTTTAACAGGAAAGTGGGACCCACCTGTGTTTTGGCCCGGCCCACTATCATGTTAAGGCCGGCCCACTTACAATATGGTGGTCCACATACTAAATGGGCCAAGCCTTTAAGAGGAAAGTGGGACCCACCTGTGTTTTTGGCCCGGCCCACTA